>OY755085.1:6705806-7905806 GCA_963576655.1 Gastrophysa polygoni
GATATTTGGCGGCCTATTTTTGTAGACTACATTTTTTATGTGACCCCATAGAAAAAAGTCAAGTGGGGTCATATCGGGAGACCTAGCTGGCCATTCAATTGCTCCCCTGCGTCCAATCCATTTATTAGGAAAAGTTTCATCTAGATATGCGCGTACCATACGTCCAAAATGTGGAGGAGCCCCATCTTGTTGAAACCATATTTGTTCTGCCGGCAAATTGGGATTGTTATTATTCGGGAATAATCGTCTAAGCTCTGGAATAATATGCTGTTGTAAAAGTGATAAATATCGTTCAGAGTTCAAATTTCCGTTTATAAAATAGGGTTCTATGACGTGTCCACCAATAATGCCACACCAGACATTTACTTTTTGTGGCCGTTGAGTGTGAACTTCCTCCATCCAATGTGGATTTTGGTCTGACCAATACCTACAGTTGTATCGATTTACGTGCCCGTTTAAAAAAAATGTAGATTCGTCAGAAAACAATATGTGGTTGACAAAGTTGACATTTTCGCTTAATTTATCCATAATAACTTCACAGAACTCGATTCTACGATCAAAATCTTCTTCACTCAATTCTTGTACCAAATGAATTTTATATGTATGGAATTTTTGCAGTTTGCAAATTTTTTGAATGGAATATCGACTCATGTTATGATTCAAAGCCCTCTGTTGTGCCGAATTTATTGGATTTACCACCACATCTAACATGACATTCAAAGCATTTTCTTCATTTGTAACGCTTACTGGTCTTCCACTTTTTGGTCGATCTTTGACATCTCCAGTTTCATGAAAACGCTGCAATGTTTTTGAAACGGTTGATTTAGAAATTGGTTCCCGATTTGGATGCGATTCAATAAAAATATTCACTACTTGATCAAAACTTCGTCTTCTATCACCGAATCCTATGATCATTGAAATTTCAATACGCTCAGTATTAGTTAAACGTGCCATTTTTGCGCGAAACTTATTTACACTAAATGTATTTTTGACATGTGTTGCCAAGATCATCACTTTTAGACAAAAGAACGACGCGGCGTTGTTATGGAGCTGGAAACTTTCAAAGGTAACTTGATGGACTATGAACTTAATGGACTGACATTTTTGGATAATTTATTAGAAGTTATTTTCAAAATTCGATATCTCGAAATCGGTTGAATTTAGGAAATGATGCGCTCTATCAATTTTGTTCAGAATTTCGAGCAGAATTGAAATGTGGAATAATATACAGGGTGTCCCATTAGAGAAAAAGCAACTTTGTTTCGTCCTGACTTTTTGACTCATCCTGTATACTTGATTTTTCATTAGCTTAATGGATTTTGAAAAACCCTACAACTTTTGTATCCTAACATTTTTCGCTAGCTATCTTACTTTAGGAAATAATCGACCGTTTCCATACATATCAGCGACCCTGTATATATGGCTGTATTATTTGGAACTCTATTTTAGATTATCAGCTACACTCATGTTGAACGTGGAAAAGACTTTGGATCCTATTTTTCACAGTTGGTGAAATATTACAAGAGGCATAAAACAAAGTTTGTTAGTTCAGAGAGGTAGTTCATTTTTTGCTTCTCAACTATGAGAAAAGTGATCTGATGTATTTCAGTTTGCACTATTGTAAATAATGTATATTACCTTGAAATGAACATCTCATCAAAATTTTGTTCAGATATCAGATCAACCTGATATCATTTATTTCTTACACTCTCTTTTTAGCCCAATAAGTTAAATATATTCATTAACCATTTGAAGCATTTTATACATATCATGTAATAATGATAATAATAAAACTTTTGATAATCTGCTCATTCTGAATCGTAATAATTTCTTAACCAGAGGCCCATTCGAAACAATTGTAGAGAAACATACATCTTTATTTTGAACACGATTTAAATCTACAATAGTGGTTATTTGTTAAAAGACTCTTAAGATATCGTACAATATCACATCCATTTATCACATACACAGAAATATAAATAACTATATTAACAAAATGCATAAGTGCATGCGCAAATGGTATAACTATGTTATTAAACATTATGAAACTATTCAATAGGTTTTGTACCAAAAATTGCTATCAACTAGTTTTTACACCCCAATAATCTAACATCGATATAAAAATATATTCAATTTATAAACTGTTATCCCGTATTCAAATATTATTAATGGGCACGATCGCCTTCAAAAACACACTTAAGTTTTACTTTGTAAAAAACTCTAACTTAATGTAAATAAATGTTATTCTCGACACCACAAAAATCAGGAAAAAATCAAAAAAAAAATTGTAAAAAAAACATTCCTTTCGTCATCTACCAGCGGATTTTTAATAATAACACATACGTTGATCACTGGTTTACATTATAAATCTTAAAATATAAACAAATTACCGCTTTGGGTTCAAAAGCATCTTGCTCAAGAATTAGAGTAAGACTTGTCTCAGAAATATTTCAACAAGAGACCAAAATAAATTTTGAGTTATGGATTCGTTTTGCTGAATGCATTCAACTAAACAGAAATGAGTTCAGTTTTATATTGTAGAGGTGGTCCCTTATAGTGAAACACAAACAAAAAAGATTTCATTTGAAGTTTTTAACAAAATGGAGGCCAATAATATAGCCCGACCGTCGGTCATTCAAATCTAGCAGCCAAATATATGTTGAGAACCATTTGTGAAAGTTTTTATGAGGAAGTATTCGCAAGAAACGAGTTCTAGACGATAGTGGAAAAGGTTGATAAGACCTTATTCCAGCAATTTTTTTTCCGAAATAGAACTAACCCGGAAATTACGTTCATCACCGTTCTGTTCTAATAGAGACAGTTATGGAATTGCTTTTCATGTCATTCAACGAATTTAATTATTCATGATATGATCTGAGCAGATTTAGAGGTGGTATATTTATAGTTGCATCGATTGATACGAGAAAGTAAATCAGCACATATTTCGAAAGCCAGGCTGTGTAACTTGAGAAACGTAGTCTTCAGGAAAATGTGAAAATCACGTTAATTCAATCGTCATGAAACAAATATTGTGATAAATCTACTGAAATTGTGGAAGTCTGCTAGAACTGTATAAATATCAGATCATTTCAGTACAATCTCTACAGTGATTGTCTTTGAAAGCAGTTCGGAAAAAAAAGAGATTTTTTTCGTTAAGAGTTGGTCTACTAAAGGAAGTTGTATCTGATGTCTCACATATCGTGATTTATGACAATCACGAATACAAAACAAGCCAAGATTTTTTTTCCATATGACAGTGGATGAATGTTGAATATCATGATATCATTCAGACATTCAAATGATGACCCATACAATTTCAAAATGTGTATTCTACTACTTTCAACTAGACTAACCCATTACCTATTGCCACCTTAGAACAGCACCAAAACTATTCGATATTTACTGTCATTGATGATAAACATTTTGGTATCAATTTTCTATGAGGTGTGTTCTGAGCTTTGGGTTTTGTATCTCATCAACAATTGAAAAAAAGAGCTATAAAGGTATACTAAGCAATATGCTCTGACAACAAATAAGATATGTGCTTGAAATGAAAAATATCAACCTGATCTGGGAAGGAATGTCTTACGCGCCCCATTGAAACCTCAAAATTAGGAAAAACCTCTCCTAGATAAAAACTATTTCACACTTAAAAAAGCTGCTAGGAGCAGTAATACATATTTTTGTAACAGTTCTGTAAGATTTGTTACATCACAATGTTATGGGAATAATATAAAAAAAAGCTTTGAACATAACACATTCTATCACAGAACTAATACCAATAAAAAGAATTACCTGTGGTGTACTCACTATGTCATGAGAATAAAAATTTTATTCGCTGTCGCTCTCCAAATGCAATGTTGTGAGGGAATCCATGCTATCATTGGAGGATACACTACCTCGTATATTCGCAAATTTCCCAAAGGGCATTTCTTCATCTGGAGAGGGAGGTACTTTAGTTACACGAAATCTGAAAGGAAAACATGATGAATATTGGACTTGGATAACTGTAGAAAATATACAGGGTGATTGACCTAAGAATGCAAATAAAAAAATGGTGTATTAGTATGGTATCAGAGACAGTGTGAGTGGCCTCCTATTGTTGCCAACTGCATCAGAAGCGACAAAATATAGGGTCTTAGTATTAAAATAAATGTAAACCTGACCACGCAATCAGTAATGAGAACAAATTCGCCCTCGAATTCTAATATCAACTACTCCTTACCTCAAGAGAAAGTTTAATATATATTTTTTTATATTATGATTGACATCCTCTGAAAATATCGGTCTGAGATTGAAAGTACACTAAGAACATTATTATGCAAATAAAACATGTGTGTCATAACATTTCGATTCAATACTGTTGAATGAACTACTATAAAATAACCAGTGACACTCTCATTCATTTCCAGTTGAGTGCTTGTAATATTTGTTTCAGTATGCAAGGTAATTAACAAAATTCAATTCTATACAATTCAAAACATTTTTCTTATAACCAGAACGCCCTGTAGTGGCTAAACTGAGCATTAGGGTATTTCATTTTATATTCGGTATCCATTATACAGTATCTTTCAGTTGTCATTTCAGAGCATGGATTTTTATTATACTTTGTGTGTCTGAAATGCCTGTACAAAATGATACTACAGACTCCCGACACCGAAATATACCATAATGCTCAGTTAAGCTACAAAGGGTTCTGAAGGGTTCCATGCAATCATTTCGAATTGCATCAAATTGAATTTTGTCAAATCGTCTTGCAAACCAAAAGAATCATCAAAAACATTCAGAATGGCCTAAAGATAGATCATGAATCAGAGAATGGAAGAAAACATTTCAGAGCGAAATCATATCTAAATTGGTCTCAGGAGCCTGTAGTATCAATTTGTCCAGATATTTCAGGGACTCACAGATGGACTGACCTTGATTTTGGTTTGGAACTTGGGCTGGGACTAGGACTAACACTGGTGCTGCTACAGCTGCTACTCGTTTCTGCTACTTTGACTATCTGAAAGCGGCTTTTGGGGGCAGGACTGGGTACTGGAGACGGAATGGGCGACAGACAAGGTGAACCGATCTGGAACGTCGTTGTGGTCTCTGGCACAGTATATCTTGGCTCGCAGCTGAGTGACATTTTCCTAGATATCAACTGGGAGAGGTTTGCAATTTCTTCGTCAGGATTGGACTCGGAAAAAGACTTGTTCACAGTGCAGATAGCGTAGAGTTTCTTTACTAGTTGAGAGTAAGCCTCAGGATCCTTGAAAAACGAACTCCATGGGAAAATGTATGGAATTAATTCAACATTCATTAGGTTTTATTGACCCATAATCAGTCATAATTTGTGAACTACAGGAAACCGTTCTCCATTCTGTTATCTTTTATTAATTTCACATGTATATGCCAGATGTGCAGTGACATGTCACTTCACATATACATACAGATCGACGTTGCTGAAACGTAACGTAAACAGGATTGGTCGGATTCATTCACTCCGCTCAATTCAATACCATCGAATTCGAAAACTCATAATAAATATGATGAGGAGAAATGCGTCATAAAACCTTATTAAAATTGTGAAGAAAGTCAAAGTTAGTTACAATCCAATTACATAGTATTTCAAAGTGCTCCTTCTGAAGAGAGTTGGATGGGAGAGGGGGACAATCGACTTCCCAGACACTGTAGGAGCCGGTGTTTTCAGCAGGAAACCGAAGACTGAAATTACGATCAGTCTTAGTATCATCGTATGTATCGGTATCATTTCAGACAGACAGTAACTTTGTTGTGTGTGCCTCGCAAAAAAAACGAATCTACGTTAATAGAATCAGAACCATTCTTTGAGTCAGCACAAGTGCTGCCAAAACCATTATTTCGAACGCAAATCACGATTTCACTAATATAATTTCTGAAAACACAACTGAAAATGATTCAAAAGGAGTTGCCGTTATAGAAGTAATACATGTTTGACAACTGTGTCGTATCAATATGCCGGACTGGTTTCACGTGACAGCGTCTCCTTTCCTATACTACCTCAATGCATTTGGTAAACTACAGAATCATTCAAGCAGAAGTTAGGATCTGCAATTTGAATGATTCTTGGATATTCAGTTATTCCGTCTATGTTCACATGTTGATTACCCTAATAATACCTAATATTCAACTGTGTTAGTCAGACAGATCCTAAAATGATACTTCATTATGAAGAAATGGTCATAAAGCTACAATATCCTCAGGAATCATTTGTTTTCTTAGTCTATATAAAGAAATCAAATCATTCAAAACTTACACTACATGATCGGTTATTCTCATCTATTTCAATATTAATGATAGATTCCTCAGGAATCATTTGTTTTCTTAGTCTATATAAAGAAATCAAATCATTCGAAACTTACACTACATGATCGGTTATTCTCATCTATTTCAATTTTAATGATTTTAGAGTTTGTCAAAGCCTGACATAACTTTTCAACGCCATTGACTTGGATGGCCTTATTTCCCTTGAGGCTGATTTTCTGCAAAAAATACGTCAATGTTGAACCATATTATAGAATAATATGCAAACCTGTAATGAATGGTTATTTGGTATGACTTCTGCCAGAGCATCAATTCCCTTACAAGTCAATAAAGTACTTTGCAGTCCTAGGCCTTCAAGGGAGTTTGTTTCTAGTAAGCTCAAACTCAAGTGATTAAGTACTTCGTCCGTCAAATTATTGTAACCAATATTGAGGGTATGTAAATTCTTGCACTCCTTCTAGAAAAAAAAATATTCACTACTAAAGAGGTTCAGCATTTTTTTGCACTATTGTGCCTTCAATATGTACAAAGGGGCTGAGAAATGAGTAAGAAAAACTGAATATATAGTCTATATATTTGCCCCCCCCCCCCCACTATTATGAACCTAGATATGTTGACTTCTCAATAGAAACATCAACAAGTTATAAACATCAAATATATCTATACTTTTTGCATGGCAGGAAAATGAGACTCAAAAATAATACATTTATGAAAGAATATATACATGAATATAAGTATATATACTCATATATATATATATATATATATATATATATATATGAACTATCCAAGATTTAGAAAACTAGATGAAGGTCTTCTTCGTGAAGATGCAGTCAAAATTTTGACATTAAGTAAGTGGACTCTTTGTTAATAAGCCGAGCTTTCGGAAATGTTAACAAAGAGTCCACTTACTTAATGCCAAAATTTTGACTGCATCCTCACGAAGAAAACCATCATCTAGTTTTCTGAATCTTGGATATTTTACCTTAACTAGTCAGTCACTACTACCCTCGTCCTAAAATATATATGTATATATATATATTTGGCACGTATACCCTTCAGACTATCCAGCTTTAATAACTTTCGCTCAATAATTAATTAATATCTTGAAGATCTTCATTGTATAACTTCTGTATCAATCCACCAAAGGCTTTTACCCCTTCTTTATTTTTATATATGCCTTTTGAGTAACAAGCCTACTTTACCCAATTTGGGTGATGATCCAAAGAAATTTTCAAACACTGGTTTTCATAGTCCTATGATCAGATGTTATATGCTGACTTGTAATTCCTTGACGGCTGGAGTGTGCTTATGAAATATATTATATATATAAATATATAATTCGTAAATCATATACTCACAATAATACTGGATATGATTGGTCCACTTTTATCTGTTATTTGGTTATTGAAAACACTAAGTGCAGACAATCCCACACCTGGTGTGTTTTGTTTGCACAGCCCTCTTGCAAGGGATTCTAAACCTCGATCTCCAATAAAGTTATTACCAATATCAAGAACTTTCAAGTGTGTGTTGTTACAGAAAAATCTAGCTAGAATTTCAGCTTCTTTAGTATAGAGTCCCGTCGACGGTAGATACAACTCGCGAATTGTTGTATTCGACATCAAATTTTCCACTGAAAGAATCATTTGATGAATTTTCTGAAAATTGAGAGTATACTATGAAGAATACATACCTAAATAGAAACTGGGAAGTTTCACCAGCATACAGCTTTCGAATTTGAGCATAGTAATATTGCAGTTGTTTTTCACTGCACTCAACAAAGACCGCATATAAGTTTCATTGATAATCATTTTTTTGAAAGACAATGATTCCAAAACCATTATGTTATTGCAAGCATTACAAAAACATTTCCATGTATCGTCATCATCAAAATTCATTTCAATTTCAAAATGGCAGGCTGATTCATAATATTCCAACATATTTAGAAACTCACTCATAGTTTCAGGAGTGAATTTACAATCGCTCAGTATAAGTGTGTGAAAATTGGTAACTTTGAAAATATCCTCCAGGGTCTCATTGACTTCAGAGGTTATTTTGATGGAATTCAGTTTAATGGTTGCTGAGTGGTTCATATTGTTCCTAATTTCCTGAAATCAGACACTTAAAGTTATTCAGATGTGCAGAGTTGACAGCCCAGGAACTTACAGATATTTGGGATTTTATACTATCAAGTTCAATAGTTTTATGCTTTTTGCAAGATTCTTCATACACGTGGAGGATTTCGTCGGCTGACATTTCTTTATCTGAAAATTTTCTTGTACTAGGTAAAAATAAAAGTGGAGTTTTCTTTTCAAAAAAGAAAAGCAATACTTATTACATAACTGCAATTCACAATTATCAAGATAGACCCCATAAACAAGAATCACACAGAACCATTAGCTATAAACGTAATCTCTGAAATAAATAATTGATTCTGAGGAATATTGATTATCATATGATTCTAACATTATTTTGTACAGTTCTATTGACTCGTGAAATATCTTCAAACCTGAGGGGTGAACCACACTGAAAATTGTGTACATTAACTTCAATTTCACAAGTAATTCCAAGAACTTCTGAAGAAAACCAAGGTATTCCCAGGAGTGTTAATAATGATGAAAGTTATTTCAACAAGTGGTCTTTGTAATACAAAATTTATAGATTATTCCCAGAACGAGTTAAGCCAAAAAAGAGTTGCCAATTTATTATTCTCGGGAGTAAAATATTGAGATTATCCAAATTACGTACCTATGCTCCATGGAAATGAATACTCTGGCTCATTATAAGTAACTAACAGGGAAAGTGTAGGAAATGAGACACTGCATTTACGATGCCCTTGAAACGAAGAAACATTATATTCTGAGGAGGGTGGTCTGAGAATTGAAGTACGAGGCAGAGATATTTGGTGATTTGTACCAATTGATTGCTCAGTCTCTTGAATTGTATTTGGAATGGTAGTCAGGCTATCATCAGAATCACTTTTTTTGATGATCACACTGCTTTTTGAAATATTCTCATCTGCACAATGACAAGCAACTTTTGAACTTATGTTCACTTTATGATCAAAATTGTCTTCTTCAGGTTCTGTAACACTATATTCTTTGATGGTTTCTTCCTCATAAGCATAATCCTCATCCCATTTTCCACTATAAGAGAGCCATTATGTTTTCCAATTACAATGAACACAATCAGCAAATAAAATGAAGAACTATCATGAAATAATTTCGGAGAAAATCAGACACATGATAAAAGTTAACCAACACTAAAATATAATTTTATATCGTGATGAATTTGACCAGATCTTCACAAACTGATGCTAAAAAACATGTTTTGAGATTGAATGATTTCTGAATGATTCTACAACTAGCTGTATACATGTGTAATATTTCTGGTTGTGGTTCTCCTTATTTTATTTGCTTTATAAACCCTCTTCTGAATGAAGCAGTTCACCTATTTTCTGATGAAGTTTCATCACTACTAGTGCCATTGCTTGTTGATAATGGGAAACACTGGACCTGAATGGGTTCTAAAGGTGTAGCTAGATCATTTTCATCAATAGAAAATGCCTTGTCCAGTAAGTTTTGGTTTGATAATGGTTGTCTCTCAGCATCTGAAAAATTGCAAATGAAGCAAGTTGCCTTATCCCTAATGATTTCTAGAAACATGGTACCTGCAGGCTGTCCAACAAGTTGCTCTTGCTCTTCATTATCCACAAGAGAATGTTCAATACACTTAGAATCTGTGTCAATAAGTAAATGTGTTTCACTTCCCTTGTTCAAAAGGAGATCCATTACTTGATGATATCAGGACTCCTTCTTTCTGTTATTTCCTACAAATCGAAAAAATACTTCTTGACAATTGATTTCGAAGCTTTAGTTCCGAACTCACCTCGTTTGCGAACCATTCTTTCAATCGCATCCGCTCTCCAGTAATATTTCAGCTGAAATATTCAAAATGATGAATCAATCCATCAACCCGTATGGAGATAATTGATAAGTTGACTGCTGCTTAACCTTCTCCCGCACCTGAGTGATAACAGCAACCACTCCTTTATAAGTGAATAGTTTGCGAAAGAAATTTCTTTGAAAGTCAAAAATAATCAACATGGACCCATGAACTACGGACAAATCATGAACAAAATCAACAGCACAAGACAACAGTGGTGCCAAGTTGCCAAGGAGGTTCGAAGTTAGCTGACAAAGGTGGCAGTTCAAATTTCCGAGATCTGCCGAACGTTTATGGGAGTCGAAAACACCTGAATTATTGTTAATTTCGGTTGCAAACTCGAAATTGAGCTAATTTCGAGTTATTAGTCGGAAAACATTCTAACATATAACTCAAAATTAGCATTGCAACTTACGAAGGTAATTAGAGTTCTAGTTGCAATTCGAAATTAGATTAATTTCGAGTTGTAAGTGGTAATTTCGAGTTGCGAGTTGAAATTCATGGTAAATTTCGAGTTGCGAGTTGAAATTAGTGGTGATTTCGATATGCAATTCGAAATTAACGAAAAATATCGCGTGCATCTTCTGCATCTTTCTGCAACACGTAAGGGAAGACCTATATGCATATGTTCGAAGAACACATCTGTGTTAGCCAGCGGTGGAATGTTGGGAGAGAAGGAAAGCATAGTGATTTTTTTTTCAATCTTTGGGGGTTGTAAAGCATCAGAAAAGACTTCACGTCCGTTATACCTACACGCCTTCGTAGATTATTTTTTTCAAATATGATATGATGTATTGTGAGAAAGTAATGATGATGAACAAAAATCTGTCATGCATCTTTGGACGAATTATACCCCCGATTTTGAAATCTATATGCAGCCTTTTTCTATTTGCCTCATAATAACAATGTATCAATAATCATATGTTGTGAAAATAATGATTCTAAATATTAACAAACTATTTAACAAACTATATAATGTCATGTGTGAGTTTTTAATTTTTTTAGAACATCTCAAGAGCGCTCTGTCACAAATATCCCTACCAGATTTCCTCAAACATTCGTCTTTTAACAACTTGGATGGGAAACCTATGATGTTATTGGGAGAGGAAAAAAAGGTATTGGATTTTTTCAAGAAAGTTCAAATTGGCCATGAAATGTGTGCAACTTTTTTTTAATTTAATCAAATCCGTATCTGATAGCATTTCCGAGGGTTATTACATAAATGATACTGAATGAAATGAAAATTTGAATTTGCATAACACACTTCGCTGTCTGCACGAATATGCAAAATCAGATAATAACCTTGTTAACCTTCCAATTTTGTTGCCTATCCCTTCTCCCATAGTTCAGGATTCGGATTGAAAGCACTACAATCGAATTAAATATTTGCTGTCAGTGTTTTAACAGTTTCAATTCGAATGAAAGATGAAAGATTTGTGGTACTTCCTTTCGGCGTTCCAGTTTTTGTGTTTGTTGACACCGACCCGTCAAGGCCAGATGGTTGTTAAAGATATGCGGTACATATTGAATAATGGATATTCTATGCCAATGGTTGGATGTAAGAAATAAATATTTATATTTTTTATATTGATACATTCAGACGAATCGATAAATCAGATCATCTTCATTCAACTAATCGGTGTCATTATTATTATTACATATCATTTATAATATATATTATTATTATATATTATTATCATTCCGTAGAGAAGTACTCCTCTTCCTGTAGTAAGTTGTTAATCTCTGTTAAGTATATGAAGACTGAAGAGCGGTTCCGATAGACATAGATTATAAAGACTCATTCCTCTTTTTTATCTATGCCATAAATGAAGTTAGTTTATGGCGGTTGCGTAAACATTCAACAAACGATTCAATATTCTATTTGTTTATTTCGAATGGAACATGTGGCTTAGCCTCAGATCATAATATAGCTACGTACTATACAAAATTTATGGCCTTAGCAGACCAGTCGACCTTGAAAATTTAAACAAAAAGTCAGAAATCAGAACTTTAACCACATAACCTTACTTTTCAGTTGGAACCTATAAAGTACAGGGTGCTGAATTAGTTAAAACTACTTTAGATTATGCTCTAGCTGCAGGTTATAGATTAATAGGTGAGAATTACGTGAATTTTTGTGGTCCAAATTGGTGTCACCAATATATGTATGTATATATATATATATATATCTTGTCCAGATTCTGCTACTGTTTATAAAAATGAAGACGATATTGGCAAAGCTTTGAAAGAACTCCTACCAAAGTACAATCTAACTAGAGAAGATATTTTCATCACTTCAAAACTAGGTAAGTTGAATCCATTGAATCGGGTGGGTACGGATGTCTTTCGTGTTCAGTTTACAACCAACATTGTAATTGCATATTTGTTGTCGAGCCTAATGAATTTCAAATTGAAGAAAATCAAGATAGGAAGTCATAAACATTCATCAATTTTTCACTCTAATGTGATCTGGAAAAGAAACAGGCAGGAAAAACTCACTATGCTTTCAATGGATATGAGAGCATCCATGCACATGCACTATACCATATAATAACTCAAAAATATACAATATTCAAAACAGCTTCTACTAGTCTATTACTTCCTCATCTACTCTCATGCGGTAATGCACCCAGTGCATCCCAAGTCTTCATCATATCATAAAGACTACCTAATCAGATTGATATCTTAGATTTGAATTATCAACAAACATGTAAAGAACACTTTGGGAACTGTAAAGTCCTAACATTTCTGTAAATATATTTCTACAAATGTATTCTGTATGCCAAAAACCATTGCACTGAATTCTCTAGAAACCAAGACTTCAAAAATTCAACTACCTTATGTGACACTATAATGGAACAAGATTCTTCAATCATTTCCCATTACCTATAAACACCATCATTGACCAAACACTATTTGAAAGAACTCTCAAGAAGTTTTCAGTTAAGAAGATGAATAAGTTATTATTATTATCATTATTTGACTTCCATAATCCACAACAGTTTTTCTTTTGAATGTTTCAAAATGAATGTAGGTAACTTTGACCAAGTACCAAGAAACATTCAATATCTGAAAAAATTGATTTCTTTGCAGAGTTGCAAAATAAAAATGTTATTTTCTTAAAATAACAATGCATGAACTTTACTCCATGTACTCCATGTATAGAACTTGAAAAAATAAGATTACAGATTCATATATTTTCTCTTTCCTTCAGGTCTTCCTTATGTAGACATTTGCCATTTTTTTATCATTTTTTATTCATCAACAAAAGGTCCTATAGGACCCTGTAGGTTGCTGCCTAGGCATAAAATTGGTTGAAGTGATTTATTAACTATGTCTGAAGTCATTCACCTAGCTCAGGAAGTAACAGCTCAAATTTCTGAGTGGTGTTTTCTTAATGGCCTGCTGCTAAATACTGCAAGTCTCAAATGCTTAACTTTGTTACTAAAAATACATCAACTGATAAAAGCTATTTGATTATATTAAATAATAAAACTTTGCATCAAGTAAATTGTACAAAATTCTTAGGGGTCGATATCGATAATAAATTTACCTGGAAGTATCATGTTGATAGTGTTAAACTTAAACATAAGTAGACATATATATTTGCTCCGTCAGTTGAAACAAACAGTCTCTCTTGATGTTCTCAACCTTTTATATCACAGTTTAATCCAATCTGTTATTTCCTATGGTATAGAACAATGGGGTTTATCAGCTAAAGCTCATGAAGTCTTTGTGATTCAAAAAAAGGCAATAAGAATTATAGTTTAATAACGATGCCAAACTTTGATATACATTGAAGAAATATTTCAACTCTGCCTAAAAATGAACAAATCCATGAACATTCCACTAGAAATAATTCTCATCTACATCAACCTTATAGTAGATTGAAAATATCACAGGATCATCCCATGTGCTGCGGGGTGAAGCTATTTAATAAACTTAGTAATGACATCAAATCCTTAAATATCAATGTCTTTTAAAAGCGAATCAAGTCTTCTTTATTGCAAAAAGCATATTACTCTGTTGAAGAGTTTCTCCTTGAATCCATGGTGTCATAGTTTTATTTTATTTTTCATAATGTTTGTTCTCATTTGTTGATCAGGTTGTTCATAACAATTCTATCATTGATTAAGTGTCTGTTTATATATAAATTGTGTAGTAGGTACCTTTTACTTTGTATCATTGTGACTTTTCGATATTTGACCTGTTGAATTAGCTAGTATTTTACGATGATATTGTTTTTTATTTACAGTGTGATTGTGAAAGAAAACTTATTCAATAAATGTTTGATTGATTGATTGACAATTCCAAAAAAAACATAATTCATTTGACGGATAATGAAGTCAAATTCAATTCATGGTTGCAACATCAAAAAAAAATAAAAACTTTAAAATTCTCTTTATGTGAGATCAATATTGTTAATCTCGTTTGGATCAGGTTTCCTTCACATTTTATTTTTGTTAGTTTGATTACCATAGTGATATTTTCAGCTCCTGACGACCATGGTGAGAAAGCATATGAAGCACTAGAAAGATCTCTCAAAAAACTGGACTGTGGGTATATAGATTTATATCTGATTCATTGGCCTGGTTCCTCATCGCTCAACTCATCAGATGTGAAAAATAAGAAACTGAGGGATGAAAGTTGGCAACAGTTGGTAAAAGGAGTTGAAAATGGTTCGGTTAAGAGTATTGGTGTGTCTAACTATAACTCTAGACAGTTGAGAGAATTGTTGGATAATGATCATGGTATAAAGCCTACTGTGAACCAGGTATAATGATATATTTGAGGATTATACTTACCTTCAGCAGAATCATCTTGATTAAATGGTGGACAATTCAGTCATCATTGAGACGTGATTGATGTTTGATACATGGTTCAAAAATCAATTTTATCCATCACGAAAGGTCAATGGTTATGCATATCAGTTTTCAATAAATAAAAATAATTTTCACTGATGATTAAGGTAATTTTAAAAATGCCAACTTCAAATTTTCCTAGATGAGCAGTTCTGACTAATGTTATTGTCCATGTAATGTTGATTACTACAAACATGTTCTTTATGGAAACCTTATCCTAGTATAAATTCAAGAAGATTTTGTTTGGAAACGTATACGTACAAATAATGCATTATTATATTCAAGGTTGAATGGCATCCAAATTATCACCAGAAAGAATTACGTGACTTATGTATCAAGGAGAATATATTGCTCCAAGCTTATTCATCTCTAGGAGGAACTGGAAATACAAATCTCATCGACAATCCTGATGTTAAAGGAATTGCTGAAAAGTTAGGAAGAAGCCCAGCACAGGTAATAATGGGAGGTTTGTCCTTATCTCTCAAGAATTACTTCAAATGTATATTCTCTCTAGGTTCTTTTGAGGTGGCCTCTTCAAAACAACGTTGCGATAATTCCCAAAGCCCGTTCGAAGGAACACATCGAAGAAAACATAGATATCAACTTCGTCATTCCGGAAGCTGACATGAATATTCTTAACAATTTCAACCAAACCAAATTTGGCTGGAACTCAGATATAGTTGCATAAATTACCTCAACTTAAATTTTAACATAGCTTTAAGTATGATAAACTAATTCTATCGTTCACTTGATGGAGACTAGAGATGATTTTCATGAAATAATTGCAAATTTGTGCTTGGAACATTTCAAAACTTTACCTAAAACTGGAAAACCGAAAACCACTGAATGGAGTGTTCTTTCATGTATTGTTATGGAAGAAAATGAACAACTGAAGCTAGTAGCATCGGGTACTGGATCCAAGTGTATTGGACAAAAAAAAATGTCAAAGAATGGAGATGTTTTGAATGATTCACATGCTGAAGTTGTATGTAGAAGGTCATTTCTTCGATTCATATACCACCAAATGAAGACAAAATCCTCTGTACTGATATTCAAGGAAGAAACTAAAAAATTTTCACAAAGTAACAATATTAAATTCCATTTCTTCACTACTCATATTCCTTGTGGAGATGCAGCTATATTCCCAAAGCAGGACATTGAAGAATTTGGTGATGTTGTTACTAGCTCAGACAAAAATCCTTGCAAGAAAATGAAAATTGAGGGAGATATATATAGAACTGGAGCAAAATGCTTAGAGAATAGTAGTCAAAGAGATATGAAATGTGCAGGTATTGGATATCATGTATTGGGTGCAGTTAGAACAAAGCCAGGTGAGTTAAATAATTCGAAAAATGATGATTAATGTAGATTGAACTAATTTCTTGAATAATATTCAATTCAGACTCATTAGGTGTTGAAATCTAAAGTCACACTCATCAAAATAGTATCATTGTCTCATATACAGAATGGAAACCACTTCAACACTACTGTAATAAATTTTTACTGGCGATATCCGACAAGATTATTAAAAATGCTATCAAAAAAAGACCTAGTCCAAATGACGTCACTGTCAATAAAACAAGAATTGGCATGCCTGAGCATTTTTAATATGTTTTTCGGATATCGCCTGTAATAATTTTATTTCATGAGTGGTTTCCACTGTATGATCATTCAACCCTATTCAAGAATGCAGGTTAGTAAAATCAATCTTAAATTTTGACGTCAACAGTAGTCATGCTGTGATGTCATGAGTAGATGAAGCTGCAGAAGTCCTTTGAAAACCAAGAATTCATCGATATGTTTTGTATATTGAAATAATTGTATTTTTAAGGTAGAGGTGATCCTACTCTCTCAGTCTCTTGCAGTGATAAAATAGCGAAATGGTGCCACTTGGGCATACAGGGGGCTTTGCTATCTCTTCTTTTAGAAGAACCAATATATCTTTCTACCTTCACTATTGCTGGCGATACACCTTTTTGTGAAAAATCTCTAGATCGTGCTCTCTACCAGAGACTTGGAAATATTCAGTTACAGAAGCCATATCTTCCAAATAAGATGGTTGTGGGACAGTCTAAGAAGAAATTCGAATTTGCTAAAGATTGTTCTAAAAAGCCTTGTTCTAGTAGTGTTTTGTGGTGTGAAGTTGATGATAAAAGGTAACTGATTTAGATTTGAATAGTATGCATTTAAGAAATCTGACTCGTTATAACCGATTTCTCTAAAATGCAGACATATATTCAGATAACTACCTACTATCTATATCAGATAACAGATAACATTGACTATCGATAGTCAATACCATTATTCTATATCATGAAACTTCCATCTTCTCCATAAATGTTTTTCTCCTATCGAGAATAGCAGAGTAGCTACTTTGCCACACAAACGGTACACCCTGTACATGGACATAAAAAATCTATTATTTTCTGAAAATTTTGAATAAATGTATTCGAGTCATTTTTCTATATAATAAATGACATTTGTGATTGTTA
This sequence comes from Gastrophysa polygoni, assembly GCA_963576655.1. Classification (NCBI taxonomy): domain Eukaryota; kingdom Metazoa; phylum Arthropoda; class Insecta; order Coleoptera; family Chrysomelidae; genus Gastrophysa; species Gastrophysa polygoni. The sequence goes on from OY755085.1 coordinate 6,723,397, forward strand.
TTGACTTCAAAAAAAGTAAAAAAAATGATTTCTCTTTGTATCACCCATTTGATAATGCTGTATTCACATTTCTTCATCAGAGGATGAAACATTTCAGCTTATTCTTGTATAAAAGTATATACAAGTATATAATTTCACCACTTCATCATTCAACTATTTCAATGATTACAGATTATTTATGAGTGATTCATTTCAGCTTCGAAGTTGCAGTTGGAGGAAGAAGACAAGGTGTTACTAAAAAAAAGTTGAATACAGAAGCAGGAAGATTGAAAGTTTGCAAACTGGAATTGTTCAAGACATTCATGGAAATTTGTGAGTCAAAGAATATACAACTGAAAGAAGACTGTGATTGGATGATTTCTTATGGCAGTGTGAAAAATTTGGCAGAGCTTTACCAAAACTCATGGAAACTTGTCAAGAAAAGTTTTGAAACGTGGCCATGTAAAGATGAAAATCTTCTCAATTTCACCATTAAAGGATAAAGCACAACTGATTCATTTATTTATCTTAATTTCATAATTACATAAATTCAGCGTATACCACCAGGTGAACAAAATCTTCAGACAATTACATGAAAGAATATTTGTTGGTAACCCCCAAAGCCTTCTATTATTTCGATAGTAGATGAGAGATGATTGACTATTTGCCTACCTCAAAGCTAGAAGGATACCTGTTCAATCAACTTAGATTTTCAAGCACTACCTCTTCTCAATTAATTGACTAAAGAAATAAAAATGACATTTTAACAAATCTAGAATTTTGCTATTGTACATCAGAGTTTTCCCGTATGATTTTGCACCCCACTTACAGGGGCTATTTAGAATAGAATAAAAAAAAAATGATTAGTAAGTTTCGATGGATTCCAAAACTTTCTATAACTTGCCTGTCTGTTTAATTAATATATAGTCATAGGGCCTCATTATCCTGAAGTGTCCATGGCCTCCAATAGGTTAAAGACGGCCCTGCTTATAATCATTTCAATCAAAATTGTGTCAGTCAGAAATTGATGATTATTGAGATTCTTCCGCAAAACTGAAATCGCAGGAAAAGTGGTTCAAATCAGGAAACAGAGTAATTGCTGCCTAGCTAAGCTGAATTTAAAGTTCATGTTAGTTGCATAAATTGAACGTATTCATTAAGGTCAACATTAATTTCTTCATGACGTCTACCATGTTATTTTGACGGAGAACTTGCAAGCCTGTTTGGGCTACCCAGGATGCTTTCAATAAGGCCGGATCTTGGGATCAATGAGTGAAAAGACGGGGTGGGTTATCATAGGCGTAGCTAGTCATCCAAGTGTGCCCAAGCCCTCCCTAGACCCTATTTAGTTTCAAGAATTGACCATGTGGTGAATAAATTGGTTCGGCTTGTTTAGTCAACATCAACTGATGCCTCAAAAATCAAGTGAACACAAACGAAGATCATTGATTGGGGGTGCTTATATTGAATTTTGGTGGTACCCATAAGAACTCCCAAGCTCCCTATTGCTACGCATATGAAGGTGAATCAAGCAATATCTGGTACTCGATATGGAAGTATGCATGTAGAAATTAAGACTACTTTTGTCTAGCTTTGTCATAGATAACGATAGATAATCCGTCACAGATAATTGTAAATCGGTTGCCTAATCATCACCGTATTGTTTTCATCATGGTTGCATATCGATCTTCGATGGGGATTCAGTATATAACAGAATAGATCGCTCTATTACCGACATTAAAAATTATTAAATATTAAATCATAGATGTCGCTTCACACATCGAAGTTAATAGAAAATTTCAATAGTGGATGAGAGCACAAACTCAAATTTGATTGCATCTGTGGTGTTCTTTGAATTAGGAACATAGGAACTGGTCTTAATTTGTTGTATCTTGGTCAAATATTGATTTATAGTAAAAATTCAATCTATTTCCAAGCATCCGTTATTCTTTGAGGATTTAGATTTGATACACATAACTATTTCTTCTCTAGTTCATCATTAACTATCATATAATGACCCAAGAACATCGATAATCGAAATAATGTTTCAACATAACGCGAAAAGAGTCTGATCTGTGGTCTCCTGAAACTTGCTTAGTGGCTGGTTATAGGTATCAACTATTGAGGATTATTCTATGTTTCAGGGTTATTTCTGAGAAATTTTAGTGCAGTTACGTCGTATATTTTTATAGGATAGTGGTCTATATTATTATAATGAATATTAATATGAACCAAATCGCTATATTCATTCTACAATTTTTGAACTGTAAATAACGATTGGCGTAAGAAGTAACCATAGGATCTGTTATCGCAGCAGATAATGATTCGCTTGGATTCAATCATTTCATTTGAAACTGACGACTTTCATTGGAATTTGGATTGGACAAAAACTGTTCGATATAACTAATTACTATATGTGATACCTGTTTGCTGATAGGCAATGAAAAAGTATCATCAACAGTTTTTGAGATTAAAATTATAAATGGTATGTCAATATCCGTGTTCGAGTAATTTCTAGTACTTATCAGCCGTACAACATGATTTCCAAATCGCCATTGGCATCACGGTCACCTGTCTACGTGAAGAACTACCTACCAAGAATAGAAGTTGTAGGGTAGGTAGGTAGACAACATTTTGCGTCGCTGAAGTACCTACCTACTTACTGGTCTAACTAAATCTCTTATAACCTGTTTCACTCAGGAGTCTGCGCAGAGCATTAAGTCATAAGATTAAAACGTTCTTGAGAAAATCCCACTAGAGTTGAGTAGTGTAGCGCTGTATCGTGTACAGTTCGTCGTTGATCTGTAGCTCAAAGTGTGTTTATATCTGAATAACCTTACGATCTTGACTCAAGGTCGTTCATTAATCTCAATTATATTCTCAGCATCTGTTTTGATTCGGGACAAATGAATTATTTCTGTCACGCCAATCGAATAAATGAATGTGATTTGTGCTGGAAATGTTGACTTTTTGTTTGTGTCTTCCTCTAAATTCCTAGCTGAATCTTTTAGTGATTGAAAGTTTTGGACAGAGTTTGCCGCTCCCCTTCTACGATGGCTTCAGAATAAACAATGATGAAAGAAAATTGCATTTGTAAGTTTGAATTAGTAATTCTAACAATATTATTACACTCCATAATACTTCCGGTAACTTAAACATTAATGATAATTAGAGGATCTAATAGGATAGTATTCTTGAACTATGATCCTAATATTTAGGCAGATAACTCATTTGTTGAGGAGAAAATAGCGCACAAGAAAATATGACAAATGGACAAACAACAGTCGCGCTTATGCCCATATAGAGTAAACAGAGAAATTACGCTTGAAACTGTATGAAGAAACTATCTTCATGTGGGTTACTTCTTCACGGACAAGAGATTTGTAGGTGGTAGAAGCTTATAAAGAAACTTGTATAATAATTTATATGCCTCTTTGAGGATGACAATTCAGAAATAACGACATTATATAATGTTTCTACTCTAAATACTGAACTTTCACAAAAATAAATGCAAAACTGAATAGTACGTATATTATAATACCAGTCTTGAAAGAGCGTAGGCAGACCAGGCGTAGCTTCAAGAATTTACAATGAATAGGAACGAAATATAAGAGACCGTCGAAGCTTTTTTGTATTCTACCCTCGTTTTCTACCCCTGCATTGGTCTACCCTTAGCCCTCATCTAAGGGTTCACCGAACGTACATTGAAAAGGTCGTTTCATCCCAAGTTTGATTTATGGTCGTTCATAGTGACATTGGGTAAACATTTTAATATACACCGCTATTCAGATAAATCTTCCATAAATTTGAATTAGATCTACCATACACAAAAAACTAGTTCTTCTTTCTGACGAAGTTTATATCTACAAGTCGTTGTGTCACCCTCGTAATATTTGATTTAATATAATGAAATCAATGATTCCTAATTATTGCTCATTTCTCTCGGTAACATTTTCACTCAGTATTAGTTTTTTTACATATGTTCCTAATTCAAACGATTTTTCTTGTTAGATATTTCTAACAATTTTTGAAATGATAAATTATATATGGTAAAAGTGGTAAATCTCATTGAAGAATTCATAGGTCTACCACCTTTCTCTAAACGCAAACTATGGTCTATTTGAAATTTGTTCAACATTATTCAATCACTTACCTATGAAAAGATATATTCTGATGTTATTTGAATATATTGGTAGATACTGTCATAGACTGAACAGCACAACACCGTTTCTATCAAAGTTTTGAAATCCTTCTTTGACTGGATGGGCTAAGCCGGCTGAACGAACTAGGATTATTTACCAATTTTCAATATTCAAACAACAAGAAAAACTGAGTCTCTTTCTTTTAATATCAATAAGCTTCACTAAACAATAGATTTGAGTAAATAACCTTATACTATCAACTCGATTCGAATGAAAATTTCGTATTTCTCAATACAATGGCACGACACATCAAAATGTTTCGACCATGCCAAAAGTCATGTGATTTTTCGTCGCTGCGTCTCTTATGGTCGTTTTAATTCCTCATTCTCTCTCTCTCTCTCTCTCTCTCTCTCTCTCTCTCTCTCTCTCTCTCTTTCTCTCTAGCTCTATTTACTAGATATATATATTTATATATATTTAATATCATATCTTTGGTAAAAACGAATAGCGGACGTCAAACCATAATAAAAAAGGCGCTTGGCACCATAATGCCCATTTGCTTAATGCCCAGGAGCTTTTGGAATGGCGTTGGGCGGAAGATCTCAATTTTTCGAATTTTGGTGCTTGGCCTCGTTTTGCTTCACTGGGGTGCTATAATTTCGTTGCTGTAATATTGTATATTCGTAATCGTGTACTCATATTATAATTTTCGTTGAATTTTCAGCGAACTGGTGAATTGAACATTCAATAGTTTGATATCGTCGGCAAAACTTATATCGCATTCGACAAACAATCTAACATGTGTATATTTTAACCTCGAAATCAACACAATAAATCATTGTTTCAAAGTTTTGTGCTAATAAGCGCGGTTTATCTCAAACTGCGTGGCGAATAACAGAGTGGCCATTTGTTATTGTTTATTCTTTAATTCATAACATCAAATGCTCCATCCATGCAGCTGGTTTATTTTATTTTATCAATATCAATATAATGTGATGCTGACATATTGAAAGTTATCACGAGCGCAATATATGATTTTGTTCGGAAGAAATACTTGATAAGAGTATATGTCGATGCATTGCAAAATTCCACACGGGCTGGTATTGAGACCATAAGAAATATTATATTCGATTACGGGTAATCAGGTATTCAATAACACTGACATTGCAAGGATGTAAAGATATCATCATGTGTGTGGTGGGATTTTTAAAACTTGATATCTATGTCCGATAGGAAGTAAAAAATAAACAAAGGTATCGAGTTATATACGTTTTATAGTTGAGTCTTGAGTAATTATTTCAGTGGATTACCATACAGTGTGTCACTTTCAAAACTCTGCTCTGTTCATATGATTCTATTCTGTTGAATTCTCTAAGTAAGTTTTGAATCCATTATTTGGGTTATGTATATTTGCATTCCTTTCGAAAAATAATAAGGGGGAGACAACAAAGCAAACATATCAACAGGCACAATAAAAAAATGTTGTCACATGAATAAACTGAATTGAGATTTCTAAATTGTATTATGAAAATCACCGTTCAATTATGTGAAATAATTTTGAACATATGAAAATATCATTGAATCATCATCTTGTCATTTATGCTATTGCAACCTTTATCACGTGTATAACGAAACTTTTCAAGAAAGTGAATTGAAAATGCTAATTTTTCGGCTCATAACAGGTCCACTCTCTGCACATCTGAAATTCGCAAACAAAAATAAATCGACACGATTCTCATCAATAACAGGCCAGTTTCTATGGCGCGCCAAGAGTTGAAAACTGATGTCACTTTCTCACACTAAATTATGTGAAAGTGGTTATAATCAAGACACTAGATGGACTGGTACATGCTTGAATTAATGTTGTCTTTTCATAGTCATTTTAATCACTATATTTTTGTATTTATATTCTTCTACCTAATCAAACCCACAGGAAAAATCCGAGGGAATATCAGTTGATTTGGAATCTGAATTTTCGTCATTTGTAAAAATAATGTGATGCGGTGAGTACTTAGTCGCTTATCATTTACCCTTGCATTTACCTAACTATTTGACCATATCAATGAATGAATGCATTGAAAGAAAAATTGGAAAAAATCATCATAAAATATTGAGGAAGAATGCAAACATATAATTAATAAATACCCAAATATTTAGTTGATGCTCGAGCAAAACCAATAGGTGGTACTGAAATAACATCGTCTATAGAATTATTTCATGATGTGGTATCATATCTTGTTGCAAAATCTCCTCGCCAACTTAATGGATTTTTTCTTAAGGTGCAAAGAAATGGGTTATTTTTCGTATGAGGCACTTTCGCTGTTATATTGGGTTTTCAATCGTTCTCGAGAACTATGTACTCAGTACAGGTTACCTCTCGGGTTACCTACTTATCTACTTGCATGCTTATCTAGGCAAGGTATGGATATAGATAGTAAAAGAATCAACAAACTTGACTTCGGGCTCTGTTCGAGTTAATAGGCTTCGAATAAAACTGAAATATCAATAACTACACCGAATATCGAAATTTCCTGACAAAAACAGTGAATGAGCATTGATTGCAGGCGAGTATTAAGAACTAAATTCAGACGCGTAGGTAGTATACAGTGCTTCTCAAAATTCCCTTCCCCCCCCCCCCTCTTATCTCTCGGAATGATTATTCATAAAAAAGTGAAATTTGGAAACTGAATATTAAATGTTGTAAACTGTTGTAAAGTGATGACAGATGACGAAATAGTAAAAGATGACGACACAAGGCCATTGTCACCAATAATTTTAAATGGAACTCTACGGCAAGCGACACCTCTTTTGAAAGGTACCGAAACAACCTATTCAATGATAAAAATTTTGTTTGTTGTTTTGTTGTTTGTTTGTGTTTATAGTAGTTTTGGCAACTAGCTTTTTAAAAAAGCAAAGCTGTGATGAATTAATTTTGATAAGATCACTGAATTTTCATTGATATAGCTCTTTCTGGAGGGGGCAGTTACCCCCTATTATACCCCCCTCTCCTTGTATACGCGAATGACTATATTTGATTCAACAGAAAGACATCAAGTATACCTACACAACCGATATAGTATTCGTTGATATTCCTGGAAATGTATGGCTGAAACTATCCCGATTTATATAATAGTTGAAAAGGTTTTTTATACTTTGGGATTGATAAATTTGTTATCTATAATCGATATATATAAGGTGAGCCGTTCTGAATGAGACATCATCGTTTATGTTAACATTATCAATATGTATCCAACGATCTTCAACAGATGATTACGAATCATTAAAATACGTGACTTTTCTCATAATAATCTGATCACCTCGAGAAAAGTGCAGAATTTAGGTCGCGCACAGCAGATTCTTCCATATTAGGTTGAGCTAGGATGAGAACAGTTTCATCAAATGAACCGGATTCTTCAAGTTCAAAGATTATCATAACATATCCTGATGTGCGATTGGGTCTCGTCATTTCGTGAGCTAAAAAATATATATCTTTATAAATTCTCATCTATATTTTCCCGACAAAATGAAAATTATTTCTTTTTGGCAGCAACTTACAGTTCAGAAAATTTAATTGAAATCATATGATAGGGAATGTTCCTGATTTAGAAGAGAGTAATACGTATTTACCTATAATGAATTATATAGGTGATATTATGAGCTTAAAGTTTTACAAAATGCCAATACCAAAATGGGTGTTCTCATATATTGAAGTTCTGCAGTAATTAATGTATTTTGAACATTTTGAAAATTTCTTATTAATTTTTCATTGCCATGCCATGATTCGAAATCAATACAATTGCAATTCATTCAATAGATCTCCTGGAATGCTTTCCTGATAAAAATCTGGAATGCTTTGGATATTACAAATATGTAATATAAACAAGTTTTCACAGAATATTCATGATTATGATTCAGTTAATGTCTATATTGATGAAAAATCCCGGAACACGTCGAATTTGAATTATCAATTGACATTTTTGAACTTCAAAATACAACCCTCAATTTTTCAAATGGGAAGTATATGCTTGTGATATATCGTTTGAAAGGTCTCTTCATTCTCTATTCAAAAATGTTATCGTTCTCAAGTTTCATCTTATCAAAAACGAATGATGATGAAGCTGCAATTGCAAAACCGTTGATTATGACTAAAATCGAGGAATTTGTCTAGAAGAAAAACAAAGTACTCTAGAGTCATTCAGTCATTATTCGCTAAATAACACTTAGTATATCCTTATGATTCGACGATAATAATTCATTAAAGGAATCTAAACAATTTTGTTCGTATACATTTCGATCGTGCCCACATTAAAATTCTTCAAAACGCAATATGTAATTTTTCGAACTGTTATTTTTCTGGCCAGAGTATCTTAATTATGCTTGTAGGTAGGTGGTGTGTGTGTGTGTCGAATCTATAGTAGATATAATAATTAGAGGATGTGGTCGCTGACACGAATCACATCGATTCTGCTATATTTTTTTCTGATATTTCAGTAGCGTTCATCTGGTATTTAAGGTTTAAACGAATAAAGACACAACATAATAACACTCCGGGTTATTAACCCTAGAATGCTACACTTGGTTGTCGAACTAATTCTGCTACATTTAGGTACAGTGTCTGACTACATCAAGTTGAAGTAGTATGATTTCTTCGAAAAATAATATTTACTCCGAAACTAACAAACTACTTGAAGAGAAGATTAATGAACATGTTTTTTTCCTAACGACAATATGTTTTATATTTATTCGACACAAGTTTAGCAAATTCTATTTCGCCGCTGCAAACAAATGATTTTTTTTCGTTGGATCTGCGCCTTCCCCGAATGAAGATTTGGGGAAGGCGCAGATCTGGATTTAAAAAATAAATAAATAATGGGAAATCCACGATGTCCGAAATTCCCTGTGTGCCGTGGCCATATGAAATCAAATATGATCCGTGCAACGAGTTCTTACTTTTCTTTTGTAGTCCTACTTTAGGTACCTACTCTTAGCATCATTGGCTCAATAAAATAATTGCCATTTATAACTTCCGTCGGTTGCTTACTGAATAATCACACGTTTCGTTGATATATATATACTTCAATGTTTTTCTAACTTCCTCTGTTTTCTTTATTTGTGATAGACGATGAGCATATTATCCGTCCACAGAACATGAAACACGAACTTTTTCAACCATGAGAATGATAAATCAGTGGATTTCGATTCGATTCGATTCATTCCTGTGCTTCCGTCTACCCCAGAATCGCTCACCACCATGCAGTCGAAATTGTTAAAAGGCACAGTGTTAAAGTACGGCTGCATCTTCCAAAACTTTCAAAAGAATCAAAGTATCTAAGGAACAGTTGAAAATAGGTATAAAGAAACCTGATGGAACTCAACATGTAATTGTTTCAGGAATCCAGAATGGAATAATATACCGAGTGTACCACTTAAAAGGAAGTTGATGGTGACATCTGGTATGAGCGGAAGTGGCATGACCTCATAAAAGAAACCACGAAACACTCTAACGAACGTATACCTCGAAAAACCCTGTATTTCTGTTAGATACGTTTATTCGATAGATTATTTCTGATCAAGAATAGTGAAAATCGTATCCTGATATCTCTATCCTCTTCGAAGATATAGCAAAACTTCTCATGAAATTTTTCACCCTGCAATCTATCGGTTGGTATTTTAATATGAACTATTGATCTCAGAGCACCTTCAATATCTCAGAGTCACACTACAGCATTTTCTGCGCTTCAATCTATTAGAAATAATATCTAAGGAACACCTGTAAACAGCGCATTGGACTTACAACTTACAACCTCTATTTAGTAGAACACTCGGTATATGTTGCATGTTGGTAAACATGGAATTCATTGACAAATAATATTTCCACTGCGACCATCTCATACAAGAGAGCTGAAAAAAATTTCGAAAAGACTGTTTACGATATATACATGTTATCTTATCATGAACTGTTGACGCGCATTATATATCTTACGCAATAATTAAATAAATAAAATATAAACTGTAATCAAACATCACCGTGAAAGTAGTGTGATGGATATTGAGAAGCAAACATTGATGTGATCTACAGATTAAAGTTCACATTTATTCTAATCTGTGAATTTTTTTTCAACCTGTGAACACGTGAACCATCTTCAAAGTATGCAAATAAATGTACCATGAGACATCCGTTGGTGACATATCTTTTGGATTCGTCAATGTCTATATCTATGATGTCATTACGTCCCTGAGAGGATTATTATGGGGTAAAGATATAAATACTAGTCAAAAAGTACAGGCCAAATAATAGATCAACCTGTCAGAGATTTCTTGATGTGTACCAATAGGTGTAGATATTAGATTTAGACCGATTTATTCATTCATTTCAACCTGTATTGAATTGGCTTCGCTTTATAATGTGAAATACTCACCTACTTGATCTATTTCAATTTTTCTAACATTGAAATTTCGATAATTGCTTTGATATTTCCATTGTGAAGTACCTATTCACCTTGATTCTTTCCTGTCCAGATAGCTGACTTTAGAACGAGCACTTAAGATACCTAGAGAGTTATTTTCTAAAGTTTTTTATAATTATACACCACCGTCATGAAATACTTGAAATGCAAACATAGAAAAAGGCGGATCATTGTATGTTTTGCGAGATATTTAGATTTAGATAAGGAAGAGAGAGTGCCAAAACGCACGTAGACATACTGGCTGCGAACTTGTGACCAGTAATCTAATCATTATTGAATAATGTATACTGTATATACTGCATTACTGATATCAATTAATTGAAGCAATTTTTCTGAACATTTCTGATATATCCAATAGCTATGTATCTTTAATTATTCATTTAGATATCGAGAAATTTGAAACTGGAACTCAATTATCAGTTCCTCAAATCAATCATAGCCTCCTCATTGCAAATACCTTGAGCTGGCACAATCGCAATTAAGACGCCACACTTTTTTTGCTCCAATGTATTGTTTTTTGAAATATTCGAAAATTTCAAACAATCTATGGTTTCATTAAATATTTATTGGAAGTAGGTGATAACTTAAAAATATATGATCTCTCAATTACTACTACTACCACTGGTACTATACTAATACTGCTACTACTACATTTTAGTTTTTAGTTTGTTGTTAGTTCAACTGTTTGTATTTTTTGTATAAATAATCGTAGCTGAATGGAGGATGATATTCCGTTCATACGAGACAATCAGAGTCGTCCTTAGAACTATAATACCAAAAATATATAGCCGTATAAAATAATTTCCTGACATAATGGCATCATCGATATTTTCTTTCTTTTTGTAGAAAAATGCAAGGATGTCATCGAGTGGAATTACCACCATCTTCAAAGTGTGTGTATTGGCATTATATTCAACCTCCACAACCGCACATGCATATAATGACTTCAGATTCATTTCATACCAAGGTAAACTTCACAGCAACAAAATAATGAGTTTATGTTGTAAATTTGTTTTTGGTAGATTTACAATCATCCACCACTGGGTTTCATTCAAAAGGAAACACATCATTTTCGCAAATGTTATTTGACGTATCAAGAAATCAGATCATAGCAGGCGCAATGTGAGTACTTTTTTCACAGCAAACTTTTCCTCTCCTGGAATCGATCCGTTCTTATTATGCATGTATTGACTTTTGTTCTAGAGACGGGCTATACCGCTTGTCATTGTCAAAACTGAAACTTCTAGAGTATGCAAGTTGGGCGTCTACAGATGACAAGAGAATGTCATGTATAAACAAAGGTCAAAGCGAGGAAAACTGTCACAATTATATCAAGGTTCTGCTCAGCAACGGTAGCCACATTCTGGCTTGTGGCACCAACTCGTTTTCACCACAATGTTCATGGAGAGGGGTAAGGTTGATAACTTCCAAGATGTCGATTCTCGATTTTGGGAGTACTATAATAGTGATGAGCACTTACTGTTGTTGAGTTACTAACTTAAAAAATGGGATTGAATTACAGAATTACAAATTACAAAAATGTACTCTCATTCAATATTATACTCAGATCAGACTAACTCAAAGCTATAACTATGTGAATAGATATAAAGTCAACCTCCCACTTCTTCTGAACCATAAGACATGAGACAAAAGTAACATGAGAATGTCAAAATGGCAGTTGGGCGCCATCTTGGTGATTCTATAAATGAAAAAGAGGGTCGTGTGTGTGACCAATGTTCGAATATTGTCTCATTTTTTCCCGACCAATAGCAGTGCGCCTTTGGATGACGTCACCCATCTACCCAGCCTGGAGGTATCATTGTTTATAATAACACATTGCTCAATTGCAGCTTAAAATCGCTTTTGATTTTTTCTGATATTGATATCCTCATTTTGGGTTCGATTCGATTCTAGATTGCGAACAATATCTTCCATGGATCAAAACATAAAGGGGGAACTTTATGTCCTCACTATAACGTACAACTTGGTTCAACTCATTGACCTTATTATGATAAATTATAAAAAAACCCTGATGAATTTGTTTTATTTTTCAGATTGACAATATAACAGATGTGGTAGATAGGATAGAAGGCATAGCAAAGAGTCCCTACAACCCATCATCTAACGTGACTGGTTTCCTGTCAGAAAATGGTGAATACTACTTCGGTGGTCCTACTGATTTTTCTGGCTCCGATTCCCTGATCTCAAAGAGTGTTGGTGCCACAATACTCAGAACTAAACAGTACAACCCTTACTGGCTCAACGAGCCACAATTTGTCGGATCCTTTGAGAGTGACAAGTTCGTTTATTTTTTGTTCAGAGAAGCTGCTGTGGAATATATAAACTGTGGTAAAAGCGTTTACTCACGTATAGCTCGGGTGTGTAAAAATGACCGCGGTGGTGAGCATGCCATGCTGAAAGATAATTGGACTACCTTTTTGAAGGCCAGGTTGAACTGTTCAATAACAAGTGACTACCCTTTTTATTTCGACGAAATTCAGAGTATGTCCTACGTACCTATCGAAAACATAGTTTACGCCACGTTTAGTACTCCTCCAAATAGTATAGCGGGATCAGCGATTTGTGCTTTCAATTTGACAGCTATCAATTATGCTTTTGATGGTTCCTTCAAACATCAGCAAGATATGGACAGCGCTTGGAACAGTCAAACAAATAACTACGCAGATCATTTCAGTTGTGAACCCTCAAAGAGAGAACATAATTTGCCAGAGACCTCAAAGTACCAACTGATGGATCTAGCTGTGCAGCCTACCACTCTGAACCCGCTACACGTAACAGTTCTAGAAAGGCTGACACACTTGACTGTGGACATAGTTGAAACCAAGTTCAATGATGTTCATGTTATTTATGTGACTACAACTGAAGGATCTATCAAAAAGCTGAGTTTGTTACCTCCGTACAAAGAAGCGTGCATCGTTGAGATATGGCAAGCAGTTCCGGACGTAGCCATCTCTATTAAGAATATGCAGTTTCTCAAAGAAACTAACTCGGTGTACATAACTACCAGCGTGGGGCTGGTCCAGATTTCTACAGATCACTGCAATAGGCACGGGTCTTATCAGACTTGTAAGAATGCAATGGATCCCTACTGCGGATGGAATGAAAGGGAAGAAACATGCTCTATGGCACCTGATAACAATCCCCACTCTGCATTTTGGAAGCAATTAGTAAATGCTTGCCCTGTACTAGATACGCCAGTCGATGGAGGTAAGATCTTAATGCAGGTTGTATATTTCCACATAGAATTCCAAATATATAAAAACGCTTCCCAATCTTCAATCAATAGTCAAATGGCAGAAAGTTCTAAATCTTTTATCTCATTCTCGAATGAATTTTTGCGGTGGAAATCTCTCACGAAAACAAGCTGTATTTGGATTCCTCCTAAGAATTTAACTGAGACATATTTTTTCTCTATCAGGTTGGAGCAGCTGGTCAGACTGGTCCATTTGCCCACACAGAGTTTCCTCGGAGTCAGAGCAGTTCGATCACTGCTATTGCCAAGTCCGGCACTGCAACAACCCTTCGCCTGCTAACAGCGGAAGACCTTGTGAAGGCTCCTCAGTCCAGGTGGCGAATTGCACAGTCCACGGAGGCTGGTCGGACTGGTCATCTTGGTCCTCCTGCTCAGCAACGTGCGGCAACGCTGTCAAAACTAGATCGAGGACATGCACGAATCCTGCACCTGCGTTCGGAGGAAGAGTGTGTGTCGGTCAAGACAAATCGGAAGCGTACTGCGCGGAATCCCCACCATGCCCTTCTCAAGCCATTGATGGAGGTTGGGGTCCATGGTCGCCTTGGTCAGCCTGCACTGCGAATTGTGGTGGAGGGTACAGGCTGCGGCAGAGGAAGTGCGATAACCCGACACCGCATAATGGTGGTCAGCACTGCAAAGGTAATGACATCGAATATGAAAGATGCAGGGAAGATCCTTGCAACGAACAGAAGAAATTTTTAAACACCGATTGGTACGAAGTATCAACTATGCAGAAGAGATTCAAGATAACCTGCAAGGCACCGGTCAAACATCAAAATCAGATCAAAATCCAAGTGCGGGAAGAAGAGAAACATTGCTCTAGCGCGAACTGTAACCAGGAAGAAAACGACTGGACTTGGAATCATTGGAACGACTGCTCGGTTAGCTGTGGTGGGGGTGTACAGACACGTACGAGGTACTGCAAGAGGGGGAGGAATTGTATAGGGGAATCTGTCCAAACAAGGGAGTGCAATACACACAGCTGTGAGGACACTTGGGGGTGCTGGTCAGAATGGTCGTCGTGTAATGTTTCTTGTGGTTGGGGAGTGAGAATTAGATCAAGGATATGCTTAGGGCAGAAATGCAATGGACCTACAATAGAACAGGAACCCTGTGAGGATCAGCCATGTGAAGGTTTGTTGAATATTAATCGAGGTATATTGCGTAGCTTTCCCAGAAAGAAGACATTTACTCATTATAGACGGTAACCAGTAGAATTTGACCTGAATGAGGTGATTATTAAATGCGCAAGAAAATATCAGTCATTTGGTACGGAGAGTTTCGACGTTGAAAAAATTCTTGAATTGAAGATATTGATGTTATTTTGGTGAACCGAGACGAATGTTATTATCATCAGTTTGTTGAAAAAAATCGTGAGTTTTATCATATTCTGGAAAAGCATTCAGAAGAGGCTAGACTTGATAATATCATTGTTAATCATAATATCGAGTTGTCTTGTGGTTTCATAATCAGATATGAATGAAATAGTATCAAGAATTTATCATATGAAATATTAAATTATACAATGATATCTTTTTCAGGTATTTTGGGCTGGGGAAATTGGACTGAATGGTCACTGTGTGATGAGAACAGTGAACAACACCGGAAAAGAAGATGTTTCCACACGGATCCAGGGCATAGCAGGTGTCAAGGAAAGGCTGTGGAAACAAGAATGTGCTTAGGTGAAATTTCAAATGGTGAGTCAAGATCATCATTAAGTGGTATGTAATCGATTCCCACTGTAATTTTTGTTTTGAATTGAACGCATTCGTACCATATCTGCTATCTGTATGGATTTCTGAGGTGATAATTACATTGACCCGTTGAACTTGTTTTGGTTCACACTTCACATATAAGGGATAGGTACCTATTTTCCCACATGACTGTAGACGATACCACATTTCAGACTAGCGCATCTGCAGCCTTTATTTTCACGTTTCAAAACATATTCAATGCATAAGAATGAGAAATAATTTTTCAGCCTTCTTCGATTTCAACAAATGTCTCATCTCCACTGATGTCTCTTTTCAATAGAAGGCTATCCATTCAATGTCTCCTTCAATATGTACTTATTTGGCACTACTTAGTACTTCATTTTGAATTTGTATTTCAGAAGTTTTTGTACCAGGATACCAACTGGAACAGTTTTCCTGTGTCTCAATAGGGACCTCTTTCTTCTTTATTGGTGCCATTGTGGGTCTCTTGCCAGGCCTGACGTACTTGATATTCTGCATACTCCGGAAAAAGAAAAACAGTATTCCTAGTTCTCCACATTATATGACTGCTGAACAAAATCCATACATATCAGTACCGACGAGAGAAAAACTACCGAAGAAACAAAACAACTGTTCGAATTTATATTCTCCGAATGGTACAACGAAATCTATCAAACATTACGTGGACGATTATGAGGTTCCAACAATGACTTTGAAGAGAAATAGTCATGAAGTTAGGAATGGGCATTCCAAGCAGTATGAGGGTGACAAATTTCTGTATGAGTAACACTACTCATATAAGTACTGAACTTTTCATTCAGATGTGACTTCCACTTATGACAACTTTCGATTAGGGCTTTAGCAATATATATTTTTTTTGCAAGTTTTTGTGATTTTTTAAAGACATTTTTCATATTTCATACCTACATTCATTTATACTTATTTTTATCCGAACATTCTTCTGGGAGTAAATGGGTCAAAAATATTATTTTATATTCTTTGGAGTGGTTTTAAGTGAAAAAAAATACTCAATCTCAATATCTTGAGAAGGAAGAATTGCAGAGCATTTTTTTGGTACATTAGTCACCACAAATTGGATTATTCAACAAACAAATAAACATATTATTGAAGTGGCATCTTCTTGATTTTTCTTTCAATAATGAAACATTTCTGATCTCTATAAAATTATGGAGATGACGTGAGTATTTTTTGAAACTGTGTACATGACTTGATATTTTTTAATGAAATTTGCATCATTTTTATTTTGAGTGTCAAAATGAATATAATTTTTGGTCCATTTGCATGATTATAATTGAACATATTTTGTGATAAAGTAGTGCACTTCAGTGAGTTGACTGAATATCACTGTAATGGTGAGAATTGTAATCCAGTATTATACGACATGAAGAAATATTTTTTATTGAAACAAGAAAACATATGTAATGAATGAAATCTCCTACCCTATTAATTGAATGTACTGTACCTGCTTGAAAAACTACCTACTTATATACCTACCTATTATACTTACTGAGTAAATAATACCCTACTAATTTTTTTTCAGATTGCCATTATATTACATATCCCAATAATATATTAATGAAAAGTGATATAACTCCACAGATACTTTACAAATTGTTTGTGTTTCTCATATTGAGAAAAATAAATGTTTAATTTATTTTAAATAAATGATTTTTTATTCAAACAAGCTTTCTTGTATGTGAATTTACAATTCCCTCAGTAAGTTTAAATTTAATTCATTGAGAAACATTTGAGTTATACAGCATGAAAACCCTGACTTATTGTGAACTTAACAAAAATTGAAAACTGATGTCCTCATTTTTCTAGGTTATTCTGGGGTTCTCTCTCATCTTTTCTGAAAATGAAGATATAAATTATAATGATTATCTCAATATATTTGAAGTAAGGACAGATTTTTGGACCTGCCCCAAAATATGTCACTGCGCTTGGATGCCTAAAAGAGAAATTCTCTATTTATCAGTAACACCTTTTGGACACAATTTGGACAACAAAATATATTTTCAACAATCAATTTCCATTCGTCTTCTGACACTAAACAGAGACAAGTTGTCAGACAGATAAAAATATTTTAACTAGGTGTTTATTTATCAATTTATCTCGAATTAACACTTTTACATCTAGTTCCAAGATGCGAACGAAGAAATGGATACCAAGTTATTTCTATATCAACTGAACAAGAAGCACTATTGATAATACAATATTACAAGATATTTTATGTATCAATACTAGGAGAAAAATACGATATCAAACATAGTATATATTTCTAGACGAAAGCAATTCTAGTTGATATAAAATAACTTATTTGATGAAGATAGTTTAAGAATATAGAAAAAAACGATATACTTGAATGCTAATTCACGAGTACACTGTAAACTAAACGTAAGATCAAGGGAAATTTGCCTCCTAATGGCGTCTGCCGTGACGTATCCCTCCTCCAACAATCTTCGAGACATAGACCTTCTGTTTTTCCATTCTGTGAATCAGAGCATAACTTCGACGGTTGACATCGAAGTTATGACAGTTACATACATATCGTGTCAGTCTGTCAATGATGCCTTGAGTTTTGATGTTAATTCCAGACTTATATACGGTGTTGATTTTGACTTAGTGATCAAGTTTAAATACTTGATTCTTTACCATATTCAACATTTGTGTCTGAAAGAAGCGTCCACGATCTTTTCCATGTCCAATATAAAACTGCAAGATGATATCAATAATATCCCTCTTGCAGATGATGATCCCCAAGGTGAGATTCAAAATGCACTGTAGATGGATAGGTTATCCAAAAATTAATTTTTATCTCCAGTAATCATTAACGATGAACCGGAACCTGTATCGCTCTCAGAAGGCAACTCTTCAAGTATGATTCACGGTAGGAGTATGGATTCAATACAGTCTACTTTCACTAACGGCAGTTCTAGCCCCCAGCATAATAGTTTAGAACCTGATTCCAGTCCCGATGAACAGGAAGAGAAAGCTAGATTGATTTCACAAGTTCTGGAGTTACAAAATACTCTTGATGACCTGTCACAGAGAGTTGACAGTGTCAAAGAAGAAAATCTGAAACTACGATCTGAAAACCAAGTGCTGGGCCAGTATATAGAGAATTTGATGTCAGCTTCAAGTGTGTTCCAATCTACCTCTCCTAAAGTAAAGAAGAAGTGAAGAATAATCAGTGTTGCTTAAAACATGTGTTATCTTCAATTATAACTCAATACTGCACCTGCTTCTTTGAAAATTATAACAGCCTGTGATTTATTTAAGTATCTAGATTTTTTATAGTTAAACAACTTGCATTTGTGAAAGTTCATCATCAATTTTGTTAGTCTTCTCGAAATTCAAAACTATCAAACAGTAGTAGGTCCACATTCATGATTTCTGTGAAAAAGTAGGATAATAGTATATTAAATCCAGTGATAAACTCTACTCTCATGAATTGAAAACTACTATACAAACAATGTATCATAAGGTCCATTAATGACTATTAATATCAATATAATATGTGTGGATCTCCCTAAACTCATGGGTTGTATGGTCTGGTTGACAGAATAGAATATTATACCAATAATCAATGTTGATGAAATTTCATGAAGAAAGATATACACTTATGTTATGAGTTCAGCAATATACTATTAAAAAGGAGACTCCTATTTACAGGAAGTAAGACATGTATTTCATTATGCAAACAGGTGAGAACAAATGAAAATTTAAATATTGTATGTAGTCCTTAGATCACATCTGATGATCATTCACCTATGTCCAAGATGAGGGATGCACAGCATGGGGATCTGGGGAATGGTGGAAACACAAATTCAGTTAAATGGGAAAAAAGTTGCGCCTTCAGATGACCATTCCATCAGTCTTTGAAAACTAACAAAATTATTAATGTTTTTATAGTTTTTCAGTTATATCAACAGAAGTGAATTTCCGAAAACTCTATTATTGTTTATATCATTATCTTTACGGATATTAAGAAAACTGATAATACTTTTTCATACAAAATTTTGGTGTGAATCAACGGTGATTTTTTTCTCCGATGCATCGTATCAAGAAACCATCATCAACTTAATTCTTCCTAATATGGTCCTGATTATGTTCTCAAAGCTCTTTTCATTCATGGATACACCCATGTATTATACATAAGGGTTTAAATGTGTTTCAACTCAGTTTTCGACTTTTTTCAATCAGCCCAAAAATTTCTGATCTTTTGGTGTCAAATATTATGATTTTTTATCAAGACAACACGAGGCATTTTGGCAACCAAGTTGCCATCTTCAGTTGACCTGGAAAGTAAAAGAGATTAGAGACTCCTTTCAAGATATTCTCCAGAAACTACCACTGGTGATTCACCATAATCAGTATTTTAAAAATGAGTTCAATAATATTTTCGAACAAACTTCTCTAGCCGAGTAAAGGTGGATTCATGCAACTATCTCAATTTATGTTTATTCAATTTAATTAATGAAGATTTTTAAGAGAATGATGAACTTCGAACTTATTAAGATAAATTAAGATAAGTTAAGATAAGTGCTCGTTTGAAAATGCGTCCTATTTCTGTATACTTCATCTTATTAAATTAAGTTGAGATGAATTGAGTGATGTTGCATGAATCCACCTTGAGAGTAAACAAATATTGGGGCCCTTCTACGCTTCCGTACTCTTCTGCTACACGCCTACGTAATTTTTTCGGCCATATTAATTGAAGTATACGGATGAAATGATGCTATAACATCAAAGACACATTTCCATGTTATCAGTGAAGTATTTTTGATTTTTCGACGTTTCAATTTGTTTGAGGCAAATAGACCGGATTGACGTCACATCAAAACAAATTCGATCAAATTGTTTGACCGTAATAACATGTTCTGTGAGTAATAAGTCTTAATGGCACGAAACACAATAGTATAGTATATATATACTCGTTGGTAATGGTCTCAGTTTGAGAATCTGTCTCAGAGCAATTTTTATTTGTCAGTCAGTGCCTAAGGAAATTCTATGGATGATATCTGACGGGTTTGATTTATATTTGTCATGATGTTAAGGAAGTAAACAAAGGCCATAGATAATAGAATAAGTTTTTCAAACATTTCATATATTTTCATTGATTCTAAGAAACGAGAATCACCCACATACATTTATTTCTTATTTTGTAACATATCTTCAAGTTTGATAGCACTGCTGAAGGATTTTTCCTGCTTCCACATTTTTGAACACATGGAAGGGTTTGATGCAATTTATTATGAAGAGGAAATAGAAAATAGTGATGAAAATGCCCCTGGTGATATTTCTCTGGTACCTGATCCTGTTATAATACGTGGCGCTGGAAATATGACTGTGTATGTGATATGAACTTGGAGAAATATGAATTTAACTGTGTTTTCATTGATTCCAGATTTGGTTTGAGTAATAGATTCAGTACTGAATTTCCTAGTGGCCTAGTGTCTAGAGTAGCACCAGAAGAATTTAAAGAAAGTGTTATGCGCATTAATGGTATTCTCAAAAAAACACTTCCAGTTAATGTTAAATGGTTATTTTGTGGCTGTCTCTGCTGTTGCTGCACACTAGGATGTTCATTGTGGCCTGTTATATGTCTAAGTAAAAGGGTGAGTTATCTGAGAATTCAAAACCTATATAAACCTGGTCTTGAGCATTATCAATTGGTCCATGATCAAATATTTCATTTATGTATTTCATTCAAACATCAGTAGATAGTAAATCAAAAGTTGAGATAGGGACATGAAAGCTGTTTTGACCAATAATGAATAGTTGGTAATAGTTTCTAGAAAAAAAATCCCAAAGTTCAAAAATCATTCCCGCTAGACTCCAAGTGTGATCAATTGATGAATTCAGCTTTCCAGAAAGAATCTGAAAATGTCATAAAATACAGGGTATTCCATAAGAAAAAGTATAACTTCGATACGCCATGCGTTTTTGAGTCACCCTGTATGAAGCAAAATAATTTAGAAATGTGCTGCTCTTGAGCATAGACCATCTTTCAAATTTTTGTCCACCTATCTCGAACAACGAAGCCGTTATCTCAGTTTCCCACACTATTGATTTACACACAAAACAGTTTTGAGAAAATCAATGAAAACTAGGTTGACTTCAATGAGATGAATTTTCAAAAAGGAAAATCATTTTCATATAAAAGTTTATTAATATGGCAGATGAAGGGGGTTGAAAATTTCAATAAGGCTTTTATATCATATAGTGTTTCAACAATAATTCTTATTTTCTGTTGAATGGCACATTTTAGGACTTTGTATTCATAAGGAAACAAGGATTTCTCCAAAACCATTTTTTTTTTTTCAGACTCAGCATTCCTTGAATAAGCTATTAGAGTGGGAAAACAGTTATCTTTATAACAAGCTAGGACTGCATTGGAAACTTAGTAAGCAACATTGTGATTCATCATCCATGATGGAATATGTCATACTTATAGAGTTCTTACCAAAAATACCGATTTATAGACCAGACTAACAAAACTTTCACTATCCTTGTAAATATCGCAATCTCCGTAAATAGTTTCTCAATAATAAATCGAATAATTCGTTCATAGAAATTCAAAATCAAATGAATTGTTTTGCTGCAGATGATGAAGTCCTGGGAAGTTATGATGCCAAACATTTGTTATCAGTAATTCATGAAATGAGACTAAAAAAGCAAAATTCTGTAAATATCTTATGTGATGTTACATAGTTGTGAATCCCAATGGGTTTCGCCTGAGTCTCTAAAAAACAGAAAGTCAATTCAATCACTGATTTCAAATTTCAATGATGATAACAAGAAACAACAAAAAAATCAGATTATTATATGAAGAAAAGCGTTCATTTTAATACAATGTATGAAGTGAATGCTCAATCATATAATTCTCCATTTTCAAGTTTTTAAGACAGATGGAGCATTAACTCTGCTAGTCGTACTCTTTTTATTCACTTCCTCTTCAGAAAATGCCCCAAGCACTGAGCAAATACTCAGAGAAGATTGGTTTTGTTCAGTTTACCCAATAGGATCTAATTACTGAATGAAAAAAAAAAAGATAGAGATGTGAAATATGATGTAGATTGTAAATATTCAATAACCATGTGAAATCTTTAATAAATGATAATTTTCATCATTTCCAATCCGTACAGTTTGACCTATATCAGATGGAAATACCCATATGAAATGTATATTTCACAACTGATTGGACTGATTCCTTTCCATGAGGTTGATTGAAATTTGAAATATCTACTATAGTCTACTGGTACACTTTATTGAGCTGAATCTCTCTTTTTCAACTATAATTATTTTTCAATGTATCTTGATTCTTTTAATGGGAGATTTTTTTTTAGATCGGAATATTTTATGGAAATTATGGAAATAGTAGTAGTACAAGCATTTCAATGAAATCAACCATCTACATAGTCAATCCAGTGGTCATAATTTTCATTATGAACTCACTTCAACAAAAATTTTTATGTGAACCATTTTGAAACCTAGTGATTTCCGATAACAAAGTTGATGTTTTTTCAAAGGTTGCTTCAATCTCAGATAGCTCACAATTTCTATGGATATAAATATTATCCAATATGGATCTATATTCCAAGTATCCAAGGAATTTACGAATTTTGTGATAAACTATCAAATTTAGACTCTGTATATAATGTCGGGCGATACCTTTTATGATTATTCAATTATTGATCTGAAATTGGCGAATTTTACTATTCTACCAATATTAATACTATCAATGCATATGTTTAATATATTCTGTACGAATGTTATCCAATATCTTCCTGTTATTGCTAGTTTCTAATAAAATGTTGATATCAGAATGATCCATTTATTTATTCTGCTTTATTGATACCTATCTCATGGAATTCAGTACCTGCAATCTTCTGAAAAGTATTTCTGCAAGAATCACTTTTCTTTACATCTAGTCTCACTAGATTCTAATATGG
Organism: Gastrophysa polygoni; assembly: GCA_963576655.1. Classification (NCBI taxonomy): domain Eukaryota; kingdom Metazoa; phylum Arthropoda; class Insecta; order Coleoptera; family Chrysomelidae; genus Gastrophysa; species Gastrophysa polygoni. The sequence goes on from OY755085.1 coordinate 6,746,953, forward strand.
AGAAAATGTTTTACCAATACAGATGGGTGTTCTACTAAAACTTTCTTGGTAATAAAAATATCTATATTTCATTATACCATATGGTGTCAATACAATAGAAAATATTCAATTTTTTTTTTGGTTTGTGCATTGAATGGTAATAAGGTCATGTTGGTTATAAAGGTTTCGATGATTTGTGAATATGAGCCTTGAATTCCTATCCTTGAAATGATATGGACTCTGATCTGATTGGTAGTCAGTAGTGTTGAAGTATTGCTTTTTCAATAATAATCATCTTATCACAGTTTTTGAATATTGAAGAATATAAATTTTCAGTGTTATTATTTTTGGCACTTTTGAATCTTCTCCAAAGTTCCAATAATGTCCTGATGATTTTTCAGGTGTTTTTTTTTATTCATCTACTAGAACAATTTGAAATGAAAGCAAATTAAAGTGGATATATCATAATTGTGGCATTCTATCAACAAAATTACTTGGAAACTGTCCACATTGACCTTCACTCTCTCCATACAGCCAATCTTCATTAATTTTTTTAATAACCTTCACCATCTGACCAGCTTTCAAACTCAAATCTCCTGGCATTTGCGGAGAGAACTCATATAAAGCCATCACAGTTTGATCATCTTCTTTGAGAGGTACTATTACATTAATAAAGTTGGCTGGAAATATACCTTCTTTGTCAATCAGTCTTCCATAGTACCACTCAGTATTTATTCTTCTCAAAAGTATAATCACATCATCAGCCTGAAGGATGAAAAAAAAATTACATCATGAAATGCACAAATACTTTTAGTAACAGCTATTTGAAACAATTTTTCAAAGATATTAAGTATTAAATAGAAATATTTTTTATTTCTCATATAACAGTTTTAATGTAGTTGTTTTCTGTATGTATGTATGTATGTATGTATTTATCTCCTGAAATTGCCAATCACCCAATGCATTTTTTCAATATGAATCTCTAGAAACTATACATAAAGTATTAATAGATCTGTCAGATCAGTTTCTGAAGGAAAAACAATGCAGATAGATCAATGAATACCTACTTGGAAAGATAAGTCAGCTGCTTGTTCTCCATTAAAATCATATAAAGCAATTCCATATGAAAGATTGATGTTTTGAACTTCTTTTGGTGGGCTCGGTGGAGGTACAGAAGGCATTGGCAAGATAGGTGATGGTGGATCACTATCTATACAATTGTTCAAGCTTGTTTCATTCAGAATTTTATTCTTGATAGTTTGAGCTCTTATTATGGTTGGTCCAAATATGGATGGGATATTCTGTTGTTGACTATGTTTCTGAGTTGAGAATATATCGACAGTTTGATTGTTCACTCTTCCATTTTCACTTGTTTGAGGGACCACTCTGGTGGGAATGTTATTTTGTTTTCTATGAACTTGACTGGTACCATCAAAATTAGTGCTGAGGGGCCATAAGTTATTGGTGGGAGAAGTGTCATATTCTGAACTCTTCTTGCTGGATGCCAAACTACTAGTACTACTGCTGTATGAACTCGAAATACTCCCCCCAAAATTGTGTATCCTTTCAACCTTTGGTGATTGTGGTGGGCTCAAATCAATCAGATCCTCTAATTGTTGGTTCAAACTGAAAGTCGAATTACTCCTGTACCTGGAAAAATTTGGCGGTGGAGGCCTAGGTGGTGGTTTTTTCTTATTTTTTTGGCTCAGTTTTGATTTATGCGCAATAAATGACATTGCCCTTTTATTTTGTAACCAACTGATCAACAAGTATCAACACGAAACACATGGAAAACAATACTAATATCTGAACAGCTGAACAATGACGAGTGACAGAAATAATGTACTGACAGGAGTACAGAAAGTTACTCGCTGACTTATCTCTGGTGGGAACAGAGATATTATACACTCAGAGCAATATTATACCTAACAGGGCTGAGCAATAAAATATCTACGTTATAAATGAGTTTTTTAGACATTGCAGGGAAGAGGAAAAGAGTGTCCCTGCGACCGACGTTTGGAGGGTATTTTATTTGATCTCTTACATTTCAGATTCAGTGTTGCCATTAGGCGTATGTGGGAGGGGGGAAGGGTCAAAGGGTGACGAGTGACGAGGAGTACGTTGCTACCATGTTTTCTACTCTGTGATCTGTGTCTGAAGACTCCGTAAGACAGTTCTTGACTCTGAGTCATGTCAATAATATAATTATATGATGTCACTATGGATGTCATGTTCTCTGAATTGTATTTTTGTTTCTTGTACCAGTGTCGCGAAGTGAAATAAATAGTGGAAGAACTGGCTAAGAAAAGGTCCATGATGGCTATAAATTCGTTTGCAAACTGCGATAATTTCATTAGTTGAGATCTCCTTTGTTTTTTACGAATTGTAGTTGTGGTTGATAGTGGCACATTGATTGAAGATGCATTTTTCTATTCCCGATACTCAAGAATTGAATGAAGGAAATGGGTCAACATTCATTGTATGTATACTTCCTTTCTCAAGTGTAATGAATATTTAATAGGTTCATTTCAGGGTTACAACATCCACATTAATGGCATTTTTCATTGCACAGTGAGATATAAACAGCTGCACAATTTGAATGAACAGTTAAGAAAAGGATTTGGTAATGAAGCAGTACCTCCATTTCCCCCTAAGAAGTTACTTCCTCTCACTGGCTCACAACTTGAGGAAAGAAGAGTGCAGTTAGAGAAATACATTCAGACAAGTGAGTCATTTTTCCGAGCATTTTTCTCTCCCAGTTGTTCATTGATTGAAGTATTTACCAGATTAAAAAAAAAATACATTTTATTTATGTTTGTGATCATTTCCAGTTGGTCAAGAAGCAAGGCTAGTAGCTTCTGAATTGGTAATAGGCTTCCTACTATCTGCCCAACAAGAAACAGCATGTGAGAAGAAACAGGATATCAATTTAGATATCTATACCATGAACAACTATCAAATACCTGTCTGGGTTTCATCATTCGACAGAACAGAACAAGTGCTGGCTAAAGCATTCAAATATATAAACTTGCCATTAGAGTATTTAGATTATTTCTCACTCTATCTTGTTAAAAAAGATAATAGTGGGGATATTATTGTATTGAGAAAACTCCTGGATTTTGAGTCTCCATATATATCTCACAAACTCCAGAGAGATTCAAACAAAATAGTTCTGAGGAAAAGGTATAATTATTTTATTCACAACAATCGAACCTAACAACATTTTTGCAGTTATTGGAATACTAATTATGATTTTGAACTGATGAATGATCCTATTGCACTCAACCTGCTCTATGTTCAAACAGTTACTGAAGTTGAGAAAGGATGGATATTCACCAATAAAGAGGTTAAATCTAGATTAACTGGTCTTCAAGTTAGCCTGGCCAAACGTGAATATGTTGAAATTGCTCAATCATTGAAATATTATGGATTCATGCAATTTTCTTCATGTTTTTGTGATTATCCAAAACCACAAACTAAGGTTTTGATAGCTATTGGAAACCAAGAATTGAGTATGAGGATACTTGGAACTGGGCAAATGTTTAAAGAAGGTAGTTTCAAAGTAACCCGGATGAGGTGTTGGAGGATTACTGCCACACATGTAAGTGCTTCTTTACTAAAGTAGTATCCACCTCTGTACTCCAGAGCCAGACTATCATCAGTACATGTTTTGATATTTTCATCTAGATAATCATGCTGTTACATAACTGTTTTTTTGGCTTTCATTGTATCTTCATAGTTTCAGCATAGCTTCAATAATAAGAAAATAGCTCACTTCAAACTAATCTGGTGTTGTGACAACTGAATATTGGGAATCTGAACTTTGAATTGCCTCTCTTGCATTATTAACTTTCTTGGTTTGACATAGTCTGGCTCTGAGATACTGAAGTGTTATCAAATGTACTTACCAAAATTTGTTTTCCTTGATTATATGCATGAACTACTCCTGTTAATTTGAACTAGAAACATAAGATGTTAATACTTTCAATCGATCATGGCCATGATTTGTTAATATATGATAATGAAACTCCAAATCTGTGAACAAAAGTCCTCATCGTGTGGAAAAACAGAGAAGTAATTCTTGATCAGGCATTTGATATATAATTTTTTTTGCGACACCTGATAAGATTATTTCATTTTAGAATAAACAAGAGATGGCAGCAAATAGTAGATCCAGTTCAACCTCTAGCCTAGAATTATCATTTGAGTATCTTATGTCAAAAGACAAATTGCAATGGATAACCATATCAAGTGAACAAGCAATTCTGATGTCTGTTTGTTTACAATCACTTGTAGATGAGTTACTGATGAGCAGAAATGGCATGAAGAAGAAATATCTTCCTGGCATAAGAAGCAGCTGGTCATATATGAAGAGGGATGGCTCCAGTCAGATGATTTCAATTGATAATGTCAGTTTAGACAATAAGGTTCGTTTATTTCAATGCTCATTATTGAGTGTTTCTAAACATTGTTTTTCAGATTGATGAAACACGGGAAAATCCCTATGAAGAATCTTTCTCAATTAAAAAATTACAAGAAAAATTTTCCAGTGTGTCATTCAAGAATGGACGGGAGTTCATAGAGAATCATGCATTTGAATGCATAGGAGATGATGATTTATAGTAGTCTCTGCTATTTGCTCAAAAGTATTTGTGACTTGCTGAAATCTTGTTGACATTTTTCTCCACAATATCTGTCCACATAATTCTTCCATTCAGTGTACCAGATAATAATTGGCAACAAGCAAATTTTAAGGAGGCTCCAACTCCCCAGTCCATGACTCGTGCCAAATCTACAGGTAAAAGTAATATATTTTACTACTGTGGTGGTTTATCACATAACTGTATTTTAGATATTACTATCTTGTATACAAATTGATAATATGTGCGAATTTTCTGTAATGAAACTCAAATTTTTATTTAGTACCTGAAATTTTATGTGAAGAAATCACAAAAATATTTTTAGTTTGTAATCTTAGATGATATTTTTAATATTTTATACGTTTTACATAAGGTGCTTGTATGTACACATACATATTTACTTGAAAAGATATGCAGAAAGGCATGTGAATAAAAATATGAAATTCAGTTTTTTCTTTGACAAACATACAAGTTTGATAGACTCCCAACAAGCTCTAGATATTCTCATATCTTTGAGAATGCCCCATCAGCCTTCCATTGAATGTAAACAGATCTGGTCAATTGTAATGAAATATGATTCTTGATCATTCTACCTGGGTTGAATTATTCTGAGTATTTAGGTGTATGCTTCCAATAATGCATTAACAAGTGTTCTGCACACATAGGAGCTACTAAATTAGGTGAATTTTTTGTAAAATTGAAAACCAGATGATTTCCTTTGAACTGAATCTGTTTGCTAGAATTCATTCGTTTAATTTTCTTTCAAAATCACTCTTCAAAAACTGAATTACAAGTGCCGGGGACGCATTGATACACAAGAGGAAATAAAAGGGCGATTTATATGCTTGCCAATTTATTGATTCAATCAACAGTAAGAATAAGTACATAGAAATATATTACATATAAAATAATTTCTACTACAGGTAGTGATAATTGCATATTCCACATTAAGTGAATATTGTCAGTTAATTTCATGTACATCACAGAGAGAAAACATGTGATAGGGTAGGTACTTGAATGTTCACCTATGGATGAGAGCTTGCATATCAAATGTTTCATGCTCTCGATGTTATCTATGGGCTGGTCATTCAAAACGATCCATCTCTTTATCTCGTGCAGCAAAGATTTGAGGTTTTTTGGTAACATGTCTTTAAGACCCCATTTCATGAATTGAGGATATATTATCACCTCGAAGACTGATTGTTGTGAATATTCCTATGTAGACGAGGTAGATCGTTCAGATGAAATTTCTTTCGTATTAGGGGGATAGTGAACATAGAAATCGGCAATGATCGCCAAAGGTGCACAATTTACAACAACATACAGGCAGAAATATAAGTGGTAGGTATACAACTAGATACTTGAAGTTTTTGAAAATACTTAGATAGAAATAGAAAAACATATTCAGGTGCACATAATTTCATGATATACAATATTGAAACAAATTAATGTTAGAATTGTGAACCCAAGATGAGCTACCTAAGCAGAGCTTCAGTTGTAGTCATCATCCTGCAGTATATAGAAAATTTGCCTGAATATATATTATATATCATATGTCAGTACTTATTGCGAAGAGAAAAAGTAGATAATTATATAAGCTATTAAATTATGAAATCTGTATGAGAGAGCGAGAAAGAGAGAGATGATAATTTTGGGCATTTGATAACATCAATTATACGGATATTTAGTTAAATTCATACACAGTTGTGAGCCTGTTGGAAGTGTTTTCATTTACAAATTCTGTCATTTTAGCTTTCATTTTCGTTTCACTAGAAATTTGTCTGATTTCAATAGGGATCAGATTTGAGTTGAAATCTCTGCGAGTATATGACATAAATCTCTGAGATACTTCAATCTTCTTTAGTTTTTATCCATGTTATATCAGCCAATTTTGGGCCCTATCAATTTAGCTGATATAAATATATGCAGCTTTTATCCAATATCAGTGAAGTTGAATTGACTACATTTATTGTCATTGTCATTAAATATACTGAAGACCAACTTGAGTGGTACATATGGAAATATTTCATAAATTCTTCTGTTTGAAATGAAGAGAAATTTTCACAATTTTTATGATATATTTTCATACGTGTTATACATCTCAAAGCTGGTCCAATCATTTTCCACTTTCATGAAGTAATCTTATGAAATAATTGTTGGGAATGTCGTATAAACAGTTTTACCTCAGATTATTGTCCGATCATCATATCACCTCTATTATGTACCAAGCATGGGCGTATGTTCATACGTCCATGATACTAAGTAATTTAAAGTTGATCTAAGATATGGCACATTATAGATATTCACATCGTTTCATTCCGTGCATTGATAATACGTCAACACGGATATACATTCAAGCTTGAAGTCATTATGCTTAATCATAATATGCCTTTTTGTACTTTGTATTTGTAACCTAACCGATTCAGAGCGATATTCAAAAGGATATGAAAAAATCATTAGGTACCAAATCTTTCATCTTCTCAATGCTTTTCAGAAAGACCCAGTTAAACAATTTATTATTATCAGCTAAAATATTCTACTTATCCGATCCATCTAACGATTAACGCTTATATATCTTGCATTATAAAATTCTAGGCGAATATTTTTCAATACTGAAGATTTTTACAAATTTAAATATGTTTAGGAAATATTGAGTAACTACATTCACAATGTCAATATATGGTATTTCAACAATAACTTTTGTTTCATACTCTTCGTTAGTCAAGGTTGCTCATTCGCAAATGATATAGAACATGCAAAATGTAATAACTTTTCGAAGAGCTCACAGTTTTCAGAACACTAATTTTCTTATCCTATATCTAGAATATGATGGCTACATTTTGTCGATATCTAGTCATCGATGCAATTCTTGAAAATCAATAATATTCATTCGCTAAAATTATAGGAAGTTCTTATCGATGAAAGTTACATGAGTTATTAAAAGGTATCAGATATGTGTTAACGATAAATGAAGTGTTCTGAATACTGTTCACTTGAGTACCTATTTCAATCTTTTATATCACCACTCAATTATTCATCCCGATCGGTAGATTCTTATGATAATTTGCATCACATAACTGACTGATATGATATTGGAAAATTCTTTTGGGCCTATTTAGTCGAATGTTCCTTCCATTGACTTAAATTCGGGTTGAAAGTGATATCGTTTTCAACGTTTGTCGATATTGAAATGGAAAATTTTGAGAATTATTATGTGTAGTAAAAACTTCTGAAGATATTAGGTCAGTGTAGAATCAACAATGCTATATTAACGAGCAAAAAATTTTGGATTCTATATAAGTGTTCAATTAGTTATAAAATGCAAAGGTCGGATTTCACTCCAGAGGATGAATTCCATTCCAGTTATGGAATATGAGTACACACTCATGTTCATTCAAATGGAGGTGAAGTGAACCTGAGAACACATTTCTCTCAACATGTTGTAGTAGTCTTTTGGTTCTCTTTGTATGAAAAATACCTAGTATTTCCATAAAATGAAAATCGCTTCATTTTTCCATTGCCAATGAATTTCTTGATTTCCCAAAAAAAAAAACAGATCAAAACTCCATTGAATGCAATTTGATGAAAACAACAATGAAATTTGAATTGTTCAGCCGAAAGCCAGCCAGGCAGCTGAACCAGTCAAATGAAAAATATTTACAAAAATATCATTTTTATCAAAATAGCATCCATCTATAGCCCAGACTTAAGAATTGCGTTTTTTCAGTCACCAGTTAAAAGTTAGGTAAGTACCAAGGTTCGCATAATCATATGGAACTTGGGTAAGTACTACTATAAACATTTGATAAAATATCCGACAGATGGGAAAACAAACATCTAATTCAATGATTTCAACGAGTTCCATATTCCACTAGAAACTATTTCAGTAGCTCATTCATTAAAATTCGAATGATGTATTCAGAATGTCAATGATCGATGTATCGGGATTCAGAAAACACGGAAGGTGAACGAGACTGAGTCTGTTGAATCCGGAATTGTTTGTATTATTTTTTCATGATGCATTACAAAGAATTATTACCTCTCAATTTGAAAACATCGAATATGAGCAGTCATGACTCAATTCTTCTTGTGTCACATTGAAGAGAATGTATCTCATCACTATCAATCACATCGGCAGATGTTATCGAAATATATCATATTCTTGAAAGTGTATATTGATATTTTCATAACATTCGACCGATAGAAGCCTCTGGTTTCTGAGATCCCAAAACATCCATGACCATCAGTTCTGTCTACACATAAATATTTCGTACCTGTTCATGAAGTCAACTCTGATAGTAAACCTATATATCAATCCATCTTATTTGATTGTATTGCACAATCCCCAATGATGATAGCGCATATTATTTGGATTTTTTCTATCTACTAAGTACATCTAATGATCCTATTAACTATATGATACAAATAATTCATCTAAGGGAAGAAGGCCAACTAATGCAATGCGCAGGTGGATATAACATATCTAGCGTCTAATATATTCTGTAGTGTATATTAATAATTCTTATGGCAAATAACCGCTGTAACCAGTCTGAAACAAAATTTTTTCATGATTCGTGACTGCAAGTACTGTTTCAAGAGTGTCAAAAATTGTTATGAGTGTCATATGAGAAAGGCGTATATGAATGATACAATTGAAGCACTTGGTATATGTTATTAGTATGTTATCTACAGCGTCTATGCATTCTAAAAATCGAATATCAGTGCGATGTATGAAAATTGCTCCTTCTTGACATACATTACGTTTTAATATCTCCACTCTCGACTCACTGAAGCAGGTTCAATAGACGAGATGAATTGATGAAATCTTCCAATATAAATCGTGTGCAGGTAAGGAACCATCATGGATGACATATTCCAGAAGACCTCATGTAGGTATCCTATTGTTTAGTTCTGAAGACAGTCTTTGTGGCGCAATTTCTTTAGGCCACACATATATAACAGCATATGAATTACGTGGATGTGATTACATATGCAATATGTATCATAATGTGGTGTCTCAAAATACCATTATGTATTAAGAACGTCACGACATTTATGCCTTTTGGTTCACTCTAATACAGTAGGGATAAGTGACTGGTCGACCTCTGCGATTTGACGAAGTTTTCAAACGTATGCAATTTCATCTCTTTGTCAAATAATTTCGAAAGAAACCCAAAATTTCAGTGACAAAAGTAGTTTATCCACTGGTTGGTTGGAGTTTTGTTGTTGATCATTAATTTTCATTTCTCCACTTTCGATATAAGCATGCAGTGCAATCCATTAATTGGACTCCACATCTCTATGCAAATAACACAAACATTGTGGTCCACAGACGGTAATAGAACTATATAGATTCTCTATTTCTAGCAAAAAGTATATAGGAGGCATAGGGAAGTACTTCTCAATCAACACTAATATCCATATAGCGTTTTTGTTTCAGAAGTCTGTCTGCCCGTGCTGCCTCAAAAAATCACAAGATTGGTATACGTGACACCAGCCTACAGCTGGTTACACATATGAACGATGTAGATGAGAATGGTGATGGTGTTTTGTTTCGCAAAAATGCTAACGGCATTTTCTCCTATAATGGTATAAAATTTAAAAATGTCGCCAGAAGATGGCGACATTTTTGCAGATTCCTGTACAATAAATTGGTGTTTTGAGATTGTGAAACAAGCAGTTTGATCCTTGATTGAAGAATAAACTAACATGTTCTTATACAACTGATTCTAAAATTATTAATAATACTGATCTTTCTGGGATTTTTGTTTCACCATCTAACGGTGCACAGAGGAGATTCACTCGTATACGAATCAAATCTTGTTATCAAGTTGGCTGTACATACGTTTTGGTAAAATAAATTGGATGATATTCGGGCACGCGCAGCTTCACCATTGTTCCCAACATCGATCACATATATGACAAGCATGGGTAAAAAATGGGGAGTTTCTGGTTTTCGCATTGGATATCTCCATAGCATTTGATCGAATTTGGCACCAAGGTCTTCTAGCAAAACTTCTGTCATATGGTTTGCCGCCCCAACTTGTCGTTTACTATCGAGTTTCCTCGCATATATAAATCACTGTTCGTGGTGGTAGATGAAGTCTCATCTGATTCAATGAATGTCAATGCTGGTATTCCACAAGGATCTGACTTTGTTTGCTTTCTGTTCTTTGCAAAGAAGTACTTCACACCCCAGCAGTTCTCCTTGATCAGTGCAAATTTGACATGGATCACCTACTGTTCACATGTCGGGAGCTCAGCTCCCAAACACACGTCGAAGCTATCAGATTCAGAAGAGAGTTAAACTTTTGGTCTATGATAGATTCACACTTTTTATAGATATTTCCATGGTCGGCGCTCATTGGAAATCTCGTCTGAAATTCCACCACAAGCGATTCCAAGTAATACAAACTAGACGAACTCAGACCTTCACTCTACCGAGTGAAGTTTTCTGTTGCATACGATCTCCAAACATTCGAGAAAATTTCCAATACACCTTCCTGCTCTCCTAACATTCCATTGCTGGCTCATGAACATTATGAGTTTTCCTTTCCTCCATGTGTGAGTGGCTGAATCTCTGATATGTGTGAAGAAGGAACACTGAGGAATCTTTTGGATAGGAATTGATCGTGTGGCCCCATCTTTATTGAATGCATAAAGTGGAATGGTGTTCCAGTGTTGATCCTGTCATTGTAATTCAATTTAATTTCTAACAAGCGATACTTGATTATTGTACTATTGTATTGTATCGTATCATGGAAGTTGAGAAGTGTATGTAGGTGCGGGTAGGTGCTGATCGTCATGGATACTCACATTAAAAGAACTGTCCAAGAGAGCTGGACGTGCTCTTGTTCTAGCAGCACTTCGAGAATATCCATATTCTGGAACGAATCTTGCCAAATTTGTGTTGGGTCGAGCTGCTGGAGCGAGTAAATCCGGAAAGGCGATGACTCCCCCATTCCTGTGTTTATTTCCAGCGCTCACAGTGTTGATGGCCAAATCGTCGTCGTCCGTGGAGTCATAATCATAGCGATCATAATAACTGAGGAAATCAATATTGATTAATCGAGGGACTGATCTTCGACGTTTGATTTATGTCCACTCTATTTATTTGTTCATCTTCTGACGTTTATTTTACGGGATGAGGTACCTGCGACAAATGAGGCCCCGGCCCGGCATGTATGAAGACAAACATTTTATTTTTACGATGCTTGTAATCCAGAAAAACTGTTGATAAGCAAAACAGATTCCATAGTCCATAAATGAAGTTGATGTTAGAATTTCTCTGTGATTCACAGGGCAACGCTACAGCTCATGGTTAAAGGTGAATCACGAACTTTATAAATTTGAGTTCGGCAGGCTTTGAATGTTCTTGTCGATTGCGAATATTCACAACAACGCTTGTTCAGAGTTAGTAATTCAGATCAGAATTAAATACTTCTCATGTATTTTCTTATGACACAACCAAAATTTGTGCATGCTAGAAATAAGCTCTGCACTTTAGGATGCGATGATGGCTCTATTTATTCCCATGCAAGCTCAGGTAATACAAAGAGAATCATGATCTAAAAAAAAGTATACAGGTTTCTGTAATTGTCAATTTCGCAAGCTTTGACGTTATAAGCCTTGACTGTGGAGGCTTCGACATCGAAGGCACTTGCACGGACATATGAGTTTTGTATTTCGAAATAGCAGACTTGATTTCATAGGTATTTGGAACTCTCGTTGATGTATTGAACACTGTGAAGAAATAAAAATGATTATTTCTCAGACGGGCCTTATTTGTCACACGCACTTCATCACTTCTCTGTCTGTTCCATATATCACAAAGAGGAACAATATTTGACTTGCATAGCATGACGGAGTGAGGGAGTCCAATTTATATAAAAAGTGACGTTTCGAATACACATATACTGGAGCCCGTGTTGTCTTTCAAATGTACATCGACTGTTTCATATCACTGCGAAAGGATCTCATCTGGGCCAGCTGGGAGTTTCCAAGATGAGACGTAGCAAATATATTTTTTCTCATCTGTTATTGATAAAATAATGAGGTACATTGTTTCAATTTCATTTTTATATCTGATACGATTACAAAGCACTGTGTCATCGTTAGACGTGACCTAACAATAATGTTGGAACACTAAATGGTTATTAAAAAACTTTGAAATTAGCTTAAGTTGTGTCGTACGGACTTTAGGTCCTTATATAGCTTACCCTCCATGATTTCTTTGATTTTCGTCAGATAACTCCTTCAAGGCTGCCGCTCTTGCAGCCGATTCTTCGCTGGCTCTTTGTTGTTGGAGTTCTCTAGCCCTTTCGGTTTTAATTAATTCCTGGAAGCCGGTGAAAATGATTACTTGTCCGATGCATTATTCGAGTCAAGACGCGTTAACAAACCAACTCTCGAGATGATATCCCTAGTGAAGACAATGGCGATCCTGAGGAGCGAAAGGAGTAGGAAGGGAGATTTCACGGGGCGCGACAATAAGTTCATATTTTTTCAAACTCAGCGATCGACATCACTCTTTTGTGCCTTGACTCTTTTCGTATCTCGTATGTGGTTTATTGTGGATAACCTGTGTCATACAATGTTTTCTTACCATGAATATTTGATTGGACTGCTGTATTTTGGGTAGCGTGGTAGGTGTCGTCAATGAGTGATACTAACAAAGGGACATATGATGATGATGATATGATTATAGTACCTTTACCTACTCAGAGCTCATAAACACTCATAATGCACATGATTACATGAGACAAGCATAGTTTGAATGCACTTGAAATAGTGGTCGAGCATTGATTGCAGCATTGCGACTCTACAGCTATCACTTTCCGGACAGTTCCAAATCTTCTTGAATTTGCAAGGCTCGAAGAAAATTTGAGTACTTAAATGTAAGGAACCTCAGTTTGATGAAGATATCGAATTTGCAGTTCTTAGTGTAGAAGGAAACCCAAATACTTCAACCCGAGAAATTCTAATAACATTGGCATTTCGTAACACTCCGTGCAAGCAATATGGAGAGCAATATGAATTTGCACTGTACATTTCTGATGACTTTGATATTTTTTTGAGAGTGTCAGTATATAACTTTTTGAATGAGTTGTCCCGTAATATTCGAATATTTGCATCGGACACTATTATTTATATGCATTATTCAAATCAGTTTCATTCAAAAGAGTTGATATCACAAGCTGTTTGAAGATAAATGTTTGAAGATAAACATTGACAGCTCATGGCGTTGATTCAAAGACATCCACTGCCACGTTCAATGACCCAATATAAGATTCAATTTCTTGTTTGCGGTGCACTAATCCCAAATGCTTGTACATCAGCACTGGATACAGAAGAAAATCTCAATTAATCAATTGAGAAAATATATACTGTCTGTTGGTTAACCGAGGAGGTGATGTATTTTCTTTTTGCTGAACAAACAAAACAAAGAAAAAAAATCATTGCATTCTTCTGAACGGAGAAAATAATATTGTTTCTTGTTGAGTTGATATAGATAGAGATAGAACTTGGCACCCACTTCTCGAAACTAAATATGGAAATGGTAAATGGGAAAATAAATTCCTCTGCTTGACAGCTTGTCACTTTTCAGTGTCAAAAACGACAATTACAAAGGAGAAATATATAAATTGTGGTGAAAACGGCAGCAGATTCGGTCATGAGACGTCCACTAAGATGAGTAGAAGTTTTGATTATATTGAAAATGTATTTGTATTTCCAAATTTCTTGAAAACAAGGTGCCACTGATGAATAGAGAATTTCTCATTAGGGTATCTGAAGGTTAAATTTCAACCGCAGAGTCATTTTGGGGCAGATCATTAATCTGTTCTTACTACAAATATATTGACATAATTATTATAATTCCTATTTATCTATTTTTATTTTAGAAACGAGAAGGAAAAATCCTAGAAAATCTAGAAAGTAACAAAATATGAATTGATATAAATTAAATGAAGAAGAAATAAATAAATCTAAAAGTGATAATAATCCTCTCGCTCTATGTTATTCGTTAGATTCAATAGTTGATTTCCTCAAATTACTAACAAACGAAACTATTTCTGAAAATAATAAAATGGATTATCATGAAGTTTCAGTTGTTCATTGACATTCAAAAGTCAAGTGTCCAAAGAAATGTGCTCCCTTACGTTCCGCACCGTTCAAAATGTTCAACGGACATCAGAAAGGAGCACAGCATTATAAGTAACTAACTGTTTTCCTTTCCAAGAATATTCATAAATTAATCAACAACCATTACTTATTTAGATTGTATTGTATGAGAATAACAATATATACACAATACAAACACGATCTCAAAATAATTAGGTTTTAATAACGAATCGCTCAACAACTCAAACTCGAATGAATCGATGCTTCCTATCACCTCAGTCGTCATCTGATACCTATGACTGTATGTTCATTCACAAGCACAAACGGTGTGATGGATCACAAAAACCGTCACTGTATATATACGAAAGGAGATAAAACTGTGAATAAAACGGATATTACTTCAATATCGACTACGATTTCGTTCATATTATTCCAGAAATCGAAAATTATGAAAACCATGTTTTGTGCAGAGTAGCTTACATGAATCCTTACATTTGGCCTGATTCCCCTCAGAGTTACTAGAAGTACGCCTTTGCATAAAGGTTTATTCCTCATCTCAATGAAGAATGTGGTATGCATAATCCCTGATTCTACGGCCGGTATGGCCTTTTATATCATCCTTCATATCCATTCATGTCGAAACAGGTCAATTCCTGAGCTAAACCAAAGTTTAGCCGGCTATTCTCGAAGCCCGTTATTAGGATTATTATATGCCAGGGTATATAGAGATCATACAAAGATATACGTACGAGATAGTAAAATACGAAATGCAAAACTGAAAAATAAGGAAACAACCTAAAGAGAAGCAGCAATGGAGTCAGTCAATGTTCGAAACTGTGTCGATCATTCAATCCAAAACAGAATATGGTTACTGACTCATAAGTTCTGCACAGTTCGAAAACATCATTTATAGTAATTGGATCGTTTTATACGCTGTGAGTCCAGCCTCACTTTTATTCCCGATCAATTTTGTTTTAATTTATGGCATTGCAATAACAAGTTGACATGTTTCAAAAACTTTCCTGAGAAATGTTAATACATTCTTCCATAATTCAAATTTACGAAGGGATCCTAAGAGGCTCAGGTTTTGCTTCCAAGGTATTGGCAAACTTATCCAGAACTTTCCGGAATAAGAAACGAGAAAAAAGTGAACTATTCTGGTGGAGAGTTTGGAGGAGATAAACGAAAAGACGGATATACGGTAGAGGCGGCGCAACCGAGGATACTTACGAATATCTTTTGACAGTGGAATGCGGTCAGAAACTCAAGTAAAGTTTCTCCTTGGAGATAGAGATGAATTTTATGTGTATACCCATCGAATCCTTTCAGTTAGTCCGTTTCAGATTACTTCATTATGTTCATTACTTCACATGAATAAAGAACATGATAGCCTTTTATACTAACGTAGTTACTTGAATCATGCAAATATCACATTTGAGCAAGCATCACTGAGAATAGAATGTGAAGACATGCACTATTTGTCAACTCATTATTGTTTCGATATCTTAGTGGCGTGAGGAGCCCAAATTCACAAAACACCCAGAAAAAAAATTATATAATATGTGTAGTATTGTCAAGCATTGACAAAAGTATATACTTAATGTGAGGGCGTATTGCTGGAACAATTTTAAATAGAAAAGTTCATATAAACATGTGTCTTGAAGTGTCGGTTTTCAAGATATAAGGTGTCAAAGTATCTTTTTTATATCGAATTTTTTATGAAAATTCCGAACATTCTTTCGTCTATATTGTTTTGTAGTGATAAGTAGCTCCCTTAGTCCCGGGGGATACCTCCCCAATATTATTGCAAAGAAAATTGTACGCCACTGACTTTTTGACTTTCTAGATTGAGAAAGTGAGAACAAAACTTTTATGTATCTTCACTTTTCTTCGTATATCTCACTTCTTTTTTGTAGAAAAAAAAAAACACCCCATTGCAAGTACTTAATGAATTCAAAAAAATGGCTTCAATAAATCAAGATACATTTGATCGTTGCGAAGGAATAATTCAATGAAATCCCTGGAAAAAACAGATGGATATGCTGTTTTCTGGACAAGATGAAATATAATGTTGTAGAAATGAAAATGAAAATTTTCCTCAGAAGAATACGTAGAAAACAAAAATAATGTATGGATCTTTGGACTACTTGTGCTGTCGCAATGACAATCGTTTTCTTCTACATCAATGAAGTAGTGTAGCATTCGAAAAAACATGAAATTCAGAAACTTCTGTATCAATCGAGGCAATTTGGTACAATAGACCTGGAAGTCTCTGCCGTGCCATGGACACGTTTTTCTATCATCTTGTGATATTTTTTCCTAACAAATCATATAACGCCATCGAATATTAATGTTATATTTGGGCACTTTAGTGTGAAGACTACAGAGAATAATTGTCTGATGAACGAACGTCCACTGGCCCAATACTACAGAATACAAAGGCACATGTGTAGCACATGGCACATGGATGGTACTGTGCCTTCACAAAAATTCGGAATAATGTAATTTTCTTTCACATATGGTTTATTTTGTTATGCATGTGTCCTGTGTTTCCTAAAAAAGTTCGATAGTTCTCATCATAAATTTGACATTGACTTGACAAATGAAAAATGGCCCAAGGGATCTGAATTTTTTCATACAGTCGACGTGTTAATTATCATACCAAGAGTGTCAGATTTGATTGAGAATTAGGTATAGTGACTTTTCGTAATTTCAGACGTAGGTACCTTCAAATGCTGAAAACTTCCTTGTTGAGGAGGGAAACCCAGCGAAGAGAGATGTCTTCCTCCTGGCAAACGGAAAGTAGTGATTTTCCTTCTCGGCTCCGTTTGAGGGGGCATGGCGTACAAACGAACGACTTCCTCGAATGCCTTCTGCCTTTCAGCAGAGTCCTGTATTCTCATGTAGGGGGGTTTGTGGACCACGTGACCATAGACCGGTCGGGTCTTGAAACGTCCTATCCTTTGCCTGTTGAAAATGAGAAAAACGATTTCAGAATGGACAATTTTTCCAACCGTATGGGAGGAGGGAGAATTCTTCTGAGTACTTAGAACTTGTCGAGTATAAGAAAAATATAAAATCAATCAAACAAATAATTTGAAACAAACCAACGCAGATTGTACAGTTATTCAGATTTCCCAATATATAAAGTATCATTTCCGGATAGTATTTCCAGTGGAATAAAATTGGATGAATATTCATTACATGAAGTGAATAGAATAAACTTAGAATAAACCGTCAGGAGATTTGTTATGAACCACCGTTTAATACCAGAAAAATCTTCTGCTTTCATCTTCGCTTCATCGCAAGAAGTAGCCCTTATATAGCTGTACCACTGTGTCATCTGCAAATCTAGGTAATATTCTGTTATCTATTGTTTGCACTAGGTCATTTATATATAGGAGTTGAATTATATAGGATCCAAAACTGTGCCCTGTGGTACGCCAAATTCGAATATTTGACCTCTACTCAATGCTAGTAGGTCCGACAAATAGCTTTCGAGTAGCTCTTCCCTTCCAAAGTGTTCCAAAGTGTAGGCTTCACCACTATCAACTTATCTTTCTTTATCTTTGCGTTTTGTTTGCTATCTCTAGCAATTTTCGAGTGTATGTAAATTTAGTATTGATTTCTCTTTCTTCTTCTGTCAGGTCGCTTGCTATGCTTGGTACAGATCCCTTGAGCATTGCTGTGTTGCTAAAAATTTCTCTTTTTGTTATTAAGTACAAAGTCCACAGTAACTGGTTTATTCTTCTGATCTCCTTGTGATGATTTGCGAATTCTGTAGCCATCACTGATCTATCACTTATATGATGAAATAAATATAAATAAATGAATAGATATCAAATGCGAGCAACGTGATCTGAGAATGATAACTTATTCCCTCGCTTATTCCATATAACGCCACTGTTTTGAATTTCCTAACTTCAATCCTTTTGAGACTAGAAAAGCCAATCGATCCGTTTTTTGAATAGCGTAGCATTCAACATGTGATGAATGATTTGACTGACTGTATTACCATATTTTCTAGCTAGCGCTTGAGATACCGAAGTTTTAGATCGTTTCAAAATGACACTGAATAAGAACCGCAACTTTTATATAGTGTTCTCGACTAACTTTGTTTCCACTGGACTGCTCATGCGAACGAATCTATATGATGCGCCATGACGTTTGACTGACAGTTCAATATTATCAATATCAAGAAAATGAATGAGTATCGAGGGAGAATCTGTATCGAATAAATATTCCTGGATCATTCGAACGTGCTGTATGATTTATCTTCCCAACAATGTCAAGATATCTACCCTATCAATTTCATTCCTCTGATAAGTGCTGGGCATTGAAGTTACATGCTCAGTTGGTCATGTCGCTAATTACATGAGGGCAGACTAGCAAGCTTTAGAATTTCTCTCTCGCGTCAAGGAGATTTCCATCTTACAGCAGGAGCTTTCGACACTCCTGGGTGCCTCAGGATAAACAGATGAAGTAATGTTTCCTAAGACCACCCATGAAAAGTAAAACGCACTTGTGTGGTCATCGATGAATGTATTGATATTTTACCTGGAAATATAGAGATAATGATGAGATTGAGATGAGAACGCGAGCAGATTCGTTCCTGAAACGTCCACTGAGATGAGTAGAAGTTTTATTTTTATTAACTATATTCATATTTCCAAATTCCCAAAAAACAAGGTGTCACTGACAAATGGAGAATTTCTCTTTTAGGTTCCTAAAGGTTTAATTTCAAGCGCTGTGACATTTTGGGGCAGATCACAAAATCTGTACTGGATACAAATATATTGAAATAATTTTTCATAACTTCTACTTTATTTTTTAGAAACGAGGAGAGAAAATCCCACTAAAAGCTGGAAAATGAAGGTATATTAATTAGAATTGGAATTGTTAATCAATAATGACTGTCATATGCTGCCATGGTCATGGCTATACTACATTTCCTAGGAAGAAAAGAAGGCTTTCTTGGTTCATATCTCAATTTCATATTGATATACATGGTGTTTCCACTGGATTTTATTATTCCAATCAAGTTGAATCTGAATAATCGCCTCATTACTTCAAATAACTGTCCCAGATTTCAATCAAATCTGAAATCTGGGTGAAGGATATTCAAGATATTTGTTGAATTCGTTTTTTTTTTGAAAACTTCAACGCCCTGTATCTGAAAAAAGAAGCAACTCCAGACATATGTTCATGGAAACTTTTTTCTCAAAACGACCTAACGAATCATTATCTGTAGTTCCGCACCGTAGTTAGGAAACACCCTGTATATTGCAAGTAGCCGGAAAACATTGATATACAACTTGGTAGTAAAGAATATTATTACCATAGGACCTTACATAACTCAGACTATGATTCTGGTCCCTTACTACTCACTTATTTACCACCTCAGTATGCTCATAAACTAATGGTATAAAACTGATCAACTGTCTCTTTTGATGTATCCAGCTGGGGATGTCGTTACGTGAAGATAAGGAAAGTTGAGGGTCGTCGATAACTTCCATGTGATTGAGCTCTATCGAAAGGTCAAAGAAACTTTGATTTCCATAGAATTAGAGCTTTCTGACTGCACGAAAAATTGTTCTGATTAGTGAGCGCGTGAGTGAAAACACATGTTTATATATTTTATAAACATTCAACGAATTTGATCAAATAAGGAAATAAACTCGAGGGGCGAAATCAAATTACGTCTTCGGTTGTATTTACGATGCCAGAATACCGATAGAATAGAAATCGAGACCAGCATAAGAGTAAGTCAGTTTGAGAGAGCGGTGTGCGATTACCGAATAGTAAAATGTTTTTTTTTTTATCAATATGCTCGGTTTTATTCACAGAACAACTCCAAATTACATTGATTCTAGATTAAATATATAGTGTATCAGTATGGTATGAGAGAAAGTGACAACCTGAAGATAAACCACTGAGTAGCAAAGCATCTTCCGTATCAAAACACAGACTGATGTGTCTACTTCGAGTTACTTCCTGGGTGTTGCCAATTGTATCATAAGCAACGAAATATAGGTTCTGAACAGCACAATATAGCGAAATCTCACCACGCAATTAGTAACAAGAACAAATTCACCCTGGAAATCTAATGATATCGCTGTTCAAGAGAACTTTCGAAGAGAACTGCAACAGTTGTTTACAGTTTCGCTACAGGCGATGGCCACTAGTTCCATTGGGAACGTCGGACTGAAAGTGGTTATGAATTGAATTACGAAGTATCATTTTTGTGATCATTTACTTGTTGAAGTGTCTGCAAGCAAAATTTATACGTATTAATATAGATGAGAATTCAATGCTCTCGTGAATACGTTAAAAAAGTTCGCCGAACTAATAACCCGATTGAAATCAGTTTTGTCTGTTAGCTTCTACGAGTGTTTCAATGTCCAGGAAGAAAAGTTTGCCCACCTGTTTTACCGATCACGACCAATTCGAGATGGATTCCCTCCCATTTATAGTTTATGATAACATTTGGAATCGAACTCGACACATACATACGTATCGCCCTATGTATTTGCAAATTTCTTTTCGAAAAACAACTGATTCCTTTATGCCATATGTTTTAAGTGTCTAGACAGCTAATTTCAATTAACAATTCCTACCATATTTTGATATTTTTTTGTTTCCAATTCCATAGCAAACAATCTAAGTAACCATGATCATATTCAATGAGCATTTGACAGACGAGTTAAATTAAAAATAAACGCATCCTATCATTTCTCTATTTTGTTGAAGCCAACACAATTTACATTTTAACGACCCCATTTCATTTCATGGCCCAACCGGATGGCACACGGGATTTCAGCGTGAAAGTAACTGATTTGTTATTATTATTATGATAGAGATTAACCGGATGGAAACAAGAAAATGAAGAAAATGAAATACAAGTATATCTAATAGTTTACAGTAGTTACCCTAGCTCTTGATTTAATTAGATTTTCTATATACATCCATATAGACAACAATATAGAACTGATTCATCACTGCCAAACCTCTGTCCCTGAAGCTATTGGATAATAAAAATTGGAAAGAATAACCTTTTCTGTGAAACTGATTTATTTCAACCCTAAAAATATGAAGCACTTGGTTATCGTCAGAATAGATGACACTCATGACAGCGTGATATTTTTTTTTTCATCATTGAGAAGAGGAAGCTATATATTAATATTTTTTTTGAATTTCCTACCTACAAAGTGAAGACAACGATGAGACAATACCATATACCATGTGCATACTGAAAGCGAAAGGAATAACAGAATATGTATTTTGATCCACGCGCATCTTCCGTTTTTGTGAGTTTCTCAATGTTTGTTGATGTAGATTGTTTATTACACAACGTAGTCTCCATTCATATTTATTTGAATGAACATCATTATCATCATTATTTTTATTATTATTATTATCAATGTTAGGAGAGAGTGCAGAAACAGACTAAAAAAAATAGTCACTACAGCAAAAAAGTAGTGGTGAAGGAGACAACTAGGTTATGTTGTTGCCGCAATTGATTTCGATTTCCTGAAAACGCCTCAGAATAAAAGTAAAAATAGCAAAGTTATTTTTGAATATTAGGACTGGTTGCGCTATTTCTGATAATAAAAAATACAAATAAGCAATTTAAGTTTTTCTTGGTGTGGCTTGTATTAAAAATATGTTGACAATCAGTATACTATCGCACCCAATGATATCTCACGCGCTGGGTATCCATTTTGTCCTCCCGATGTTTTGTTTATAATAAAATGAGTTTATGATATTGGGGTAGTTTGAGGTTGACGACGACTTACCGAAAGTGTGAAAAACCTGCATAAAATTATTGTGCATTGACCTGAAAACTAGCTTATCTTCATCTTATATTGGATATATATTGGTTGATAATCCATCATTATAAATGTCAATGATTATTCAAATATTGAGAGTTATCCAGTATCCAGTTCAACTCATCCTTGAAAATTCTCGATGACAATGGGGCCAAAAAGGCGGAAGTATTTTTAATGAGAATCCTTCAAAAGAGCTTCTCTTGCGAAAGTCTCTAAAGCGAAGATAAATGGTAATTGATTCATAATCTAAATCTGGGGTGGATTCGGATCAACGATAGGAAATATCGATCAAATGTCTATGAGCTGCGGGTTTCGATTTCTCAGTATCCCGGATATTTCAAATATTGACTCTTCTCTTCATATTTATAAATTGAAGTGGATAGGGTCCTTTAAAATGCCAAGGAATCGAGGACAACTTCATCAGCATCACCGAAATTCAAGCACTTTGAGTTGATCTTTGAGGAAATGCAGAAAATTAAAAATATTCCTGATGAAGACGAGACTAATAACCAAGCTTTTGCTTAGGTATTGAAATCGATATCGATAAACAAATCAAGCGAATTATGAAACGTCGGAGAAAGAAATCAATATCGATAGTTGTCATGAAGAAGTATTTCCAGTTTTTCTTTCTGAAATAACGGTAAAAACATGATTCATTTTATATTGTTTATCCTTATCTTGGACACAGTGTATATATATATATATATATATATATATATATATATATATATATATATATATACAGGGTGTCCTTAGACTCATCGGGCAATGAAACTCATATCATAATCATAATGAATATCATTCCATGGGCGTAGAACTTGATTTTTTCAGTAAATAAACATCTAAAACTCCTACGCCAATGAAAAAAATTAGTTTCAATATGAAATCTAAATTATTCAACTCATTCACTACAAAAAAGGTACTCTTGACAAAAGTCGATTCCTCTCATGGTTTCGACAAAATTTTAATTTTAGTGATTTAGAGCATAATTAATAATAAAACGATTAACAGATATTTCATAAAAATTGTTCAAAATGTTCACCATTTTCACGTATACAAAGATTTATACGACGCAAAAAGTTGAGATGTACTTTTTGCATATGTTATTTCTATTGAAAATAAGTAGCACTGTTTTTTTTTTCTGAAGACTATTATTATCTGCTCGAAAACAGTGATATTCACATTCTTGGTTTCCATAGTTTCATCTGTGTTGATTTGTCGAGTTTTATTGACGTTGATTGTTGATATCGGACTTTTCTGATTTATCATGGCCGTACAATACACCAATGAAGAATACACCGATATGTTATTGGTATTCGGATATTGTCAAGGAAATGGTCGAGAGAGTGTGAGGGTGTATTCGGCAAGGTTTCCAAATCGTCGCGTACCAAGCCACCCAACCTTTGCTGCAGTTGAGAGACGTCTTCGGGAGACCGGTCATTTTGCTCCTAGAACTGGTGATTATGGAAGACAGCGTTATGTAAGGATTCCCGAAGTCGAAGTAGAAATTTTAGACCGTATTGAAGAAAATCCAGAATTGAGTACTAGACGGATAAGTAATGAACTAGAAGTTTCTAGGAATGCCGTTCATGAAGTACTAAGAGAACAATTATTATACCCATACCACAAGACGCCAGTTCAAGATTTATTAATCCATGATTCACAAAGTCGTCTGATGTTTTGTAGGTTCATTGATTTGCAAAGAGAAATGAATCTGAACTTTGGAAAGAATATTTTGTTCACTGATGAAGCCTGTTTCACGAGAAGAGGAATAACTAATTTTCATAATGAACACGTTTATGCAATTGAAAATCCTCATTCCATTAAAATAAACCATTTTCAACACGAATTCAAAATCAACGTTTGGGCTGGAATAATAGGAAATTTTATAATTGGTCCTGTCATACTTCCACAAAGATTAACAGGAGACATGTATTTACAACATCTACGAAATACGTTGCCAAATTTGTTGGAAGATTTACCACTCCAACATCGGGTAGATATGTGGTTTATGCACGATGGAGCTCCACCACATTTTTCGGTGGATGTTAGGAATTTTTTAAACCAACAGTACCCAGACAGATGGATAGGTAGAGGTAATGATGCACCCGTGAATTGGCCACCACGTTCTCCAGACTTAACACCGATGGATTATTTTGTATGGGGTTATCTCAAGTCTACGGTTTACAAGACCCCTGTGAATACTGTAGAACAATTATGGTAACGTATCCAACAGGCGACGAATAATCTTACAGGCGATGAAGAAGTTATGCAAAGAGTACATTTCAACTTTTTGCGTCGTATAAATCTTTGTATACGTGAAAATGGTGAACATTTTGAACAATTTTTATGAAATATCTGTTAATCGTTTTATAATTAATTATGCTCTAAATCACTAAAATTAAAATTTTGTCGAAACCATGAGAGGAATCGACTTTTGTCAAGAGTACCTTTTTTGTAGTGAATGAGTTGAATAATTTAGATTTCATATTGAAACTAATTTTTTTCCATTGGCGTAGGAGTTTTAGATGTTTATTTACTGAAAAAATCAAGTTCTACGCCCATGGAATGATATTCATTATGATTATGATATGAGTTTCATTGCCCGATGAGTCTATGCCAACGTACTAAATTTGAAAAAAATCTCATGAGCCGTTCAAAAGTTATGAAGCAAAATCGATTTGAAAATTTCAACTTCAGAGCCGTCTAGCGCCCAAACTAAGCAACTTTTTACTGAGGTAAGTTTGCTTGTATCGAATTGTTTTGGTCTGAAGAATATGTGGTAGCTTTTTGTAAAGACCTTTTAAGGACACCCTGTATATATATATATATATATATATATATATATATATATATATATATATATATACATACATATATAGTATACTACTAGATGTACAGAAGTTCCGAGTTGTAACTCGGAATATAAGAAAAATTCCTCACATATATACACATAACACACATACCTTATGTAGTACAATCTGAATTCATGATTTTCATTTGCATGCTTGCAAGCAATTTTCCAATATATTTCGTGATTATCTCTTGTATTCTAATGTATTTCCACAGATTATTCCAGATTCGATAGTTATTATCATCTTCACCGTTATTTTCAAGACAGTTAATTGGGATCAATTAAGATTACATGGTTCAGCAGTTGAAATTCCTTATTCTTTGTTGTGAATTGAATATTAGAACTTTTCCATGAATTTTCATGTAATTTCGGAAATATTAAGTTGTTTAGCTGTCATTTATCTAAAATTAGCTGTATAAGTGTTCAAGAAACATTTCGCCATGCAAAATTACATGTGAACAAATGGGAAGCTGCACGTCTCCTAGAGTATTCAGAGAATCGAGCAATTCCACTGTAACATATACATCATCTCAATGAATATTAAATTCATTTACAGACATATCTCTAACTTAACAGAAATCACATGTGAAATCGCATTGGATTACATGTTCACAGTGAAACAAAGGCAAAATATTGGATATTGTTTCTAGTTTTCCATCAGCATTCGAAATATCTTGAATAAATGAGTTCGGAAAGTCTTTTCCATCTACTTTTTACTGTGTTCTACGCTCCGGTACAATTCAGTTGGCAAACAATTACCTATGACCGAACTACATGACATGAAAGCGATACTCAATCAGACATCTAGGTTATAAATCTACGAACAAGGTGTTCCTGAAACCAATTATTGGCTCCCATTGCTGAGCAGATTTAGTTTTCTACGTGCGTGGGTTGACGTCCATTCATGTTTCGTTTCCTGATAATCCGATTCCAGATGGACACATCCTGTAAAAACTCATATACTGGGATTATAGAAGGGCGACGGCGAGAAAATGCCAATAATCAATCCGACGAATGACCGAAGGGCCAAGAGGTAAGAACCTGAACATGTTTCACTAGAATGAGTCCATAGAGCATATACGATGTCCTATCGATCTCTTTTCGGTGACGGAGGATTGTGTACGAGGAAAAAATCTTGACAAGAATTACGACCTATTTCTGAGACGTATTGCGAAATAAATATTGTCTGGAAATACCTGATAAACTCTCGACCCCAATTTAGTGGAATATAATTTCACGATTTGGAGTATGAATGGGCAAGACTTCTAGCCAGAGCGGCAATAACTTCTTGTTCATCGAGAGTGAAATATAATGATATACTGCTCACTATATTCTTACACAACGAAAGATTGTGAGATTATCGGAATAAAGTTGGGTTTACTGATCATACCGTATCAAGAGCTTAGAATGTTATCGAGAATCGTTAATGTAAATCTTCAGAATCTTCACCCGAAATTTCTTACGCTCTCGAATCATCGCAGCAGATAAGGACTCCATATGAGGACACTTCGAAGGCAATGAATTTCATCAAACGAATCATTCAATTCAATTCCGATACGTCGAGTTTCCATTGCCACTATTCATCAGAGCATTAGATACATGGAACATTGTGTGAGCCAGCGGTGGAACGTTGGGAGAGGAGGAAGGTGCACTGGATTTTTTCTTAAAAGTTGAGAGGTCGTGAGCATCAGTGAAGACTGCAGTGAGCATAGAATTCTATTGATGATCTTAGTAGAGCGTATTTCGGAAATTTTAAGACCCTTACAATGTAGGGGACAATGTAGTCTGACCACCCGGACTCGCTCTTGGTGGAATGAATATACGACGATTCGGATGAGTACCGACCATGGAAATATCGATGAAAAATGGAGAGATCGACCACATCTCTACGATGTTCTAGATATATCAAAGAATTCGTGAGTGTGGTATCACCGATTGGACGATTCTGAATATAATCCAAAAGCTTCAACGTATGTTCGGGAGTTGAGCTTCAAGCATGTGAACAGTATCCTAGGATAGCTCGAATTCGCGCTGTGTAGATCATGTGCTGGGGTGTGAGAAGTACCTCTTTGCATTGGTCTTGATAGAAACAGTGTGTGTGCATTGTGTGGGCATTGTGTGATCAGCCCCTATGGTAAAAATACAAGCTAGAGTTTTTGTTGCATTGAACCCTACCAGAATTTCCCCCCTCATTTCGAAATTCTTGCCAGATCTCCATTTATAATATCTACCTATTTAGTCGGTGTTGCACCTCTCGCCTCATGAGATGATATAGGAGCTTCTTGGACTGAATAACGTCTCATATAATTCAGGAATCAAAACATATAGCATACAAGTAGTATTGGTCTCAGAAAAATGATTGTGTGATACTCAATACTCACAGACATGTACTCCTTGGTGTACATCTGAATACCTCCTGCCTACCAACGAAATGAAAACGAGATGTTCATGTCTATAACTGAAGTGTACCAATTACCATTACAGAGAGAAGATGAATGATCATATTTTCTATATTTGTTTATAGACAGAGGACAGAAGAAATCTAGGAAAATTATCATACCACCTCCTAGACTTCCTACATACCAGTTAATTAGAAAATTTCCACTACCACAGGTAGTGCCCACAATGCCATCAGTCAAGACTGAACAAACACTATCGCACCAAAATATATTTCACCTAACATTCAAAAGTATGGAGAGTACGAACTGTATCAGTTGGTATGTATACCGATTCATCAATGCAATTTTTGACAATCTAACTTATCCTCACTGCACTGGGTGAAAGGTATTATTGAAAATAAAACTACGTGATAAGAGTTAGGAGGTGACATCGTTGCAAGAGAATAACATGATAAAATAACCAGACGCAAAGACTTCCTGCCCTTCTCATTTCCCATATGATGAGGAAATGAGAAGAGGAGCAACGGAAATAGCCTCCAGATAAATTCAATGTGCCAGCAATTTCATTACCTTATATAGTCGTGGGTTAGCGCCATATACTCGAATAGGCAATCGCAAAGTGAGATAACGTATAACCATAGACAATGGAAACTGCTAGGAGCAACGTAATTTATAACGTAATCTCTTTAATAATCAGAACGTCGAAAACTTAAGCAAGTTGTCAAAATCCTTGTCAACCTGAGAAATCTGATCAGCCTACTTGCAAAACCGATACCGCTTTACATGGCATACAAGTAGATGTCGGTTCAGTCAATACACGGTGTTTCAAAAGTCAATAAAAAAAATCAATTTTGATTTGAATTGATGTAACAATGGACAAATAATCAAGATTTATGTGAGAAAAACAGTTCTATAATAATATGAATTCACGTTAATAATTGAGAAAAAATTTCAACGGTGGTCATTTAGGTGGTTCTGAATATACTCAGTTATTGGGTCTTACAAGTCATATAAGCGAGATATAGGGTATATGTTGACCTTGGGACTTGTATTGAAGCATGTTCTACGATTGCGTTCTACAAAAACAAAATGATGAGTGAAAACTAGGTTTATCCATTTAGCGACATGTAACGAAGATTATATATATATATTATGAAAATAGGTATAATATACAAAAACAAATATGAATGATTACCAAGTCGCCCTATGTCAATCGGTTGTTAATGGAAATAATCTCAATGGTTGTCAATATCATGTACTGTGAAAATTTCGATATGATTATATTCGAAAGCTGTTTATCCACAAGATACATTGATGATTGGGATGGAATATAATTACTACGGAATTAATATGGGGGGATTTAATTGGATGTTTCTTCATTCATACGGAAGAAAATTAGTAAATGCGTAATACAGATGCAGAACGGTAATAAAACCTAATTTTCGGTATATCTGTCCACGAGTACCTTTGCTGTATATCATGAATACAATTATATACAAATCAATGATAAAAATTAAATATATAGTTGATGTGAATGACGGCTGAAATTGTAAAAATGACAGACAGGCGTCATCTTGATTTTTAATACATGAAGTGTTCTCTTTTCATGATCTATACAACCTCAGAATATCAGGAAATTCGACTGTGCCATTTTTTCTTTCGAACAAAGTTTAAGCACAACATTATTCTGATTTTGCAAGGTGGATCAGTGCATAATCTTTATGAGTGTCAATTCGTGAAACCTGAGAATGTGAGAAGCTCATAAAAACGAAAGAGTTATGATACGAATATCATTTCATTTTTCAGTTCCTGGAAACGTCACCTCTGAGAATATCGGGCCAAATAGAAAATTATGATGACTTGTTCATTAGAGACAATTGAAAATTTGACAATAGTGAATATTTTTAGCCTTTTCCATAGGAATAGAGTGCTATTCCCCTCCCCCCCCCCCAGTATATGAACAGACAACCACAGTTCGACACAAGTCGTGTAGTTATATTTGAACAATAAGCTCATTTCAGTCGAACAGCTTAATACGGAAACTGTATGAGCATTCTTTTCTATGAGGTCGGTAGATTTTGAAATCTTGGGCAATGAAAAAAATCAATGAGCATGGAGCTCATCCGATAACTAGAGAACTCAAAAATTGTGAACGACAGGCAATGTGGCTTTATTCACTGTCTCTCTGTCTAGCAAAACTTCCGTCATATGGTTTTATGATGGAGTCTCATCTGATACGATGAATATTATTGTTGGTATTCCGCAAGGATCTGTCTTGGCACCAACCTTATTTTTGCTCCACATCAAATCTCTTGGATGTGCCCTCCTGTCCAGTCCATAGCTTTGCGGATGATAGTATACTCAGTACCGCCTCGCCCTCTAGAGTCCCTTGTATAATACAATGAGCTCAGAGGTACAAGACGGAGACAGGTCGTTATTATAAATGATGATCTGGAATGAATTTCGAACGGGACAAACAATTTGATTACCATGGTGAGAATAAACTACTACCGCGCACCGACGTACTTATGAGAAACTATATCGTTGCCATTTGTGAATGCATCATTCGAATGTTCTCAAATTCTAACGTTGTTCAGATCATGAATATTCATTTGAAAAAAAAGTGTCACAAATACACCTCTTAACATTCGAAAAAATTACCAACATAGCGCCAAACTGTGATTCTGACACTCTGAGCTCTGAGAGAACATGTCAATAACATGAAATACGTGTTAATTTTGTCTCATTTCGGCTACCCAAATATATCCGATAGATCAAAAGATGAAAGACAACTAGATACCACTTGAGACACAACTAATGGAATAAAATAAAATGCTGGAGAACTGAAGTGAATAGACTGATATCTACTTATACATATTCTTCCTTTTTTTCATTGCCTACTTCAATGACGTTTTTCAGACTTTGTTACCAAAGAAATATGTAGCTTTTGCTGACGATACAAGTCTCATTTGATTCTCAAATCAGTTCAGATGTCTTAGATTCCAGGAGTTCCGACTCATTTGTTTTAGCTTCACAATGGTTTGCATCTAACAATTTGGAGCTGAATGAGACTCAAAAACTTGTGTTTCCTCCGAATAAATAATATATCGAAAGAGAAAATTCGAAACTACTTGGTCTGATTATTGATGGTAAGACTGAATTGGGCGAGTCATATTGAGCAGGAAACTCTCGAGTTCAGGTTTCGTACTGAGACATTTGAAATATCAATTATTGATCGAGATTATAGGAACTTGCTGCTTTTATTTATTTCACTCACATATCAGCTATGCTACTTTACTGTGGTTTAATTCTTGTGATGCTGTAAACATTTTCAGACTTCAAAAACGTGCAGTCAAAATTGTAGCAGGTGCTAAATTCAGGGACCACTGTCATCTTCAAATTTCTCAGAATAATGCCTCTTTTTCCATAATATATGAATTTGTCGTTGAGATGTTTAATAACAAAAATAATTATATCAGCAACTACCAAACCAGGAATGCAGATAATCTAGAATTACCTCGCTTTGAACTATCTAAATGAGTGAGAAAGTATTCGGATCTAAATGCATACAATGTTTCAACCCAGAAAATGATAATGAATTACCCACCAACGGCAGATTTGAGTCTGTTATCATTTTTTTTGTGGATTGGAATGGGGATGTTCTTTCTTCGGTTTAATATTCGAGGCAGCGTTCCGTTGGGTATGGAAGTCTGAGTATGTACCACCTGCATACTCAATAAAATTTATGAGATTCCAATGGCATTATTATATTTTCCCATTTGAATTCCTTGTAACAGTATATAGCTCGCGCAGGCTACATGGCCTCTGAATTCCAGGCATGTATGAGTCGAATCGAGGATGAACAGAATTCTCCACGGTGCCCAAAATTATTCTGCCAAACTTCATTAGTGATTTTTGCCTTATTTCCATTTTCTCTTGAACAAATATGCTCGGCGTCTCATAGATAGAGAAGCCCTAGAAATTAGGTCGTATAATTTGCTGTTCAGGCGTTATTGGCATCAAGTTAGCCTTGGATCTTTGATAGACGGACCCTCGCATAATAATGACAGCGTTTCAAATTTCTAATTGGATAATGGTTTGAGATGAAATTATGTTTGTTGGAAAATACTCAACATGTCCATCCGATGTTCTGATTTGGAATATCTGGGGTGCAGTGAAGAGAAGTAAATCAAACAAAAATAACTCGAGGAAAGAGCACTATTTTTATTCTTTACATACTGTCCTGATTTTGAAGTCACGCAGCAGAATTTTTGAAACGATTTATCTCGGAAGCGGTGAATGCTATCGAAACTGAACAAGAGTACCATTTTTGAGTAATATTTCCATATTTTCTAGTCAAACTTATGGATATTGCATGAACAGAAAAGTTGGAGGAAATAATACCCTCAGTCCGTCCTATTTCTCACGCCCCTGAACAAATATTTATCACGAAGGGTTTCGAAAATATTTACGAAGAAATCTTCATCTCGGGCTCGCCTGCAAGTGTCTATAACTCCCTAAAGGTCTACTGTTTATACAGTGAGTACGTGAAGGTTGGAACAAATTCGTTAAAAGCTTGATATGCCCATTGGTCTACTCATATTATTGATGACGTCATCACTGTTCGAGCTATGATGTCATTATCATTTTTTTTAAATGGCAATACCTTATTTTGATAATACCTTCGAAAAGAACGCATTTTTCTGTGTAAAAATGTTATATTTCTTCTTATGTTACACAACCGTATACGTTCGAGAAATGAAAGAGATTTCATTCATAATAATGTAATTCATCAAAATGAAAACAAACAAACTATTAAATTAAGTGCTCAAATTGCAATCCTTTTGCCTCTTGACAATATGCGAGGCGATGTTGAAATTCTTGCAAAACATTAGTAAGGGTAGCAGCGTTACTTATTCTCGGTACTTATTCTCTTTTAGTTCATTAATAGTATCAGGTCTGTTGACGTAAACTTTCGACTTAGGTTATCCCCACAAAAAAGATCTAGTGGGGTTAGATCGGGAGATCTAGCTGGCCACTCTGAAAATCCTGGTCTGCCAATCCATCAATTGGGAAACATATTATCGAGGTATTCACGTACATGTCGTGAGTAATGAGGTGTCGCTCCATTTTGCTGGTACCATAGTGAATTGTCCGGTATATAGCTGAGGATTTCGATGATGGGGGTACAGAGACGCAACTGCGGGAATGATGTGATGTTGCAATAATTCCAAATATTTGTCACCGTTCAATGAACCGTCGGAATGAAAATTAGAGACAAGAAAAAATATATCATCCATACACAGAAAAATGCGTTCTTCTCGAAGGTACTATCAAAATAGGGTATTGCCATTTGAAAAAAATGATAATGACGTCATAACTCGAACAGTGATGACGTCATCAAAAATATGAATAGACCAAGACATACGCAACTGAAAAAGAAAATAGACGTGCCTAAGCTTCCCAGTGGGCATATCAAGCTTTTAACGAATTTGTTCCAACATTTACGTGCTCGCACTGTATAAACTTTTTTACTATTTTCATTGCTAGAATCCGTATACGGTACTATCAATAGATTACTTTTCTCTATATGCTCTCTTGTTTCTTTGTTTGTTAGTTTGCTTTGTAACCTGACCAACAATTATTTTTGTAGGTATTTTTTGTACCCCTGACTTGTTACAGATATATTCAATCTACATGAAGTAGTCAATTGTTAAATGTAATGAAAAGAGTTCTTATGGAAAAGAATTTTATTTCAAATCACGCGGATGAAATATTTTGTTATATTTGTTCGTTTTCTCCTGCTCACTACGAAAATTTTATCACGAACTGGAAGTGTCACGAGAAAATGAATGCCTTTAATTCTTATTGCTCCCGGAAAACTCTGAGTTCAAGA
This sequence comes from Gastrophysa polygoni, assembly GCA_963576655.1. Taxonomy (NCBI): domain Eukaryota; kingdom Metazoa; phylum Arthropoda; class Insecta; order Coleoptera; family Chrysomelidae; genus Gastrophysa; species Gastrophysa polygoni. The sequence continues at coordinate 6,780,672 of OY755085.1, forward strand.
ACTTTTCAAACTGTTCCTGTGTACGACGAAAATCGGCACCATCGGCGACACGTATCGAATATATCTGAGGAATTCGTATTTCGTGGAGAACAATTGCACCCTTGTAACAAAACTCTGCTGGAGAGAAGTTTCCTGTTGATTTTCCCAAGTTTTATTCGATTGTCGTGTCCAAAGTCCAAGGCCGATATAATGCCAGAAAAGAATGAAATGAGTGAACCTTAATTCCTGAAGTTCAATGAAACGTTTCAAGCGGAAACGATTTGGCTACCATAAAACACAGGGACCATGTTTCGAAGAGGAATTAGTTATTCTCTCTGCAACATGCGTCCTTCGTGAATGTCAATTGAATATAGCAGATGACCTGGAGAAATAATACTCAATGGATTTTTGCAACCATCATGGGCACCTTTCGATCTTTTTGGAATTACCATTACAGTTTTCACCGCTCCCTTAGCTTGAGACATAGACTTATTATCCTGAGGAGACGGAACATCTCATTCATAAAACTGCTTTTGTTTTGAAGCAATGATTGAAAATGAACTGCACGTGTATGAGAAAGACTACCGATCGAACCTCTTTGTCTTCACCAACTTGTTGGCAACGCTGTTATGTTTATGTGTCTTGTTTCCCTGATTTCAGTCAGTGGCGTAACGTTCTAATGGTTCCATAACTTGAAAATATATTTTATCTTTAACTATATTATTGAATATTGTTCTGTACGGAGTCAAAGCGACGTGTTTGTTAGTTAGGAAGACAAACAAATTCCGTTTGAATATGAACAAGCTACGAATGTACTCTCAATGAAAACATGTAATTTCTCTCTGTATATGTCAATCAACATTCTGAAAAAATGATACATCATTGGAAATATATAACCAGATTCTTGTCAGTACCTGTGATTCCTGATATTATGTTCAACTGAAATAAGTGCAGTAGGTATCATATGCATTCAGACAGTTGTATAATATTGAATTTCCTTATAATTTGTACACAATAAATTTTTCTGTTTTGATAAAAACAAGAAACACAGCTTTCACACTTTTAATATTCATATAATACAACAAATTTATTCGGATAATGATGACACATTTCGATTCATTACTGGAAAAAAGGTGTTGGATTTGCATCTGGCCTCAATAAGTATTTGGTACCACTTTTCTTTGTTATGACATCACTTGAATCGAAATGATCAGAATATACATAAAGATATTTGCTCAGACGATTCTCCTGCCAGCCAAGAAGAGATGCCCAAATTTTTCTCTTTTCACTATCAGCGGGAAACCTGAAGTAATACAGAAATAGGTATACTAAGTTGCTTAGAATTTTTGATGCAATGAACAAGAAAGTCTATGCCATGAAAACATGAACAACCTAAATCATTAACAAACATGAATAAACAGTACCTAAACATCATATATTCACGCCACTGAAATAACAAACAAATTTGGAGGTTAGGTACTCCAACTTACTTGTGAAAAGAAACATCAGGGCTGGAATTGTTAAGTTTTTTGCACACTTGGCAGTGACGAACCATACTGTCCAAAAATTCACTCTGAATTCCACAATTTACTAAAAACAACACTTCAAAACACAAGATCACTCGCCTACAACACCGCAACGAGAAATGGGCAGATCGTAGTTTCGTAGTAAAAATCATTCATACAATAGGCGTGGCCTGGACGCGCCGATGTCGCTTTGTGTGTAACAAATCCTATGATGCTATAATGTAATAGTTCACAAAATGAATATTCGGTAATTCCAACGTGTATATTTCAGGTTTTCATGATATATAAAATAACGTTCAGAAAAATGTTCCATTGAGACTGTATTACTTGCAATACAATGAAAAAATGATATGAACGTGAGAATAATTATTGCGAATCTCGTTCTCAAACTGGAAATATGGCAACGACACTTTCCAATCGGTCACACTAGTATCCTACAGTGGACCAGATATTGGCAATGTCTGATCTTCTTTGAATGTAAATAGTTCCGTCTCCTCAGGATAATAAGTCTATGGCTTGAGAAAACACTCACTGCACTTTTCAGCCTAGGAAGCGTAGAAACTTTCGTCATATGGTTTGCTGCCTACACTATATCCATTAATCAGAAGAGTACTTCGCATAGTCTTGAGCTGAACTCATCAAAGGCGAAAGTAGTTATTATTTCTCCAAATTACCTTCACGAACACGTCTGTCAGAATCCCATCATATCAGCGAATCAGGAGGTTAGGTTTACATTCCATGCTGGCCAACACAATGTGCCTCGTACATTTTAGGTTTGAGTCAATTTATATTCTTTCATTTTCTTTGGTTACGTTGGCTCAAAATTTTAACTATGATTCTTCCTTCTAGCCTTCGTCTCTTGTTCAGGCAAGGTGGAAGGAAATATAAACCACCAAATTATTTGCCTCCAGCGAAACAGTTGAATAGTTCATCAATGGTACTGGCCAGCTAGCACGTAGCCTTACATTTAAAGAACGACTTTCTCCATCTAAATAAAACCCAAAATTATTATCAAGCGCCATCAAATGATTCTCTTTGAACTAGATACAAAATATTTGAAGGAGAAAAGAGTAACTTGCAGCTATATATCTTGTATTACAATGCATATGGTTCCAACAAAATACTTAGTAGTCTTTCTCTACATCAAACGACGCAGCTAGAGGAAAGCCACCCTGTGTATCTACCTTTACTGAACAGTGAAATTAATCATGTTATGTGAATCAATTTGATTGATCGCACTACAAGGGATAATCTAGTGTGCATCAAACTAATTACATCAGTACAAATTATTGTTGGATAATGTTAACTGGATTGCAAAGGTCTGATGGTAGCTAAATCAGTAGGCAACCATACCACAAAGGCGTTTATATTGTTTGTCTGTTCGTGGGTTCTGGTTAACCGTGGAAACTAATAACTGTAGTATTTCCCGAACAGGATTATCCTGCGCCAGCCATGTTTTTCCTAGTATTCCATGGAAGTGCATGGGAAAATAAAACGAATTCGTCATGTAGAATTACTAAAATTTCAATGGAAACGTTCTGAAGATCTAGTGAAACAAAAGACAGCAATTCAATTATGTTAACGTTAACGTTGATCAACTATGAATTGATATCACCAATCATAATGATTATTAACAACTATAGACCGATTGCACCACTATCTGTAATCCCTGAAGTAATGGAAAAAGCAATCATCTTCAAACTAATCCGCTAGCTAGATACTTCTAGAATCGTGAACGCCCGATAATATGGCTTTCGTCACCAGAGATTAACACGGGACCTGCTAGCCTACGTGATACATATGTAGCAAGTGTCAATCGAGAAACATGGGGAGTCTCTGGCTGTAGCATTGGATATATCCAACGCATTTTATTAATTATTAATTATAATTATTAATTTTACTTTCGTTTCAGAGATTTTATTACATTTATTATATATATTTTAGATATTTTTAGATATTTTTTAATTCAATAATCATTGATAGTGTCATTCCTATTTTTAACTGTAATCTATATTGTTCGTTCATTTACATATATTTATTTTGTTAATTTATATATTATGTTATTCCTCAACTAACAAAAACCTTCATAATTTCTTTCTGTAATAATATTTCAATGTGTAGTAGCATATATAGTCACGCACAAGTAGTATAACAACTCATAGTTGTTATACACTTCTGTGACTCAACCATGTTTATTGCATTTCACCTGAGTGTAAACATTTTTTATTTATGTCAATAAACATTATTATTATTATTATTATTATTTGGGCGAGTTTAGAACCGAGGCCTCTGAGTTTCCTCGCAGATGAATCACTTCATGTGGTGGTGTAGATGAGATTTCATCTGTTACAATGATTATCACTGCTAGTCACAGGGATCACAGGGATCTGGTTTGGCACCTATTTTGTTTTTGCTCCATATCAACTATGTGTTGGATGTCCATAGCATAACGGATGATTTTCCGTTTCATCACGCCTTCTCTAGAGCCACTTAATCATCCGATGAGGCCATCTGATGATGTGGTGCAAGTCGGAGAAAGGAGAAGAATTGAATTGGCAAGAATTATAAAATGGAGATCTGGAAATCTAGCAGAATTCGACGCAACAAAAACCAAACATGTTTGGAGATCAGCTCCCAAATATACGCTGAAGATTCTAATCAGAAGAGAGCTAGACAAACCAGATGAGCTCAGGCTGGTCATCCCTACACTGTCAGGCTCGAGACATGCCGAACTTCGCTCCCCCAAGCATCATTCATCAATAGAATGGCGAACCTGTGTGATTTATGCATTTTCAAGAAAAATAATAATAACAAGGAATGCGATATATTTCCAAAATGTCAAAGGGAATTAACGCGATTGAAAGCTTTGGTAGTTCCAACTAGGAAAACCAAATATCAGCTACAAAATTTAAAATAGTTAAACCTAGGTATCCATAAACCTAGATATCCTAGGGCTCTCCATAAAGAAAATGATAAAACAGGTAACGTAACAGGTAATGTAAAATCTATTAAAGTTAAAGAAGAGATTTGTGTGAAATGAATGAAAAACTCCAATTAGATATTCTCTCTTCGCTGCGTCTCTAAATGTCATACGCTGTGCCCACGCCAGTTTGGATATCCTCCATTGTATGTTATCTACAAGTTGGGAGTTAGTGCAATTCAGCATTTAATTCACTTCCTCGTCTAGGTCGAATGGGAATTTATCCTTGCCACTTCAGAGTCGTATTAAATTTCTCTGAGGAATATTAAATTTTCTCCGAGGAATCGTACTCAATTATATGGGAGGAATTAATTACAGAAACGTTATAAATGGATGGATGATGGGAGCGAGCCACGTTATTATTCAGAGCTCGTGGAAGTCTTCGACGAGAGGTGTAAAACTCACAGATTCATCAGGGACATGGAAAATCTGGAAGGTCAAGAGAGTCAATAACTGAAAACTGAAACAAGATTCACATTATCATCTCGTTTACACCGTGTACCATGTTTTCTACCATTCAATTTCAAGCAAACCAAAGCAGGTGAAAGATTCGTAAGCGATATGAAGAAGAACTGTATCTGTCCGAAATTCATGAATTGTCAAAGTTGGTGTATGTTTTGGAATAGAGTATTTGTATATTATATATTCAACTTGTAGTTGAGCTAGTGATGAGGATCCCCCGTGATAAAATTATCAACTAAAAAATCAATACTTCGACGCAATGAGGAGTTTCTCAACTTAGAGTGAAGACTTTCACATTCATATATGAGATAAATAGTACCGGAATTGGCCATGATAATGAGAAGTTATTCATTTGGAAACCCTGATTCAAAACACTCATGTTCCTCAGACTGTTTCCTATTTTGATTCTTCGCCAGATACAGTGACTGTACATTTTCAATCGGCGTTAGAAACAGAGCCAATCACGATGAATTGGCATTTCGTTCAATCTGTCAGCAAGTGTATAAAGCCCAACCGGAAATTAACTATCCGAGAGTACTTTGGTTAAGTGCCCCGCAGGAAGCTTGACCATTTCACTTCTAATTCAAGGAATTCAATAGCGCGGAAACTCTGAGTTGAAGGTTATATTAGATTTTCACTCCGCCTGAAGGTTATTACATTTTCCTTTCCCTGCGGTATTCTCTTGGAAGTATTTTTCGATCACTTGCTCTCAATTGGATACTATCGCAGATTGAGACATGAGAATGCAGTAAACTTGGAGCGTGATAAAACCAATCATGCGACAGCTGATGAGGACTATACGAAATCGAAATTCGTTTTGATCCACTTCTGAAACGATCATATCCACATAATTACTTTCTCGGAAACATCTAATAGATGGCAGCCCATCGGATACCATGATCTAAGAAACGAAGTTAGGAAACAAAAATATTGCAAAATATAAGTGTTCATGAGTAAATGCGAGAAACTTTGAGAGGGAAGTCCAAGATGAAAATAATGAAGGTGATCCCTCTCCTGATTTTTTATTCAATATCAATCAAGCTATCCAAAAGTCCTTCACTTCAGTAGCAGTTTTTGAAGATTGAGAAACTATTTGGAAGAAGCGAATCAGGTGATAGTACGGCTGCACGAAATATGAAAGCACTTGCCAACATCATCCTTTCAATAATATGAGTGCAGACCTAGGTCGCAAGATTCACAAACCCAACACGAGAAAATAATGTCGAACTCACCCTCCGATACTTCTCGAGGTAGCATAATACGGTTCCCAAACGTTATCAACGAAGGGATCCCTGTACATCGGGATCTCGTTGGTTATTTCCGCTGCTCTCGATTGCCTCTTAGAAAACCTCCACATCGCCTTCAGTTCTTCGCATGTCGGTTCTGGAGTCATCCCACTTTTGGCTGTCACTTCCCCGGTTCCCCTCGTACGAGGAAGAGCCAATGCCAGCGAGGTAAGCTCGTTCAAGACAACGAACGTTATAAGTCTTACTGTTGCTGCTGTCAGGAGGAGCATCTGCAAAAAAATACAAACTCTTATAACTCATGACTGACTAGGAATGTGACCAAAAATCCTGATGACTGAAGGTATAATGGTTCCCTAACATTAATGTTCCGCACTTAGTGTGGTAACACACCTAGTTTCATATCATGACCCTTTTTTTCGCCATTCTTTGAACCACTGAATGCTTCCATTTATTATTCTGCTGATGATCAAGGAATGACCGAATGGCCTTGCATGATAGATTAAACAGGAGTCTTGCTTTTATCTATGCTTTCATTGAGTGAAGTGCGTGGTGGAGTCAGACTTAAAACTATCTCGATGATGAATGTTATCAAATGAAGTGTTTTTTTTTAAATTCATCATGCAAGCAAGGAGAGCTCGTTATAATAAACACAAATATGACTGGTTGAGCAAGAATACGCAGGATGAAATCCATACTCATATTGGCTGTAAAGCAACAGTTAAACTATTCATGAAAGGAAGAATATTCGTTATTTATTAGTCCATTTCCTCACTCCCTTATGGATACAAATTGATGTTTTATATCTATCAATTATCATTACAATTCGTTATGATGCCAGCTACTATCCGCCCTAATAAATGATAGTACCACAATAGTGATCAGTAGGCGATCAGAACTCGGTAGCTTTGTCTATAGTTAGGCATTCGCGAAGTAAATAGTGAACAGATTGAAGATTTAAGTAATAACTTATGGAAGATGCTATCTCCTTTCATTTCTGTAATTCACCAAACATTAATACTTGTATGAATAGTAACGAAGTCATGAAAAGGAAAAGGCAAGTGTTGAATAAAAGAGCGGATGCTCGCACAAACAATAATTATCAACGCCGAGTTGAGACGTATTTTAGGATTTCAGTAAATTTCAATAAAACCTTTCTCAAATTCCAGGTACAGATTTTTCAATATAATCTTCAATGGAATCAAAAGATCACTTTCTATCCTGATTTTCGAAAGCCCAACATCTAAATCTAATATTAATCTGAGGTAATCTGTGCCAAGGGGTTGGAACGGTTGTTTGAAGTTTTATAAAGCAGGAATTTTGATATAATAGCGGAGGTATTTCTTTTGACGTATGAGCCTACCGAAAGAAGGAATTTTATTAAATTTTCAGCCTGAGGGTGGAATCGGAGTTTGAAGTTCAGTGACCTGACTCAGCGTATGTTTATGATTGCCCTATTTTCATAACGATGAAATATGAATATGATCACAGGAGAAGTCGCGGATAAAAGCTAGAATTTTATAATAGTGTGGATTGTGAAATTCCTATCATCGCAGTGAATAAATAATTTCGGAAGTAGAAATATTATTAGAATTTCAGGGTGTCAAATGTAAGAGTTATCGATGGGAATATCTTCAAAATGAAAGAAGGATGTCACAAATTGACATCAGTAATAGGCTCGGTCATGGGAACGATGTACAAAACACTGGTGCAGTCACTGATGGTGTTTTGTTTCGTCAAAAACGCTAACGGCATTTTCCGCTATAATGGCCTAATGAAACTCCCCAGAAGATGGTGACACTTTTACAGATTTCTGTACAAATAGTTGAAGTTTTGAGATTGTAATTATGTAGTTCGATCTAAAATTGAGAAGTAACCTAAATTACTACTTCTGAATCAACATTTTTATAACACAGATTGTGCAATTATCAATAATACTGATTTCGATGTCATTTTTGTTCCGCCATCTAACAACTAGCATATGAGTGATTTTCCGCTATATTGAATGAAATGCTGTTATCAAGTTAGCTGTACGTTAGAGTTCTGGTTGAAGAAATTAGATTGGCAAATAGGCATGCAGAATAGCTCCACCAGTGTTCTGTATATCGTTGTCATAGGTCACGAACTGATGAAATTGGTGGAACTGCAAGTTTATTGGCAAACGTTATCAGTACGAACACCAACGAAGTTGGCAAACTCGGTGAACGTTTTGGATTCTGGCAACTAATGCATGTCTAAATTCATGTTCTTCTCTTCCAACTACGACGAAATAAATATACTTAGGAAATAATATGAAAAAAAAAATGATGTTTCAAATAGAAAGATAATCTAACGCGGGATAAAAAAACACGACCCTTTATTAGCACCGTAGCCAGAGAAGTTAGTTCAGAGACTTGACACGCAAACACACTCGCTAAATTTATCTTAGGACAACACGAAAGGAGTCCTAAACGTACGTGGAAGATCGTGCGGGTCAACGGTGGAATGTCAAGAGAGGTGGAAGGAATCTTCCTTCAAAGTTCGAAGGTCCCGGAAAAACTTTCACTAGGTAGAGATTTAGCATGTTCAGAAAAAAAAAGATTTCATCATTCGATAGTACTCACTCAAACTAGCTTCCTGGTACAATCCGATTTTCTCTAAGTACTTCGTACGTGTTTTAAATAATTATTGAATTTCGCGATTTTCGTAGTAGCAGGAAATGAACAGATTTAGTGATGTCAATAACCGCGCCATTCGGCAACCCTTTAACAGAGATGAACTGATAATTAACCACTCAAAATTAATGCCATAGTTCCTCATTTATTACGACATAGGGATTCGACTATATTTGTATGTCATACTAATAGTTCTTCTGACAGTGATATCAATACCCTCTTGTATGAACACGGATGGCTAAAAACGTCACAAAGCTTTGACATAAGTCTAGAGTCTAGCGGTAATATATAAAGAGGAACGACAACAGCATGATTATTACGTCACCAGTTCGAATGGGTTTTTGTACAGGGTTTTAGTTTGAATTAGAAAATAAACATGTAAGTCAACGTTTTCATATGAGAACATCATTACAAAGGTGGTTTCAGCTAGAAATTCGACAACTTCCACAACTTCCACAACTTCGCCGTTCTGGATGAATGATGCTCGGTAGAGCAAAGTTCGATAGGTCTCAAGCCTGATACAAGCTTGAGAGGGTGCTTTTGGTGGTAAGACGACTTTAGTGGTATCTGAGATCATCATAGTGGGCATTGTCTGATCCGCCTTCCTGGTGAAGATATGAGCTCGAGTCCCGTTGCATTGAAATCTGCTAGATTTCAATCTCTATTTCGAAATCATTACCAGATCTTCAGTTATATCAACCCCGTCTTGCACCTGTGGCCTCATTGGATGATATAGGGGCTAGAGAAAGCGTCGCATTCAACAGATAGTTGATGTCGAGCAGAAACAAAATTGGTGCCAAGACAGATCATTGTGAATCATTGACGAGTCATTGTATAAGATGAGACTTTCTCGACCATCACATAGAGTGATCTATCTGCGAGGAAACTCATAGTAAATACGAAGTAATTTTTTTTTATCTGTGGACAACACGAAAGGGAAACCTATGATGTTCAAAGAACATGGTGTTAGCCAAAACTTGTATTAATCGAATCAGCTCGTCGAGCTGATTGTAAAAATATTCGTGTTAACCCGTCTATCAGATCGAATATTCACCTGAATTATCAGTTTAACAAGAGTTCGAATGGATCGCCAGAACGTCCCTTTTTGTCCATCTTATTGTAACGCATCTGTTACGTGAATATAATAACAGGGAAAATTATGAATGATGATCAATCAAACGTTCCATTATTTCTATCGGAGGCGCAATTGAATGTGAAATGTCAATGAATCATTCACGAACGCCCGCCGTTATTCGGAATATTGAATTCCGAAACTTCGAAATTGTTTTGAATAGGCTGAAACCCCTGCATCTGGTTATCCGCCTACGCCTACGCCGAAACGCTTTAGAGCCGCGAGATTATAAAATTCAATTTCTATTGAATAGCGGCATATGGTAGTTTCCCCTGCCTTGCTCAAAACTGTGATTTATTCCTCTCATATCAAACCTAGTAAGGACAGGCGTGGTCTATGAAAAATTTCGTAATAATTGCTTTCAAACGTCAGTAGAGTCAATCTTAGTCCGCAACCGTTGTTTATGAACGGAATATCTAGAAGAAAATCTAGATTCAATGAATTTTCGCATTATAAGCGCGACGAATTTGAAAAGTTCTGCAAACCTGAAAAGTTGAACTCACATCCCACAACGAATATTTGCAACTATGCAAACAAAATGGACATGTTAATTTTAGTGAAAAAAAAAAATGTGTTTGCTTTGCTGGTCGTATTCCATTTTCAGAATTCCCATCGAAGCCTTCATATCTCCGCCTGATATTTTCCTTGTTGATGTTGATCTCTGAAGAATTGCTGATATTTCTCAACACTGAGGTATTTACAAGGGTACAACGAAAATAGGGACTCGCTGCAACACTGAGTTCTGACCGAGAGAGAATCAATCATTCATTCCAAAGACGACCTGTAAAAGTCGGATACACTCACTGCTAGAAATAGACTGAAATCTCAGAATTTTCCTGCCTCGACTCCACTATTCGGAAAAGGCAAACTCAATCAATTACTGACGGAGATGATAGATCGGCTACAAGTCTGTTAGAGCAAGATCGGCGGCTACCTTCCGTTTCTTGAACAGAAATATCAGCCATACGAAGAAAACGTGAAATTTCGGTATTAACTATACACAGAGAGAAATATGGAGGATATATGTTATTGGAGAGATATCATACCATCTTCCCAGATGAAATATGTCATCCATTATAGTCATTGATCCTTGTAACTGACTTTTAAGTCTTTTGAGTAAGGATGCAGTGAATTGTATAACTGACAAAATATGCAACATTCTATTCCACCACAAAATCTTTGGTGAAAATATATATGCACCTGTTGGACTGGATTATCCTTCATCCTTGATAGCACAGTTTGTATGCTAATGATTGGCAAAAAGGTTTCACAGGGTTTTGTGGAAACACGTTGAGGACGTTTGTAACATCGATCGATTTTCAAAAACTCTTCTTAGTTGGATAGGTATTCGAAATGCTTACCCATCAAGAGTGATATTATTTTTGGGGTGCAATCGTCGCCAACTACCACTTCTATTGACCCAAATTGCCAAAAAATTGCAAAATTTAAATTTTTAAAATTTAATTTCCTTTCGGACATACTGCGTTCTCGAATGAGGAAAATTGGTTGGAATTTATTCAAAGTAATCCTCAACGATGAACTGTCATTAGTTTTTCCGCGAAGTTGCACACTAGTACATTTTTTTGATCAATCATTCATGATGATGAAAATCTGTTCAGGTGATCCTGCTTCACAATACGTCATTATTTTTCGTGAAAAAAAAATCCGAGATAGAACATTTTGAAATCTGGTTCCATACGAATGCACGTAGTTGGCCACGATCGCATCCCAAAAATCAAATAACCCTCTTGTTGAATAAGCATTTTCAATACCTACCTAACAAACGAGAATTTTCAAAAATAGATCAAATAATATAGAAGTTACAAGAGTTGGAAGCCCTTAAAGTGGACACACTGTATATAAACATGGGTCAACCATGACAGGAAAGTTCAATTAGGATATAGAAAACAGATATCACCGAAAAATGCACAAAAATGTGTTTCAGCTTCCTCTGATGAGTGTAGAACATACAATAGATCTGAATCTGATAGATCCAGATTCAATATTTCAGATCTGAAAAGAGCTGAAATATTGAAATAGTATGAATCTCTGAAGTTATTTTGTCAATGAATGTAACTTCTCGTCAAAGTGTAGATTATTATTATTGAAATATGGAATCTCAAAATATTCCATGAAAATCAGTCATATTCTGAGAAAGGAACCGTATCGCAATATCACACACAAATGAACCTATAGAAAACTAAAAGGTACACATTTCTATAACGATATTATAGACAAACTTATATAACTTCGCTATAGAAGTTCATCACGTTGAAGGCGGCGCATAACAATAGGATGGAATATTCTGCTCTGGTGTTCATAAACTTTTGTGTGATGTTATTCTGCTAGTAACTTCTCGAATATCTTTATATCTCTTGCTTTCGCCCATCGAAAAATGTTGCTATACATACATCCACCAAAAAAAAAAAAACAAAAACCCCAGAAAATATTCAGGTTCATTATAGTTCTCCACGTGATGTTGTGTTCACCAAACCTCTGGAATAATGAAATGCTGTTGCTCCTGTCCATCGAAAAATGTTGCTATACATACATCCACCATGCAAAGATACAAAAATCCAAGACAATATTCAGATTTATTATAATTCTCCATGTGATGTGTTGATCACCAAACCTCTGGAAAAATGAAATGCTCATAATTTCCACTGGAAATATATACTGAAAAGAAGTAACTTTCGTTCACTTTAACGTTCACTATAGGATTTGTAGTTATATCCGTAGAAGCCATAATTTTTCCTTAGCGTAGTTATGACTACCTGGTACATATTTTAATCTTGTTATTCTCAACTAATTTTTGTCAGTTCCTCACCAATTGATCAAATTGGCTATCATATTGGCATTAGGGACTGATGGGACAACCAGTAATGCTTATAATTGATCGATATTGTTTCACACTATCCGCACAATCGGTACAATCCGAACAACAGAACTGAAAATCAAGAACTTTTTCGAGATGAACAATCCTTCTTTACCCTCACATTGTCTCGTTATGAAGGACTGAGTCGATTCAGTGAGTGCGAGCAAAGATGGAAGAATAATTTCTTTCTCTCTGAACTCAACTGATTGAATTGAGAATATTGCATCATTGCACAACGATTTTATCATCACCCAACTCGTTGCGTGATAATTGATATGTATTGACGTTCCAGTCAAACTCGAACTTCTGTAAGTAAACATTTCGATGATGAAGAGCTCCCAAACGTATGCTGAAGCTCTTCTATTCAGAAGATTCTCCTAGTAGACGATAATACACTCACGAATTCATTGACCTCTCTAGAACATCGTAGAAAGGTGGCCGATATCTCCCTTTTTTGCAATGGCCAGAACTATGAACGTGTACACCAGCATAGGACGTGAAAATTTGCAACGCTCCGTTGGGAACTCACCTTTAGTCAGACCAACTCGTTGCGTGATAATTGATATGTATTGACGTTCCAGTCAAACTCGAACTTCTGTAAGTAAACATTTCGATGATGAAGAGCTCCCAAAAGTATGCTGAAGCTCTTCTATTCAGAAGATTCTCCTAGTAGACGATAATACACTCACGAATTCATTGACCTCTCTAGAACATCGTAGAAAGGTGGCCGATATCTCCCTTTTTTGCAATGGCCAGAACTATGAACGTGTACACCTGCATAGGACGTGAAAATTTGCAACGCTCCGTTGGGAACTCACCTTTAGTCAGACCAACCAATTACGATCTCCCAGTGGGCAATATATCATCGTATAATGTTCACACTCCAGAATGCTTTGGGTAAACGTGTAGGTATTATTGAAAACTGGGGACGTGGGATCTATTGTGTGAGTCACGACTGGAATTAGGTGAAATTTTCACTTTCAGAGAACGAGACAAAAATAGCACAGGATGTGTAGTGGGTAATGTACTAGAGTGTGGTACAGTACTTCGGTATGGTATTTTTGTTTTGTTCATTCCACTATTTGACCGCTATAGAATTTTGAAAACTTGGAGGTCGTAAGCATCAGAAAAAACTTCACTAGGAAAAGAATTCCACAACTCTGCAGCTCTATTGATGAATGATGCGTGATGGTAGAGCGAAGTTCGGCAAGCCTCGACAAAGTTAGGGGACCATCCTGAGATCATCTGGTTTGTCTACCTGGACAGACGAGATTCCCGCTGAGCACCGGAACTTACATCGGACTGTGAATCGGGATCGCTCACCTTTCTACGATGCTCTAGAGAGGTCAATGAATTCGTGAGTATAGTATCACCGACTAGGTAAATACCTATAAGAGCTTCAGCGTATGTTTGGGAGCTGAACTCCGAACACATGAACAGTAGTCTAGTACAGGGCACATTTGCGCTGTGTAGATCGTGAGCTGTTGCTATGGTGTGAAGTACCTCTTCGCACTGAACAAAAAGTTCTTCTGAATCAGTTCTCGCAATGGACCTCACGTGATTCCAACATGAGACCGCTGGTGGTGGTGATATCAACCTTCCTGGTGAACACACAATGAGTTCTTGTTGCAATCAAGTTTCAGATCGCCATTTTAGAATTCTTGCTAGATCATGATTCAAAGCATCGACCTTCCTCGGTCTTGCATCTCTAGCCTCATCGGTTCGAGAGGATGAGGCGGTATAAAGTGTACTCTCATCCGCAAAGCTATGGACTGGACAGGAGGTCACATCCAACAAATCGTTAATGTGGAGCGAAAAAGTTGTTGCCAAAACGTTCCCTGTGGAACACCAGCATTGATAGTCATCGTATAAGATGGAACTCCCAACTGCCACCATATAGAGTGATCTATCTGCGAGGAAACTCGATAGAAAAAGACATAGTTGGGGCGGCAAACCTTATGACGGATGTTTCGCTAGAAGGCTGATGATCTCCGAAATCTCTTCAGCACATTTTGTAGGGTCTCCTGGAAAAATCATGCGAATATCATACTCAATTTCTTATGCCAACCAGTGCGTGGGGGTGTTGGAGTGGTTTGCAGAGTGATGTAAGAACAGTGTGGAGAAGAATGAGTGATCTGAGTTTCCTAGTGGTGCACGGACTTTCACTTCATACGGTCCGGATTGTTAGTGAGGAATAGGTCGAGCGTATTGGCATAATGATCATCAGGGATCCGAGTGGGTTCATTTATCAGTTGCTCGAGATCATGAATGGTATATGGCGAAGGCCTCAGCCGGTCCTGCGTCATCCGTTTCGTTTGAGAACTTGACCCAGGTGGAATTCGAAGAGATCACCAGGGTTCGTTGGGTGATAGATGAAGACAACAGAGAAATCTTGTCTGTTCGTGGTTTTCAATCTTGAACTACATCATATCGAATTCTTTCGGTTCTAGTTCCTCTTCTCGATGACATGGGAGATCATTTTTGTTAAAGAGATATCAAACTCCCCTGAATCTGAAACGGTCATGGAACCTAACAAAAAATGAGGAAGATTCTATTGATAGATAGATAGATAGATAGATAGATAGATAGATATTTTATTAACTACGTTACATTATGATTGTAATCTTTGTAGCAAGTCATATACAATTTAATAGGAAAATAGTATCAATTATGCAATGAAAATAACAAAAATAACGAATTGATACGACAATTATTGAATCCAACTATCTATTAATCATGTATACTCAAAAATGTGTGTTGGAATGAACTCTTTATGGAATTAAATCAAACTCCTTGACTACAATCATAAGTGGAATCACTCAAGAATAGAAATTGGAATACCTACGCATTTCATTATTTATGTAATCCACTATTTGTCGAATGGTACATCAGTGCATCAGCAGTAGATCAGCCCTTCTTCCAATGGAGTGAAAAATCGATTCAAACGAGTGAGGACAAATATTGAGACATTATTGGGTGAAATTTGAGTAAAATTTTGCTCAATTATTTTTTCACGGTAGAACGTAGTATCTACACCAACTCTTTTTCATAAAAAGCCCAACTATAAGGGAGGCATTCTGTCTGCCAACAAATCGACAACATGTGGTGGAGAATGAAGGTGCTTATACAGGTGTTGCATAAATAACCTGCCTGCTACGAGCGTATTCTACTTGCGAAACTCAGAAAAAAGTTCGAATGAACATGGGTCGAGAAACGGCTCCCAACGGAGCTGTTACGGTCTCCTCAAAGGGGGCTTCTGAAGATGGTATTTCCTGAATATTTTCAAACAGCCATGTGATGATGCAATTTGCTATAAAAACCTATATCCAAAAAAGGTACGCAAATGTAGATGTTGAAGAAATAATTAATGATTCAATACATGGATCTTAAGCTTTCAGAAACAATTCGAGAATGTCAGTAGGTAGAATCGTGAAACGACAACTGGAAATAGAACTTGAAGCCGAGAGACCTATGGTGGAACTGTAAAAAATACGAATTCTGAAGGAAATGGAATTGAAAACTGCAGCTTCACACGAGGAAGCGTCAGAATAGTCATCATCAAATTTAAAAGACATCGACAATCGTAATATCCAATATTGTGTTGATAATATCGAAATTCCTACAAATAATCGATCTGTTTTATGTTTTAGGTCTGACAAAGATATTTATACGAGGTAGGTTTTGGGTAGTGACATATTGGAGAATGGGGAAGTGACAGCAGATGGAGACTTGCTGGGTGAAAGGGACAGTTCTGTCTACCTATCCTGGCAAAGATGAACACATTAGGAGTGTGGATATCAAGATTTGTCGTCTAGAGTAGAGGTACCAGAAGAAATTGAGTAATGAGGAGTTCATTACTGGGGGAAGAATGTTGAGGAATATTTTGTTTAATTCTCATTTGCATCACTTTGTATTTCATCTCACTTGATATACTGATAATCTATATCAATGTTGTGATTTTCGATATACACGAGGCATGAGTTCAGCTGTTATATAAAGTTTAACATTGTCGATTTCCTTCGGAAATAAAGACAGAGATTCACATGTTTGCTTAAAGTAGGAATAGAAGAATAAAATGGAGAAACTAGTCTCAACAGTGGGGCTACGTTAAATATGACTAATTTTTTGGTATGACGATTCTTTGGCTATTTGGTATCGGATGATAAAAACTTAGATTGTTTCATGAAAGAAAAGTACTCCTCAGGAAAGTTGTTGCTGAAGTTTAGTAGACTAATTATGTATAATTCAGATAAAATTTGATTTAGTGTTTTCAAAAATATAATGAATATGATTAGAGATAGCAGGTTCTTCAGTCACAGTTTAATAAATACTCTATACTGTGCTTCAGTTATCAATCCAATGCTGCAGGAAGTTAACCTCAAAAACCACAACAAAGAAATGTTTTCTTCACAAATTCTTGAGATTTTCTCTCCTCGATTGTCCTATATACAGTATTTGAAGATATTCAAGTGTGAATCTTTAATTTTTATCCCCAGTAGACACGGAACAAAACTATACTAGGTGTTCCAAAGTCTGATGCTAATGATATTTAACTCGGAAGTGGTGAGACTTCATACTGAGGTTTGTTTGGTTCAAAGGACTCAAAATGAGCTCACCTCTACTTTCCGTTGATCTTTGCATCGAGCTTTGGAACACACTGTACTGTCGGCACTTCGTGAGAGCTATCTCTAGGCTGTTACTCTCAAATGATACTTTTTCGGCTGAACCATTCCTATCTTCTCCCAAACTTCAGTGTCAATATCAAGGATCACCCAGCAAAAATACTACAGAAACTAACGTGTTCTTCCAACTATTCTGTCACTCAAATGAATTATTCGCCTCAGCAGAAATGATGCATGCTCACGGTGTCCAAAAGTCCACACAAATTGGCAACAACTTTTTTAATTAGATGTCTTTTCCAAGATTAATGGTTCCGGCGTTATTAAAAGCTGTTGAATGTAGCAAGATTTATGGGGCATCGCTATCGTTTCTTATTCTCCCCCAAATTTGGTATTCGCATCTAACGAATGACCAGAATCTTATATCCATTGTTGGAGTGTCAATGTGCAACAAGGTTTGATGTAATAAGTATACATACATTCTGAATAAAAATTGATAAAATCCCTCTACGGATATGGTGCTATTCTATTTTTCTCAACACAGAGAGGAATTTTACGTTCCTAGCATTTCTACCAATCTTTAATAAAATTCCATGGGGATATTTCCCTTCCTTGGAGAAGTTACTTGATCAATTTTTCAGTTATTTGGTAATTTTTCTAGGTGTATATCCTTTGATTCATGAATAATCCAGGATAAATTTCAATCATTATTCTGATATAAAATTAGATTACTGCTCGAAAAATCATATATTGGAACAAGAATGTCAGAATTTCAGAACTGTTTCTTACTGGTATATACCCCGGAAGACTCATATTCCATTTGGAACCTCCACTAGAAGTAGAATACAAGAAAATATGCGGTTTTTGCGACAACTCAACAGGAATTCATGAAATATATCACTAACATTAATGATTCACAAAGATCACCTGGTTGATGGTATGTATAGCAGTTTGAAATGAAGAAACATTGTGATGAACATAATAATAATATACCAACTTATTCAACTTTTGTTTGAATTCAGTCCATAGTACACAAAGCTTCCATGAAAGTAATCACTTTTCGTTTGAAGACATTGAAGTTGCACTCATGGTCTCTTGATCAGGGCGGTGTCTTCATCAGAAATCTTCGCAACATTTTCATAGTGCATCAGACATTTCATTCCGAACTGAAGTTATAGTATAGAGTATAACATCTTTTGAAGCATTCACGGAACGATGATCCTCCTTTAATATTTTTTCTCAAGAACTTCATGGTACCATAAGTCCCAATCATCAGGTTCTGAAAGTGACAATGATGAAGTTACATTCATTTCAAAATATCTCTTCGAGTATACTGAGGCAAGTATTATTCTATTCGACCCACTCTATATCTCTTACGGATACCAATATCCCCATGCTTGGCCACGAATTCCTAACAGATGCCAAATAGTATAATTCTTCATAAATTTAATGTAAATACCTGCAGAAGAATAAGGTATATTATTATTATTAATATTATTATTATTATTATTATTTTATTTTTTTTTTATGGCATCGACAGCTGGGTCATTAGCCTTTGATTCAATTTCCTCTCTAGATTTCGTTATATAAACCTATTGTTTTCAAGAATTCTATTACATCTTTCATTCTCTCATTGCTTAAGCAGGCTCTCATATTATTAGGAAGCTTGTGGTCCCTACGAGCATTTTCATGCTGCTGACAATGTAGTATTATATGTTCGATTGTCAGTGCGGTTCGGCAGGTCTCACATTTGGGTTGTCTTTCCCTTGTTAGCATATAACTAGAGGTTATTTTAGTGTGACCTATTCTGAGCCTGGTTATGATGACTTGGTCTTTTCTCGTGAGTTCATGCGGATATCTTATGTATGCAGTGTCTGTTTTGACATGTTTCAATTTTGATTCGTTGTTTATCCACTCATTCCTCCATTTATTTATTATTTCCTTCTTCAAGAAATTTTTACAATCTTTGGGAGAAACAGGAATATTTTCATCAATGCCATCATCGGTTGCCAGCCTTGCGGCAGCATCTGCATTTTCGTTTCCTTTTATACCAACATGGCTAGGAATCCACATCAGTACGAATTTCTTCCCCTGTGTGTGAAGGTGATTGAGCTGTGAGAGGATTCGTTGAACAAGAGGTTCTTTTGTGGAATGTTTTTGTACCGCTTGAATGGAGCTTAGTGAGTCTGAGCAGATGAGGAACGTATTTTGATGACATGATTCAATATAGAGCATTGCTTGCCAGATGGCGTATAGTTCCGCAGTATAAACACTCGCTTGCTTCGGTAGTGTCCATGAGTGAGATATGGTTGGGCAAGCGAAAGCGCTTCCAGTTCCGTTTTCGGTTTTTGATCCATCAGTGTAGATTATATGGCTGCTCGGGTATCGCTCGATTATCCTTTTGAAATCTTTGATTATGGTTCTATGTTCGGTTTCATTCTTATTATTAATTAGACATTCAAGATTTATTTCAGGTGGTTCGAGATCCCAGGATGGTATTTCGCAGTAGCCGTGTGGATATACTGATGGCAGTGGTATATCCTCCGAACAACAAACCCACTAGAAGGATCACAAAACAAATATTCTGATGCTAACATGAATTCCCAGAATTATCATAATATTAGTACCCAATCGGCGCCAGTGTTGTCATATCCAATCATCAAAAAGTGATAAATAGTCCATTATATTTAAAGTCCTTCATGAATTCATGTAGTTCGATGCACAAATATAATAATAAATTTGGGTCAGTTCTGATTAATAGAAGATTGCTACATTATTCTGAGACTAAGCAATTTTTCTTCTTGGGAGCTCGACGACCAGCATGGGTATCGTGAATACTTTTTGCTCAACGTTGCAACACCGCAATCTGATATTGACAGTCGACGGCGATTATTGCAGAAATATCTGTATGAAAGCTTATGATTTTTGGAAAATCGACCTGAATTCAGTGGATATTCACAAAATTTGCAACTTTCACCGTATTATAGTTGTATTTCTGTCTGAGAATAAGTAAATTTCATCATGAAATTCAGCGTTATGCAACTATCTTCATAAACATTTTTTTAGTGTGTACTTTCATCTCTCGTGTTCCAGATGGAATTTATGTTTTCTTGATCTGCATCAATAATCAACAGAAAACTCGACAACAGACGAGTTCAAGCACAATCAAGCTGATCGTACACGTGTATAGTAATAATTTTCAAGAGAAAAAAAAATTAAAAAGACAAACGGTAGCATTCAAGCTCAATCAGATCGAGTTGTGTTTATGTGGAATTTGAAATATTTTCATTTCAACAAGCACTACGCAAATAAGCTGGAAAAAACAATATGTGGAAGAATCAAATTCAACCGGATATGATATACTATTCAATCCAGGTCGGTCTCTGAAATTTACAGTTCATTCCAGAAAACATATAGAAATGCTATGTTCATTCGTTTTCAAGAAATGTTGGTATATCTAGTACATTGAACTCACTTCAACCATTCTGATGGACACGAATGATGAAATATTGGAAAATTTTCCAGTTCTTGAATCCAATACATTGCCAAGTTCGAATCTCATACCCTCAGATGTCTGGACATGGCTTGTCTGAAGAATACGTCGAATCCTACCGTTTGCACTCTTCCAATGTATTTTAAAATGTTTCGACCACTTCTATAATGAAAAGTATGATCTCTTGAAGTCGCTTCAATATTTGAAGAGCTAAAGATGGAGTATAGTATTCCACTTGCGTATAATCACCGCAAATGGATTTCATGTAAAATCCATCATGGAGTATCGTTAATGGAAACTGACTTCATGTACAGTTGTGTTGTGTAAATTGAGCAATACTATATTTCAATGAGTAAGCATGAGGTTTAACTCTCAACCAGAAGATCCACAGCAAAAATAACATCACAAACATTACATCTCCATCATCAAGATCAAATAGAATGTATGGTTTCATGCGCGCATGTCGAAAGATTTTTCCGAACCATCTACATCGAGATCGTTATACTATGCCTTCGTCAGATCAAAATTAGAACACGCATCTATAATTTGGAACCCATCTCATCAGTTATATAGTGAGAAGGTTGAATCAGTTCAGTAACGTTTCCTCAAACTACTCTCCTTCAGACCGGACAACATATATCCACCAATTGGCTTTCCCCATGACGCATCATTGGCTAGACACGCTATGAACCGCCTAAGCTGACGTCGTGATTGTCACTCCACATTTTTTCTGTTCAAACTTATCAACAACCTCATCATTGATCCACATATTCTGCAAAAACTCAATTTCAATGTACCTAGACCATCATCTAGAGTAGATAATACGTTTTATTCATCAACACCAGATATTCTATGATACCCTCCGCTGCATGACATGTGTGTCAAATGCATTTCTGCAATTTGTCAGCTTGATATTTTCAAGTGTTCAACCTCTGCGATTGAATCCTATTATTTCGGTTGATTCGGATTGTATTGTTATTTTTTCTATTTTCATTTTGTGCTGTAACTGCAACTTATATTCCTGTTCTGTAGTTGGGTGTAACCTGTAGAACAGTGTATAAACAAATAAAAAATAAAATAAATGAATAAATCGAATGATTTGTTTTAGTTTTCATTCAATAATATGTTCAACGCAATTGACTCCCATGGAACATCCAAAAAGAATGGTGACTCCGTGTGCAGTTGTAAAAATTGAGCAATACACACGAATATTGGCTTCATTTCAGTGAGCATGCATGAGGTCAAACTCGCAACCAGAAGGTCCACGAAGAAATATCATCTCGAACACTGCATCTCCATCATCAGAAATCAGTTTTTGGAATTCTCATTCAATAATATATTCGACGCCACTGGCTTTCATGTAACATCCAACATGGAGTATCGTAAATGGAAACTGACTTTGTGTGAAGTTGTGTAAATTAAGCAATTATCAGTCTGCTAGCAGCTCTCCGTTCCATTTCAAGGAAAACGCTATGTGGCTGGTTCGGCAGAGTGTTTCCGTCGGGAACTTTTAATTTCACGCAGAATGAGTTTCTCGGTCAGATTCTGGCGATGAGGGTCCTGTTTGCTCGTCACCAGTTGAATACCTTAGTAGCGGTAGCCCACCTACCTATTCATAGGAATTAGATCGGATGAAAGAACCTCCTCCATGAGTTGTGTAATCCTTGCCAGTCCAGCTCCAAACGGGAGGATTTCGGCAAATATAAAATATCAAAAAGTGAATATTATTGTAGAGGTGGATAAACCAGCGGCTCGTTCTCTATCATTCTTCCATGCTACACGCTACTGCCTCGGTTTCTTTTTAGAGTTTGTATTATATTGTTGTATATTGCTAACATGATATGATTTCGAATTGATGTCATGAATGTGTAATCAACAAGTATCGGACTGATTATGACACTTTCTTTGGCCGAAAGTGCATCCGGCATTTCGTTTCAAACGAGGAGCACAAATTCTCTTGATAAATTACGATTCAGCATGAAATTACCATTTCAATGATGTATCACAATCATACTTTAAGTCCACAAACTACCGATATGATTTCAATACCTTCATATCCCTCCTCTTGTGTCAGAAGGTGAAAAGCAATAAATCGATGTCAACATTTTGACGAAATTTTCAGGCAGAGGAGTCACTATTCTTTCAATTTTAGATTTTCTTCAACTCTCTATCCATTCATAGTTGCATGTCATTGTTCAATCTTCCACAGGACACGTTTCATGAAAATGTTTTGTTACGAGGGAAATTGCAGAGAGTTGAAATTCATGGCGGCAGTCATTGTCCTTGATATCCTCACACGTCGAGAAGAGCGTGTGTTTCTTTCGATATTCTGAGTAGGACCAAATCACATCCACTTCTTCAGTCCTGGGACACACAGAAGTTCTAGGGGTTTCATCCACATAAAATAGCACAATTGATGAGTCCGTTGGATTTGTAATACACTGAACTTTGGTCATATGAGCTCTAAAGATGAAATCCATATCCAATCATTCTTGATTATTAATTATTCATCGGTATTATTCGGCGGCAAATTTTTTAACGTTCTCCCGAACAGATTCTTTTTTCTCGTGGCGTCAAGGTAACACTTATTCTCACAGCTGATGATTAGTTCGAAATCTAAATTGAAACTGGATCATTTGACGAATTGAATAAAATCCATGAATTTTACTCGGATTGCTCTGATATTGTGCAGAATCATTCTCTAATCCACAGTTTCTAAAATTATTTGAACGACGAAAAACCTCAGATGTTCCGAAAATTCCACGGAACACCATATTAATTATTAAATTTCAGCATCAACAACTATGATGATCCCTCATCCTGAGCAGTGGTATGTCAAAAGGTTGGTACAACCGGTTCACCATGACTTCGAAGTCGCATGCTGTGGCAGACCGAATTTTTCTGAGGCCGTTCCTGTGACGATGTTCAGAACCTCTCTGCCAATGCCAATGTTAATTACGGATAATCATTTTCGCATTTCGCTGTTCATGCTTCTGTCAATCACAGGGAACATATACCCTGTTATAAGTTTTTGCGATGAACGGAAACTCATTATGTACTAGGCACATGTGGACGGGCATGCCATATTATCAATATTTCAAAATATGTGCTGAAGCCGCAAAGTGCTTTTCACTATTGAAAATTCAAAAAAAATATTTGACGCTCACATAATATAGTACATATTCTGAGATATGATCAGTCCACTAATTCATCAACCAATATAGTGTGCCAATGACAGGAGTTTTAGATACAGTATGTACCAAAAGGGTGTGACATGTGAAACCTATGTTCTTAGAATGAAACACCCTTTTCAAGGATATCTGAATTCACATTAGAGTATGTTTACTAACGGTTTTTTGTTATTCAGAATCTGATGCCAAGTTATAGTTCTCCTAGAATCTCTCTCCGTCTCCGTCTTGCTACCAACTATATTTCAAGAATTCAAATATTGTTATAATCGATAGTCGCAGTACCATATACTAATACATAGAATTCTCATCCTTCGTCCATTACATACATGGTGATCCAAATGTACATGTGTGTACATGTATACATGTATAAAATGGTTAAATTCGGATGAAAAAACAATTAATTACATTCAATTAATTGACTTATTTGATTATTCAATCAGATATGTTAAAATAGGTATATCGAATGTTCCATTTTGAAAATCATAAGTTTGAATCGTCACATTTTTTAGAAAAAATGGCAATTGAGTTTATGTTCATATGGAGATTGTGAATTTTACAAAAAAAGATATAAGTTTAATGCCGTATGATGGAAGAGTGGGTGGAGAAAATCAGGTCGTAAATCTTATCAAATAAAAATTCATGAATTTTAAATCCATGTATACTGGGTCGCCCAATGAAAACGAAACAGGGCCGATTTGACATAGTTATCGTTCTCAAAAAAAAACTCTCGAAACGGTCGATTTTCATTCGAGGGGGAAATATTTTGTGCATGTTTCCAACTTTTTCACTTCAAACCCCTCGGAGGAGTGAGCTCCAACCCTTGAATCTCAATGGGATAAGTGGTCAAGTGATACATCATTTCGAAGGTAATCGAAATCTCTTACCAACGCTTCCTTGTTTTTGGAATTCAATGCAGTAGTTCTCGAGGAAACACGTTCGGAAAGTAACGCTTTTTTCCCTCTCATCTTGTAGTCAGAACGATGTTCATCCGAGAAGTGCCTTATTTTTAGATCCTGTCCTATCCAACATTACATAAAGAATCATTTATTTAAATGTCAGTTCCTAGATCTCTCAGTAAAATGCATACCTAGTTTCGTTTACATTGGGCCACCCCGTATAATCATTTCCTGAAAAAATGATTCAACATTTATTTAATTTCAATTTCAGGCAATTTCAGTTATGCCTGGCGAATAGAGACAAAATTTAGGTTTGAAAGGAAAGACAAATATTAAATGAACTGGATCCATCAACCTCTCGATCGCAGTTATTAATATAGACATAACTTCCGCAGGACAAATACCATTGAGAGAAAATTATCTGGAGAACTTCCGTTATCCGTATTATATTTTAGAAGAATGGCACTCTCTATTATTCACTCAAACCATTCATCAATCATTGAAGTCAACCAAATTTGGGAATAATTGAGAATGAAAAGCGGATCGCCTTGTTATTATGAGACATCTACAGTTTTAAAGTTTCATCAATGATTGATGCTGTTCGCTTCCTGAATAATATATAAATTTCTTGATCGCATTAACGTTGGAGCCTTAGTACTCATGTTTTCAATTTATCATGATAAGAAGCCTAAACTCTGAAAAGCACACACTACTTGCCTTACTTCTGTATTCCGAAAATCGCTGATGGAATATCGATTCTAAGATTCAATACTGCTTATTACTGAGATCTTCAATCATTCTTGATATATCTCACTTCTCATTCTTCAGTTCATGTTTTTATATACGTACATATCCTTTTGAATGTTCATTGCTGCGACAGGCTACCTTAATACAAGCATATATTATCCGTATGGGGACGGATCAAGAATTTTCGCATGGTAAATCATGCATGTCGTCAGAGGCGACTAAAAGGATACCCATAGGTCGCCCTGGAGTGGTTGGCGGAGTCCACTATAAAAAATCCTCGAGTTCTTGCACAACGGAAATCGCGTCTTCACCACGAGCGATTCCAGGTAGACATACCAGACGAGTTCAGGCTAGTGATCCATACATTGTCAGGCTCGAAACATGCCAAACTTATTGCCTCCAAAATTCTTTGTCTAATGAAGTCTTTCCTAGAACATACCTTTCGTATTGGCATAAGATGAAAAAAAAAATAAAACTGTCTCTGTTGGCTGTCGGCCTATACCTCGAGCTATACTTTCGTTATTGTAACAAAGGATTCATCAAAGGGTTTAGTATGTGTGCTGCTGTTTGAAGACAAAGTACAAAGCGAAATAACTTAATAGAAGCTCTCGGTCATTCCTCCATTATTTTCAACAAGGAAGATTCTATTTTCAGAAACTTTCTATTGTAACTGGATGCAAATTCTTGGGGTTGTGAAGGATCATAAATTTCACGTTTTTTCACAATCACATTCACGAACTCTCACAACACCATTCGAGAAACCAAACATTTATATATAGACTTCGAGATTAAAATAATCAGAATTTGAGTACATTGTACGGAGTAGGGTATACTATATATTCAATCCACTAAATACCGAATCAATTGAGATTTTATTGAATTTCAACTTCAACATTAATTCCACACAATAATTTCATGTAATATTGAACAATAATCGTAAGGAGCAATGCATCGATGTAGAAAAATTAACCAGCGTTTCAGATTTTCTTCTCTTAAATCGATATCAATGAACTGATTCATTCCAAATGCTGACAAAGATTATTTTTATGTTGGTGGATACTGCTTGATTGAGATTGCGTTTTCGAGATATCTCATAATTTTCAAAGCAATTTCTCATAACTATCCGAACAATTTGCAGGAAGGAACTAGCCTGGAAATTGTTATTACTATTATGCATTAAAATCCTTCATAATAAAATGAACATCTTGAATTCGTATTTCTGAAGTTATCAAAACCAAAAGTATTCTAGGAGACAGATTGTGTCCAGTCTTGCGAATTTAATTAATGAACGTAAAGACAATTCTTGATGATGATTTCTTCAAACTTCCACGAATCTATTGCGTCATTGTCTAGTTGCCATACAGAATCACTCCGTATCCATTGAAGTAACTTCATGAACGCATCGGGTTACTAATACGGATGAAAACTATTCCACGCTGTAGCGCAAAGACAAATATTAAACTGGAACAGATTAGAGCTTCCAGTCCTGTGCTGCGTCTTCATGAATATTCTGTGTCAGCTTTGCTCGATTACTAAAATCAATGATTTTGTGCAACATCCGTGAGATAAATTTGTCATTCGCAGCTATCACTACGAAGAAGAGATCGAATTAATGGTCGTGTGATGGATACTATATTTGATCGTGTGGTAATTTTGTTTTTTTTTATGCGATGAATATTTTTTCCGATTTTTTTTTTTGTACTCACATATTTTGACCTCAGGAATCCGAATTCTACAATGGAAAAGGGCAAAATCCTCTACTTCCCGAGATAATCCAGGAAAAAGTGAAAATTCACCTTCTATTTTCGGACCGTTCCGAGTAGAACATCGTAGCCAATCGGCGTTCCATTTCTCACTCAGGATACTTCATATGTATACCTTCATTATACATTCAAAATACCAAGAAGGGAGGAAGAACATCCTCGAAGAAGTCAAATCCACGTTTTTCAGCATCTTGGAGGAAAATGAATCCACCTCTTTTATATGATTGGCGCTGTCAAAAAAATATCTGAGAACAAGTACTGTGCCCTCCTTCTATGAAAATGGAGGTGATTCCACCTTCATCAATGCTGAAGAAGATGAATTCAAGGATGTTTCTCCTCCTTTCTGACTCCTTGAATATTTGATGAAGGTATGCAGAGTATCCTGTATGAGGAATAGAAAGCCGATTGCCTATGATGTCTACCCAAAACATATTAATACTCATAGAGAATGTTTCGCATGAAAATATCGAATGTATCGCATGATAATTACAAAAGTACCGATTTTATACAGCTTCAATTGTCTAAAACTGAAACTGGAAAAGATATGCAGAGAAATTGAGACACGTGATGTAGGATCTACGAGAGACTTTTGAATATTTCAAAGGCTTGATCATCAATATTCCAAACCTATTCCCATATTAAGTCGGACTTGGAGAGCAGCCATATGTCGAAAATTCCCTCAATCCCCATTTCCCGATGGAATTGTGACCCAGGGAGGCAATTTTCTCCAAGTCATTAAAGCTTTTGTAAGAACTCGTGGGCTTTCGCGACGTGCTTTTCACTATTTGTGGCTGGATTTTATAATTTTGATGTTCTGCCGTTACAGTCCACTTAATGTTTATTGTGCGTCATTCCAAGTTAACGGATGAAATTTTATCCCCAGAACTTCCACCAATTTCTCGAGCAACTGTAAATCTTGGATAAAGGGAAATACTTCTATAAAGTTTTAATCAGCTCGGCAGGATTGTTATGAAAGCTACCGTATCGTTAAAAATTGACGATTATATTTCGCTCAGTATGAGAAAATATATTTATTCCACGACTGTCAGTGAAAGCCTTTTTCATATTTCCATACATTACGATAGGTACCTGCTATGCAACTAGTGCACAATGTTGAGTTAGGAGTTGACCAAAAATATTCGTCACTCGACTGAAAGATGAAAAATGTAGTTGAAATATCAATAAGTGAAACCAGCGCGATGATCTATCAGAAATACGATGTGAGCAAATTAATTTTTTTCTTGTGTTGCTGTTTTCATAAATTTTCAATGGTATAATTGGAATTGAATCAGCTAGTTTGTTGATCATTCATATCTATCCGTCGTAGCGAAATGAAAGCAAGAGTTTCCTGAATTGATTTGTTCAGCATTACTCGTGAACATGTTGAAATTCATTATTTCTTTCATAGTTCCAGGAATCGAATTGTATGCTTCTGGTGTTATAGTATATGAGAATAATCGTTAACAGATAGTGAAGGGTGAGGGATGATGTAATAGTGGCTTCATCGTATGCCATATGCATAACGTTGTTTACCGTGCATGATTTTCCAATTTTTTATATTTCAATACATCTATCGAGTTTCATATTTGTCTCGAGTCCGATATTTTGCCTGATAGAGAAGATCTGGAGAAATTTGAAAATATGTAACCCCAGCCTACTCTCAAATTTTCTCCAATGCCGTGACGTAGGTGGCTTACCACTTGAGCAAAATATAACGTTTCAAATCGACTGAATGATGGAAAAGATATCTGAATTCATTGATGATGTTTTGTACTTTTCTGATTCCTTCCATTTTATATGTCTATATGGAAAACATTTGATTTCGAGTAGTGCTTTGGAGATATCAATTATATTGCAACAGATAGGTGAGCAACAAAAAAATAATAGAGGCTCAATTGAAAATTCAATTGAATATCTCGTAAAGAGACTATTTTGTTCTTTGGCGAATGTGAAATGCAAGAAGAAATAAGAGTTACACAATTTCGTTAACTCTTGCAACTAATCTTCAAATATTCATGAATATATCTCAAACATGAATACGAAATTTATGGAAATAACAGGCTGTCATAACCATATATCTTCATACCACTTTTCATCGATTGTACCCAATATTTTTCATTACAAATCAAATCCGATTGAATGCATGAGAATAACGGGTTATAAAACTACTTTCACGGTGCAACTGGAGTCCGTATATCCCAGTTTAGCGAAGACATCCTCTATAGAGGGAAACAAACGGAAGCTATTAGATGATGAAATGGGTGATTCGTTATAATTGAACCATTCCGAGAGAAATGTTGATTCAGGGATGTTGAAATTTCATTTGTGATGATATAAGCTACATAGCTTCTACAGCACCTAATTATCAGTTATCGAATCACTTGGAAGGGACACTAGATAAAACACCATCAATGTACATTTAATGATTGGAAGTTTATTCATTCCTCATGATAAAGTATATTCACTGATTATTTCTTGTAGCGGGAAATTGTACGTTGTGCCTGCTTCGATATAAATCTACTCACTCTTAACATATGTATGTAGAATGAACATGCTTCATTTTCGAAACGAAATCACAGCACCATCTGTAAAAACAATTGAACTGGGGACGTATGCGGCCGATCTATCTGGCATATCCCAATTTCCTTGAAAAAACCAATGAGGATGACTTTTGTCGATGTCGTCAAACCAGCCGGACTGTAAGTTGAAACAAAACAAACATTTGGGTGCAATTAGAGAAACAAAACTCAGGGGTGGTTTCTTGGGGGTTGTTGGCCAGGGGGTGGCTTTTGCTATGCTGCACGAACGAGCTTATGGTCTCCTACTACAATTCCAATTTTCTTTTCTGTAAATAAGTGAAATTTCTGCTGGCCTAAAGCTCTGGGACACCCGGTATATCCTTGTATCCTATATTAGATTTAAGTGCCTAAGATGCCTGAACAAACATATAATCATTACCATTAAATACGGAATAATCTGTAACGATCAGGAATTATATTGGAAAATAACAAGCAAATAGAAGTAGATGGCGTCAGTTCCTGTCATTCCCGATTGCCCTTTGAGCATGGCTGACTATGTTTTAGTGTACTTCAATATCAATTTTCTCGAGATATTTGAACGCTTGAATGAAATTCTGAAGGTTCAGAAAAAATATGAAACTTTTGTACCAATCATTTTTTGATAACTTTCGAAATAACTTCTGTAGGTGGGGTGCAAAAATAAACGGGAAAACCCTGTATAAGGAGCGTCCGCCTCTGAAAAGCTGGAATAAATTGTAGCCAAGTAAATTAATTCCGTCAGCAGCTCTGGGGAGATTAGATATCTTCAACAGGTTAATTGTATACCCAACGCTTTAACACCCGAGTCGTTCATTGTCACAGTTTGCGAAGAACTTTTTCTGTTTTCCCCTACCCTGCACTGGCGAAGCCATTCATTCGTGAATCGTGTTTTTTTTCCGGTATATTCAGGGTGGCGCAAGTAATCGGAAAATACTTCGAGGCAGTGGAGAAAATGATGAAAGCTCGGGGTCGAATCGAAATGTTCATTTCAGCGAAGATTTCACAGTGAATTGTATCGATATTGATGCATTCAGTTATCCGGAGCATTCGAGGAATCCTCAGGAAGGATTCCAGTGAATTTAATGAATTATATGATGAACATGAACATGGCTAAGAAAATTTGTGCGTTTGCAACATTTTCCGTTCTTCCGCACTTACAACTGAAATGGTGAAGAAAGTGCATTTTTTGAAACAATGAAAAGTCTCAGAATTGAATCGTCACATGATAGTGAGAAACAATGAATAGAATGCAATATTTTTTAGATAAACGAGAGAACATTCAGCCAATCATCATGTGACTTTAGTTCGTTTGAATACAAAGAAGAAAAAGAATGATATGACAGCGACAGTGATCTAAGAACATCTAGTAGAGATCAATAATTCATATATATAATACATAGAAGTATTATATACGGGGTGGCCCAATGAAAACAAAACAAGGTGTGAATTTTACAGAGAGATCAAGGAACTGACATTGAAGTAATGATTCTTTATGCAATGTTGGTTAGGACAGGATTAAAAAAATCACATTGGGCACTTCTTAGATGAACAACGTTCTAACTACAAAATGAGAAATAGTGATGAAAGGAAAGAAAGCGTTACTTTCCATCACTAGCCTATTATTTTCATTAACGTGTTTTCTCGAGAACTACTGCTGAATTCCAAAAACAAGGAAGCGTTGGTGAGAGATTTCGATTACCTTCAAAATGATATATCACTCGACTCCTCACCCCATTTGAGATTCAAGAGTTGGAGCTCACCCCTCCGAGGGGTTTGAAGTGAAAAAGTTGAAAACATGCGCAAAATATTCCCCTCTCGAAATAAAAATCGACCTGTTTGAGCGTTTTTTTTTCTGAGAACGATAACTATGTCAAATCGGCCTTATTTCGTTTCCTTTGGGCCACTCAGTATTTGCTATATCCTGATGTCAATTTGTGAACTTTTATTGATGTCACACCTTTTCCCATTATTGATGTCAAATGAAATCTATCATATACCATGATAGTGACGCTGCAGTTTTTTTTTTTCATAACGACGCAACAATGAAGTTTCTCCAGGCGGACATTTTCACATCCTCACATTCTATCATTGTGCCTACATGTTCGTGACTTGTTGTGACTACATGCGCGATATCATTGGATAATGTGTGTTCCATGTGCAGCAGATTCGATGCCTATCAATGCATAACATGGCAGCGATTGTGAATATGAAAATAATAAACGTTTTGCGACGCTTCATTCAACACGTACTTTACGGCTCCGATCATGAACTACCGATTTTCCGGACTTTTATTGCCACCGGGACATTTCTTTTTCGTTTTGTGCCGTGCACAATGTCTGCCTGATATTTCCAACAAGTATCTCCAATTCACATCTGCACTTTGTGTGCCACGCGATATTTGAAAGAATGGAATTGAACGAGCTCATGTATATATCGTAAATTCTACAAGATGGCCAAAATAGATTGTTGTTTTTCTTCAATCAAATTTTTCTTTCACGCCTATCAGTTCTCATAATCAGAAACTTCCACAAGAGTAATAGAGAGGTGACCGGAACAAGGTTGCCGGTACCAAAACATGAATTATCAAAAACAATTTTGGAAATTCTTGAATTACAGACAGTATCTTGAATTAGAGTTAATTTTTGAAACAACATAGTCTAGGAATGTCAGACAAATAATTTAATGCTGTATGCCCAGAGACTACCAACCAAAATAAATGGGCTATATCTCTAGAGTCTTTGGAGGTAAAGCCATCAAACATGGCCTCATTAAGAAAGAATTGCTCATAGCTTTACACATACTGATGTCACGAACCTATAATCAAGGTCATGAAAATAAGAATATTTTGTTCATCGCATTTACGAAAATCCAAATCTGATACGACATTTTGGTCGGCTCTAGGCTTCGGCTGTAATCAATGAGTTCTAGGACCCAACCCTATATATTTGTTTCCAGATTCAGATTTTGTTAACAATCATTCTACTCATACTTTCATTTGTAGCATTATCTACTTTTCGGATCTAAAGTATGATAGGATGTATGCTGTGACTTATATCTGATGATTGTAGGATCTGATTAGACTGATTATTATCATATTTATGTGAAAATGAAGTGAAAATGTAATCGAGAATAATCCAGGCATGCGTAGGTTTTATTATTATCTATGTCATGTAACCTGTACAGTGTTTGTTAGAATTGATGTATTTATGGTTTCTCTTGTATACCTGACGAGTGAGCTCACTTTTCAAAATCTCCAGTTAATATCTACATTCAGAATTCAAGGATTTTCATTGTTTAATGCTTACAGCTCACGCGCCCACGTTGACTTACCAGTCGAAAGCACTTTGCTATGATTTTTGGAATAAAATTTTTGGACGAAATACTTCCTTCGGCTAATGTTCTGCCACTGCCTGGGAACTGGTATGAAAATATTGAAATTAGCAAAGCACTGTTATTTTTTTTAGATAATACAATTGTGAATCTATTCAGTCTCTCCGAATCTATTTCATTCAGCTGTTCCATCAGTGTGAATGATGCCATGAATTATGATGGGTGTATGCATACTGATTTGATAGCTCAAGAGAGACTCTCGGGAAAAACTTCCAACATGGTGAATGTTACCATTACAGTTTGATCTGAAATTTCTCAGAAATTGTGCTATTTGTCGATGGTGGGAGGATGCTTTGACAAATCAACTTACCACATCAATGAATCGTGATTCTATCATTATCGAATGAAGTTCAACGAAGGTCGGTTTTAGAGGAAATCAATTCCAGAATGCAAACGATCCATCTATAGAGCATTGTGATTAAAAGACAAAGTCAAACAACGATAACCCTCAC
The DNA here is from genome assembly GCA_963576655.1 of Gastrophysa polygoni. Lineage (NCBI taxonomy): Eukaryota > Metazoa > Arthropoda > Insecta > Coleoptera > Chrysomelidae > Gastrophysa > Gastrophysa polygoni. The sequence continues at coordinate 6,814,633 of OY755085.1, forward strand.
ATCCCTCATCTATATATATATTATAGATGTGGTTACTACAAGTTTCTAAAGGCATTTCCAATGTCAATCTTAGAGCTTGACACTTGCTTATTGTGCCGAGAGCATTAGAATCCCTTAATGCTGGTATGATATTAAGTAGGATGAGGTTGCTATTATACTATGTAGACATGAGGAGCAGCGTGTATTCTATATCGATTTGTTTCGAAGATATTCGAATAATGAATGGAATTACAAAGGATTACAAGGTACACCAGAATTATTATCATACCTTGGTACTATGCGAGATATAACGGCGATATTCATTGTTCCATAATAAATAATATCTTCTACGACCAAAAATATGAGAGAATTTCGAATTAGCATGGCTCGTCAAACATCTTCTGAGGCAACTACGGCGCGTCCTTAGAGAAAGCTACTGAACTTGGTATTTCTTGAATATTTCCGATATAACGCCATGTTACAGAAGCATACAATTTGGTACAACATTCTTCCTCCCATGTTCGTTGGAACTTTATTCCTGTTTTTTGTCACAGAAGCCGCTGCTGAAGTTTGCAGATTAATCATAGGACACCCTGTACATTGTGTCTTGCAGGAAATGATTTGTTCGCTTCGCCGTGGAAAAGCAAAGTTTACATTCATCGGGCAATAATTTAGAGCGAAACAGATCGAGATAGGTATGATTCGAACGTCCTCGGATAGGAAAGGAAATACTTGTTGAGTTCAGAAAGCCTGGCATGAATTACTTGATCTACTTATCTAGAGCTCTTCGGGAAAGTGTGGGTCCGATTTTCAATATGATAAACGTCGCTGGCTGGTGACCGTTATTATAAAGCATGACATAAGGGTTCCAAGCAGAGTCCTTCCGAGACCCTGCCTACTATGACAGTGAGGATGGAATCGTCAGACAATTTGAACACAATACAGGGCGATGATTAAGACTGAGCTGAATTCGGAGTACCTACTCCATCTCTTTTTTGTTAATCTGAATGATTTCTGCATTATGAGTAAGTATCCAATTCCATGAATTTCAGGTTTTCTTTCAATTTGTAGGTCTATATTTTGACGTATGGCCACTTTGCTGTGTCGAATGTTAACATGATTGAGACATCAATGAGTGGAATTTCACTCGGCTATTTTTCAGGGCACCAAGATTGGATATATCACAATTCACTCTCAAAGTTCATTATTCTCCAGGGCCATCATTATATTTGCAGTTTGCAAATCTTTCATCAGCACAAAACATTTCCACCGAGAAATAATACGTAGCTCGAGTAGTAGTTCGAGTCGTTATCCGCATGAAGATAAAACCCAACAACGAATACGCGGAGTTTGTCCCATATTCGGAGTTCACAAAGTTTTCTAAACTTGATTCACCTGCGCCTGGCATTTCCATTATGAATGAGAACCCACGTATGAGGAACGAACTGGACGGGAACGAGAAGAAACGAATAGTCGTATATTTCATATGTGAAGGAACAAGACCACATGAGGCCAACATGACAAATCGCCGCACTTCGTGAGGAAAAAATCTGAACAGCCACAGAATTAATAGGCCAGAAGATAGGCCACAAATCATACTGCAAAATTATGAACAATTTTCTTCTTTCCGGCATTGGTCGCCATCTTGAATATACAGGGTGGTCCAGGTTATAGTAGCAATGATTCATTAATCGATGGTCCACAAAAAAATTAAGTCGACATTCTTTCCCAAAACGCTCCTGAGAGATATATAACTTTTCAAAGTTCAGTTTCATCCTTCCTCTCCTTTTTTTGTCGTGACTCTCAGAATATGGAAGCGTTCTTGACCAAATTTGGAACAAGTTCTTATGCAAAGAATACTCGTTACTTGACATGAGTAACTTTTGTCACTATTGGCGTAGATATAGGGGGGGTAATTCATTTTGCCTGTCCTATTTTCTACGCCACAAGATATTTTTATTTGACTCCTTTTTTACTATTTTTTTTTTCAATCTTTTTTTCAGTTCAGAAGTGAGTCACTATTCTAAAATTTTGATTTGAGGCTTCGTTCACGAGAAAATTGTAGTTGATTGTTCAAAACACTTCTAAAATGACCACCTAAATAAATTGACTATGCTTGTCGACTCATTTTTCGATGGACTATCGAATCGTAAATTATTACTAATTCAACCCGGATCTCCCTGTGTATATCCAAAGCGGTTGATAATCACACTCTCCTGGTTTTGAAACTACTAAAATGCTCATCACCTTTCTTATGTATTATTAGATTTTCTTCATAACTTTTTTTCCACAGAACTGAAACTTCAGAAGTTTATCATCAAAATAAAGCGGTGCCTCTGTGAGAATGGCTTCGATTTTTTGATCACTCATCTACGAAATCCACTTCGAGAATGGAAGGTACTCGATGCTGTGACTACTTTTTTCTTCAGGTAAACCACTGAATCAACCTTCATGAATGTTTTTGTCAATACATATTGGCATACATTCATTGAGATATCGAGCCATATTCAATTCTTAATATCTTTCAAGGAAAGAAAAATCCATAATCATTTTCTAATTGAATTTCAGAGAAAAAACTGAAAAAAAGTTCAGAAAACGACTATCAGAAATCTGATATTCATATTTTTAGAGCCGTTTTCGAAATATGGTGAGTAAAACGCTTTTTTCAAGGTGGAGACTAACGCCGGTAGGGTGTGATAACAGACTGTGATTTAAACTCCTTATCTGTCAATAAAACGCATGCAAAATTAAAAAAAAATTGTCGGACTTCTGCATTACGGCCTCTATGAGTCGAATATCTGTTTTCTGGACTAGAAGACAAATTTTGGAGACCACCAGGCCTATTCGAATTAGGTTCAACAAAGATAAAACCATGAATTCTAGTAAACGAATTGATACGAGTTAGGTGTCCAAAAAGACCTATTCATACGATTAGTGATCGTCTGAAAGTACAAGTGGGATGCCACGAGGGACAATGTTGGGGCCGTGTGACTATTCATTTTATATACCTGAACACTTTGCCAAATTCAAAATGGGCTTGCGATATCTTCTACAATGAAAAATTGGAAGTATAGCACTATAAAACCAAATCATAGATTCATCACAGCAAAGGCAACAAGATGTCAATTAGTAGAATAAACGAAGGCTACATTTTTTTACTGGCCATCATTTCAAAATAATAGTTTTCCACGTCCTCAGAAAATGATTCTGATGAATTTCTTGAGGCGTTCACTTCTATCCCTCTTCTAGAAAGCACATTTCAGTTATTCTGAATGTATGTGATATACATTTTAAGATACATCGACTTCTATTTGATTGCATCATACGTAAAACATATGTTTTATTAGTGGCAATTCAAGATAGGCTCAAAAACACAGGTGTATTTTAAGATATTAAAACAATATGAAATTTGTATCAATGAAAAGAATATAAGAACTACTTTAAGTGTATAAAACATTATAGACTCACAATATATGCATAGGTTCAACTTCAGAACTAGAGGTATCACTGGAATTTATTCACGTCAAAAATGACATATGTATGACATACATATCATAACTACGAACCATCAAAATCGAGATAAGGATGAAACTGCAATGAATCTGCTGATTCCCGAAAAGTCTCTTGCATGCCCATGTAGGTCAGAATGCACCATTTTTCAATTAACAAAGAATGTCAGCGAGACAATAAGTATGATAAATACGTTAATGAATACGTATTCATATTCCAACAACTGCGAAAAATCGATAACTGAGGATGGCACCGAATTCGAAATTGCACGTCAGTCATTTCATATTAGCAGACTTCCCAAGTTTAATTGAATACGTTTGGTGTTCGTGTAGGATTTTCACCGAAGCATCATACCATCGGTTTCAATTGGTATTATGTTCATATAAATCCCCCAAACATCCACTTCATGTATGTACCTGACAAAACTATGATGGAATTATGCGCTCTCAATGTGTTCGAAATCACGGAAATTACAAATTGAATGTAAAACAAGTAAATATCATTGAATATTCTGTTGGCTATTTCCACTATATAGTAGATGGACACTCTTAAAAATTATTCAGCCCTTTGATGTGATGAAATGTTGATAGATATAATGGGACGGACCGGTAGCTACATCAGTGAATACTACACTGAAGAAAATAATTTTGAATCCGGCAATAAAATGATGGCTGTCACAAAAAATTTCACTATGATATGAGACAGCCAAGTGATGTTATTTAGATAATTATTTAGATAGATTTGCCTCAAATGAACAGCTCAGTTCATTCTCTCACCAGATGTTCATGGTAACTAATCAGCCTCAGTGAGGTGAACCAATCCAGTTTCATCGATCATAATTGAGCCACTTAGTTCTCATAACTTATTGCTATACATATTCATGAAATAAACAGTCCGAAACCATCAGAGGCATGAGCAGTTTTGGGAACCTGAGAAAACAGATTCAATGAAACGGTGCATGCTTCTGTTTGTTTTTCACTGTTTAATTCATGAAAGTGAACTAACCTCTTGTGTTCTTATAGAGGTCGGTGGAAATTGTGCAATAAATAACAATGATCAACGCACATAATAATAACACGCGTAACTATCAACTTTCCATGGAACCAAGAAAATAAGTGCAGTTTAGTGAAACTCTGAATGCTTCTGTTGGTTTCCGAACTTCATGCCGATTTTGTACTAACGTAATATTTGATGAGTTTGATTAGTTATGGCAAATAGACAGCTGTTATGAGAAATCCTAGGAAAAGACTCCGTTACCCCAACAAGAAGCTTTAATTATTCGAATGAACAACGCTAAAGTATTTTTGTTATGGATTGTATTTCTATAAGTGATAAATAATGGGGAAATTATTTGTAAGAAATCAAGGTTTTCTTCTTATCTGTGGACAACACGAAAGTAAAACCTATAATGTTCGAGGAACATCGTGTTAGGGATCGAGAACCAGTTTTTTGTGTGGATATCTACCGTCACTACCTTTCTGATCTTCACAAAGTAGTCGATTCTAGAGATGAAAAAGGACCTTCACGTTCTTCATTTGTAATGTAGTGAAAATGATTCGATTCAGCTAATTATACGGATAGCTTGTGGATTCGTGAACTAATTCATGAGTACAATTTTAGAAAAAGGATGTTCATTTCTGAGCCATTCAGAAATAGCATTATTGTAAGTATAGCCACTTCTACACAACCAGTTCAATATTTCAACAAGTGAAATACGATGCATATTATTATACATGGAAGCAGCTATATTGGTTATTGCCTTCGAATTATTTCCATTGTGAATTCTATGAATGTCGATGATAAAGTATATATACATTAGTATACATGTGTGCACACAGCCAAATTATCCAGTTGTTGACAATGCAATCTTTCTCATTACATATTCATGGTTTTGACATCATTATCATTTCGAGGTTTGTTGAAAAAAATGTTTGAACGGCAGATGACATCGGAAATCTGCTCGTTGATTCTAGTGGACGGTGTCTAACGAATCAAACTGAATTATTGACTAATAATGATATTGTTAGTTGGATTTCACTAGACACAGAAGAGTATAACTGTGGAAAGATAGAGCTGAGAATACTTCTTATAAGGAAAGCTCACCATTCAAGACCACGACTATTGTTTCGAATATATTTAGAGAAAAATCTATAGTGCCTCTTATGCACTAATCGCCCTATATTTTTTCTTATTCTCTGCTACTCATATTGGACACAGATAAAATGTCATGTCCTATCGCGAGAAGCGGTACCAGACATAAAATATTTGTGACCTACAACCACGCGTATAAAAAAAAACACTTGAACAGTTGAATTTTACAAAATTTTTCCCAAGAATATATCAACATATAATAATCACATCCAATCACCAAACCATGACCTAACTTACATCCCTGTATCTCCCCTATTATTCTGATGGGATATTTGCCATTCGGTACATCAATGTGATGTCATAAATGTAGAATTCAGCAAGAGTGGACCAAATATGATGATCTGAACTTCTTCATTTTGAATAGAATCATATCACTCATTTCAACGATAGTCAAATCACAATCATATTTTTGATGAAAAATACTGATGTAATGGAAATTTCCTCGAATCTAAACCTTTTTCATTCAACATATTGATAAAAAGTGTTACCTACTGGAAGATCAAATGGATAATAGAGGATATCCGCAATATATATATACTAATCAATATTTCTCCCATTGAAACTTCCACTTCAGATTCAAAGGTTACGAGAATAAGATAAGTTTGATTTCATTGGGATGATTAATTATAAATGTGAAATAAACGTTACATCCTAATGGAAATCACCAAGTCGAAATCTATCTCAATCTATTGATGTCTATTGAATTCATTCACTTCGATCATTGAATAGTCACTGTGACATATGAGAGTCAAATGATTAGATCATTGATTGGTTTTATCATTCGAAATTTGCATTCACAATAATATTCGCGTATTTCGAAAAACGCAATGATATCTGACAAGTTCAGAGATGCATTGTCGCATTGAAGCCGAAACCTTGAACATTTCAGAGACAAATCAAATCAAACATTCCCAACAAACTCTGACTCAGAAACAGGTTCAAGAAAGGTCAAAGAAATAAACAAAAACTTAGGTAAATCTTACAGTTCCACAGGCTTTGCAATGTCGAAAAAGAACCCTATGTTTGCTTCAATTGTCCAAATCCGAAATATTTAATAATGCACATGCGATTAGTAACCATGAAGTCGATAGTGCTTCATTTCGTGAAGAAATGAAACACTATTCATTTCCTGGAAGAAATTTTTATACTGAATCGAACTTGATCAGAATTTCCATTTATAATAATCGGTTCAACCGGAAGTTTCTTCTGAATTCTAGAACCATGACATGACATAGATGCACTGAATTTGAAATATCTAACCAGAATAACTAGTTCCGGGCCACCAGGTATGTTCCAATCAAGTGGACGGTTGAATTCAAAATTCGTGTTTTCATCCAAGTTCAAAACATCTGATAGAATAGGTCAATGATGCAAAGTCTATAGAATGGTTTCCATCACATCATTTGATCACTCAAATAAATAAAGAACATGTGAAAGAGCAAAAAGTAAATCAAAAGTCATTCACATGAATCGTAAGAGTACAATAAAATATCTTACCTTGATGAATCCACTGGAGTCTCTGTATCTGTACGTCGAAATCTAAGAACTACTTGGTGCAAATTTTGGAAATAAGTGCAACGCTCAAAAAATAATCATACTTCTGAAACTTGCGGAAACTTTCATAAACAGAGTGCAGAATGCAGTGGTGGTGCTCTCTACGTTAACACTTATCAGTGGTGTTGCATACTGTCAGACGACATGTCATTGTGAGAGTTGCGAGAGTCAGCGTGTTTATATATACGTACACAATGTTCGAGTCGTGAACTTATGACTGCATATCAGGAGGGGTGGTGAAAGACTAATTCACAGAATGGGGTTGCGATGCCGGTTTTGCGCTGCCTGGGCAACTTCTCTCTCGCTCCTCTCGCCTCTGTGTCTCTCGATCTGCCGTCCCAAAAAATCACAGTCGCGCTCCTCAACTTTTTGTCTCGAGAATCGGCAACAGGCCGCCAACGCGATTTTTTCGAAATAGACAGGGCCGCTCCTCCCCCCCGCCGCTTCCGGTCGAACCGCCTCTATTTGCGCCCCTGCCAATTATGAAGGCGCGCCAATTCTCGCGCTACACGCTTCATGGAAATCATCATTAACTTCTGCTTGACCGGCTCTCGGGCCGATCAACTAACTAATGTTGTTTCTTAGAAAGATGTGAACGTGTCTATTCTCGATCTGAGAAGGGTAAAGGCGGTTTCCTTTATCACAGAAAGACGTCTATCACTAGGACAACTCGTTAGTTAAATCGCTAAATATGAGTAACAGTGTCAACTAATCGTTACATCTTACAAATAATTTATAATCTGCTCTTTTTCTTCACGAACCACAAACCGTTTGGCATTCTGAGTTTCGTTGGAGAAGAATGGGTTTTGTATCAGGAGTTCATATGCAACGTGCTAAAAATATATAGAGATTAACCTCTACAGAACCTTACATGCAGCATATCACCAACCAATGGTGAACCGCATGGTTCAATAAAAACTGTTCTAGAGTTGTCGCTTTGAAGCAAGCAGCATATCGTCGTTGGAGCAAGAACCCATGCTCGGAATCTGGAGATGAATATATTGTAGCTAGAAATACATGCAATCAAACCATAGATGCGTCTGAAGAGGCATATCACAACAAGATACGATCGAAGCTCATCGAGTGCCCAAATGGTTCCCGTTCGTTTTGCACCTTCGCCAAGGCAATTCTGAGAAATTTCACTTTCTCAGCTCATTTCCTTCCCTCACCAAGGATGATAGAATATACAACAGTCTACAACCTACAACAACGTCTTGGCACATTTTGCTTGGCCTCAATGTCAAGAAGGCTATGAAGCCAGGCCAATTGTGCTCTAGATTAGTGTACTGTTTAAACATGTATTCCCTTCTGACTGAAAAATAGCAAGATTCCAACCAATTACGCAAAAGGATGAGAAAACCGATTCCATCGAGTTCATCCGATATCTACAGTTAAAGAACCGTGAATGATCGACAATATGGTTTTTGTCATCAGAAATCAATAGGAGTCCTGCTCACCATGTGACACATGGCAGGTGTCAATCGAGAAACATGGGAGTCTTTGGCTGTAGCACTGGATATCTCCAAAGCATTTGACCCAGTTTGGCACCAACGCCTGCTTGCGAAACTTCAACTCAAAACGAAACTCAACTATGATTACCCTCGAGTTTCCTCGTAGGTAGATCACTTCACCGTTGGCTAACACGATGTTACTCTGAAATTATATTCGAAGTAAAAATAACGAAAGAAGAACCACCTCCATATGAACTAACTGAAAAGTAAGGTACCAGATCTTTTTCATTAAATTAATTTATTGGCGAAGGCAATGAGTATAATTTATAATTGTTCAATCATGTTTGGACTATTCCATAAGTATGAACATATCTTCAACGAAAACCGCTTTCAAAGAAACAGAAATACGATGGACCTCGATCAAATATTTGGCGAAGGCAACGGGATCATATTGATTGGTATCCTGTCATTTCTTTCGTTGACTGACGAAGTGTTTGAATCATTCTATAAATATGAACTTCAACAACAGCCTTCAAAAAACTTACTGATAAGTAAGCAACTGTAAATTTAAAAAATATGATGGCCACCATATACTTTTTTTCATCAAATTAAAGTTTTGGCGAATGCAACTTGTTTACCCCAATTATCATTCAATCATTTATATCAGTGATTGAACTGTTTGTATTCTATAATATATATTATCATTGAAAGATCCTTGTAATAAGAAAGAATCGACGAATTATTTGTTAACTCAATCCTTCAAAAGAACATTAAGAAGTCTCAAAGTCTTGGTGATTGGTGGTAATTTAATGATGATGGAATAATTTTTGCTAGTCTTCACAACCTTATCAATGCTGCTCCATAGAAACTGCATATTAAAAAAAAAAACAATTCTACACGAGATATGCGACTGGCTTTCGAATTACGGTAAGCGAGTGCAATTACCAGTCGAATGACACTTGCTTGTCTCAAATGATACAGTTTCTGAGACGCTTATATTACTAATCTAACTCGGTTCTGATGGTTTTGTAACTACCTCAATGCTCAAGCTCCATTCACTTTCTGTTGAGGTTACCTTTATATTTCAATTTGTTGAAATCATTACGAGAGCTTAAGAATTCTTACAATGTCCTGCCAGAATATTCAGAGGTTTCAGTGTTCATCAAAGCGAACATGACTTGTTTCCTAGTGTCTAACCTAATCAGAGTTGAAAGAAAGTTACACCACCATCCAGGAGACTTGACATTTGTTATAGAATCATACAATGGATTAGATGAATCAATGAATCAATTCGAAAATAGTGAACGAGTGAGTATATTGAATAAATCATGAATATATAAAAGTGTATTCCAGCATTTTAATATGATTACAGTATTGGCACGTAGCGATTAGTATGCTATTTTTTCTATACAATTCGGCCGGGAAGGGAGAAGCCAGCCTGTGAACGCGTCATGATAAAGGCAAGCTTCTTCGATAATAAACCACCGATTGCAGTCAGAGAGGAATAGTCTTGTTATCTTTGTTGTACCCCATGAGGTACTTTCCCACGACTTTCAGTGAACTGCCACATCCATTTCTGTTCAAATAGTTCCAACTGTGAATTAAAGGATCATGTTGAAGTTTTCAAGTTCTTCTGTTGAGAGCGAAAGATTTCTAACCAGATGAAAATACTATCCGGTAACACCAAATAATAAACAGAATGAACGTCGAAAAGCAACCAGCGAAAAAATTGAAGAGAAAGCACAATAAGATAAGTAGTAATTTTGATATTTATCAAATATATTTGCCTTCCAATTTTTTCTCATAATAAGGTGTCACTGACAAATAGATAATTTCTCTTTGAGGTGTCTGAAGGTTGAATTCAAATCGCAGAGACATTTTGGGGCCGATCGTCAAAATCTCTGATAGTCCCAAGGAAGTATTTTTTCATCTGTTGACAACACTAAAGGGACACCTATAATGTTCGAGGAACATCATGTTAGCCAGCGGTGGAATTTTGGGAGAGAAGGAAGGTGTTGGAATTTTTCTTGCAAGTTTGGAGATTGTAAGCATCAGGAAAGACTCCATTTGGCAAAGTTGGAATCGTACCTACATCATAGTTGCATCTGTTTCTATTCTTTTTCTGTTGGTAATTCTTTGAATGATTATGTTTTTCCGAAATTGACCCTTAGAGAATTTCCATTTGTTCATGACTTGTGATACCGATGATATTGTTCCTTTCAACAGCTCTCTAATACCTGCGATCTAATATCTCCTCCCATAACAAAGACAATTAACTTGGGATTACTGTGGTTTCCTCCGTAAATCAATTGACTTCACTCCAATGAATATGGACTATCTACGTTATTATTTCATGAATGATTTGGGTCTCCTCATCCCAAAACTTGTCGAATGTTTGAGAGAGTTCAGAGATATACAATATATACAATTCTGATTTCATTGAATGGTACTGAAAGAACCAACTCCAGCACTTGTTTTTTATATAGTGAATTTCATCACTGCAGATCAGATACATATCCTATACTGAATGATTTCCACAGTGGTATAATCATTACCACTCCGACATGTAACCGATCTAATCAAGCAAATTTGAAAACGTTCTCATCAAGGAACATTGCCTCCGCACAGACTTCATTGCGGAAAATATGAAACTTCAAAATTTGAAAATGTTTTTCAGTGGTACTAATTGTGAAAGAGCTTCCCAGAGATGAATCACAATATGGGATGTTGCCGTTTAATATTTTGAAGTGGAGGTTGACGGGGTGGAGTTGGTGAGAATGTTTATTGAACATTATATCACAGTCCACAAGTGGAACATTGAAATCAGCACCGCGTTCTTATGTCTCAACAATATCGCAATATCAATATCGCTGTCGCCAAATATGTGTCGAAAATATATAACCACAATTCATCGCATTTAGAGCACACTGTTATATACATCACAAGTCACACGATGGTTGTTTGGATGATATTAAAATAAGTTATAGAATTTTCACTATACTGTATTTGATTTCAAATATTGAAAGAAGTTTCAAAGATAGTATATACAAAGTTTATCATGCACTGTATCATTGGAGTTGAATGGAATGAAAGAATATACCTACCCCTAATGTATGTTTAATATATTTACTGTGGAGCAGCTTCATCAGGTTTATTGCAATTCTTTACTCTCACATCTCATATATAATATCAATCTTCAGGGATATTTACTGGCAGCAACAAGAGTTTTCATTGTTCAAAAAATGATAAATCGATTGATCTTCAACTTAGACTCAATATCAATATGTAGAGAAATATAACATCTTAACGATGCCATCAATTTATACATCTATTCAAATACCTACTCAAAATTAAGAGAAATATTTCTGATTTTTCACAAAACGGTGCTCTCCATGGTTATCCAACTAGAGAAAATGATTTATTACCCATACCCATAAGGCATTCATCAACTCTATATAAAGTCAGTTCGGATTATGCAGGAATGAAGCTATTTGATCATCTTTCATTCAATGTCATAAACATAATTCATCAAATCAACTATTTCAAATTGAAAGACTATCCGACGGAGACATGATTTCATAGTGCTAGTTTTCTAGTAATCTTGACTGTAATCGATAGATATTATTGTATTAATCTTTCATGTGTATGATCAACATTGTGTGCTTTCAATATACATATATATATAAAAGTGAAGTATTATTATTATTAGTATCATTAGTATTATTAATATTATCATCAATAAAAAATATCAACAAGAAATTCAGGAATCGATGGGCATTTCGAGCATTCAAGTGTGAATTTTTCCTTGATTACGAGTGTAATCATCACATTGAGAACATTAGTTACCTCTATACTGCCACTCGAAGATGAATTAATCAATTCTAAACCCCTGTATCATCTTCAAATCTCTCTATCTTCCTGTGTAGTCGTCTCAACAGAGCGTGGAAAGGGATAATAAACGCGATCATTTCCAATGATCCTTCCGACACGTCTAAATCATCATCCAATATGAATTGTGCAGAACGAAAAAAACCGTAGGTGAATAATGATGGGCGGTACAAGCACTGGATCTGAATCACTGGAATCGGATCTTGGGATATTCCAGTTATTCCAATAGAAAATTTTGTTGTCTATATTGATAAAGTCCAATATGGGGTTTCCATGTCAGCCGTTTTTGCAGTTCATCGTTTCGCAAAATTTGATCAACATTATCAAGTTGATCATCATATGAAAAATGCGTTGTCCTATTTATATTATAGGTACAGCAAATGTGTTAACTCCATATACAGATTGTATTTTCTACCTCTTTCACCATTGGGATCTCGTTAACTAGTAGAGATGCAGGGTTGGTCGCATGAAAGAAAAGTTCCGGGTTTTGTAGCTGAACATCAAAATATGACGGAATTTGATGAAAAATAATCACTTTTCTCCTTGTGCGAAGAATAGTCTATAATATCTACAATTATATTCCCACATTTCAACTAGTGTGCAATATTTCTTAAATGTTCGGCCGAGCATGTTCACAGACTTCAGTTTCAAAAATATCTCAGTACACTCTATGTTGGAGACCGTAAATTTCTTTGAGTTATGAACAAGCAGGCCACACCTTATTTGTATCATATACAAAAAAAGGTTCAAGTGCTATGGGGAGAAACGATTTTTATGGAAGGTTCGAATTTGTTCCTTAATCTACCACCAATTGTGATGACATCAGTCGGTGCGATTGTATATTCGAATCTAGGTTGAGAAAAATGTAATATCTCAATTTGTGGTCCAATACTGTACTTGTTTGTGATGGTATAGCTATTGAGTGAACTAAACTGAACTAACCAATCCAAATCCAATTATTCTTACTATAATACAATGTTCTGTGTGCACCTACATACACACCTAATTTTGAAGGATATATTTGTTTTCGTAGGAAATGTATAGTACACAACCCGCGTTGTAATTCAATTATTCACTCGTGGATTTACATACTCACCGCTACGCTGGGTACGATTATAACTCTTTCCACTCACATAATATGCAATTCACATCTTTTTTACAAAAAAAAAAATCATCTACATAGTATGATTATGCAGTACATCAAGATTTTTTAGCCATTTGGTATGCTGTATTATATATTATATATCCAATCAAGTTTATTTTCTTCTTCTATTTGCAAGTTCTAAATATTTCTGACGTGCTATTCAATCAAGTACACCCAGTACAGAATATCAGAGGAGACAGATATTACACGAAGGAACATTTATTATTTTCCTTCGACCCACGGGCAAACTCATAATGCGGGTCATTATTGTCTTAATAGCGGTGGAAATGTCTCCATCGCATAAAGGACCTGTTTCACCTTGGAAACTCATTATCTTAAATATATATACCTACCTCATTATATCATTCTGTGCTCCCTCTCTGCAGATGAAAACTTTTGATGGCATATCTCTAGAATTTCATTCGCATTCGTATACCCACCCATTCATGTAAGAGAAAGGGCGGCAAGGCATGTAGTATTTCAAGAAGCATTCAATGTAACAAACAGGGTGGGTAGTATTCTCATGTATTTTAAGGAAAGAAATATATTATGGACTTTCCACTGTCGTGCTGTGTTACTGACTGAAAGGGAATGATTGATAGACCAACTATAATGAAAAGGTTATGTCTATTATTCCAGTAGTCTACGGGATATGATTATACAGAACCCTTCCCTAATCTTCCATTTGTGATCTCTGAAGTGATGAAAAAGCAAGCAAATTTGAGCTCATGATGATATCTAGAGAGTTCGAAAATCGTGAACGATGAGATATGGCTTTCGTCACCAGAAATCTGCTCGCATACGTGACACAAATGTGGCAGACATCAATCGAGAAGCATGAAGGGAGTCTCTAGCTGTAGCAATGGATATCTCTAAAGCATTTGACCGAGTTTATCAGTGAGAACATCTAGCAAAACTTCATCGGAAAAAATAACTATCAATGCTGATGTTCCACAAGGATCTGTCGTGGCACCAACTTTGTTTTTGCTCCGCATCAATGATCTGTTGGATGTGACCTCCTGCCAACTTTGCGGATGAGAGTACACGTCATACCGCCATCTTCTCTAGAGCCTATCATCCTATGAGGCCCAAGGTGCATGATAGAGACGGGTCCATGTTATAAATGGAGATCTGGTGGAAATTTCGAAATATAGGGATCTGAACATCTAGAAGATTTCCATCGAACAAAAATAAGAGTTTGTATTCTAACCATCAGGAAGACGGATCACAAATTGCCCAATATGATGCTGTTGGGTACCACTGTTCCTATGGAAGTAGTCAATATCCGCTCAGTAGCATCACTAACAACGCTCTCGCACGGAACGAACATGTATAGAGCTTGTATTTTCACCAGGAAAACAGATCATACAATACCCAACATGAGGGTGTCAGGTGCCACTGTGATGTTGTCAATATCCATGCTCGGTATCTCCACAGCAATTTCTCATGGCACGACCATGTGAGGTCCATTACGAGAATTGCCTCACAAAAACTTGGCTTTCTGTTCAGTGCAGCTCCTCATGATCTACAAAGTACAAATTCGATCTGTCCTGATGGAGTGCTGTCCATATGTTTGGAGTTCAGTTCAGCTCCCAAACAAGAGCTATTGGCCTAGTTGATTATTCATTGACCTCTCTCGAACATGCGTAGAAAGATAAGCGTTATCACACTCTTCTATATATAGTCGCGATGGTCATCGGAAATCTCGTGTATTATCCCACATTATTCCAAAATGATTTATTAATTCAACCAAATATGTTTGGCTGGAATTATTCGTTTGAATAATATATCATTCATTTCAATTATAACAGTTATATACATTGAATGACACCTTACTTTTGCAGGGACAAAATGGAATTATCGATACAATTTTCATGAATTCTACACTGAAGGAAAAACCTATAATGTCCGATGAACATCGTGTTAGTCGGTGGTGGAATTCTGGGA
This sequence comes from Gastrophysa polygoni, assembly GCA_963576655.1. Lineage (NCBI taxonomy): Eukaryota > Metazoa > Arthropoda > Insecta > Coleoptera > Chrysomelidae > Gastrophysa > Gastrophysa polygoni. The sequence goes on from OY755085.1 coordinate 6,830,257, forward strand.
TAGAAGGAAGGTAGTGGAATTTTTCTTGAAAGTCTGTTGTTCATAAGCATCAGGAAAGACTTCACTAGGCAAAGAATACCACAAATTTGCCGTTCTAGTGATGAATGATGCTTGGCAATGAGAATCTCGGCATGTTTTGGGCCTGACAATGTCAATGACAAGGTCGCGAAAAAAAAATAGTTCCACATCAACTTTATCATATGGGAATAATAAAAGAGACAATAAAAGTTATCACGAGGAGAACCTGAAACCTCATTACACAAAATCTTCATATATATTCGTCAATGAGAACATTGAAATGTAACTTCTATCACAAACACATTTTCCTATTAGAGGTCGATAAAAAATTTCAGATATTGAGGAGCGATTTCTAAGGGGTCAATCATTACTGGATCATATTTGATTTACGTCAAGGTTGTTGTATACATCATACACATAGACGAGATACCACAATCAAGAAGAAAATGTTCCCTCAATGTCCCATTGTAATGTCTTTCTCTTCAACGATTTTTTTGTCAATCGAACTTTTCAATATGACGTCATTATTCAGAAACTTGAAAGTGGATATCTCAATATTCGAAACCGCACTTTATGATTTTCTCAGTTCTAATGAAAGATCCAATTCTTGCAGATTATATGCATTTTCCAGGCAAGAAACAAAGAGAGAAAAGCGGAATTTCATAGAGCGAATGAAAAGCAGTTCTTTGTCGACTGAAGGAATGGATGATTCTCTTCAGGTGAATTCCCACACTCAAATCCAATCTGATAGTGCATAATATTAATAACTGCCCGGTATGGCTCATAATATTGAATCCATCCCATTCCTGACAAAAAGATAGAAAATACATTATTCACGAGCTAGAGCTAGAAGCTCTTATCTCGAATCTATATATATATATATATATATATAGAAAACTTGCAACAAACTATAACCATTATCAATAACTTTGCCATGATCTTCGAAAAGTGCTTAAAAACTAGACTGGTTGATTTTTTTTAGAACAGAATCATATCTTATTTGAAGGTCAGTTTGGTCAACCGAAAACGCAATCTTTCAAGTGGTTAACAGCGTTTGGAAAAATTTCAATGACAAAAAAAAAGTTTGGCAGTATTTCTGGATTTGGCTAAAGCCTTCGATACTGTCAACCATCAAATTCTTCTGGACCGTTTAGAAACTGTAGGAGTTAGAGGTATTACTTTAGACCTATTTAAAAACTATATATCTGATAGAAATCAAAAAGTTAAAATAAACAGTACCCTTAGCGACCCACTACCTGTTAACATGGGCGTGCCCCAGGGGACAGTACTGGGTCCAATTCTATTTCTGATCAATATCAACAATCTCTATAAACTCCATAACATCAATGGCAGAATAATATCTTACGCAGACGATACAGCACTTTTATTTGAAGGCGATACCTGGGATGAAGTCTATGGGAAAGCTGAAACAGGGCTCAAATATGTACTCTCTTGGTTGAATGTAAACCTTCTGAGCCTGAATGTGGAAAAAACTAAGTTCATTGCATTCAGCACAACGAAAAAAGGTCAACCCTTAAATAACACTCTCACTGTTCATAAGTATCTCTGCCAAACTCCAACGCAGTTTTCATGTCCAATAATTAAAAAAGTTGACAACATGAAGTATTTGGGTGTGTATGTGGACCAACACCTGCGGTGGGAAGCACACATTGACAACACAGCTAAGAGACTCAATAAGTTAGTTTATAAATTCTATCAAATCAGAAATTTGAATAATAAAAAACTTCTACTCATGATTTACAACTCACTCGCTGAATCCCTATTGAGGTACTGTATCATTATATGGGGTGGTCTCAGTAAAACTTTATTGCACATTCTAGAGGTCATGCAAAATACCATAATAAAAATTATTTTTAAGAAAAATAGAAGGTACTCAACTGAAGACCTCTACAAAGAAACTGGCTTATTTGAGGTAAGAAAACTCTATACCTATCAATGCTTAATATGGATGCAAAATACCTCCATCTCTCAAAAAAGTCATACTCACAACACACGTGCTAAATCTGAGCAGAAAACAAATGTTCCCAATGTATGACGATTGTCTATAGATTATATGGAGGGTGGCTCCAATCTATATCGTAACCGTTTTCGCAGATACAAAGAAAAATGGGAAATATCATTAGAGTCTTGAAAATTCGGAAAGAATAATATTAAATCTCATATTTTCTTCACCGTCCACTTATGTATACTTAACACAACCTGTTCTTATCGGATATATTTTGAGTTCTATTAATTCAAAACTATTTTCACTCGAGCTCAAATAACTCTGTATATTCATCATATAGCTCCCAGAATCGATCTCTACAAATTAAGATTGAAGTATACAAATTGTATTGACAAAACAGAGCTGTTGAGATCATAACAAATTTGTTAATTTCGTCGTAAGCTCGATGAAGAGACAGAGATCTATTTTTGTAATTCAATTGAGTCATTTGTTTTTCAATGGAACGTAGCCCATTCCTCTATAGCGCTATACTCACCAGTAATTAAGTAAAACATGAGTTTGCCGCATACGGAACCCTGGCGAGTGCTGCAAACTCTCAAACGAGTGATAAATGAACATTCCGTGAGAGTTTTACGCTATGTTTTATGGCTATACGAATCTCTTCAAAATAACGCTCGAGTTGTGGTTAGGTGATCGATTTGATTTTCTTGAAAATTTCTCTGGTTGAACTATATTTATGAGCATGATGACAGATTCGGAACAACTATCCTATAATATTCAGAAACGTATATTACTCAGAATGAATCACTTATTTATGCAGATAATGAAGTTTCAGTAGGAAAAAGTTACATTTTAGTTTTCAGATTTGAAATTCGAATCAAAACGCTTGTCAGTGACATGACTTCGCTAGTGACGTCACGTTTGAGTTAACAAAACGGGAACACTATAAACGTTCGTTAAACGCTAATTGAATGAGTTATTTTATGTTATTATTTCTTGAGGTTAGGTTGCATCCACCTTGCACCACTATTGTCTTGATAGGTATTTTATTGAAATTTCAGATGCCAAATGATATGGAAAGTTATATAGAATATCACTCGATGGGATGGGTGTCACAGAGCCGCATGAAAACCGGGTGTATATTATATTCATACTATTAACGTACTTACATGAACAAAAGTAGCATCAGTATCAGTATCAACACATCGATTTCAGGCAAAATAGCAATGTTTGCCTTAGTACATCCTTTTTCATAAGTCGCGTTATTTCATTTACGATTCAATATTTGGTATAAACAAAATTGGATCGTGAATAAAATCACAGAAAACCAGTCGTGTGTCTACTTGTTCACTCAAAAGTGACGGAAATGTTATGAAATAGAACAGACCTTCCAGATTACGAATCATACATTTTAAAAATTACTCACCGAGAAAATCGACGATTCAATCTAGTTTCAATCAATGTAAACATCAAGCATAATATGGTTTCAGTTCATGCAATGATGGAATAAATAATCAAGAATCACCTATCAGACTTCCAGTACCGTTATTGAATTGGCAACGCTGAATTCTCTACTTAGTTGATGAGAGAACAGCATGGCGAATGGGAGATACGATAGAGCAACTTCCAAATCGGGGATTCGACACCCACGCCATATTTCGGTGCAGAGCCGTAACAAGACGGCAGTCGCCTGAAAAGTCTGTGGAGGAAAGTTCATATGAGCATTTTTCAGTCATGAATTTCGGTCGTCATTCGATTGCAATTCTGCGAAGGCAGCGTTGTCCCTAGGGAAATTTCGAACAACAAAAAACCACAAGAATGATGACAAAACAAATATTCTGATGCTAACATGAATTCGCCGAATGATCATGACATTAGTACCCAATCGTCGCCAGTGTTGTCATATCGCATCATCGAAAAGTGATAAATACTCCATCATATTATATTCCATATTATGTCTCCATGTAGTTCAATACTCAAGTATATCAATTGATTTGGGTTATGATATGATTCTGAATCTGTTCCGATCGATAGAGGACTGCTACATTATTCTGTGACCTAGCAATGTTAATTTTTTGAGAACTCGTTGACCAGCATGGGTATCATCAATACTTTTTGGTTAACGTGGCGATACCGCAATTTGGTATTGACACATTCACAGTCGACGGCAATTCATGCATTGTTTGGTATTGGCCATTATTTACGTTTCGATTCATCGGTATTATTCTTTGCATACTCTCATTATCGATCAGGAACTTGGTTCATTTCCTGCTGTGATGATTTGTTACAATGGTGAGGAGCTTTGAGGTTTGTACAAGACAGCTTGAACGTGGTAATCAAAACATGTAATTTCATAGGTAAGTTACCTTTGTCGTATAATTCGAGATTCTAAATAATTTTATCAAATGGAATGGATGGAAATAAATTTTCTTTTGGTGTGGACGTAAGTGTGTCATATTTACAAGTTTTTTTGGAAAAAAAAACAATGTACCAATGAATTTGAAACAGATTTTCAATTTATTTTCATCATGAACTCATAATAAATTCAACCCCCTTTGACAACACGACACTGGTGCTGGGAGAATCAGCTCTCGCTATCCTTGTTCAGATTGAAATAGATACTGAAGATGTTGCTTCCAAACTGTGTTGCCCGGGCCATGGATTACTTATCTAGTATGTTCAATGATCGAAGGATCCTGAGGATACTATCAAAGGGTGTAGAATTGTAAATGTCCTGTGAATTCTGACGATGAATCATTTCTGACTCTGACTCTATATAGTTTCTTAACGAATAGTACCTACAGGCCGAGTTTGGCACCAATACCTTCTAGCAAGTCTTCCAACTTTCTCCTCCTCGTAGATAGATCACTATCAAACTGGTCTCCCACAAGGATCTGCCTCGGCCCCAAATTTGTTTTTGCTTCACATATATCTATTGGATATGAACTGCCCATAGCTTTGGGGGTGATAGTACAATCTATAACGCCTTCTCCTCTAGAGCCCCTTCATCATCCAATGAGCCAGAGGTGTGAAACGTAGACAGATCGATACTATAAATGATCTGACAAGAATTCTGAGATAGGGATATGAAAATCTAGTAGACTTCAATGCCACAAAGCTCAAGAATGTCACTTCATCAGGAATACAGATCACACAATGCCCTACATGATTATGTGAAGTACCACTGTTCCTACGAAGTCGTCAATATCCATGCTCTGTATCACCACCAACAGCTTTTGGATTCTATTCAGAAAAGAGCTATTCGCCTAGTCGGTGATACTACTCACGAATTCATTGAACTCTCTAGAATATCGTACAATGGTGGAAGTTCGCTTCATTCTTTGTAGATATTTATATGGTCAGTGCTCCAGGGAAACTTCGTCTATTATTGTACCACAAGCAATTTCAGATAAACTAGACGAGCTCAGGCTGGTCACCCCTTTGATTGTCAGGCTCTAGACCTGTCAAACTCAGATCTACCAAGCATTTCCACAAAATTTAGGAATTGATTGCCGATGAAGTTTTTCCTAATGCTTTCAAGAAAAAAAATCTTCCAATACCTTCTTCCTCTCTCAACATTCCATCGCTGGATCACATTATGTTCCTCGAACATTATAATTTTTCCTTTCGTGTAGGCATAAGATAAAAAATAAAAACCATGGGTCTCTTCCTTCATTGGTCGTGCTCGAGATTTATAATAAAAGTAAATATATGACCCACTTCGACATCCATTGTCACAATACTACCAAACTACTAATTGTCTAATTCTCAGAGAAACTCAATCAACCAAAAACTTATACATTATATTCCTTGTACGTTTAGAAAAATCATTAGCACCGGATTAAACCGGATCGTTCTCAATAAATGGTGGCAATTATGGTAGTAGGGCAGATGAGTATAAATCGATGCAATCCAGGGTAAATCGGAACGTTTAGTGGCTTGAGGCATATTTAAATATTTTCTCAACGAAAACATTTCACCCAGAGATTTTCAGTTTATTTATTTGCAAACCCTAGACAATTAGGAGGCAGAGGTGGCAATCTCGAGGAAAATGAAAAAAATCTCGTAGAATGAATAAATAACATCGCAGCTTCGATTACTTCTTATAAATTGCACTAAGGGTGGGCTGTGGATGTGTCATCATTTCCTTTGGAATAGATACGATTTTCTGTCATAATCCCAAATGGAATGAAGGATTAACCAATCGAATACGAAGTATCTCGACAATATGTAGAGAAATACCAAGAAGGTTGGATACTGGAGGTACCTAGTGAGACTTTATTTTATTTGTTTCGAGTTATACGTCCGAATGATCAGCTATGCATTTAATGTATAGAAAGACTTTGAAAAATTTTGAGGAAACAAGACAGTTATACGCCAAGAGATTTCCAAACCGAGATATGCCAATCCGAAATACTTTTGAATCGGTTGGTATGAGAATTAGAGAAACTGGTAGTGATAAATCGTATGGTTTTTGCATAACTATTCAGATAACGCCGTTCTATCTTTCGAAGTATTTGTTTTCTCAGTGGTATTTCAAAAAGAAGTGGTGAACTAGATGCCGATTCAGGAGAAACGACGCAACAACGAGTGTCCCAAAAATATGAGACGAAGCAGATGCATCTAAAACGGTTCTCCAAGGATCCATAGAACCGAAGGAATACATTAATTGAAGAACCGTTTTACACACAAAAGGTTCGAGAAATACGCCCAGACAGTATCCCGCAAGATTGTAGTTCCGAAAAAATGAATACCACCCCTCAGTGGTTCATGAAAGAAAAGCGTGAAAAGCTGAGTAACCTATTGTTCACCGATGAAGCGGGATTCAGCAGATATTTCGTGACCAGTTCATATGATATATACCAATGATCAGATGAAAACCCTCACACTATCATCCAAAATAAAACAATTGCTGATTCACGTCAGGGCTGGTATCTAAGGCAATGCTATCCTCCATCCATCTTTTGATAACACTGGACTTTTTGTGAAACAGTTCTTCCAATGGAGCCCACTTGGTCGTCCCATGCGAAAGCGCTGTTCAACGAACGTTTCACAGTCGTGTGGAGCTATGCTATAGATTCCCTAATCCACAATTCGTATTTGGATAGTTCTGATGCGGGTCGCCAATGTAAGGGGGTGTGAACCCTGTGAGTTAATCCACCCCGTTGATTCTAGAACAATTGAGGGATTTGTTTTGCTCACCGTACTGTTCCGTGGGCGAGGGCGATTTCATAATCGTGCATCGGACACCATCGGGTTAAATGGAAATTAATTTTTGTGAAGATAATTCATTACGAAACGCAATGAGAGTAGAACTATAAGAGACAAATGTAAACGTGAATGCTCAGAAGTGGATTCTGATCTGATTGCAAAATCTCCAGAACAATACAAGTTAATAATTGGACGTGTCACAAATTCGAGTTTATCTATTATGAAGAAAAATTGGCCTACAATAGAAATTGGTCTGCTGTTAAATTACACTCAGAAAAATTCAATTTTGGGTGTTTATTACGTTCAAGCATCTCGGCATCTGTTCTGAGAATTTTAAATGTAAGCTATTTTTTAGACTCGTTCAAAACAGAATTATAATCTCGTCTGTATATTGTGTATATGTCTTTATTCATATCACTATTAGAGGCGTCGCTAATGTGGTTTCATTTTATTTTTATTGAAATATCTCGATAATAGGACGAAAGATCATTTTTGAATGCCTCAAATTTGTGGAAATTCAACTTTCTCCTGAGGATTTTCTTGGGATAATGACAAAGTGCTCCATCGATCTGAATGAATTGTCCTCGATGATCTAGACAGGTTTCTACAACACCAAATTCATGAATGTCAGAACTATAGTTGGTCATGAAATTATCAATAGCTAAAACTAGAAGAGAATAAGGACAAAGTTTGATAACTAACGCAATAAAAAAAAATTGCAAAGAACTGGCTGTGATTTGTTCTACATGATCACATTAAAATGTCTTGTCATATCTGGAACTCAAGCGTGGTGTGTTGAAGTTGATTTTTTATAAAAAGGAGGGCACACAAGATCTTATCATGTAGAAATTGTAAAAGAAATGAAATTGTAACAAAGAGTCGTCGTGTCTTCAACATGTTACATCAAACTAATTGAGAACAATAGAATAATCAGTTCTCCTTCGAAGATATAATCATGTGACTTTGAAAGACAAATAGTTTTCGTCAAGATTTTTTTTGAACAACTTCAACATGAAAACATGAAATGGAAATTCAAAAACGTTCAATTTACCGATAAAACATCGACAATGGCTCTCCCATTCCATTAGGTACACGCACTGGCAAAACTGAATGTGCTCCTGAATATGTTATCAGTTCGAAACACTAGCTTTTATGCCTGAACAATACTGAACATGAACCAACTATATCAATTTATGCATGTAGGTTTACAGAGTGACAATTTCAAAATGAGCAGTGGACCAAAACTCTTCAACAAAAAAGAGTGGTTGGATCTTTCGCTAGGCTGACACAGCCATCCCAATCGAATTTCTGGGTGGAAAAGGTATTCCAATAATCATATAGGTACCTACAATTCAGAAGGTATGTCCATTCGAATCATTAAAGTTCTGGGTTGTGGTTTATTCGTGATAAAAAAATATGATTAGAACACTTCATATTATTCCAGTTAAAATGTTCAATGCGTTATTACAATAACGACCTAACAAAGTTATCTCTTAATTAAATATAAATTAACTAAAGTTGAAAGATCTAAATTGGCATGACCTCGGAACACTTTCTTCAATTTCTAGGAATGAAGCGGCAGATTGCAGATAATTAAATGAACTCTCAGCGAGATGTGACTGGACTCACCGTTCCACTGACTACCTATTTAGTGAATGATTAAAACAACTTACAGTCTACGTGCTCTGTATTTGATTCCCATTCGGAATGTTATTCCTTAGACAGCTGACACAATATAGTGGACGAGACCAGAGAGATGTACAAATGATTAGAAAAAAAAAGTTATTCTCCTAGAGTAAAACACTCTGGACGTAAAATACCTCTCCATTCGGATTTCTCATTGTAATATCCGAGATTTAAACAAATACATAAACGATGTCCATTACCCTCTGCAGACTGAAAAACAAGATATACTCGTATTAACGTAGTCGCAGGTCAACTCATCAACTAGCACGACCTATACCCTCTGCCCTGGCTATGAGCTCCATGATCATTTCAAATCAGAACATTTCTTTTCCAGAAACTACCTCTCACGCTATCCAGATGAGAAGCTAGAACCGAAAGAATTCGGTGTAATGTGGCTCAAGATCGATAACCACAAAGAGACACGAAGTTTTTCTGTTGCCTATCATCTATCTCCTAATGAATCAACTTCTTGGACTTCCTCTCTCTGAAACCCGACTCCATCCAACAGAACCACCAGCAGCTGAAATCATCATCATGAGGGATTTCAATGTCCACAACTTCACCTGGCTCAAATTCTTCAAAAACGAAACGGATGACGCATGACATCATGCTGAGGCCTTGGCTATCTATTACCTATATGGTCTTGGGCAACTGATAAATGAACCTACTCGAATTTCTGATATAAATAATCATTATGCCAATAAACTCGACCTATTCCCCTCAATCCTCGAACCAGTCCAACAGTCGCATATGTTTTTTTCTGAGATCCTATGCAATGTGCGCTGAAGAGATTTCGGAGATTATCATGCTGGAAATGGAAAAAAGACATACAATACCTAGAAGAGAGTGAAACTTATCGAGTGCCCAAATGGTTTCGTTCAGTTTTGGACCTTTGCTAAGGCAATTGGGAGAAATCGTCTTCCGTCAACGCATAGTTACGCACATTTTGCTTGGCCTCAACGCCAAGAAGGCTATGAAGCCAGACGGAATAATATCTATTGTTATCAAGAAATGCGCCACTGAACTAGTATTGGTTCTCTCCAGGTTGTTCACCCATTCATGACAACCAAGTCCAACAGTTCCAAAAAGGGCACGAAAACCCTCCGTAATAACTATAGACGATTGCACTTCTATCTGTGATCTCTATGATAATGGAAAAGGCAATCAACATCGAGCTCATATTATATCTAGAGAGCTCAAGAATCGTGAACGACCGGTAATATGGATTTCGACCTGCTTGCCTATGTGACACATAAGTGGCAGATGTCAATCGATAAATATGGAGATCCTCTGGCTATACCATTGAATATCTCCAGAGCATTTGACCGAGTTTGGCACCAAATCATCCTAGCGCAACTTCCGTTATATGGTTTGCCGCCTCAACTATGTCTTCTACAATCGTGTTTCCTTATAAATAGATCACTCCAAAGAGCTTGCAGATGATAGTACACTCCATTCCGCTCTCTCTCTTTTAGAGTGCCTATGTCATCCAATGAAGCCAGAGGAGCAAGACAGAGATAGGTCGATGCTTCAAATGATGATCTGGCAAGAATTCTGAAATAGGGATCTGATTATAGTAGATTTCAATGCAACAAAAACGCAACTCAAGCTTGTACCACTGTTCCCATGAACTCGTCAATATCCATTATCGGTATCACCAAAAACTGTTAGGGTACGATCATGTGAGATCCATTGCGAGAACTGCTTCACAAAAACTTGGCTTTCTGTTCAGCAACAGCTCACGATCTACAAAGCGTGAATTCGACTTTTCTTGGTGTACTGTTCACATGTTTGGAGTTCACCTCCCAAACATAGACTGAAGCTTTCAGATTCTATTCAGAAAAATCTATATAGGCTTTTCGTCTAGCCGGTGATACTACAACAATTCAATGACCTCTCTAGAAAATCGTTGGAAAGTGTGCGATCTCTCGTTTTTTTTTTTAGATATTTCCATGGTTGGTGCTCAACGGAAATCTAGTCTATTGTGCCACCACGAAGTATCATTCATCAATAGAGCGGCAGAGTTGTGGAATTCTATGCCCAGTGAAGTCTTTCCTGATGCTCACGACCTCCAAACTTCCAAGAAAAATTAAGAAACCTTCCTTCATTCCCGAAATTCCACCGCCGGCTAATTCGATGTTCCTCGAATATTTTATGTTTTCCTTTCGTTTTGTCAACAGACAAAGAAAAAACGATATGGAAGACTATTCTTGCCTCGCGTCCTTATTTCCAATTGAAGCAAGCAAAAGCAACAAAAAGTCTTGTGTACCTTCGTATAACAGGATAACTGACAAAAAACACCCCGAGTCAAAGCGCCGCTATTTATTGTTCGATTTTGAAAATCAACAAAGCAAATGAAATGACCTCTCAAGTACTATAAGGAGGCTCTAACATTTTTTCTCTCAAATTCAACTCTAGTCATGTTTTTTTTCAAACGGTCACATATTTTTCTTGGATTGTTCCTGATCTATATATCAATATATCTATAGAATAATATTGATTCTTGTTCAGTTGATATAGATAGAACTTGGCATCCACTTCTGAAACTTGAATATGAAAATGGAAAATTCGATAACAAATGATGAAAAAACACCTGGTAACCAGAATTCCCCTGTCTACCAATTTGTCACCTTTCAGTGTCAAGAAACCCAACATTGAAATAATTATGATACGTCTATTTTATTTTTTAGAAACTAGGAGAGAAAATCACTTACAAAAACTAGAAAAATGAATGTATCGAATAACTCGAATAACCTTGTTTTACTCGACACATCAATGTTTTTTTCTTCAATGATACGACTGATTCCGGTTCGCTCATAATGTCGTTTCGACAAACGTGCACTTTTTCCTTCCAGCCCTGTATAAGGGTGAAAGACTTAAATAGGTCGGTTCGGTCGTAGTATTGAGCGGATTGAACGTTCGAATGGCGCTGTGCCTGTTGCATCCCCATTCACAAAATTCGTGGGTTCAAATCCTGGAGGAGGCCTGCCGATCGAACAATGTTCGGTGAAGGGAGAGCTGCCGAAATATGGGGAAGTCGAAATCCAAAACCAACAAGGAGCGTTGTACTCGAAAAATGTCAACGGTTTTTCGACCTCGCAAGAGGTATTCCAAAAATAACAACAGAAAATTTTCAAATCCGAACGGTTTTGCTCTGATTTGCACAAATGGAAATAGTAATTAAATACCAAGAAGACAGTTTTTTCAGCGCCGCACACATTGGAAATATATCATGACAAATGAATCAATAATTTTGTCGTTGCTATCAATAATTTCTCATGATCAGCAATTTTTCCACTGATACAGTATTGAATATATAAATAAATGTATATATATATATATATGGTCTCTATTTTGAGAACAATCGAAATACACAAGAAACCTTCTGATTACCTCGACCGAAATAGCAAACCACAGGGTTTTCGAACTAATATGATTTTGAGAGAAGTGCATAATCAATATCACGCATATCTATGGGTTCATCTTATGGGTTTTATTCCAAAATCTATGTAAAAAGGTCAGAATTAAGGTAATTATAGCCTGAAATATAGCTAAACAGTTTTTGCTAATTAACGAAAATTGGGTATTTTCGTATTTTCACAATAAGGAACTGACAAAACATTCATTAATTGAACAATTATTAATGTCTCAACAAATGTTGGAGTGTTTCTTATGTATTGAAAAGTATCAATGATGCGTTGACGGAATCTAACATACAGTAGCTTTGGCTCGGAGGTGCATTTTAGGACACGTGCTCATTTGGAGAAAAAGTCTCATTTTGATTCTAACAATACGTCCTAGAAATATTCACATCGAATTTTGAATCACCCTGTGTAGCTTAAGAAAGAAATGGAGATTCAATTCTGGTGAAATCAACTGGATAGTGCAATTTGAGAAAAGGCTAAAGATGCTTTCTCGTATCACCATAAATACTTGTAAGAAATGTTGCTCGAACGTGAATATTGAAATGAATATGGTCTGATTGTATGATAATTGATAGTTCATCATGAAGATAATTGTGGGTTCAAATCATGCACGTCTAAATGTAATGATAAAGCTCAAGTGATTCACTAATAGTGCGCAGGGGTGCCGACAATAGGTATCAAAAAATAACCAGTTGCGTAGAAAATAGGAGAAGAAGAGTGAAAAAAAACTGTAAGTACGCCATTGTACAAATCTGACAAAAGTTACTCACGTCAAGTAACGAGTATCCATTCCATGAGAACTTGTATCACATCTGGTCTAAAACTTTTCAATGTCCAGAGAGTTATGGCGGAAAAAACAGTTGAAAACTGTTGTTTTGGGGAGAGAATGTTATCATTCATGTCGACTCATTTTTCGATGAACCATATGGAATGGTGAATTTGATATTATATCCTGGACCAGTCTGTATGAACAAAGATGTTAATGGGGGCGAGAGCATCCCTAGGCCCCATGGATTAGGCATCCGTGTTCATTATGAAAAGAACTATTATTCTCGTCGAGCACGTTTCCTCTGCAAAATGTCACAAACTTCGGAACTGGCACCTCCAAACGGCTATCGCAGCGAAATAGGTAGGTAGTTCCTTCAAGTTATGCCTTGAATGTCGAAGATATATTCCGGGACGGCGGAATTTAATGGGGCTAATTAAATGTGAAAGGAAAAATGGGACAGCCGGGTCGGGTAGTATGCCGCAAAGTTTTCCCAGTTTCCACAAATATATTGGAATTCTCCAGTCGTTTGTATCGGCATCTAGGTCGACAGCTGCTCACCGATCAGTTCTTTAGTTCATTATATTGAATTACTGAACACCAAGGGATCAATTTTGTATTGATAAATTGAAGATATCTGGTGTGGGGATTTTCCCCGTAATTAATTTTGATTTCATTGTTAAAATTCAGATTGTTTTCAAATCTGGGTTTTTCCCTTCAAACAGACGGACAGTTTCGGTCGATGGAATTTTGATGGCCCATTTTTATGACAGAGAGGTATCAAATTCCGCTGGGTCGAGGCCAGAGAGGTATCAAATTCCGCTGGGTCGAGGCAGTCGGTTTTTGGAGTTTCTGACGGAGACACGCACTCTGGGGTGTTCCCGCGATTGTCTCCTCGAGTGTTTTTATTAAATAAAGTTTTTAATTCGGTGTCTGTCGAACATTTATTTATCGTCACCTTGTCCCAACATTGGTGACCCCGACGTGATTAGCACGTCGAAGTTTATGAGTGACAGTGACGATTCGTTGGTAACACCGAAATCTTCAAGAAGTGGCGCAAGTTCTTCGAGTGAGTTAGACGAAACTCTCGTGAACGAAACCATCGTCAACAACCGACGCACAGCCACCAAGATGCCAAACCAAAACGCTGAGGCCCCCAAACCGGAAGTCCTCGCGCGATTGAAGATTCCCGCGTTCACCCCAGACGACCCAGAGGTCTGGTTCCAACAGGTCGAGTGGGCCCTGGAGGACGTCGGCGTGACAGCGAGTGCGGCCAAATTCCGTCAAGTGGCTAAATCGCTTGACGGGAAATACTCGAAGGAGGTGCGTGACCTCATTATCACCCCGCCAACAGACAGGCCGTACGAGACGCTCAAGGAGGAATTGCTACGGCGCCTGGGGAGATCGCAGGCACAAAAGACGCGGCAGCTGCTGGAACGTGTGGAAATCGGCGACCAAAAGCCGTCGCAGTTCCTGCGACACCTGACGCAGCTGGCGGGAGCCAACGCCGCCGAAGACATCGTCCGCGCTTTATGGATGGAGCGAATCAAACCGCTCGCTCGCGCCAGCATCGCCGCTCAAGCCGCGCAACCAAACGTCACCTTGGATGACTTGGCGAAGACCGCCGATTGTGTGATGGAGGCCCTGGGTGCCGCCGCACCCCAACAAGTATCCGCGGTGTCATCCAATAGTGAATCGCGGTTGTGCGAAGTGCTCGAGCGATTGACAGTGCGTTTAGACGAGCAAAGCCGCGAGTTGAACGAACTTCGTGCGGAAGTGCGCGGCCGACAACATTTCCGCGGTGGTACCGATACGCGTCGTCGCCCGCGCTCCAGGTCGCGAAACCGGTTCGGTGGTTTATGCTTCTACCACCACCGATTCGGCGCTAAGGCTCACAGGTGCGAACAACCGTGCACCTATGTCGCCAGCGATGAGTCGTCGTCGGGAAAAGGTCCGGGCAGTCGTTAAACGCGGCAAGCGACAACTGCCCCAACACGTGCCGCTTATTTTTGACGGACCGGAACAGTGCGGTTGACTTTCTCATCGACACCGGGGCTGATTTGTGCGTGTTTCCGCGGAGACTAGTGTCGGGCCGGCGGGTGAAAACCGGGTACGAGCTAACCGCGGCGAACGGAACCACCATCGCCACTTACGGGTTGATTCCGATGACGCTGAACCTCGGTCTCCGTCGCGACTTCCCGTGGAACTTCGTCATCGCGGACGTGGCTAAGGCCATCATCGGGGTGGATTTTTTGACCCACTTCGATCTCCTCGTGGATCTGCGTAACGGGCGGCTGCTCGATCGGTCTACGAGTGTGTGCGTCGTGGGTCAGGAGTCCAAGTGCTCGACCGTCGCCGGGATTAGGACGTCCGCTGGGAACACTCGGTACCACGAACTGCTCCAGCAATTCCCGGAGCTGACGCGCCCCGATGGCGCCTGCAAAGCGGCTGATGTGAAACACCGGACGGTGCACCACATTCACACCACACCAGGACCACCTGTCGCCCAGAAACCACGTCGCTTGGCTGCTGACCGTCACGTCGCCGCCAAGAAGGAGTTCGAGTCCATGCTGCGATTGGGCATTTGTCGCCCATCGAAGAGCAGCTGGGCTTCGCCACTCCACATGGTGCCGAAGAAGGGCGACGAGTGGCGCCCTTGTGGGGACTACCGGGGTCTCAACGCACGGACGATCCCGGACCGGTACCCAGTGCGCCATATCCAGGACTTCGCCCAGACGCTCCGCGGAAAGAAGGTCTTTTCTACCATCGACCTGGTGCGGGCGTACCACCACATCCCTGTCGCCCCAGAGGACGTGGAGAAGACCGCGATCATCACCCCGTTCGGCCTGTTCGAGTTTCCGTCGATGAGTTTCGGCCTTCGGAACGCCGCACAAACATTCCAGCGGTTCATCGACGAGGTCCTGCGCGGTTTGGACTTCGTCTACGCCTATATTGACGACCTCCTGGTGGCTTCTTCGTCCGAGGAAGAGCACCAGGAGCATCTCCGTCTGCTTTGTGAACGTCTTCGGCGGTATGGAATCGTCGTCAATACGGCAAAATGCTGTTTCGGTGCCACGGAGGTCAAGTTCCTGGGCTACCTGGTGTCTGGCGGCGGAACGCAACCGCTTCCCGAGAAGGTCTACGCCATCCAAGACTATCCCCGGCCGACGACAGCAAAAGAGCTCCGACAGTTTCTGGGTATGATAAACTTTTACAGACGTTTTATGCCCAGAACTGCTCGGACCCAGACGCCACTCAACGACCTTCTCCAAGGCAACATCAAGGGGAAGACGCCAGTGGTGTGGAACGAAGCCGCAGATTCCTCTTTTAACGCCTGCAAAGAGGATCTTGCCGCGGCAGCTCTCCTGGCGCACCCTAAGGTTGGCGCCGAGATCTCCTTGGTTTGCGACGCGTCAGACCACACCGTCGGAGCCGCTCTGCAGCAGCTGGTTGGCGACGTTTGGGAGCCACTTGGTTTCTTCTCGAAGAAGCTAAGTGGCGCCGAAACCAAGTACAGCGCCTACGATCGGGAACTTCTGGCCATCTACAAGGCGGTCAAGTACTTCCGGCATATGGTTGAAGGACGCCACTTCTTCGTCCTCACTGACCACAAACCGTTGACCTTCGCCTTCAACCAGAAGTCCGATCAGTGTTCGCCACGTCGTTACCGCCACCTGGACTTCATCGGGCAGTTCACCACCGACATTCGCCACATCTCCGGGAAGAACAACGTCGTCGCAGATGCCCTCTCCAGGGTTGACGCGATCGCAACGCCACTCGACTTCGAGGCCCTGGCAGCATCCCAGCAGGATGACCCAGAGCTCCAGGAGTTTCGCCAGAGGCACGACTCTGGCTTACTCCTGCGCCAGGTCACTATCCCGGGATCCAACGCTGCCGTTTTCTGCGATGTCTCCACCACAAAGGTGCGGCCCTTCCTGACGGCCGCATTCCGCAGACCAGCCTTCAATGCCATCCATGGGCAATCCCATCCTGGCGCCAAGGTTACCACCAACATGGTGAGAGAACGGTACGTCTGGCCCTCCATCTCCAAGGATTGTCGAGCTTGGTCCCGAGTCTGCATCCAGTGCCAGCGATCAAAGGTCTCGCGCCATGTCTCGTCTCCGATCGGCAATTTTACACCGCCGTCGAGACGCTTCGAACATGTGCACATCGACCTGATCGTCATGCCACCTTCCGAAGGATATCAGTATTGCCTCACCTGCGTCGATCGATTTTCTCGATGGCCAGAAGCAATACCGCTCCAGGACCAGACGGCGGAAACCGTCGCCCGAGCGTTTTACACCAACTGGGTCGCCAGGTTTGGTGTCCCGCTCCGAGTGACGACGGACCAAGGACGCCAGTTCGAGTCCCACCTGTTCCGCTGCTTGAACAAGCTGCTGGGGACGGACCACCTTCGGACCACGGCTTACCACCCGGCGGCCAACGGAATGGTCGAGCGCCTCCACCGTCCGCTGAAAGCCTCCATCAAGTGCTTGGAGTCAAACACGTGGACCCATACGCTCCCGACGGCACTCCTGGGGATCCGCGCCGCGTGGAAGGAAGATCTTCGATCCACCGCTGCGGAGTTGGTATATGGAGAACCCCTTCGTCTACCTGGTGAGTTCCTGGTTTCAACATCCACCAGGGATCTAGACAATTCCGCTGACTTCATTCGAGAGCTTCGCCAGCACTTCGAGGCGCTCCGACCAGTCAACGGCACCAGGCACGGTGAGCGAAAGATCTTCATGTTCAGAGATCTCGCCACCGCGTCGCACGTCTTTGTTCGGCACGACGCCGTCCGGCGTCCACTACAGCACCCATACGATGGGCCGTTCGAGGTGGTTTCTCGGACCGAGAAACATTTCACCCTCCGGATCCACGGCGCCAACGTCCCTGTGTCGATAGATAGGCTAAAACCAGCCTACATCGTCTCCGAGGACATACCACCGGCAGGTGCTGGAAATCCAGACGAAGACGATGACGACGAAGGAATCCTGCTCGTTGTGCCAGACGGAAACCCACCTCCGCCCCAGCAACCTGCTCCGGTGGCACCAGCAGCTCCACAGGCGCCAGCTCCTTACGTGACTCGCTCCGGTCGTCAAGTCCGTTTCCCTGACCGTTTCCAGGCGGGCTTGTAAATTTCGCGAGGAATTAATTCATTTTTGACGATTTTATTCAGTAATCGCAAGATGAAATAATCCGCGAGTTCTAGTTTTAGTTTTATTTGCTAATATTTGTATCGTTAAACACTAGCAGGGGGGTACTGTGGGGATTTTCCCCGTAATTAATTTTGATTTCATTGTTAAAATTCAGATTGTTTTCAAATCTGGGTTTTTCCCTTCAAACAGACGGACAGTTTCGGTCGATGGAATTTTGATGGCCCATTTTTATGACAGAGAGGTATCAAATTCCGCTGGGTCGAGGCCAGAGAGGTATCAAATTCCGCTGGGTCGAGGCAGTCGGTTTTTGGAGTTTCTGACGGAGACACGCACTCTGGGGTGTTCCCGCGATTGTCTCCTCGAGTGTTTTTATTAAATAAAGTTTTTAATTCGGTGTCTGTCGAACATTTATTTATCGTCACCTTGTCCCAACACTGGAAAACAACAAATGATGTGTGTGTGCAAATCTTGCAATAAATCAGCTAGGTTGGACTGACGCATATTGGACATAAATGGCGGATGAATTGAGTAAACACTTAGTAAACATCACAAAATAATCAATTTACCTATTTTTATTACACGATTTCCTAGAATAAAGTGTGACCAAACTGCATTGCATTCTTGGAATTAGTTCTTATGGGCCGTAGGCTATGCAGTTGAATTAATTCAATTCGTTCGTCAAACGAAAATGTAGTTGAATATTATCATTAATAGATTGGGGTAGTATTCATCGAGGGCTATTGACGCATCAGAGTCACGGATAACTTGAATCAGTTATCAAATAAATATTACTAATTATAAAGGTCCAAAAGCGAATATAGTTCGAGTGGGTATAAACACTAAATGAAATTTATTAAGAACCATTAGAGAGGGAACTCTGCACCTTCTCCATGAATAGCATTTTAATTATATCGAGAAGTATATAATTCAATATGATATACCACATAGAACTAATAACATAATAGAAACAATATTCCTAAATAGGAAACAATATTCAGGTTTCAGTAGAATGATAACACCCTATTATACGAATAAAATTGAATCAACAACTCACATAATAGTACCCATCATATCAGACCTATACCTAGGAGGTGAACTCTCGCACATACCAATAAAAACTGGTTCCACTTCACCGGCCAGAAACAACACTCAAAGTTAAACTCCGACATGTGACAAATGACGAACCAATGTCACGTTACTACAAAAGCGTATAGTGGACGTACGATATTTCTCTCTCAATATCGAGTTGTAAGTGGAAATTAGGACTAAGTAATTACTTCAATGATTTGACTAGAATTATGTTTCTTTCATCTGCATAGTTTTTGTGACAATTTCTGAAGACAAAAACTACGATGAGTCAACACAAAGATTACTAATTCAATGATTTGACTAGAATTATATTTCATCTGCATAGTTTTTGTGACAATTCCTGAAGACAAAAACCATGATACGTCAACACAAACTGATTTCAATTTGGATGGATTGGAACAGGAATTATTGTTGGACCTGAATAAAAAATTGCTTCCGTTAAAGTATTGAGCATATTATTCAAGTGAAATCAATAAATGTATGAAAATGAATGAAACGTACAATTTACAAATTGTACAATTTAGAATGGTTCAATTAGGTGAAAAAGAGCCTAATGATGTTTTAATGATGATCGGTTATGGTGATTGTAAAATTTATTTCCGTCAATTGGAATTTGACACTTAGAGAACAAAAGAGTACCTACTCGTTTATTTATTACTTATGCCTACAAACAACATCAATCAGTTTATCTAAATAGTTTTTTGCTCCAATGCAAAAAACTACAATTACATTTTTTTACACTAAACTCAGTATGTATGGATTCAAAATAACAAGCTCTTTCAAAATCTGTAAAAATATAGGGTGTCCCATTTAAATTAAAGGGGTTGATGGCATTTCTGGTTAAACCGGAAGTATATTATTAACAAAAATGTACATCAGATGCATTTTGTTCCATTGCACTTACCTGCAAATCTTCATAAATATCGTTCTTTTGAACTAATAGGTATAATTCAACTTTGAATCGTTTTCCTTATAATAATTAGAAAGATATGTTCCTAGTTCCACCTGCGGAATGCTCAGAATGCAGTCGACACATAATGTATCTAATCACATTTAACACTGCCAAAAAACGGTATAGGTGTTGGGGAAACAATTTCAAATTATTCTTTTGGTTGAACCGTTCTTGAGCCTTCCGAACATTGAGTTTGTTGAAAATTAAACATTCATTGAGCGAATTCATAATTCCAAAACATTATGATGGATTGGCATCAACCATGCATGCAAATATTCATACTTATAACTAGTTCTACCAACTTCGGGTTTTTTTCATCAGACCATAAAATTTGATAATTGTAATGCAGTCCTACATAAACTCTATTATGAATTGAAACGTTTCGCAGAATATCATTGCAGAAAATCCGAGGTTCCTCAAAATGTTTCGTGAACTGGCCACATGAAATAGTATGGAAAACTATTGAGTTTTTTCAAAGCTCTTCTTTTTTTGTAGGCCAATGTTTTCCCAAATAACCACTGGGCACTGTAATAGGGGAACTGGAGAGTTTTCCTCCCTTTCTATTTTATATATTCCACGGTCCAAGTGGCTTGAACATGAATGAGGCGTTACCGTGGAGTAACAGATTATTTTGTGAGGTGCGTCAGGTGTTTCATTGAAATTGAGATTTATTACGTGAGCTCCAAGTTGTAATATATCATTGAGCCTGTATTCAATTCCACAAAGAAGTATACCGTCTCCTTCTTTCATGATCGATACTACGCTGATTCAATTCTTCTAGATTTTTTGGTATTCTTTCTCCTCGTTTCTAAAAATGAATAATAATAATAATAAATTATAATAAACATTCAATATATTTTTAGTGAGGACAGATTTATGATCTGTCCCAAAATGTCACTGCTCCTCGAATTGAACCTTCAGATACCTAATAGAGTAATTCTCTATTTGTTTAAAGAAAAAAAATGGAAAAAATCAAAATTTCCTTTTCTTAGTGTAGTGAACATTCGGAAACGAATCTGCTCCCGTTTTCAAAACAATTGGAATAATAATTTTCTTCGTAATATTCTAGATTGTCGTTATTGTCAATGAACACTGACGATAGTTATCAGAGAGAATAAATTTTGGTTACCAGGTGTTTATTAGTTGATCTTGAATTTACTATTTTCACATTCAGTTTCCAGAAGTGAATTCCCAAGTTATATCTATATTAGCAGAACAAAAAGCAATATATTATTGTCTCCGTTCAAAAGAATGCAAATAATTCATTGATTTTTTCTAATTTGGTCTAATCTTTTCGTTTCTATTGCCTTAATATCAGCCATATTGTGTCCATCTTCACTAAGGATATGTTCAGCTGTTTTTGACTTGTCAATATATCTTTTCTTTATATTGTTATGTTCTTTCATCAATACTAAAAATGAATTGCGATAATTATTATAATCAATTTTCATCTCTAGAAAGGAGACAAAATCCCAAAAGTTTAGAAAAATTAATGTATCACCTTCTCGATTAACTCGCAGAAAGTAATTTTTGCTGATTTCTTATACAGGTTTTAATAAAAAATGGAACTAGTATGAAACATTCACAGCAAGTATCTGAAATACTAAATGTGTAATAAACAGTTCAGGATATAATAAATCACAGATTTTTTGTTTTTGAAGATCGGTCAACGGGTTTCAAGAGGAAGGGTGTTGCGATTTTAAATCAGACAGACTGTATGTTTCCTACTTGTTTAATTCCATAAATTTTAGATTTTTTAATGTTTTCCATATTGTATTTATACTCGTCTTGATTCTAGCTTTGTTATGTGATTTTCATCCTTCAACAATGAAGCACTTTTTGACTTGAAATTATTTTCACTTCCTTCAGATTACTATTACATATATATATATAAAATCAATCCATATTCATTATAATGTACCTCGCGGTTAGTTATGAATCAGCAAGAAAATTAACAACTGTATATTCCGATTGCTTTTGGCACTTCATCAGGGTTTTGCAATATATTCATGTGCGGAGTATTTCAAATGTCTGAAAAAAAAGTGGCTAGAATAGGAGTGAATTTTATTTGAAAAACTGAACACGAGATACACTGTTCGAATATTCTTCAAACTCTTCTACATTACAAAGAATACACAAAATGAATTATCCCTTGAAGTACGAAGTATATTCAGAAATTAGATCAAAAAATATCATTAAAAGCAAAACAGAGTATAGTCTGAAAGTAAAAACACATCCAACAACTATTATATTACCCCTAATTGTAAGGACGTTACCTACCAATAACTGAAACTCATAATAGAACCCAAAAAAATTAGATACATTAAAATATATTATTTCAAAATAATAGTTGAATTATCCATATTACGAACAACTACTTTTGGTTCCATGCAGAACAATTAATGGATCAAGATGAGGTAATTTTTTTGTTGGTATGACTAATTATCTTCTTTGTGAGAAGATTCTGGAGACTGACTACGAGATCTACTCTTGGAACGAGATCGTGATCTTGACAAAGATTTGGCTCTGGAATCGTTCTTGTCTTTGGATTTGTCGCTAGGAGAACGAGAGCCATCATGGGCAGGACTTCTTGACCGCGATTTGGATCTCCTCGAACCACTTCTCGATCTGTGAACATCAGATAAGCCATCAGGAGTGAAGGTTATTACACGTCAATGATTCCGCAAAAATTTTTCAAACACGAATAATCCATAGATGAAAGATATTGGTTGAAGGTGTTTCCAATTCGACGAGCAAAGGCGATACAGTTCTGTTCCGGCCCACCAGAGGCCTCATCAGTCGCCCTTAGTTTGCTGACAAATTGGTAACACTTCGTGGCTAGTTTTGAAACCTTTGAGAGCAAGTCTGGAGTGCCAACGGCGAAATTGCAAACCCCGCCACAATAAGAGGAACACAAATGATTTTTCCCTCAGAATTTCATATCAAGAATTGAATTTTTGCCTACTTTTGCAGTATACAATTGGGCATTTGCCCGGCTTGCCCCCTCCCTCTCGTTATATCGGGCCCTGGCTACTTCCCCCAAGTTCAATTATACATTTTAATGAACCATTCTCCATGGTTTTCATATGATCAAGTACATTTCCTTTACCTTGAACGTGATCTACTTCTACTACTGGATTCTGTCCTGCTTCTCTTGCTCGAGTTTCGATCTTCAACCAGTTTGATTTTTCTTCCATTAAGATCAGTCCCGTCTAACTTTTCGAGAACATTTTTCAAATCTTTGTATGAGGCAAACTCAACGATTCTGCAACAAACTCGTACACATTATTTGAACAGATGATGAGAACAAGAAATACGACAGAAAGAATAAATCTAAAGTATATTTCATTCCAAATTATCGTTTCGCAAGTAACAATACTGATAAATTTATGGCTAAGTCACTTCTTTTTTCGTATCTTCGCCTTTTTCTCTGCATTTTGATGCTAGGAGTACAAGATTGCAGCCCACATTGTTCGAATTTTGACAATTCTACATTGAAAATGAATGGATTTCAGTTGCAATCATGCACTTTGATAAGGAAAATGCAAAGAAGAATACGTGGTGTGAAACGGCTATTTACATGGCATTTACATGAAAAGGGAATGATAGACATGTATAAGTTCATATTTCTTTTTGTAAACTTCAATCTATTCTTTCGGTGTTATTGAAATCACAATGAACAATTCCACAACACATTATCAATAACCTATCTCGAAAATATTTGTGAATTTCTCTTCATGTCCCTAACTGTAATACCCTGATTTCAACTTAACACATATACATCTATTTTATGCAACAACAACAACTTACCCTTCATTTTTCCTCTGCTTGTGTGCATCAGCGAAAGTCACTTCTCCAGCTTGTCTCATGTAATCTTTCAGATCCTAATGCAGAGAAAAAACGTTTAGCATATGTGTCTGTAAAAATAAATCGTTACCTGATACGCGTTGATATTAACATATTGCAAACTTAAAAATCTTTTATGTAATCTATAAATAACATGTACCAACTTTGTTACACTTTATCTAGGCATTGAAGACTAGAGACTCATTACTCAAGAGCACTCATTACTATCCATGAGAATACAACACATGAAGTGGATAAATGTACCCTCAAATATATATATGTTATGTGAGAGAAGTATAAAAATCGAGAAACTTATAGACTATTTTGCAGTAACATTTCACTTTATTTATCGAACAAGTTGCATGAAAAAATAGGTGCAAAACAGTGCCAAAGTTAACTACCTCTGGTGCTTCCAGACAAAGTGTAACAAAGATAAAAACTGCGCTTCATGCTAGGTCAATTACCTGAGGCATTGTCAATGGGAAACCACATACAACCAATGGACTGACTGGCGCAATAACGGACTGACTGACTTGACTGCTTTTCAAGGGTGTACCACATTGATTGAGCAGATTGAAAGGCTTCGACATACGACACGCTTTGGAATTTGATATCCTCAATCAAATCCTAATATGCAACATCCATCTTGGCAAAGGCTTTCGGACATCGCAAAGATAGTTTAACATTGATATTCCACTAAAATTCACTCACAGAATAGTATGTTCTATGGATTCTTCCATCCTGTCAGCGACTATCAGTAGAAAATGCAAAATCCTGAATACTCGTGAAATATATTACGTCAATGATACTCTTCACCACTACCTCTCGATGGAAAGGTGGTAAGTAACTGTGAAACAATGTAATTAAAGAACCAGTACTTTTTTCGTTAGACATCTTGCTCATCTGGACGATTTCTCTTAGTTTATCATTCAGAATTGAATGAAGTCATTGATGAATTTTTGAGCCTTGATTCGATTTTTTTCTTCAATTTCCTAAAGATCTCCCAAGATCTGGAGATTCACCAAAAACATCAAGTGATTCTAAAAATTGTTACGGTTAGTGAATATGAAATACACAAAAGCTGGCTGATTCATTGAATCATGTAACATGCTGATAAATGTTTGTCATCAAAGGAATTTGTTCATATTTTTTTTTCCCACCCTTCTTCAGATTCCTTGAAACAAGTATATTATATAACCAAGTGCCCAAGATGGTTCATTTGGAATGAATTTACAAGTATTCAAGTTTTCACAGAAATATCAATTGGAAAACCTGTCAATTTTGCTTAGTCGACTTCTGTGTTGATTGCATATTGTAGTATATTACCTGGCTGGATAAGCATGGAATCTCCAAACAGCTTCCATGTAAACGATTTTGAATATTTTTACGAGTTGCGTCATAGATGCTAAGTCCGAAGTATTTGGATATTTTTAATGGTCCATGGTAAGGATTGGGTAGGAAAAAGAAGTACAGACAATTGAACGACATCTTCGGAGATGACCTGGTAATTTGTGGATCCTTCATACACGTGCTACCAGTTGTATTGCTCAATATGTGGTAACACATCGTCGGTCTCTCATGATACCCCGGATTGCCTCAAAATCTATTGGACAGCATGGTCAAGTGGGGCGAGATACCCCATTTTTTCACTCACTGGCCTTGCTCCCTTTCCCTCTTTCGGATTTGAAATGTTGAATGAAAAATGACAATAATCAAATTAGATATTCGAAGATGAAAATGTGCAATATTCTTAAAAGCTTAGGATGTCAATATTTTAGGCGAACTTATCAATCCAATGTCTTTCGATTTCAAAATCAACAATATTCAAATGACATTCAACAATTCTAGATAATTAGACTACTGAAAATTCACTAAAAAAAAATCAGCAGCAACCTTTATCGACCAACATAGGAATATTGTTAGGAGAGTTATAAAATTTGCTTCTTCCGCCATTTAGTTAAGAAAGGCATTGTTGATACAGAGGTTGTTATCCATCCTATCACTTGAATTGTGTACTTTCAATATAGTTGTTCTATTCATTACCAGACATCTAGCTATTGAAGTAATTTCACATGAACAATATTTTACCCTATCATGTCTATTAGGAAAACTGAGAGAAGAAATTGGATAAATTGTCATCATCTTTTTGGTAGAAACATTTGGATATCATTTTTCATTGAACATTCAATTTTTCTGGTTCTACCATTCGATGATTTTCTATCATTTCTGTGCAAAGAAGTAAGTAATAATTTTCAACATCTGATAAGAATGGTATCTCATTCTAGCAGAATCACCTCTAATAATTTCAAATCTCACGAAATAACTAGATTCAAATGAATAGTCTCACCTGCCAGCTTATCCGACTAGATAGGTTTTCAACATAAACACGATATTTTGTTCTTTGAAGTGGTCCATACCTTGAAAAACAAAATCATTGATCCACATAAATGAAAAATAAAAATATAAAGAGTGGCCAATACTCCACTTCCCACGTTTTTGGTATTGCTTGGAAAATGAATTTTTTCATTTCCATAGAATATATAGACAAAAAAATGTAACAATAGGATTGGGAAAGAAGATTAAAATAAAGTATTTTTGATACATATTGACTTCTAAAGATTGCTGTAACTTTGTTTCGAAGCAATGAATCATAATAATGATGAAAAATAAAAATTATCTTCTTAAATAAAGTTCGCTTTCAAATAAAGATTCAGCTTATTCAAAAAAGATGGCATTGTGATAGATTTTTAATTTGTTATGATATTCATATCACCTGTTTTATGTATTCCAGTTCAATGGATGTTTCATGTATTGTATGTAAAAATTCCTGTACAGAATGAGATATTCAGATAGCATCAGATATTATGTCGATGCAAAACTATAAAGCTTCAAGTTTTCGGTAATAGAAACCCTGGTACTTTGTCAAGTCCACTTACTTCTCGCGAGTTTCTCTGGTGCCTCTCGACGGAGGGCCACCCCCGCTGCTGTACCCCCTGTCTCCACTTCTTCCGCCGCCACCTCCTCCACCGCCACCTCCTCCCCCGCCTCGACCACTACCACTACCCCTCCATTGATCGCTGCCTCTCGGTGTGCCGCGTGCACGTTCCACGGAAATCCTCGAAACGAGATAATTGTTTATCTATTAATTCCTCAGGAGGAATATGAAGTACAATACAAGCAATAAAATATATACCTATAAAAATGAAACCAGAAATGTTCGAATGAGCATATTTTTTCTCAGAAACTATAATGGTGGATTCATACACGATGTAACTTGGTCCTAATTTGACCAGAAACATAATAGGATGAAATTTTTTTCTTATATGATGAATTATATGAATCAAATCTTCATTCTTCAAAAGTACGTAATTCGAATTATTTAAAGTTGATATGAGAACCAGTTGTCATCAATACTTTATATCACTTGGTATACTAACAGTTTACAGCTTATGTATAAAAATAAGTTTGTACATCGCTCTACCAAAGGAACTTTTATTGTATTAGTTGTAAGTTGTATAACATTCTTAATGATCATCAAAAATCAACCTCCGATGTTCATATCCTCAAATTGGGGATGAAAAAGATCCCACTTTGTAAGTGTTGTTACTCCCTAGATGATTTCTTTTGTGAATTTTCTCTCAATTTGTTAACTGCATTGTTGATGCATTTTATGTATACATTTTCAAGTTAATGAATATAATCTGTTGACATGTCCTTTCTCAATGTTAATTCAATTTTGACGTTTTTACATTCATGCATTGTGCATTCAAATGATGAAATGAAGGAATATTATTATATTATAAACACGTTCACGCACGAAACTTGAGATTCTTGAGTTGGACTTGACAGTTGCAAGACAAAATAAAAAGTAAAATAGCATGAACACCAAATGAAGGATTTCAAAATAGGTATGTTTGCATTCTCAAATAAACAGTGTAAAATCATCAGAAGCATGCACACTTTCACAGAACTTTGCATATATTTTCCAAACCATATTAAATTATGGTAGATATAATATGTATTCAACAGATAATAATGTTATCCGGGTTCAGTTTTCAGAGTTGAAAATCATAAAATGGTGAGGGAATTACCAAGATGAGATCAGAAAAAACTTGGACAATGGATCACTTACTTTTCACCCATCAAGTCTCTCCCATTCAGCTCATATATTGCATCTTCGGCATCACGATAATCATCAAACTCCTATGAAACCAAGCAGATGAATTTTGTTTCAAATGGTTTTTTCATGAGCACTTACCACAAAAGCAAATCCATTTTTCATGGAAACTTCTCTGATTCTTCCATATTTACGAAAGAATTTTTCCAGATCACGTTCTTTAATTCTATAGGTTAAGCCACCAACAAATACCCGTGTACTCATCTGAAACAAAACTCAACAAACAGAAAATATCCAACATGACTATTGGCTCTTGTAAATTGATGATGTATTGTTAATTTCTGAAATGATTTATTAGATAGGTATACATGACATTTTACATGGTAGCAAAGTTAGATAACACAAGGAATGCCTACTGTAAAAAACTGTCGGTCTTGAATAGTGCAGAGAATTTGTGTTCAGAGCAGAATAATTAGGCATATCTGTAAAGTGCTTGTTCATCAAGTCATTCAGACTCAACTTACAGCAAATAATAAGTTAATGTTAAAATAGTTCAAACTCTAATTTTGTTCATATTCCGAATCAGTCAGTTCTCTAACTATTAGGAGCTTGAATGATAAGAATCTTCAGGTGCGTTACCACATCCATCCATCCATCTCTCCAAATTATAACTAAAAAATTGATTATTGTGAATTATCAGTGAATATTTACTCAACAACGGGTTAGCATGGCTTGAAAAACAAAAATTGACGATTGTTGAAATGTTTCTAGATTTTTCAACAAAAAAAGTACAGCGTTTCTACCCGTGTGTGTCCATATTCTCGTTCAATTCCATGATATGCGGTAGATGCAAATTTTGTCAATATGTCCATTGTCTTACCTTCATCGGTTAATGTTCTTCACTGTGAGTTTACAGTCACCTTTTTAAATTGGTAATCGAAGACGTAACTCAACGTTCAATAACAGCAGAATATGTGATATTTTTCTATTTTTTCAGTAGTTTACTTCTAAAAAACCAAAACCCACGTCCTTATCTCTCAATTTCTTGATATATATATATTGTCAAGTTTTGAGTCCATAGTCCATGACACAAAATTTCACAAAATAGGCTTTTCTGTGTCAAAAGATTTCATGAGGCAAGAAAGAGTTGCGCAATAAACAAGCGTTTAGACAGCGCGGTGATTGAGGGGTGAGATGAAAAAGAATGGACCCTGCTCACAAAACCGAAGTTCTGTGACAGCCTGTCACAGAATATACTTTATCCTATTGACAAAGACAGTATACTCTCTGGTGTAGGCACAGAATAAGATAAAATGTGCTATGTGTCCTATTAGTGCACCTTTAGGGTGGCACTGCCATAAACCTCCGTAAAGAAGTAAACCCAAACTAAACAGATTTTATCTATGGGCACTGCCGTTAAGGGTATATTCAGTCGAAGATACTTTCTTAATATATTTATTGATATTTAGAGTAGATCGTTAGGAAGTTTCGTTCCAACCAAGGTGGATATAGGATGGTGAAATAACTCTTCAATTGTTTCTTTCCAAAACATGTAGACCTGTCAAACGACCTCACTAAGGCCGCACCACTTGAGTATAGATGGCGATACGATCGTCGATCCGGTGAAGTCAAATCCGCTTTTACTGATAATGACGGATACCTGACAGTGATGGATAGTTAACAGTTCAGTTTTTACATTTATGTTGAATTTCACATCGTGTTTCCAGCATTTCCAAGATAACCTTCGAGATCGGCATAGCTGACGCCACCTAGTTTCGATCTTGGGAAGCCTTAGTAAGGTATTGAAATCCGACAAAATCAAGTAAGCGAAGGTCTACAACTTTTTCTCGTGGCTGGGTATAGAGAGTTGAGACACCAGTCTTTATTTACATCATGGTTCCAACATTCTGCTATGATCTATTACCTTTGTGCTGTGTAGCATCTCGCAAGTTTAGAGCAGTTGAGAGCATTTGAATCTCAGAGTATTGCCACTGTAGAGAAGTTTCTACCAAAGAGTATTTTCTACCAATATTCTATGTTTCCACGGTGCTTATACTTATACTATGCTTATAGTATATGTATTTACTCTTTGGCAAATTAGTCGAAAGGAGAAGTTACATAAGATTTTCCGACTCTCCAGATTTCGTGTAATGTTGTGTTGGGCTTGGTTTAAAATTCAATAATCTCAGAAATTCCAACAGCAACCGAAGCGTCATCTATCGTCATCACAGAGATTTATTTTTTGGCTTCGTGTATTTCTACAACTACATATTTTTCATTTTCGTTCCTTGTAATACTCTATTCCGTGTATGTAGTGATTTGTTGTTAATAACCCACTGACCTATATGTATGTACGCTGCCTTTATAGAAAGAACGGTAGTCGCGAAAATGGGGGTATTTCCTCATGTGACGTATCTCATAGACGTGGAGAATAGGCAATTAGCGACCTTATAGACTTGATATAGAAATCGTGTGCTTATGAATGAGAGTGACGTTATTCTATGAAGGCTCACGATTGTGGGTGACTGGCAATGGCACCATCGAAGGCATCGAATATCGTTGACAATTGGCAGACGATTGAAAAGCGTGGCAGACCGTGGCCTCTCTCTTAGCGCATGCAACCACAGAAGATCTTCTCTTTGATGCAACGATGTAGGGAACACTGGTGCAGTTACTCTGTCTATTTGCCTTTCTAATTTCCTCAACCAAAACTCTAATGCACAGATTAACCCAGATGGGTTGATCTGTGTATAAAGTACAACTAACTTGATAACAGCATTTTATTCGTTATGGCGGAAAATCACTCATTATGTTGGTTGTTAGATAGCGACAGAAAAATGACAACAAAATCAGCATTATTGATAATTGCACAATCAGTGTTATAGAAACGTTGATTCAGAAGTAGTGATTCAGGTTGCTCCTTAATGATCAAACCACATTATTTTAATCTCAAAACATCAACTATGTGTACAGAAATCTGCAAAAGTGTCGCCATCTTCTGGAGTGTTTTATAACTTGAATGCCATTATAGGGGATAATGCCGTTAGCGTTTTTAGCGAAACAAACCACAAACATTGACTGCACCAGTTTTCTGTACATCGTTGCGCATGCGATAATTAATGTACCGTTTTATCCATGGACCTCCTATGAACAATGGTTTCATCAGGTTTTAGTACAGATCCAAATATTTTTTAAATAAATAATTCATATGGCTCATTCCATAGGAAAGTGGTAGAAATAAAAAGGCATAACAATTTATCTCAAAATCACATTTATTTATGTACTCTTGAAATGATGAGAGATTACGAACAATACAAATATTCATCATTACATTGTCAGACTTATTTATTCACATCATCAAAATTTTTAGTTGACATTATCATCGAATGGTATCCCAACCAGGAGATATTTTTGGTGAATTTTCATTCAATTCAGCCATAATTAGTTTGTACGATAAAAACTTAATACTCAAAGTAAAATTTATTTGAGAGGTGCAGCTGCTTTCTATCTGCTATCAAAATATATCAAGCTTCCTAATTCTATTATCAGACAAGTTTGATTTAAAAAATTACTTACATATTTCAGAAGCCCTAGAATAACTTGAGGATTTATAAGAACTACTAGAGGAAGAACTGCTTGAATGACGTTGAGAAGTTGATTTACTGCTTGAACTGCTCACTAGTGAAGAAGAACCACTAACAGCTATTCTTAGTTTTTTGCTAGCTTCCTAAAAATATAGTATCTTAGAACATTTTGCAATCCAAAAAAAAATTCAATACATACCTTACAGTTGAAACAAGCCCAGTTCTCGAATGCATCTTCTGTGACCATTGGTTTATGACATTCTTGGTGATACAAAGAATGACAGTCTGTACATTCTATTAGTCTATTTCTTGCACCAACGTCCATTCCACTGATAATAATGATCATAATGAAAATAAACATATACAAGATTAATGCATGACTTACTTGCAAATAACACACATCAGATCTTCTTTCAGTAGATCAAGTTCTAGTTCATTATCAGAATTGGAGCCCTTGCTTTCTTCATAATGTGTAATCGTTGTATACTTTTCTTCTCTTGGTTTCAAACAAGACTGTACTAAGTCTGTGTAATCTTTGACGATTCCATACTTATTTTTTATTGCCTCTTCTAAAAGATATTGCAGGGGAACAGGATCTCCTTTTCTGAGTGCTGAGCTTCCATGTAGATAGCCTATGCATTTCACGAAATGAGAATCTACTTCGTTCAGAGGCGTCATCAGGAACAAACACAGATGGTTTGCTGTATGGAAACAATTCTCAGATGAGGTAGTGAACTAAGGAACAAAAATTATCAATATTATCACCATAGAGAGTGTTTACTTCTCTACGGTGGTATTATCTGGTATTTTCACGAGTGCTCAGCATACATAAATAATATATTATAAATTATAAATAATTTTTATGACCTCACCTCACAGTCACGGAGTTTTTTCTATGAGGCTCAGTTGAGTGATGCCACAGACTACTTATAGTGGTACCATAAATGATCTATGGCCTATGGCTTCATGGTGGTACAAGTGGTACTTCCAAAGAGTATATATATATTATATATTGCTCACTTGTTTTTCACTCTTAACTTCTGTGATTCAGTAGTCAGAGAAAGTAATCTCATGCCATGTGTCAGGTCAGTGCCGACCTGCCAACTTGTCATAATTTTATTTTCTTTGGAGCAGTGCTGTAGAAATTTTCTATTCATGTAAACAAACAACAAATGTTTACCCTAACCAGAAATTGTTTATTTTTGTGTTATTTTCAGCAGTAACAAGAATATTATTTCCCTCATAAAATGAATTAGCCAAGTAATTATTGATCTCTTTCAGTAATTAGACTAAGTAAGTTCAGAATTCTGAAATGCTTTTGTAATGCCGTCAGATGTATTTCCAGAAATAAGGCTTATTTGGTTCTGGTATTGCTTTGTAATATCATAACATTGTTTTCGCGAATGCATTGCCTAGGTTTTCTTTTAAAATCCTATGAAATGCCACAGGAGGAATGAAGCTTAAAATACTAATGGTATGAATCTTTCGTTTTGAAGGTAACACTTTAGTATTTGTGGTATTTGTGGCTGGAATTTTCATAGATTAGAAAAGAGTTTTTCCTGCTCAGTCCTACAAAGTGTGTTTTTTTTATCTGTGGGCAACAGGAAAGGGTAAAAAACTGGCAATGATACATTAATGTTATGATTTTTTAAGCATGAAATCAAATGACTTTGTGATGTGGAATTTCATATTGATGGTCATGATATATGCTGTAACATCAGTACAATCCAGAAATGATCCAAAAAACGATCCTAGGAATAATGGTGACCTGGCTTTATGGATAGATGAGAAACAAGTCAAAATGTTTAGTGGTATGTTCAGATATTCAATTACAATATCAATATAAGTTGATAATATTTGTTCCAGGAATGTCTATGGAGATATATGCCATAGTAAATGGAAATGTATTGCCATATATTCTTGATCCAAACTTTGAGAAATACCTACCTGTCATTCCCTCTGAGGTTGGATATGTTAACTTCACATGGAAAGCTGGTAATAGAAAGTATTACTATCATTTTGATAGGTTACAATCATATGATGAGAGTATCTTAGAAGCACCAGTTATTTCCATCAAAACTAAAGGACGTGTACCACGTAGGCCTAAGGAATTCAGTATTTTTTTAAATTGTCTTGGCAATAGTTCTGGTATAGCAAAATTTGGTATAGGATTACTGATTGAGAGTAGAAAAGGAAAACCTTTGAATGGAACACCTCTGAGGTTGAAACTCAAGAAAGAATGTGCTCAAAGAAGTAATATCAGCTTTGTATTTCTTAATCTAGTCATAACTTTGATAATTTCAAGGTCCTGATCCTGAGTGTGACAAAAAATGTGCAAATCAAGGATGGTGCAATCATGAAAAAATATGTCAATGCCCAGAGGGTTATATGGGCCAATATTGCAGAACTGCCTTATGCTACCCCCAGTGTATGAATGGTGGTAACTGCACATCTCCTGGTATATGTAGTTGTCCCACTGGTTTTCAAGGACTACATTGTGAAGGAGGTGAAGAGACAGCTTTTGTATCTATTTCAATATTGAAACAGTTCATTCTTTGTAGGAATATGTAGTGAGAAATGTTTGAATGGAGGCAAATGTGTTCAAAAAGATACTTGTGAATGTTCAAAAGGCTACTATGGTCCACACTGTGAATTTTGTGAGTATTTTTCAGTACATAAATTCATATGAATAAAAGCTTGTGGAGTATGCTTCTGGAGATATCAATACTATATCTGAAGATTCAGATAGATAGATGATATTACAATTTGTTTTTCTTTAAATTCTCTAGAGGAGAAACATGTTCCACCAAAACCTCAATAGAAGTTGAAAATGTCTCAATAATAGCCCTATTTGCATAATTGTGTAGTGGGTATCAAAAAGCGAATTATCATCAACTCTGAGGAGCAAATCAATAATTATTTTATTTTCAGCAAGATGTATCATACCTTGCTTGAACGGAGGTAAATGTAAAGCAGTTAATAAATGCAGGTGTCCTAGAGGTTTTAGAGGAGATCACTGTGAAGTAGGAAGGGCAAAACCACACCGTAGTAACTGTGAGTTAGCTTGCAAACATGGAACTTGCGTCGATGATAGTTGTGTTTGTGATCCAGGGTGGTATGGGAGACTGTGTCATCACAGTAAGTCTTATGTTTGACAGACCGAGTTGTTTTTATCTGATTAACATCTGTTGTTTTTAGTGATTATGTAGAGGAAATCTATGCACGAAAGTACCTATATAATTATTCTTATGTACTGTCTATCAGTTATGTTTTTAAATTAACCTACTGTTTTCGATTACTGTGGAATTGCGATTGAGTTACTTGGTGATAAATACTTAGTTGTTTTTAATTTTTCAGATATTTATATTAGACGAATTATTGGCAACAATTGAAGTCCAAAGTGTTAGCATTTTTGTGCCAATATATTATTTTATTTGATATGTTTGAGGATTTTCTGGTGATATTGAAATTTGAATATATTTTTATGAATCAACTTTGGAATAATAAACATACTTATATATATATATGACATTGTATTCTTAATGAATGAATGAGGACCTTATTAGACATTACTCTAATCAATCCTGAAACTCCTCTATGAGTATCTCTAGTATTATTCTACTCACGATATATAAAAAAATAACCTCCAAAAAATACTCTCACAAGAGAGAAAAATAGTTGAGGTCACTTGTTACTGTTACTAAACATCCACTATGAGAAAGTATTCATAGTGAAATACATGCATTTTTGTTATACTGGGTACTGCATCCAAAGAAAAAAATAATTATTGAATCGGCAAAACTCATTGTGAATAGCAATTCAAGAAATTACAACCCTGCGCGTGAACTGATGGTTCAGAGATTCTATTCGCAATCCTGATATATCCAGGGATAATCGTCAAAACTCACGAAAATACTACTTATGAAGTGGGAAACTTAACATGAAGCACAAGGGACTCGATTTGTCTTTGCTGAAAACTGGAAAATATTCTTAAGTTCTTCCCACAACCTCGTGTTTGTGCAGATTTGATTCTTTGATAGTCTCTTTGTGAGGCTTTTGTACATCGATAATCGTTCTGATTAGATAGGTAGCTATTTGAAATTTGGTACATCGGTATGTGATTCAGGAAGTATTCTACGGAATATGACACCTCCGGTTTGAACGGACGCTCACTCAAATTGAATGATTGCAACGTATCGTTTCACGTAACAAACTATTTTTAGAATAGAATTTATAGCTTATACCTGATCAAATACAGAATTCTCAATAACAAATATTTTGGATAAACGTCAATAAATAGCAACAACAGCAACTGTAGAACCTAGATCACTCATGTCAACTTAATGCCATGCTTCAGACTGAAAAAAAAATACATTTACATCAATTTCGTCCCTTCGTTAGTTATATTCGCACCTATGCTATCATCTTTTCCATTAATGGAACTCTATATCTTTAATCACCTACCTATATGGTGATTAAAAAAAATGCTCCGTGTTTTTTGATCGTTTGACATACTTTTGTTACAATGAACCTAATCAGATCCAACAGTTCCAACTTTCATATCCAAAATCCTGTAAAAAATAATTATCCAAAAGTACGAGGGGTAGTATCCGTGTAGGAACGAATAATAAGACCATTGTACCTAAATCTAAAGCGTAAATCATTCCTATCATTCATGTAGTTATACCAGAAGTAATTATGCATATATGCAACTCGGAATATTAGCTTCTGTACATAGTAAAAATATGATAGTAAATAAACACATTCAACAGTCAATACACATCGTAACCTACAATAATAGTAAAAGTGCCTAATAAATGAATGGGAGATGCCCAGATAAAAAACACCTTTGAAATGTGGCGCTGTATATTTATAGACAAGGACACTATACCGTTCGCGCATGCTTATAGAAACTAATGCGTTCACCGATGAAGGTGGGCCGTCACTAGTAAATCTGATAGACAATAATTGTCTGCATTGAAAATAGTGGTCAGAGAACGTGAAAATTGGTTATGTCTTAAAACACGTGCAATAATTATCTACCTGTTAGAAAATGATACCCAGATTATACAGAGTTTCTGTTATATTAAGCGTTTTATTGTGTTTGTGTGCCAGTGCTTTGGAAGGGACTTCTGAACCAAATTTCAAACAGGGTATGTTTCAGTATTATTAGCTCTCTCGAAATGACTTCTCGGATCATTACAAACTCTAAAAAGTGTTTCATCCAATGGAGCTGATAATTTATCATGAATTATGTTTAAATACTTCCCATGAATTCAATCTCGACACTCCTTGGTTGGTATTTAGGAACCTACATGATTTGTTTACCTCTGAAATAGATAGTGTAATTCGATGTATCGTCTACCTACGTCAAATCAGGTGATATTTCATACTCATTCACTCAGCACTTCATCCTTATGGATGGTATATTTATGTGGAAATGTATTTCGTTTTTTTTTCTTAGAAATATAGTATTCATATATTACTTTCACAGTTAGAGTGAAAAAAGTATTTCGTCAGTTATAAGAGCAATGACTTCATAATGAAGTAGGAATGTACCTGTCAATATTTACCATAGGTGATACATTACATTACATTATTTCCTATAGGTACAATCCTATTTGAAACCTTCTTTTGGCGGCCTGTCTTCCCAAATGTTTCTTGCTAAAATTATTGAAATTGAGGTTTCTTATCTATGTGTTGAGTTGTGCCATAGCTGGATAGGTACCTAATTTAATTACGATGGGTAACCCTGAGTGCTACAATGACTGTCACTCCGTTGAGACACTTTTTTATTATTAGTAGTACTAGTAGTAGTAACTATTACTAGAGTCGGCAAAGTCACAAACGAATTTTGATAGGATAATCTATTACCCTAATCCAAAGTGTTTTGCTCCTTTCTTTCATAGAATAACCTGTCGCTCATGAATCAAAATCAGCAAAGATACTTTTGGAAACGTCATATTTTCAGAGGATGGATACCAATACCTTGGTAGATATACAGGAAGGCTGTCTCTGAAATGTCTGTACAAAATGATACCACAGACTACTGAGACCAAATTATATGATTATTGAACTTGACATACTTCTATACCAAAATGCTTCGTTTAGTCGCTACAGGGCGTTGAAATTGAATTGATTTTTTTTCTATATTTATTTTAATATTTCAATTACATTTTGATAACATCAAATTGAATCAAATCAATCAAATTTCAAACCAAGAAAAACATCACGAACCCTCAGAAAACAGTAAGTTAGGTAATGAATGATAGAATATTGATTATCATACAATAAAATGAAATCTTCAATGTCAACGCCCTATAGCAGCTAAACGAAGCATTTTAGTATAGAGGTAAGTTCCAGTTGAATTATCTTATTTATCTCCATCCTCCAGATACAATATGGTTTATTCGCCTGGTAGGAATATAAATAAGCTTATATTTGCTCAAACATTTAATGGATACGCCATAAACACCTGCAACCGAATAAATACCAATGTAAAAGGTTATCGAGTTCGCGAAATAGGTACACCTATGACCTATTCGTGAAAAGGTCGGAGACATAATACACTACATGTGTTCTGCGACGGTAAACAATATTCCAGTCTGAATAGATTAGGGTTAAAAATCCAGTATATTAGATTTATTTTCGAAAAATTCAATATATTGAAAAAATATCCGATATATTGGATATCTAATATATTGGAATTTTTTCCAATTTATTGGATATTCTTCCAATATTCTCCAATATATTCCCTTTCCATTCTGTCTTTTGGAAGTTGAGAAGACATGAAGTCTTCTTGAGGTACCTATCTCACAATTTCAAGTTATTGTTTATGAGAAAAAAAAATCAATGAACTCAACATTAGTATATTTTTTATTCTAATATCTTTGATACCTACATGTGAACATTGTAGAGTATTAAGAGCATTCAGATAGGTTCCTATTTGAAATTGATGATGAACGATGAAATGATGATGAAACGTTAGCATTGAGAAAGTGCACTGAAAGTGGCAATGGAGAAATTTCATCAGTTTTGTTATGTCAACTTCACTGCGCCAGAAAAAAATAAATTGCAAATCTGAAAAATCAGTTTAGTAGTCATGAAACAAAAATCAATTATGCAACTTTTTTCCCTCCTTTTGCATATTACATATTGCTGACACTGACTGACGAAAAACACATTATACAATAAGTCAATGGCAATGATAGGACCCCGCGCCATCCTCACCAAATAAATGAAAGTTTTTATGGATTTACATTTTTTTGACAACTTTTTCGCTCTCTAACAACGGGGGTTATTTGAAATATTATCGAAAAATTTTAAATCCATGAAAACTTACATCTGATAGGTGAACAACAAAAACGGCGCCATGTCCTGTCATTTCCCATTGCCTCTTGAGCATGGTACAAAGTTCATGTACATATCTACAACGTGTCAAAATATGACATTTGCTGAAATAATTTTGGAATTTCGACAAAAAATTCTGATGATCTAGAAAAAATAGTTTCGGATTCACTATTTTTTGTTAACTTTTGAAATTACCAAAAAATTTAAAAATATACGGGACCTTTTACCTTATCATAGGTGGGTAAATTGGTTCCGGGTCACCCTCTATACAAGGACGTTGAGTGAGCAATGAGCAAATTGATTATTATAGGTAGGAATTAGGCGAGATTAGGTATGTTATGGCAACGCGAATATCTTAGAATTTGAATCTAATGAATATCCAAAACTGACAGCTACCTAAATACCTACTCATTAGCCAGTCTTTTGCATAATATCAAATCTCGTGGAATCCTTGGTTCTTACCGTGAAGAGCATATTGGATTTTAGAAATTTCTCTACTGTTGACTGAAGATTGTGAAAAATGTAAGACGTTTTTCGTATGCTGATTCCCGATTTCACATTTAAGGCCTGTTGTTATTGATGTTATAGATGTTATTGAACTGAATTTGAGAATAAAGTTGATATTTTGTGGCACCTTTTTGCTATATAAGTTCGATTTTGTCAAAAACAACTGACGTATTGAGAAAAACCCTGTAACAACTTTTGGATTTGAGTATTTTTTGTATGCAAAAATTGATGCTGTACAATTTTAGTTCGATAAATTACCAAAGACCTCTGTAGACGGCATCATTTGTCTCTGCGCTTCAATTTCGAGACAGACCATTACAGGATCTGATCGCGGCCACCCGACATAAGTAAAGCATGATTATAATCAGCAAAACGCGATAGTTTTGGAGTGCGATATCATCACAATAATAGTCGTATAATTCTGCTATCACTGTTAGATACGAACCAATGTAACAGCTAGGTCCCGGCAAAAATCATTTTTTTTTCTGATGTGGAGAAAAGAAAAGAAAATAGCCTGTCATTATCATCTAAATGAAATTGTATCATGCCATGCCATGTCACATTGTATAGAGGAATATGACATATTAAGCTATTTCCATTCGAATCGGGTTGATAGTGTAATATTATTCACTCAAATTTATTGTTGTAGGAAGTTTATTGATCCATAAGTGTGTTTGAAGAAATAGACTCAGTTTTATTTTTTGTTTGAATATTGACCTAGTTTGGTCAGCCTGTTCAGCCCATCAAGTCAAGGAAGGATTTTAAAACTTTGTTCGAAATGGTGTTGTCCTGTTTAGCCTATGGCTGTACTAGACCCTAGTTCGCGCCTAGAGAAAAGCGGAGTAATTCAACCAATGAAGAGAGCAAACTACAGGGAGGCTACCAGCAGTGATCAGCTGACTGTTGGCAAAATTGCACCTTTCTTTGTTGCACATCCAGACGAATCGATAGCTCTTTCTTTCTCTTGTCTTCGTTTCAATGCTCCTTCTGAGTCGATGAGGCGAGGGTGCATCTAGTAGAGAATAGATAATATCATATCTTTGGGTCGTTATTAGGAATACAACGATTTTAATATCTCCAAAGACCACGATTGTTTATTTCATATGTGACATGCGAGGCCGCATGAGTGTGTAATTTTTTGGAAATATGAATCACCTAGTTCATATCGAACCTGGACGGAAACAGAACCTCTATCAATGATAGATGGTAACTGAATTTTGTGCTCGAAAAGCTTGACTTCTACCCCCATCCTGCGAACCACTTTGAATGAGAAGGAATTTTCGAAAACACATATAACAGTGATTTTCGCAGTGCAAGTATTTTCCTTTGAATCCCAAGATGGTCGAGAACCAGTGCCGGTCGGTGCATTTACCCTATTCATCTCAAAAGTGGTCCTTTGTTATTTTCAACGAAACTGTCGACCAATTGAAATCTGTTCCGAGCTCGTATATTGCGTACGACCGAGCCACTGTTGGAATTATCAGGATGTACACAGTTTTGATTGCTTGTGTGCTTGTTTCAATATTGTTTACAGTTCCATTATACCACAGCTCCAACTCTAGATTATCGAATCATAGGATCCCTTGCTGTAGATATAACGTCGATGCACCACATTTTGATTTGATGAAATCTATTAGCAGGCTGATTGTAGTTATGGATTGAAGTTTGATTACATGTGTGCAACGAATTTTAACACAAGAACAGTGCGTTCCGGAATTTTTTTATTGAGAGTTTTTATTTCATCATTTTGTACAAGTAACCTCCCGTATTCTTCATTGCGTTCAATTCTGTATGGAATACAAACATCCATGCAAACTATACTTCTTCAACGACTTCAAACTGGATGTCTTTTTCACTGCAAGCAAAATATTACTGCTTTTGTAATTTTGTGAAATTTTCAGCGCAAGACCTTCAATACTCGTCAACCGTCTATCAATTGTACCTACTTGTAATAATATGCGCTTGCAACATAGTCTGCGTTCTATTTTGCTTTTGGCAAACAACTGCATTCGTGTTTTCGTTTAATACGTTCCTCACTCGGTTCCTCATAAAAGCCTACCTCATACTTCATTCCGTTAGGTCTCGATCCAAATAGTAGGAAGGTTTCGAAAACCACTCTATTGGTATTTTTTCAATTATAATACATACCTACCTATATCCGACCGTATATTATTTAGCGCCATACGTACGATCAGAATATGAGTAAGAGGTATGCTAATGAGCCTTTTCGATGTTTATTTTATCACGATTGCTTTTCTTACTTCTGTGAAGTTGATTATTATTGTGTCTGTTTGATTATTCCCAATGATATAAACTAGTGACCATTAACATTAATTGAAGTAAATAAGTACCTATCATGATTCCTTGCGGTTTGAACATGATCAATTATACTGGCCAATGAAAGTGATGCCAAACGAAATGCATATAATGAAAGCAACCATTCATGCTCAAATTATAATACCTACTACTTAGTTTCATAATAAAGAATAATATATCGAAATAGGTTTTTTCATTATGGAAGAAATACAAACTGGGCCATAAGGACCTTATTACAAGATTTCTCTTTCCTACAACTGGTATACATCATCTTTGCTACAACTAACTAGAAACTGGAATGAAACACTATAAATTCATACATACCCCTGTTCAAGACGTAACAGTGATAAATTTATATCTATACAGATATACAAAAGTGCATACCCTTATCTATATATTCCCGCCAAAAAAAAGGATGAAATCAAAGAGGTTTTAGGTACCTAATGATATAAATTCATATGACATATGACCAATAAGAAGAAGAATTGAAAAAAAAATAAGTGTATCCTAACAGATATTGTATAAGTAGTCTCACATACAGAACAAATTCATTCGAGATTTTTATATGAAGAACACCAATTAATATCATTAGGATGCACTCTTATATCTCTGATTTCACTTCACAGTCATGAGACTGACTTTGATTACAGAAAGTCTATATGCAATTTAACTTGCTCATGGTTGAAATTTAAGATTAATTATGGGTATTACTGAAGGGGCAACCACAAATAAATGAGCGTATTACTTTGTAGTAGCCAACGTCTACCATAATGTCTAGTCTCAGAGTAAGCCCCACATTCTGGAACAGTATGTTCAGATGTGAAAAATTAAATGAATATCGGTGTTTTGCTGAGGAAATTGTGGTACCGCTACCTGCAACACTTCTCTCAACCAGAGCTGAAGCGAAGAATGGTGGTTTTTTTCCTCTAAGGTATATACAGGGTGGCCCAATGAAAACGAAACAAGGCATGCATTTTACTGAGAGATCAAGGAACTGACATTAAAATAAATGATTCTTTATGTAATGTTGGATAGGACAGGATTTAAAAAAAACACAGTGGGCATTTCTTAGATAAACATCATTCTAACTACAAGATTTCGATTACCTTCAAAATGATGTATCACTTGGCCCCTTATCCCATTTGACATTAAAGGGTTCGAGCTCCCCCCTCCGAGGGGTTCAAAGTGAAAAAGTTGAAAACATATGCACAAAATATTTCCCCCTCGAAATGAAAATCGACCGGTTCGAGTGTTTTTTTTTTTCTGAGAACGATAACTATGTCAAATCGGCCTTGTTTCGTTTTCATTGGGCCACCCAGTACCTAACAGAGAAAATTTGGTATGCGGAGTTTGGCACATGCCAAAAAAAATCCTTTTTCAAAATATCGAAATTATATGCCTGCGGAGTTTGGCACATGCCAAAAAAAAATTCCTTTTTCAAAATATCGAAATTATATGCCTGCGGCGTGGCATAAGTTGGCAAAAACCTAACAAAATAAATATAAACAAACTCCTGACCTTGATCTCTCTCCGAGTAGTGCTAATTCAAGCTTCTGCCACAGTTTATTATTAATGTTCGCCTAGGATTATACTGTGCTTTTGCTTCAGTTCCAGCTCGTGTCAGAACGAACAGTTTCCCGACATCAGACATATTTACATCACTCCTAGTATTTTAGATTTCAATATTTATTGACCTAATGTAGCATTTATTCATTCATGCCGATCATCATCGAAACAGGCGATAAATTGGTCGCAGGTCAGGTCGCTGGTTTAAAGAGTCAACCATCTGTGGGAAATAGAATTATTCTCAGATCTCCCTACAGGTACCACACAAGGATTTTATGATGACTTGTACAAGACCGAATCTTCAGTGATTGAGAATGGACTCCTTGCTTCAATTAGCTAGCCAGCCGGTGAACCACCACCTAAAATTGATTCTCGCTAAAAAATATTTGAATGAATTTGTGGTTTTGTCTAAGCCTGTACAGTCAATTTATTTTAATAATTTACTGATAAAAATCAATGTTCCCAAAATGTTTGCTCGAACCAAATATATTCCCAAAATAGCACAAACTTTTTTTTACGAAATAACGATTTTAAATGTAATAGATTTCACACAACCGCATGGATGAATAATGGCGCATACATGGCGCAGCTGTCAAACTATATGTCCGCCACGAACGACATCTATTAAATGTAATCCGAAGTGGCATCACCCATACAAAATTACCAATTTCGATTTGTTGGCTGTTCCTTTGGGTTTTTCCTAATTTTCATTTTCCACTAAACACTCCAATATTGAGATGAGTAAAATAAAATAACAAAAAATTCAAATCGTTGGAGCCATTTTTAAGTTTGTTGGGAGACTACGCACGGCAATTAATTTTTATGTAGGTACCTATTATAAGAGTAAGAAGGAGATAACTACTAATATA
The DNA here is from genome assembly GCA_963576655.1 of Gastrophysa polygoni. NCBI lineage: Eukaryota > Metazoa > Arthropoda > Insecta > Coleoptera > Chrysomelidae > Gastrophysa > Gastrophysa polygoni. Next base: position 6,874,684 of record OY755085.1, read on the forward strand.
TGTATTGATGAGAGTGAAGAAGGTAAGAGAGATAGGTATTGTAAATATCGTGGCAGATTATCGGTTTTTACAATTAATTATGTACGTAGGATGCAATATTCAATATATGAAAACAATAATGCTATGAATAACATCGCTCCGTTGTACGTATATACATAACGTCGCTTTTTTGTAATATCGCGCCATAAATGCACGTGCCTAGTTGGTAATACGCCAATGTTTGCATCATTGCGTTTCAACTCTGGTTCCAACTTTCCAACGGTCACAATGGCTTGAAGAACAATTTACGACAAGTAGTTACATAACTATGATACATTACGCACAAAGTAGCATTCATTGGTATGAAAAATGTCCCCGATAGAGAAATAGCTAGAAGATAGCTCTATCTTTCCAGTTTTAATTACTTTCGCTACTTCGATCATCAGGGGCGGCTTCATGTGATAGTTGGCTTCAGAAAATCCACTTAGGTCAGTAAAAGTTGGAAAAGTTGAATGTCTTAGATATAAGTATAGAAAGACTTTTTCTAGGAGAGAAAACATCATATTCGGTGTGTCACGTGTCGAAATTTCAGGAAAGAAGAAGAAAATCGAATTTCCTAAATATACTTTCGGAACGAATCATAATTAATATCTCTAATTCAATTCAATTCAATTTATTGATGGTAATGTACAACAAAGTGAATATAATCATAGTAATATTAAATGAGTATTATTAAATATATAACTTTTTCACCCAATTTGAGTAGCCTGCTACACCTAAGCACTTGAGTGCTTGTGTTGTGCTTTGCAGCACTCCTCAAAAGGGGGTTGTGTGTGAAATATGGTTGACGCTTGATGAAAGTGAAACTTAAACAAAAGTATAAATATGTACATAACATAAACAAACAACTGAAATTATATCACGAACTCAACTCGCCTGTTCTTTTGACTAGCATATCTTTGTATTTATCATCTTATCGGTCTCTGATTTATTGCATTATTCTTCTGTAGAAATGCACTGATTAATGCCAATATATTCAATATATCTTGTTGAATCATTTAAATATCTTCCAACTTTTCAGTCGCCTGAGTGTAAAAACTAATCATTCGTACTGGTTTTACCAGTACAGTCCTGATTTCTGGTACTCAGTCCTGGTTACTCCTGACAAACAACCAGTACACATAATCTACCGCGGTTTGAAAGTACAAATAGAAAAATCAACATTCTAACCAAAAGTATGCAGAACCACCAATCAATATTTTGTAATATTATCTCTGTTTGCCTTGACTTGTCTTGGTATAATGATGCACCTACCGTACTTATCTTCATTGAACAACATTGACTTGATAGATGAAGTAGTCGTACATAATATGAGTATTACTCGAATTCCATCTTCATTGGTAATATTCATCATTATTTCAGCTGATGGCACAGTTAAGAAAATTCATCTGAACTGTGGTCATGGTGTTTTGAAGATGAAAGATGAAACCTAGAATGAATTTCATTGGAATTATCGAACAGATAGTCGATGATATTGATATATACCGGGTGTCACCCTCATCGGGGGGTAGCAGCCATGCCTATAGAACCAGTGTTGAGAAAAGAAAAAAACAAAGGCAGGATTTCTTCGGAATGTTTGCCAAATTACTATTTATTTCTCACCTACTGAAATAAAGGGATGTACATAATTGTGGAATGAAGTATATGTCTTCACAGTTTATGGAGGCACCGAAGTTTTGAATAATTGAAAGAAATACAAAATAATAAAAATGAAAAAATAAATCAAAAGTAGTAACATTTTTTTTGTTATTGCCCGAATTTGAAAACTATTTGCATGGCTTAATTCAAAGATTAATAGGATCAAGTAATTGAAGAATGACCTATAATACAGGAATCTTGCCAAAATTCAACTGAGATTGTACTTTTGCATTATGCCAGGATTTTTTTCTACTGATTTTTGATGAAACAACGGGGACTTCCCATTCATTGACGTCATAATAGAAACAATGGTTTGAAAAGAAGTTCTTTTAAATTGGAAAATTGTCGTTCTAGCGTTTTTGCTCAAATTTTACAGCTCGTATTCTATTCAAGGTTCCCATTCTAAATGTTCACACTGTATATTCTTTACAGTCTCTTTCGCTTAATCAACTCGATTTTTTTTTCAGACGATAATTCCCCATGCATACTGAGACAGTTCACATGCGCAAACAAGAAATGCATACCGATATCTTTTTTGTGCGACGACGAAGATGATTGTCAGGATGGGTCAGATGAAGATCCTAAAGAATGCATGAGTAAGTAGAGCATTATCTATAACAGAATGGGTGAAGATTGGATAAAGGGCGTGCCAAAATATATCGCACATTGGCAAATTCCATAACTGATTTTGAAATTTGCAGATGTTCTACTGAAGCAAGTGTTTGGTAAATGAGAGCATTTTCAGGATATCAAAGGTGGTTTTAAAGAAAATGGCACAGCTAATAATTCACATGATTTCAGCTTAATCACCTTCGATTTGATATCGCACGAGCCATATTTTTTTTCGTTTCAATAATCAGAAAATACTGCTCATATTCGCTACAATTCATTATTTTCCATATATGTATATATATATATATATAAACTTCTCATATCTTATTTGATAATCACTAACTCTTTTCTTTTATAGCGTGATATGATTATTCTCGAAGTTATTGGGTTCAATGAGGTTTTCGCAGAAAATTGAATTGTTAGATTGTTTTTGTCAATCTTGATGAATAACGAAGGTCTCGTTGTGTATATAATAAAAAATTGATGGTCGATTTGTGACTATCAGCAAACTAATAAAGTGATAGTAAATTCAATGTTTATTTACGCTTCAATCTGTATAGGTACGATTTTGAAATGAAACTGTTTCAATTCATGTTATATTATATCAATTGATATTGTTGTCAATCCCAATTCAAAAATTTTTTTCATGATTTTTGTTTCACTTGGAATCAGATGTAATTAGGCACTCTACATCATTTTCCTTTCCTGCCTTCATTCCTCACCCCTAATAAAATCCTTATATATGGTCACTCAAAATCGATTCGATTGCCATTTTTAAATCGAGTTCTAGATCCGAGAAACAGAATAATGCTCAATCTGAAGCTCTACCAGAAAGTGTTTTGAAATAATTATAAATGAAATGAAATATGTTCAATATGTATCATTATATATGATATGGTTCCACTTTCTATGGAACATTAAAGTTGACAATCTTTTGTTATACATATTTCAATCGTAATACGAGGAATCTGTACGATGAATGGTGAATTGCAATAAAAAAAATTCGGAAATAATTTTGAGGAGTTCAATAGCTTCGTATACGCAATCCAGGTTCCCACGTAGAATTTTTCAATTAGAGAATTTATAAATTCGTGAGAAGTGAAGAACATTGGAATCATATTGTGAACTTAACAATGGGACATGCCATATTCACGTCACACGAATAATTGTTTTTCATCTAAAAATTTCGCCCAAATCCGAGTTTCAGTGTATTTCCATCTTTTGATTCATAACAATAACATACACGTTATGTTTGCTGGAATAAAAATATGAAGTGATAAACTATATAATCGTTGGAAATGCAACTACGTTTCGCCATACTTGTAGACTTTGATTTTGAGGAACAAGATACAACAGTAGATAAGAGAAGCGTGTTATTTCACATGATCAAAATGCAAACATAATTGATCGGGTCAAACGAGATCTCCTCTTCACCAGAGTGATCTTATCCAGTCCAGTCGGAAGATGTTTCCTTTGTTAAAAATAGGGCTCATCGGAGTGTTTATTTACTTTGCCAGTGCTCTGGAAATTGCAGGAAATCAAGGTTGGTCAAAATACTTATCGTTATTAAAGATAGGTGGAATGTTTTTACATTCTTCTTCAGCTCCGGGTTCAGCTATTATTGTAGTATAGTGATGAGTTTGCCAGATTCAAGTTCTGTTTAGAATTGGTTGAGCGAAATGAGTCATTAACCCTTGAATTCTGGAACACGTATATTATTATATAGAACCTCGTACTCATAATAATTGAAGGTCAATGATTAGAAATGGATTCGCGATAAAAATAATCCTGATTTTGTAGATCTAATCATCACCATTGTTGATTTCAAGGATTATCATAATATAGTGCGAAAACATAACGGCATGAAATTCAGAACATCCATTCATCCTCATTGTCGTTATTGAATTCGTATTGCGACCTGGTTCCTGAATTCGGAAAAATGTACAGTGCGCCCTATTCGACAAACTGAGACTAATTTTATCCCATAATTAAATTCCGACCGGTTTCATGTATATATGCATATCCATTAAATTATCTTCACTTCATGGTCCATGCCTAGGTCCATACTGAATGAGTTTGGGCTACACCTTCTCAAGTACTTTCAGGGGGTAGGTGTATTCATTTCGAGAGGATAGCTGCGAAATATTACCAGTCAGAAATAAATGAAAGCAACGGTACCTCACAAGTTGAATAAATTTTGTAAATCGACAATTGATCTATAATATACAAATATACATCATATGTATATTTGTATATACTTACCTTGAATACGTCATATATTCCACTATGCTCGAAACAAATATTCCTTTTTTTCCCTTAGTCACCTCCTCATGTCATACAGTGCAAATGCAACTGTGTTGAAAAGACAGATGTTCAGATACATGACCGATTTTAAAAGGTAATTAAATTCATAACTCAAGGGAAAAAATAATAATGATGATTTTTTTTTCAATTTTGTACTCCTGGACAAAAAATAAATGAATGAAATGGATTTTTTAATTTTTCATCTATTTTTCTTTTGTGAGTTATTCAAGATTGCATGTTCGATAAAGATTGTGCGGTTTTACCCAGGAGACCTCTTGTGATTTTTTCGTTCTCCTGATTCTGTAGAGCAATTCCATACAATTATTCGATCTGGATAGCGCAGAGTACTTATGTATTATTGTCTCGAATATGCAGTTTTATATTCTGGTGAAATTGTTTCAGAGAATGTTACCTGTGCCAGTGATCATTTCAAATGTCATAGTGGCAAATGCATTCCTAGTCATTGGCAATGTGATAATGAAAAAGACTGTAATGATGGCAGTGATGAAGACGAACAATTATGCCGTAAGTACATTATTTTGTCAAATTTTGTATATCCTCATCAAAAAGATCCCAGAAATGAAGAAAACTATAACAGCACAGTTCCAATCTCACGTATTATATATAGAATAACCCTCAGAAATTTAGTTTCTTTTTTTTAGTCATAATGATATAATGTTACATGCTACGTGAAACGCCGTGGCAAAAATGTTGTGCCACACTATGATTATTTATTATATTCTCCACAAAAATAATAGTGGAATTGGTATTTGAATTATGTTTTCGATGTTATGCCTACAAATTCGAGAACAAATTACTCTCATCACCTAACCATAAATTATGTTGAAACCTGTAAATGCAAAATTGATCAACATCAAAGCTATTATGCTTTGAACGTCATATAATTATTAAAAAACAATAATTTCAATGATGAAATGTGAATGCGCACAATTTCTATTGACTGAAAAATGACCTGCTTTGTTTGAATAATGTGGATACGCTATGTATTTATATTCCTATGGATCATTTGTATATGATATACGATGACATAGATGAACCAATCTATGTATCTATGCACTTGAGATGTCAGTTGTATTTTTTGATAAATTATTCGTTATTTTGTTGTTACAGAAAAAAAACTCTGCAATTTAGATGAATTCACATGCAGGTCGGTTGCAGGAGAATGTGTTCCACTTACGTGGATGTGTGACGATAATCTGGACTGCTCAGACGGTAGTGACGAGAAATCGTGCAGTAAGTATTCGATATTCGTTTCTTCCTTCCACCGGTAGGATTAATCATGGTTTATAGAAACAACGGTTGTCGTATCGTTGGTCCAGCCAATCAAAAACAATTGCGTCATTCCTGGGCTCATGCTTTCAATATTGAGTCTTTATAAGGTCGTTTATCGCCTACCTGAATATATACCAGGTGTATGAGCTACGTCATATGAAGAAACACGCCCACTTTTCCATGCGATGCGACTTCTGTTTTTTCTATAAAGGCAATGTACATACATATAGGTCAGTGGGTTATTAACCACAAATCACTACATTCAGTAAGGTACATAAGGTAATTAAGATTTTTCTCGTTCAAGTCCAGTTTTTATTTCATTCTTTTGACAACGTTGTGCTCCTCAGATCTGATTCGGTCCCTAGTTTGACTACACTTTGGGTAATTTGTCATTGTCAGTGCATATAAATGAAATCGTAAATTTCCGAAATATACCTGATCTTTCAATGTCATTGGTGCATAATTCTTATATGTGTCCGTATGTAATTCGGCTTCCAAAACAGTTGCGAATACAAAGGTTTCATGTAATCTTTCTGAATATTTCAAATATGTGTGATATTGTAATTGTATTCAAGATGATCATTCAGAGCATATCGTTTGGTTTTTGTTCAGTACATAAGTTCTGAATGTCTGAAGGTTTTGAGGTCAATCGATAATGAATATTATTGCAGTAAATTAATAAATGAGTAAATCGAATGAATTGTTAAATGGCCATATCTCTGTATATGTTCCATAACTAGAGCACTGAATCATACTAAACAACTAGAAAAAACTGAACTCTTATGGAAAGTCGATGTAATAGAAGTCTTAAATATGATATAACTAGGGAGTTTTTTTTTTTTAATTCACTTCTCTCGATATAACTGAAAAACTGAATAATTTTGAAATTTTCCAATAGCTGTTGGAATGACCCTCTGAATGCGCAACTGTTCTCCCATTCAACCCAATTTGCATCTCCCGAGATCCCCATGCTGTGCATCCTTATATCGTGGACACACTGTATACAGTGACTAGCCGCCTCAAACCCGTTATGCGTTGTCAGAGATTTTTATTTGTTATTGTATAAAGAATATTTTCAGATGAAACATGTAGGACGGATGAGTTCACATGCAAAAATGGCAAATGCATTCAAAAGCGCTGGGTATGCGACTTGGACGATGACTGTGGAGATAACTCGGACGAGGAAAATTGTCCCAACATCACTTGTCCTCGTGATTATCAGTGTTCCGAAAAATTCTGTATCGCCTCCAAATGGAGGTGCGACGGAGAATACGATTGTGCTGATGGAAAAGATGAGCAAGTGAGTTATCAATTATCCTTGCAAATGAGTTGATACTGATATCAAGATTATTAATGTTTATTTACAACTTCCTAGTTATACATACATAACTAACTCTATTTTGACCACTTGATGACATTGATTACCAATAGATTGTATGATAATGGCAGTTCGATTATATTAAGCCAACTTTTGCAGGACCTTTCATCTTCTGATTTACAGTCTTACACTTATTAGATATTAGGTACATAAACATGATATGTCGTATTTTTTTTATCTTTGATATATTTGATAACTTGCCTCAACGTCGAAAACATCGAAAAACAAAAGTTATAGGTTAGTTGTGAATTTGCGATGAATGTGAAGTTGGCTAGCAATCATCGCAGCAGAGGCACAGAATAAAAACAATCAGAAGAGAATCAATGTCAACACTTTCGATGAATTATGATGGAATTACTAGATTCCCACTGGAATTTCGAATGTAACGTAAACATAAACACCTATACAGGGTGTCCGTTTTTCGAGGTCTACCATGAGGATCTCGGTCATTATAATAGATGCGAGGTCGGATAAATCATGGCATAGGTGCGTATTTTCATGCTGAACAATTATCTGAAAGAAAATTCAATGTCATTTTCAGTTTTTGAATTATATAAAAAAACAAATTTATAATTTTCGTTTTTATTTTTTAAATTGAAAACCAAAAGAACTATACGTTTTCAACTAAGACGTTCTCAAGGGACATTTCAATACGGAATCTAAATTTGTCATCGCATTTTGCGAGGCGTTCTTGATACCGGAGTTACAACTCTAAACTTTGATTCTCCTTATGGGCGCCATATTGATTTTTGCATTTTTGAAGAGTATTTTTATCCTGATCGACCAAATTTTGACAGTTCAGTTCAATATGCGATCAGAAAATTCGAATTCTTTCAAGTTTATCTACAAGATTGCTCGTTTTGAAGTGAAACGAAGCGTGATATGATTCAGAGCATTGAAATGCGAAAATTATGTCCAAAACCTATCTCCTGCTGTTCTTTCCAAAGCACTTTTTGCAAAAATAATTTTTTTTTTAGCATGTAAGATTCGATCAGGAAAGAAAGACTTCAAAAATTGAAAATTCCAATATGGCGCTCATAAGAAAACCCAAAGTTGAGTGTTGTAACTCTGGCATCAAGATCGACTTGGAAAATACGATTACAGATTTAGATAACTTTTGAAAATGAGCATTGAGAACGTCTTGTTGAAAAGTCTCGTCCTTTTGATTTCCACTTGGAAGAATAAAAACGAAAATTAGAAACTTCAGATTTTTTCCAATTATTCAAAAACTAAAAATGAAACATAGAATATTCATTCAGATAATTTTTCAGGATGAAAATGTGCTGCCCTAATTTAACCAACCTTGTACCTCTTACAATATCTGGGATCCCCATTTGGTCCTCGACAAACGGGCACCCTGTATAATCCAAGAACATGGTATGATATTGCCCGGATGCGCGAAATTGAATCGAATCAAAATGCAATTTTCATCTTCATGGGTAATAGCCACCCTAATACGTTCGTTGAATAATATACTATTACTATGGCGTATACAAACTGTTGTGCGTTAATTCTGCTACATCTATCTTCAGGGATGCCCTAAGTCTGGGAAGCTGTCATTCTGCCTCCAAGAAGAGTACGAATGTGCTGATGAGTTCACTTGCATTCACAAGAGTTGGCTTTGCGATGGTACGAAAGATTGCGCTGACGGTTCTGACGAGTCTCCTAATAATTGCCAGAACGTCACTTGTCGAGTCGATCAGTTCCAGTGCAAAGATCGATCTTGTATAGCCGGCCATTCGCACTGCGATGGGAAACGCGACTGTTCTGATGGGAGCGACGAAGAGAATTGTGGTGTGTATCAATATAAATATTTATTCTCTATCACTTTTACAGATTAGAAAGACGACACCAACAAAATATAGCAGTATTCCTGATAAATTACGGTAGATTGAAGTATAGATATGACTAGCATCAACCATATATATTGAATTGTGAAAGAGTTTACAAATTATAAATTTTCAATCTCATGCTATAACTTGTACTTGAACATTTAATTATGAGTAAATATGTTCCTAGGTTTCCTCAATAATATTTATGAAACCAAAAAATATATATCATATTGATTCTCATTGATTATATTGAGTATCATTTTCATTTGATGAACCTTGCTTTTTTGCTTATGACTTCATATGACTTCTGAAACATTATTTAGTGTGGTTTATCACGGAATTATTGAAATATTTCAGATCTTCCGGTACCAAAATGTGACCCAAAAACCCAATTCAATTGCGGTGGTGGACAATGTATTTCGTTCTCCGAGGTTTGCGATGGCAAGCAAGATTGTCCAAATTGGGAAGATGAGCCAAAGGATAAATGTGGAATAAATGAATGTAACAAGAATAATGGGGGTTGTAACCAAAAATGTATCGATACGCCAGCATCATATTACTGTGACTGTCTAACCGGATACAAACTCGTTGATAACAGGACATGCAAAGGTGAGAATGTGCTGTTTTATGTTGTTCTATTGGAGAGTGTCTCTATGTGTATGAATTCAGATGAACGCCATAACCTAGGAGGTTTGGAGGTTATAATATAACCTTCAAGGATTCTACAGTATGTTCAGAAATATTCAGATCATTATTACAAGCATTCTATAATTAGATTATCATTTAACACTATTTTTTAGAAATACGAGACCTCCCATTTTTTTGTTTATAGATATAAAAATTACTAATACGTTGTCTGAATCCCGACGTGATTTGATTTGAAGTTAGAAGTTTATGAAATTGTTGTTATTTATTTTGCTTCTATAGTAATGTCATAATGACAGCCAAATGCGTATCGAAATATCTCAGATCATGAAACGCTGATTTTATTTTCTTAACATTGGTATTAGTGAATTGTCAGCCACTCATTACATATATCATGCCATCATAACATTTATATACTAAACTCACTTGTTCAGTCTCACATTTGGAAATAATGGAATTCAATTTCATACACATAGTGATGATTTCGTAATTACCAATTTTCTTCATTAGGCAAGATCACAAACACGTGATGGTGATGAACATAATGAAAAAAAAAATTGAAGGCACTCATGCGCTTCCTTTTCAACCAATCCGTTTGAGCTTGACCTACAGCTGATACGAGTCGCGAAGTTTCCTGAATATGACGCCATTATTCTACAGCTATTTGGAGTTTCAAATTCTATGGTGTCGTAACAAGTGTTTCGATTTCACTCATTTGAATCATTTTATCATAATTTTTCCTGAATGCTCAAAAGCGTGCGCCACCAGTCTTATTTCTTAAGAAAGTAAATAATGTTTAATAATGAGTTTACATCAGAAAACGAGAACAATAATAGAAATCGACATACTTCGTGAAGTCATTAGTTAATGTCGTAAGTTTCACTCGAATTCAATTCATTTCAAATAACATCCATTTGAAATTTGAAATGAGTTATATACTCTGAGCACTATATTGAGAAATGTATGCATAATGTTTGGCTACCCTGTCCTCGGCAGTATTCTAGCGCCTTAGTGATTGGCCAAGGCACATTTGACGTAGATTCCCACTCATCTTCGTGTTCGAAAGGAATCCTTTCTTTGCACTTTCTTCAAAAAGCTACTAAGAATGAATAGAAATGGTTTTTTTTCCCCATTTTATTCATCGTACTGGGAGTCACGGTTTTTTTCCAAATACTTATCTCTATTAACAAAAATCACGAAAGTAATGCTGCTTATGATGCATTTATGATGCAATTATGTTCCATTATGTTGAGCCGAATAATAATTCATTCTAGACTGTGGTGCAAAAAGAACTCATTGATGCTGAATTTCACTAAAACATTAGCAATGCAATTCTCTTCTAGAAATCAACTGACTGATAAATTCACTGTTGAAAAGGAAAGGGAAGTTATTCGCCTGCCTGTTTATTCTATTATTATAGAAGCTAGCCTTCTAATATTGGCTGTATAACATTGCTTAATATGCCATATAAAAACTCAGAAATATACTCTATTCAAAACAACTTCTAGAAGTTTACTACTCTCTCTCTCTCTCTCTCATATATCATATTGTCTTATAGGGCGATGCACCCAGTGCATCACGCTCAAGAAAGTGCTCTCAAGAATTTTTTCATCGAGAAGTGCATGTATACAATTTTAAATGAATTTATGTGATGAGTCAATGTTTCACATACTGCACCATTGAATTTCATCTCTATGTATTCTTATAGCTACACTTCTGGCATGTCTTATATCAATGTGAGTGATTTTGCAAGAAGAATAAATCATTTTTAATATTGAAATTACTGATGGAATCTGATCATCTTGATCTTTCCAGACATAAACGAATGTGAAATCCCAGGCAGCTGTTCCCAACTCTGCATCAACGATAAGGGCGGATTCAAATGCGAGTGTGATAGCGGTTACATGCGAGACCCCAAAGACCTCACTCGATGCAAAGCCATCGAAGGTCACGCTTCCTTGCTGTTCGCTCGCAGAAGAGACATCCGCAAAATATCGCTGGACCATCACGAGATGACGAGCATAGTCAATGAAACGAACTCGGCCACAGCTCTGGATTTCGTCTTCCGAACAGGCATGATATTCTGGAGCGACGTCACCGACAAGAAGATCTACAAGGCTCCCATTGACGAGGGGAACGAAAGGACTACCGTCATAATGAACGATCTGACGACTTCCGACGGCCTGGCTGTCGATTGGATCTACAACCACATCTATTGGACTGACACCGGCAAAAACACCATCGAACTCGCGAATTTTGATGGGAAAATGAGGAAGGTGCTGATCAAGGACCAGCTGGAGGAGCCGAGGGCCATCGCGTTGAATCCCATGGAGGGGTGGATGTTCTGGACCGACTGGGGTAGTAGCCCCAAAATCGAGCGGTCCGGCATGGACGGCTCGCACAGGCAGACCATAGTGAGCTTCGACGTGAAGTGGCCGAACGGGCTGACCCTCGATTTGGTGAAGAAGCGGGTGTATTGGGTGGACGCCAAACTGAATACGATTTCGTCGTGTGACTACAACGGCAGAAATCGCAGGGTCATTTTGTTCTCGCCTGATGCGCTGAGGCATCCGTTCTCGATAACCACTTTCGAAGATTGGGTCTACTGGACTGATTGGGATAAAGCAGCTGTTTTCAGAGCGAATAAATTCACTGGAAAAGACATCAAAGCTATCACGGCAACGGAAATGGTAAACAACGCTAGTCGATTCATAAATTTCACTCATTTGGGACTTTTTCTGTACAATCAACGCGTGTATTCGCGTGAAAATCACTTCAACTTGCTTCGAATTATGACTTGCACTAGAAAGGGCAAATAGGGAGCATTTGGTTCTGCAGATAACTTCACTTTCTTCTTCTCGTCCAATCTTTCTATATGTAGAATATTATGATCAACACTCAGAGAAATTTACATCAGGCGTTCCACAAGGATCTGTTTTAGGACTTCTTTTCTTCAACTCACAGTGTTTATTACATGCTGACGATATGATATTATATTACAAACTGCCCTTGATCGAGGTGAATGACCAACCAATTGCTGCTGAATGACAAGTATTCAGTTGTAACTTTTTCATGGAAACAAAATATCATAACATTCAATTATTCAATTTGCTGCACTTTGCTTAAGATCATAAATTATCCGTTTTCCAAAAAAAAATCTCATTCGAGTAAGACGTTACCTACCTGCTATTGGATAAGCAAATACAGCTTCATTAGAGAGATATTCGTTCAACTCTCTTGAGAATAGGAGGAACATATCCACGCTCATTTTTTTTTAATAAGGTGATCCACGGCCTCAATGACCGTATGTTGCGATTTTGAGTATGAACAGTTTTCAGAATTATTCTTGTGCGATATTAATGTGCGGATTTAATGTAATGTAGCATTAATGAGTTTTGGGAAAAGTGTTGTTTTCCGAAGACAAACTGATTCCTATATTTGAATTTTTTAATTACATACGTACACTAAAAAATGCTCTTCTTTACAGATTCAAAATCCCATGGTGATTCACGTCTATCACCCATACAGACAACCAGATGGTGAAAATCATTGTCAGGCAGTAAACGGTCACTGTTCTCACCTTTGTTTACCGGCTCCTCAAATCAACAAAATGTCTCCGAAAATATCATGTGCATGTCCAGAGTCTCTTCGAATGATGGATGACGGACTTACCTGCGTACAAGATGGTAAGTTCAGTTTTTTATCGAAATCTAATGGATCATAGTGTCTCTCTTTGAATGCTCCCCTCTTTTATCACAGTTATAAGTAATCCGATTCCGACCAAATTTGGACTGGTATGAATTACCATCAATATAATCATAACCTGCGTTTTAATTGAACTAAAAAGGGGTCGATTTTCATAAAGTCATATAAGAATTTTTTTACATGGGAACTAACCTCACAGTATAGTTCATCGTGAGATTGAAAATAACAACAATTCACTTATAGTAATTCACATGATATGCATTGTGCAATAGTCCGATCAAACAATTTTCGTAAGATCATTTGGCATTCAATTCATGTATTACAGAAATAATCCATTTCTGTATAACCGCGTCGAACCTTGTATGAATGCTTCTGTCTGTGTAATTATTGTATTGTTATACTACTCCAGATGGAATGAATAAAAAAAATCGTTTGTTGTAGATTTGGACATTATTCTTATCTCAGAGAGAATGCACTCTAGCTGTTCTTCTGTTGATAATTTTTATTTATTTTTTTTTATTTCGTTTGACAGAAAACCTCACAACTACCTCCTATTCAGTGACATACTCAGATTTAACCACAGAGTTAATAGATTTATTTACAGAGAGTGAGTACAAAACTACCCAGAGTGTGTCTAACTTGGTGATGGCATTCTTCAATAACAACTACTATCTGACTTTCCTTTTTCTTTTCTGTAGCCTTCTTCTTTCTGTTTTTCAGAGTGTTTTCAGCATGTTTAAAATAATGACTGTTTAATATTCTACATTCCCGTGTCTTCAGTAGGAACTTACTCCCAGGCGAATGAATAGGTCTTTTACCTATATTCCGATATACTCAGTCATAAATCATCATTGGAAATGAAAAAACTTCTAAAATCATTTATTATAATTCAGCCGTCAGATAAAACAAGTCAAAAAATTGAACATGTCGACATTCATATCAATTATTTATAAAGCACGCATTTTGAGAAAATCTCAAGCGACAGTAGATATTCTTATGGAAGGTAACATTTGCTATGAAATGTTACCAGTTGATTTTAGAATTAATCGACTCAGAAGTGAACTAAAGACAAGTCGTTGCAGAAATCTTTATAGACAGTGCTTGTCTTCAGAAAGTTCCTCGTGTGAAGCATTATTCTTTTTTTAACAAGAAGATTATCTGACTGCTATGAAAAAATTTTCTTTCGAAGCAAAACTCAACAGTCATGATTTTAATCATCTTTATATTCTTCTTTGCTTTGCCTGCAATTGTTGGCTCATGTAGGTATTCCTAATCTTTTTTATTGATCAGGTTCCAATAATAAGTCTCATCCAAGTGTCCCGGGCAGTGAGACTTCAGATAACGGAATGATAGCTATAATAACAATCGTCATTGGCCTGGTTGGTGTATTGATATTAGCTGTGGTAAGTTCACCTGCAACGTTCTTTTAATTTATATTTTAACATTAGTGGGATTCGACCTGAGGAAATTCTACTTTCAGGTGATTTACTTCTTGTACAGACATGTTATGCATCGTAACATGACTTCCATGAATTTCGACAACCCAGTCTACCGCAAAACAACAGAGGATCAATTTTCGTTGGAGAAGAATCATTTTCAAGCTCAAACAAGACCTTATCTGAGTACTGTTGGTGAAGAGGTAAGAGCTTTGACATTGGATTATAATAATATGATGTCAAGATAATCAGTTCATAGTTCGATTATTGTGAAATCGCCGTTACACACATGAAAGATCCAAGTAGTACAAATAGCTATTTTTTAAAATCGAATCCGAAGGAGATGAAATACCTTTACAAATCATTTCACTCTTTTTATTTTCTCCGGTCAATACTAATTCTCGAAATTATTTTTCGTTCCAAACTGATATGGGTATTATGAAAATAAGTACATGTTAGGTAAATGCTCAATTTATTCCATGAACACAATAATATATTCGTTAATATTTAGCAAGTATCTGAGAACATTGGCCCGAATATAATAAACAACAGACATTGTAGCTACAGTTATCAATTTCAAATTGGGATTTGATTTTTTCTGTAT
Organism: Gastrophysa polygoni; assembly: GCA_963576655.1. Lineage (NCBI taxonomy): Eukaryota > Metazoa > Arthropoda > Insecta > Coleoptera > Chrysomelidae > Gastrophysa > Gastrophysa polygoni. The sequence goes on from OY755085.1 coordinate 6,890,170, forward strand.
CTTCCTATTTATATTGGATATTTTTTATCAAGGCACATTCTTTTCGAGACACATTTCAGTTGAATACATATTGAAGAAAATATATAGAAAGTCAAGATGATGCTTTGTTTTGATCCAACAGTTCTAGACATATTCATTGTTTAATCAAAGCCAAGTTAAAAGATATTTGGCTACTTTTTGTAGTGATTCTTTTATAGCAATCTGAAAAAGTTAGCTAGCCTTCAATTCGGAAAAAATTCTGACCATCGGCCTGGCTAGCAGAACTTTTCCTAACCGATTGAAGCATTGGTAATTTTGAAACAGAACTCAGAGGCTGACTTGCTATGGAGAGAGAGAAAAAGTTCACTAGAAAAAAATCAAACGCTAACGACCGAAGTATTCCTGCCATTTGAGTTGATAAGATAGAACTAAATTGATATGAAGGCCATGACAACTTGTTTTTGCTTCATGCTACTTGGGTGTTTTATTCAAATATTTCCCTGTAAATACACATTTTCATTGTTGATGTGTACATAAGTGTGTTATAATTATAGATAGTAAACAACATGGAGAAAATAAGGTCCACATAGAAAGAGTATCCAGATATTCAGAATAATGTATCAAAATTGAAAAATAGTTCATGCAGATAGGTTTCAGAATATGTCCAAATATGTTGGTCCATGCTGTATGTTATCTGTAGAATACCACTTTTCATGAGATACATGTGTCATCAGCGGTGAACTATCTTATTTCATATAATAAGTCGTATTAATTTCACAAATTATGAATGACTTGAGGTGGTATTTTTTAGTAATAGGTAATCATGCTCCTGTCCATCAGTATTAGCTTCATATTGGATTGCAATCATATTTTTGTAACCAATTTATAATACAAGCTGTGCCAAATATAATGTAGCTTAAATATCTGATGAGCTCACGTAGATTATAATATATCGAGTGGAATTATTGTATAATCCCGAATATAAAGAATAATCATTATATGTATATGTGGTTCCAGTTGGTATATGGGTTTTGAAATCCTCATTACATCAAGGAGAAATGAGATTTCCAAATAATTCGACAGGATGGAAAATCTATCAAATCCTCAAATATAGATAAAACAAAAAAATATTTCTTGATGAGCACATTTTTCAAAGTATTCATAAGTCATCTCAAAATACTGTTCTGATTATAAAAACCACTGAAATTCATTTGATTAATGTTGAATGTTGATATAATTTAATCATGTTCGATGAAATTTATACTTGTTCAAGTAGTGATTGGATTCGTTTTTCAAATAACTATATATATTGTAGCTTCATTGTTCAGTCTTATCGTATCCAATTTTTGTATTGTTTATTGTATATTTTTGTTTCATGCGCCATGATATTCAAAATTGGTAAGTAATTTGTTTTTCATTACTTTGTACCTTGAATATTTTCTACTCAGTTTTATTCACTACGAAGGCTATGCAATAGGTGGTCAATTTATATCGTTCAAACAGAAACCGCATTAGTGTCTTTATGCTTCTGACTTTGCAACTAACTCATAGTAGGAATACCAGTTTCCTTAAATGTTGACCTTGCTTTCCAGAAGTTGGAAGCCCTGCTAAACTGGTCTCATCACAGTCGTGGAAAGTTGCGTATAGTATGCTTTTTGATTTCAATATAGTACTCTTGTCTCTCTTGTCGTGAGAGTTCCATAGTACTCGTCACACTCTATCTAGTAATTGAATCACTCCTGAACATATATCAGTAGATACAGTAAAAAGTTGATCAATTGATAGTCCAATGAGTTTCGGTGAATATTGAATATATTTTTTTTTAAATTTCAGGCCCGAGAACCTTTAAATAAACCAAATACAGATCCTGTTTAGGAGCTTGACACTCTGATGAGGTGTATACGACGTGAAGACATGTTGTTCCCTTATTGTTCCAAAGATGCATATCTAGTTCATTTTCAAACTTCTAATTTCATGAGACTGATACATTGACAATTTTTTGATACTTCAATACTTCTCGACCTATTGGTTCATTGTGGTATCCCGGCTGCCAATTTTTTGATCTAGAATATTCGCCCAGCATTCGGGAAATTTGTGTGGACGCATGCATATATAGAGTTGTGAATATTTCAAGGAATATCTGATGTCTTGGAATTAGACTTTGAAAATTAACTAAGTTAGTAGTCGAAAGATTGGTTGCCAGCGTTTTTGTTTGTCTTGTACAACTTTTTAATCGGTTCTCCTCTTACCCAAAGAGCTATTTGAATTATTGCAAATCTGTTGTTTTCAAGTTTCAGAAGAAATTTCCGATTACATGAGAGAATATGGATCATCAATCGAATTCAAATTGTGAAATCCTAATGCAAGTAACTATCCCGTTTCAGATAAAATAGATCGAGTTATCTATTCTAACCGAATTCAATTTTAATAGTTGACTATTTAATTTTTTCCAGTTAATTAGTCGTAGTCCTGGAATGCTAACATATAAACAGATGGTATTGTTCCTCGAATATTTTCCTTGATTTCATCATTGGAGATTTTTCTTCAAATTCATCATTCAACTGGTTGGTGATTAGCGGAAACAACAACAGATTTCTCTTCAATTAATTTAGATATTTTGGCCAATTTTAGTGTTTTGGTGATGATTAAGTAATGCCCTGCTAGTTCAAATTCATGGGGAAGTGTGGGAATCTGAGTGAAAGTTTAGGAAATCAGTTCATATTATTAGAGATTAGTTAATGGCAGTCCAAAATAGTGAAAATGACTCAGTCAAACTGATCAGTCGCACATCTGTTAAATGCCAGTGATTGTGATTTTAGTGTAATTCGTAAAATAATTTATATGTAAATATTTTGTTCTCTTCAAATGATCATAGGTTTTTGTATACATTTGTTAGTTTTATTTGTATGTATATATTGAATTTGTTGAATCATTTCCAGCTATCATTACAACAGTATAATTCAATTACATCACACGTTTTGTGAATAAGTTAGTATCAAGTTAATCAAAATGGTATCAGGTCAACATTTGGATAAAGATGGATATTGATGTTCATGAACCCACTAGCTTGGAAACTCTGTGATTGATTTATTTATCATAGTTAACATTGGTAGATATTTTTTAAAGAAAATTTTAACTTATTCCTAATATTTAAACTCGATTGATTTATTTCTATATTAGCTACTCTGTATTGAAATAAAAAAATCATAAGAAATCTACTTTTTATTCGCCTATCATAAATATTCATTGAACTCTTTGTCAACGAAATGATTTTATCTTTGCAACGAATGAAGGTATCAGAACAGTTTATTATGCTATGATCATATACTGAGGTAATGCACACATTTCTAAAAAAACTGAAAAGAATATCTGCATATCTGATAGTATATTTTTTCAATTAGTGAACTCTCAGTTGAAATAACTTGGTTCCAAGAGTCATGTACCAGTTGCTCCAGAGTGGCCAAGAAAGAAGAAATCTACTGTTATAGTCTGTAGATGATAATTGATTGTCATCTTTCACTTCTTCATCATTGCTCCAAAGTATTTGTTTATTCCCTCATTGTGAATATTAGGGTAGCGTGATATTGTGGTTAGCACAGCTGCTCGACAATTGCAAGAATCTGAGTTTGAACCCGGTAGGCGGCTGTTCAATTTTTCAGTCAAATTAGTGATCTCAATATCCTGATATCGCTTCGACAATGTTGGTCCTCTTAGAGTAGTTTGGAAGTCCACTCCGCTCTTCTCAACCCTCAGAAGTTTCAAGTTTTGACTTGTCGGACGTTGGATTCCAACGTTGATAATAAACTATCATCACTCTGCAATCATTCATCAGACAATCGTCATCTTGAAACCACATTGGTCTCTTATAAAAACACCTATTCTATGGAATTTACGCATCAGGATTATCACCCACTAAAACTATCATAAATTAATGTACCCGACGTCAACACATGAATGAGACGAATATTTTTCAGGTCTCAAGTATATATACAAGCTTGTATTTCATTTTTATCCAATATATTCCCATACTGACCCTACTTACCAGTATGAACAAAATATCAAGGTTAAATAATTTGTAGCCTCTGGAGTGTAGTCCGAAACTAATTTCCATCAGAATCACAATGCTAATTTCTCGAAATTTTCTGCAGCAAAAAATATTTGCACCGATTGAGACTCAGGAACCATTAGTCGGCGACCTAATAGCCTAGGTCCTAGGTGAACCTAAGTGCACTAGCTAGAACTAATAATACATTTGTTAGTTATTCAAACACCATTGTATAACACGTCAAATGAAATAAAGGACAAGTGCATACCAACAAACCAAAAGAAGGTAACATCGGATATGTATAGAGATTCGAATAATAGAAATTCAAATCTGTAAAAGAATACTAAGCTTTGACTGATTCATGTTTCTTCAATTTAATTTCAAATAATGATGGTTGTCAGCATTCCTCACAACTAGATGTGAATTGTGTTTATTATGCAAGTTGACGATATATTATAGACGAGGGTAATGTTAAAATATCATACTTCATAAAGTATTTTCTACAATTATCTCTCGGACTACTAAGGCTTTTATCGCACGTTTCTGTGGGATGAAACTTAAGTAATCCATAAGTCATCATATGAAATACTGCCTGGTAAGTATACAGAGCTGATACCAACTCTATTCTTGATCTGCCTGATAGCGATCTGTTTAGCAAGATTGGAGGATATGGCATCAATGTGTGGTCGCCATGTAAAGTGAGATATGATATGATGATATATCATCTTATCATAATTTGAATATAATGTAGGTAATCATTCCTCTGGAAGAACGTGAATAAACGATTTTTTTTTGGCACCCGTTTTGAAAATCCCATTTTCTGCTCTACATATTTGGACTGGAATAAAAAGTAGAGGTACTCCTTTACAAGACTAGTTCGGAAAATTTGCCCGTCTATATAATCTATATATTGTATATTGTTGTTTTCTATTGACATTGAACATAGAATGATATGTCACGAGAATTAATTTGTAAAATAATTGAGAAATAAACAGGGGTGCCGTTGACACAGAAACTATAGATTCGAGGAACATATCCCCCACTTCAGGTTCAATCAGTTCGACAGATCGAAGGTTTCCCAAGATATTCTTGAGGCTATAGTCGACCAATAACCTCAGATAATTTGTATCATCTTAAACATCATCAAACCAATAGTTGGAGTGTATTTTTTTCATTTATTGTAGTACGAAATCAATAATGAACCTAGACCTTTCGGTCCTACTGCATATATTTTCTCGATTATTCAATTTGCTCTGACGATACGTCTGTCACTTTACACTACTGAAGATGGTAACTTAGTTGCCGAAATACGTATTTAGGCTTTTCTAAACATTAATGTGGTGGTTTGGGCATTTGTATTTTACTATTTCTCTGCGTTTGATTTTATTTCATTGATCAAATCCTGGATATATTGGCACCTTACAAGGAAGGGTTTTGGAGCCTCCAAATCCGAGCACCTACGATACTTGCCACGCCTTAGCTACGGAACTAGTTAGCATGATATGGCACTGCTCGTAAGATGATAGGGTAAATTGTATATGGATTGATCCATTGATACAGTGAAAATCAATTTCGAAATACTTTCATCAGTGGCTTTTCATATTTTGAATTTGGAAATTGGGAAAACCCAAGTTTACACCAAAAGTTTTTCATAATCGGGTAAATGATGACTATGAGACGGAAATAAGGCGATATCAAGAGTACAGATTTATCTCCGTGGTTTCCTGTCTGGGAATTCATATTCGATCATTACAATCGAGTGTTGATTGAAATCCAGACATGATTTTACAGTTCATATTATATTCATTAATTATTATCACTTTAACAAAGTGTGTAAGATGTCAAGGTACGTGTAACATTTGTTTAATAACTATATTGAAGTGTTGCTACAATGCTAGGTTTTCATTTTCAGTTCTTTAGTCAGAATAATTCTAATTATTAGTCATTATAATAAGTTTAGCGCAAACCGTATGATCTCATTTTTTGCCAAGATTTCTGAGTGCGTACTGCAAATTGAATTTCTCAAGGGCATACCTCACCTAACTCTTACATATTAACGTGTTTGAACAATAAGGATTTTGCAAAGCATTATAATGTTTATAATACTATATGGCATCATCAACTTCAACGTTGCTAGTTTTCTTTCATTCAATACACCGACAATAAGTTACCTGTTATGGTGTTTACCACTTGAGCTCGTGATACCTGACTTCAATATATGTAGAATGAATATTTACCTCATATTTTTGTACCAAAAACTATATGTCATGATTAGTAGAATAATGAACATTCAAAATATGTCGGATTCTTACTGATCACTTACAGATGGCGAACAGAGAATCGAACGCAGATAATCTGTATAGGTATATTATATATACATGCATTTTACATTTTATCTGAACTGGTCAGGTCTTTCAATATATATTATGAGAAATCGTGAATTAGTCATGTTCGATCCGTACTCTGAGTTTGCGAATTTTAGATAATTCCGATAATTTTCAATTCCCGATACTGCTGCTTATAATTCTTCAATTTGAGTAGATGTCGCGAATAAGCCTGATGAATCTTCCTGGCCCGGAGACTACAATAATGGTGACAATAACAGGCACATCTTTGCTGATTGGCTCTTATATGGACACTGGGGAAATGGTTTGACACCCCCATTAGATACTAGGAGAGTTGAGTATGAGGGATACGATGGTTGGTACAATAACTTGGCAAGACCTGATTCTGGGGCAATAGGTGAGTACAATCAGAAAATATAACAAATTATAATATCTATGTTGAAGTTCTTCTTATAATGACAAGTGCACAGTATTGGAATGAATTGAATTATCATTAGTAAACATACTATCAAACACTTCTTCTCCAGATGAACTTATTGCATTTTTGATCTTCAGATAAGCCACTTTTGAGAAGATGGCCAGCTGCTTACAAGGATGGGACCTACATTCCATCAGGATATGACAGGCCTAACCCTCTGGAGCTAAGTGACAAGCTTTTAAGTGGTGAAATTGGAACAAAATCAAAGAAAGGAAGAACTGCTTTGTTCCTTTTCTTTGGTAAGTTATTATCCGTAATTAGTGAAGGATTTATAGGTAATACCTAATACCACTAACGAATCAATATATTCAATTATTCATAGCTTGCCATGATATATTTCAAAAGATGTAAGTTTCTGAAGAAAACTTGATAATTGTATACTACACATTTCAGTTCAGTTCTATCGAGTGAATGATGATGTATCCTACGCCTTGGCAAGTAACTACGATATACCTCTATATGATACAAATATATTGAAATAATTTTTATAATTTCTATTTTTATTTCAAGAAAGGAGGAGAAATAATCTGAAAAAGAACCTGTATAAATGAATATACTCGGCGTAGGTTCAACCTCAGAGACTTTGTTTTCATAAGTAGCCACTAACATGTCGTCGACATGTTGAAATACAAGTTATATATTAGAATTATATCACGTTCAAGTCCAAGGTAACATCGTACACACCTATTTATTGTGTACAATCTTATTTATTAACCTTATTTTCTGTGTCGTATATGTATATTTGTCACTGGATTTCTTCAGCAGATAACCTGATTAAACAAAATGAAATTGAATGCAAATTGAAACAAAATATCTAATATCAAGTAATATTACTACTCTATCCAAGAATTCACAAACTTATTGACCCATGGTATTGATATAGAACAAATGCTCTTCAAAATACCGAATTGACATCACATTCATGATTATTTATAATTATTGATCATAATGGTAATTGAGTTTTTTTATTCTTGTCAGATCATGTAATCGAGTCTATTGAAATTCATTTATTTAAATTGAGAAGTTCAAACACTGCATAAATAAAAATCAATTGTTGATGAACATGTTTTTCTTTCCAAATAGGTCAACAAGTTGTAGAAGAAATTTTGGATGCTCAGCGGCCAGCTTGTCCTCCAGAATACGTTAATATTCCAATTCCCGAAAACCATACTTACAGGACGGACAACCCTCATCATACAGAAATGCCTTTCTTGAGAACAAGATATGATATGAAGACTGGGTCAAATCCTAACAATCCCAGGCAACAGGTACAACATGAAACATAAAAATAGCAACAGAAACCTTTCATTCAGTATATAGAGAAGGTACTAGAAAAATATATATCTATAAATCAGGGACAGTTTTTGTGATAATGAATTGCATTGTCTGCTGAAATATGAAAATATATACGGTGATTCATGAGGAAAGTCACGTGGTCAAAAGGTGGATAGAGTGGAGCAAGACGAGTCGGTGTGATTATATGAAGTTTTTTTACATCCATGGCGGAGATACAGGGTATTATGTGAATTGGTCGTTATTAGTCATCAAGTCAGCCAGTCAAGTTATTCATCCACTTGAATTTGGCAACGACGTATCTGTCAAATATCAAAATGACATAAAATTCAGTAAAAATTACAGAACTGAGTGTCCTATGTGATGATCGTGAGTCTAGAAATATTTTAGATACATCCGAACTGACACATAATTTTTGAACAGGAAGTAGAGTTGTTCTACTTCATGTGTTGCCAAAGTTTCTAGTGTTTTATGAGCAGAAAAGATTCGAAAATTCATGAATACAGTGAGCATCATAAGTGTTGCACCCCTATATATAACTCTCTTGTTAGGAAAATCGCCGAGACACGTCGACTCTACTATTTCTACTATTTGAATAAACTATTCATACAAAAGTGTACATTGTAGATATCGAAAGTCGACGTGTCTCGTGTGTCATCATTTCTTATATGAATTACACTATATGAGTGAGTTCACACTCATGCATTTTTTTCAGTTGAATGAGATAACGCCATATATAGACGGTGGTCTCTTCTATGGCGTCACCAAGCAGTGGTCTGATCAGCTTAGAACATATTCGAATGGGTCAATCGACGAGTGTGGTCGTCTAGCATTCTCCCATGACGGACTTTTTCCCGAATACAATACTGCGAGACTACCTATGGCGAATCCACCACCTCCGTTTTACCATGCGCATTACACCAATGTCCATGAAACTGCAAAAGTCGACAGGTTTTTCAGTAAGTATATTCCTGGGTGCCTTCCTGCACCTGCATAGCATAAATGACTTACTTTAAACTCATCTTATCATATATTTTATCACAGGATTGTCCTGATCGAAGATAGCTTGGATGAATGTCCACATCCAATGAAATCTCATATCGCGTATATTTAATGACTCATCTCGGACTTGTCACATCATGCATCATCCTCGCAAAACAATGGTTGACTGAAATGATGAATGACATCACAAACAGAGGGTACGCCAAACTCGATGGCGTAATAAAAGTGTCTAGAGAACGGAAAAATTATATCATACTGGACCATGTAGTTCCTATAAATATTAGTTCTTATTATCCTGCCTTTTCAGAATTGGGAAATCCTAGAGGCAATGAGAACACCTTTCTTCTGACATTTGGAGTCATGTGGTTCCGGTACCACAACTACATAGCTAGTAGACTTTGTCATCATCATAAAATAAACGACAAAGTGACAGATTGGTCAAGTGAAAAAATCTACAACGAAGCACGAAAATGGGTTATTGCCACGCAACAGAGGATAGTGGTCTACGAATGGCTTCCCGTGCTATTGCAAGAAACATTAGACCAATATGAAAAGTATGACGCTAGTATCGACCCGCAGATTGATCAGTTCTTTCAGTCAGCTGCATTCAGATTTGGACACACTCTCGTAGTTCCAGGGGTGTACCTGCGGAGCTATTTGAGAGACGATTGTAAGAGAAGGTTCAAATCCTGGAAGAACTTCGCTGTTCGCACTTGCAATATTTTCTGGAGACCACAAGAACCACTGTTGAACAGAACAGACGATAATAGTACTTTTTTGGACATCGATAGATTATTGATGGGCATGTCAGTACAACTGACTGAGAGAGAAGATCACGCTATTGTTGAAGACTTGAGAGGAAATGTGTTTGGGCCTTTAGAGTTTCCAAGGAGAGATTTAATGGCAGTGAACATACAAAGAGGCAGGGATCATGGGTTGCCAGATTTCAATTCCGCAAGGAGAGCGTTCGGATTAAAACCTTATCAAAGTTTCTCCGACTTCAATATAACAGAAGCCGTAAGTATTCGATACCATTCAATGTGGAATTTATCTTAATCGAGCAGTGTCAAAACATTTACATTTACCTTCACTCTATTTAGACAAGAAAAGAACTGGAACGACTCTATAAGTCTGTTGACAAAATTGACGTATGGATTGGAGGTATTCTTGAAACTTCAGATGGACCGGGAGAATTATTCAGAACTATTATAAAGGACCAGTTTAGAAGAATACGAGATGGAGATCGTTTCTGGTTTGAAAATAGGGAAAATGGGTGAGATAATCAATTTAAGGAATGTAGAACCGTGTCTCAGGAAGTATTCAAGAGCCTGCTATAAACTACAGGTCCTGCTCTCCCTAATCCCACTCAAGTTTCAACTTCTAGGATATCGGCTTCCAGAGTTGAAGTAGCGATGTAGAAATTGTGTTTTCTTATATATATAAGCTTCAGATATGTTTACCTAATACATTTAATTCAAATCCCGACCTTTCATTTGGGTTTAACAGGTTGTTCACGATGGAGGAAATGAATAGAATCAATGCTGTAACTATTTATGATGTGATAATGGCTGTAACAAAAATGGATGCCGAAGATATCCCAAAGAATCCATTTACTGCTCCAAAGATAGAAAGTGATGAGCGTTTGATACAGGAATGCAACCTTAGGAACTCTTCTCAGTATTACCACTTAGAACAACTAAATCAGGCACTATTGGCGGAAGAATGTACCAGACCAGGGTCCTATGATTATTTCGAAAATAGCGAGACCTCCTACATTTTAACATTTGTTTTTTTGGGAACTTGTATCGTAGGTAAGAACAAGCTTGGAGACTATCAGTTAGATGAAATACAAACAGCTACAAGAGTACGTATCCAGCTATCCAGAAAACTATCTTTGGTACCTAATTTAACGAGGAATAATTTATTCAAAATATTATCCGATACTAAAAGTAGACATAATTTCGAATTTTCGTATCTGGATTCATTTGTAACTACATGTAGGCATTCTGCAAAAACATGCTTAGTTCATATTCATATGATTCAAGGTACTATTGGAGCTGTATTTCTGTTGATGACATTGAAGAAAACTGACACAAATACCACCATCAAACAAACGAATGAGATGAAAAGGAGAACTTTGAGAAGTGACACTCACATAAAATGGCCGCTTTTTATAGGTATGGAAGTGGGATTTTACAAGTTTTATTATATATCTAAATTTTTTTACAGCCACTGAATGGGTAGGACCTGAAAGTGCCCCAAGAAAAGTAATTATAGCAATAAAAGCAGACATGAAACAATTAGTTGTATCCTGTTTTGATGGGATTTTGCTCAGAGCACTCGATTTTTCTTTGACCGATACAATGAAAATTAAAATTTATCACATCACAGATGAGCTGACGATAATATTGCATTTACGTAACAATTATGATCTGGTAAATATTCGAATCATTTTCAGATTGATACTATCACATGTGCACGTTCTAGGTGTTGCAATTTGAATCAGACTACTTGAGGACTAACTTTTTGTCTGAAATAGATTGCAAATTAGTGAAAACGGGAATAGTTCAGACAGATATTATTAATTTGACGTGGAATGCAGCTCAGAAAATAGTGATAACCAAAGATAACCGACAAAAAAGACTGGAAATGTTCTTTCGTGTAGTATTTGCACAAGCCTTCAAAATCCAACATTCCAAAACTGAGATTCTATCTGTTGATGCCTATGTAGCCAAAGAAGTTGTCGATACAGAACTTACATTGACCGAATTTGCTGATGCTCTGAGTATGACGCCAAATAACCAATTCGTGAAGAGAATGTTCTCGCTCATTGACAAAAACAAAAACGGATGTATTTCATTCAGAGAATTTGCTGATTTACTCGTAATTTTTGCTGATGGTACTGAGGAAGAGAAAGCCAAGTTACTATTCGACATGTACGATATAGATGGTGTGGGGTATCTGAGGCAGGACGATTTTCATAACATGATCAAGTAAATTGAAAAAGGCGTTATTACAAAAACTGAATATATACGACATGAATCAATTGAACTTCTGGAGATGACGAGCTAGTAGAAAATGCATATTTTGATGGTAAAATTGATGATTATATATACTTACATAGTCTTAATACCCAAGGATGATATTTTCATTCTACTTTCTTACATCTCGTATAGTTCAGTTATTGTATTAATCTCACTCTCGCTCGAATCAATGATCAAAAAGAATTCACATACTATTTTTCAAGGTCATTTTTGGAAAACGTTGGTGGTAATATTGAAGATGAAAATATTTACGCGACCATATCTCTCATGTTGAAGAATGCAGGCATTGAACACAAGAAAAACAATTTGACATTCGATGATTTCAAAGGAATGATAGGAGATGATATAAAAAATCTCAACGCGGCTAAACTTGGTATCAAAGGATTCGAACAACAAGGCAAATCGACGAATACTTATTTGGACTATGCAAAGGATACGATCGAGAATATTTACGAGTGAGAATATCACATCAGTTACGATGAAATTTAATGGTGCTATTTTCAGGAGCAAACGAGACATCCAGGAACGTTTCAATCAAGGTGCTCGAACCATCGATGCAAGCCAACAAGAATTTATAAAAATACAGTCTAGTGTTCAGAGGCAGAATGCCATAATTAGTTTCATAGAGATAAAGTCAAAAGAAATATTCTGGTTTTCTCTGTATACTCTGGTTTTGTTGGCGATTTTCCTCGAAAGATCTTACTGTGAGTCAAAGTTTATCCGTCTTATAATGAATTGACATAATGAGTGAGAACACCACTTGTAACGTAAAGAAGACACATCCAACATCAGAGGCATAACATAAACAGAAATTTGAGGTTATTATATATTCATCTCCCCTCCAGACCATTTTGCGACTTCTCCACGTTTAAAAAACAATATGCCCAGTGTGAATAACTCGGTCTTTCATCATGAATCATTAGCATCATTATTAGCATGGGGTCAGTGAATATCAGAAATTCAATAGATTAGAATTGAATTGAAAAAATATTGAATTGGCAAGCATTTGTATATATACCCATTTTATTCAAAAATAATAAAAAAATGAACGAGTGAAATAAATTCACTCATCCTTTGAATCGGCATTTGGAAGTTTACTGGAATGAAGAGGCTGATTCCCTTGAAAGTTCAGGGCGTTTTCTGGAGGCACGCTTTTGTAAGATATATTTGAAATGCTGTAGCATTGAACCTTTGTGAACTCCCATGTCCCATCATGTGGTGCATTGCTGTTCATCTATCGAAACTATAAGTAATTTTTCGGCGATGCTCTTGTTCAGAGCATTCATAAAATCTCCAAAGTTGATATAGAATTCAAGAGCAGATTGCAGAAATTTAAAAAACAATCTCAGCTAGGTTCTGACACATCTCTCTCTATTCTTTAAAATACTGAATTCATTGATCTGTAGATTATTCCGTTGAGAGAGAACATGGTGGCTTAAGACAAATAGCTGGTTATGGAGTAACAGTGACTAGAGGAGCTGCTTCAGCGATGATGTTTACGTATTCGTCTTTACTTGTAACAATGTCTAGGAACACAATAACGTTCTTCAGAGATACAGTGCTGAATAACTATTTTCCATTTGATGCTTCAGTGGAATTCCACAAATATATTGCAGGTTGGGCAGGACTATTAACAGGTTGGTGCAATATTCCTGATATACATATTTATATGTAAATTTGTTTATTGGCGATTTTTTCTTTTCAGTGCTTCATATTATCGGGCACGCCTTCAACTTTTACCATATATCGACTCAAACGTCTGATGACCTGACATGTTTATTCAGGAATTACTTTCACGCGTAAGTGAGATGATATTTATTCGATAAAAGTCTCGTAACCACTATCGCACAAAGAAAAAAAATGTTAGCGTTCGGAAATATACTTCATTTACTGAACTTGCCCCCAATTCGGCATAAATGAGGAAGCATCAATAAACTGATCAACTGTAGTATTATACTCAGAGAGTACACCTAGTCGTATCATGTACGCTATTTCCCTTGAGATAAAGTAAGTTGTATATGAAGTACAGCGATTACAATTATATATATCGAAAACAGCACATATTAGTGCTTATTTGATTTTATAGGCACCAGAATGTCGAAATTCAAGTATAATAATGAAAAACTAATTTCTTCGATTCCTTTTTCAAGTAAAAGTAAAAGAGTCTTGAAGGTCTTTTAGATCCACAACCAAGATGTTTGGCATTTCCATGTCTTCGAAATTATGACAAATTCTGACAGTATAAAGGTTGGAATTTATTCATACTATACATTCGCGTATCAATTTTGCATGAAATAATATTTTCTGACATAAATCTTTCAACAAAGTATTAAATCATCATAGTTAACTGTACCCATCGAGTATCAGCATACTGCTAAATCTCTAATTTCTTTCCCAATCCGATATGAGCTCAAATACAGTGAATTAGCTAGCATTGTATCTATTTTTCATCTTCCGTAAACCTTCCGAAAATATTCATCCTCTCAATTTTAAACACGTCGATCGATTTTCAAAAACTAAAAATCTGAAATGAAGTACCCAACGAACCTTTTCGAAAATCGGTCAACAGGTTTCCAATAAAGAGGGTGTTGCGGTTAGGAAGCGTACATACTGTTTCAGAATGAAACGCGAAATTATCTTTTGAAAATGAAATACATTTTTCAGAACTCATGAAATTCCCAAGTTCCACTACTGGTGTTGGCAAACATTGACAGGGTTCACAGGGATTATTTTAACTGTGATTTTCATTGTAATGTATGTTTTTGCATTACCAGTCATCAGGCGAAAAATCTACAACTGGTTTTGGTACACACATAGTCTTTATCCCCTGTTTTTCATTTTCCTTATTTTACATGGATCAGGTAGACTCATTCAGGTGACTGAACATTTGAAGAACATCCATAGAGAACTGACATTTTATTGTTGTAGCCTCCATTTACTTATTATTTCTTGCTTGGACCTCTGGTACTATTCATCTTCGACTCTCTTGTGAGCATCAGCAGAAAGAAAATCGAAATTCCTGTCATTCGCGCAGAAATTCTACCATCGAGTGAGTATTGAACGACCATGGTGTACCTTTTTACATACGTGCCGTTCTAGATGTCACGATGTTGGAATTTCGAAAACCAGAGATTTTTCAGTACAAGTCCGGCCAGTGGGTTAGATTAGCTTGTATGGAACTGAACAAATATGAGTATCATCCATTTACGTTATCATCAGCCCCTCATGAAGATAATCTCACTGTGCACATCAGATCAGTAGGTCCATGGACGCACCTCATCCGCAGTTTGTACGATGTCCGATTGAGAGGCAATTCAAATTGGGCAAAAGTAAATTTATATCAATATCATGAAGGAATAACTCATAACATAACTCATCACGGAGATGTGTTTTTCTGTATGTGATTTGAATGAACTGTGTTTTGAATGTGCAACATAATGCAATGGATATCTCAACATGAATTCCTGTTTGTTTTATCCACAAACACATGACTTCATGTAAAGTTCGCCATTTTTTCTTTTTTTTTTAAATGTGTTACCTTTTGAAACTTATTACCAAAAGGTGAATTCGTAGGTTTTTTTTTTGATTCTTCAACGTTTCTATTCCTACTAAGAATGCTTTTGAAAAATTCATTACACAAAATGAAAATACGGATAAATCTCTGAAATTGTTTTAGTTATATTTGGATGGTCCATATGGAGAAGGACATCAAGATTGGAATACATATGATGTAGCAATTCTAATAGGTGGGGGCATTGGAGTTACCCCATTCGCAAGTATTCTGAAAGATATATCTTATAAATCAAATAAAATAAGGACTCACTGTCAAAAGGTATGCGGGTTCTTCGAAATGAAATATGTTCCACACCTTCGATTCATTTCAGGTGTATTTCATATGGGTATCTAAGACTCAGAAACAGTTTGAATGGCTGACAGACATCATCAGGGACGTGGAGGATAAAGATGATAAGCTATTTGTGAGCTGTCATATATTCATCACACAATTTTATGAGAAATTCGATTTGAGAACGATACTCTTATACATTTGCGAGAGGCACTATCAAAGAGTATTGAATAAGTCATTATTTACAAACCTCAGAGCCGTCACTCATTTTGGAAGGCCAGCTTTTCCGCAATTCTTCAAAACTGTTCAAGCCATTCATGAAACGGTTGGTATTCATTTCGATGTGCACCTGATATGGTACTAATGGTTGTTTTTTTTTTAGTCTAAGCGAATCGGAGTATTCAGCTGTGGGCCACCATCAATGACTTCAGGGGTTGAATTGGCGTGTAGTAAGATTAATCAGCAAAGTGAACAAAAATTTGAACATCATTTCAAAAATTTCTGATATATTCCTTCGTTTTCCTTCTTTAGAAATAATATATTACTAAGGAGAATAGTATTAGAGCAATATTGATCTCTATCGTTATTCCTCTGCCACAGTCTATGATTTCACGCTCCTGAAACGAATAAATGTATAATGAGGTATGCCAGTGTACAACTACGTTAATCACCAATGGATGTTCATTATAACACCCTTTGAGTCTACGCCTTTCCAAATTATTCAGATTCCTTTTCTGACAAGGTAGCAAGGTTGTATTGATGGTATCGTATTCATACTTTGCTTCAACAGTTATCGCTACAGGATTTGTCGATATAACTATATTGTTTTTTCTAATTTTAGTATTGTTGATGGCAACGAAGATCAAATTACTGTTTGGTATTCGTTTGACATAATAGTTCCTAAAAAATAAGTGTGTCATGTGAAATATTTCTGAATTATGATGGTTGTGATACATTTCTTCAATTCGTAAGTGGAAACCTACCTACCCTCCCAGAAAAATATACATTGAATTCAAACAATAGGCAAGCAACGCAATATGAATTTTGTTTTCAACAATATGCCTACCTCCACTCCAGATATTTTTTTGATGTATTCAGAGGCTTACCTCTCATAAGAAATTTCTCCATAATAAGAACCTTTGATGAATAGTTCTTGTTGGAGGACAAATAGATCTAATTTCTTCTCGCAAGCGTAATACTTTTTTGATGGTATTTCCTCCTCTGTCTCATCTGAAAATATTATTACATATATATTGATCCCACGTACAGCCATCAGTACTGTATACCTGTGGCATTCCCAGAAAACAGTCGCAAAAGTAATCCACTCATATCCGATAGAATATCTATTATATTCGATACAATCCAGTTGAAACTCGTTTTCATTGGCTGAAATCAACATAAAATGATGAGAATGATTCTCATATACAAACAAAATTGTATTAGATAGTTGTATCGATTAATGGTACACAGCAAAACTGCAGATATCTTGGATAAAAATATCAAGAGTTAGTCAAACTCACTCAGAAAAGTTGATACTTAAAAAGGTACAGGGTATCGAAGTTTTCATTTGCATTTCGTTTTTTCTGAATAATTCATCAACAGGGTGACATAACTGCACGAAATTAGACATTTAGGGGTTTTCTGAGGCGAGAAATTCAAATCCGGCCTTAGTTTGGTTTATATAGTCACTTGTAGAGGGCGCTTCAACTACTTTGTGTTACAGTGTATTAGTCTAAATGTTGAAGATTAGGTATTTCCCATCTCCTTTTCGCAAAAAAAGTATACTTTACGAATGTCTCTCCGAGTGGCCGAATCTGCTGTTTTGCTGTGTACCATTAATAAGCGGACACGCTGTATATATTTTGAGAAATGTATCGAGAATTAATACTCACTTTGATTATTAAATTAGATGAACTAGATGAACTCGAATTATCAACAATTTCACACAGGGCTTGATAATCATATAAAGTGATCTGTTTGAATATATTTTCTTCGACCATTGATTGGAATATGTCTCCTTCAGCTTCTCCGAAGAAAGTTCCAGTACTACTAGTTTCCTCAGAAACTATTATATAACCAGAACTGTCCAAAACATAGCAATCTAATGAATCATTGCATCTGCTACAATGAGAACACTGGTTCTGTAAAGAAATACATTGTTTATGCTATTCATCGTGGACGAATGAAGTGAAACATGATATTAAGGTATGACTTGGGATTTCTTCTCAACTATTCATGCCTACATTATTTAGAATCTTAACATGTTCTTATTCATTCGTCCTTCCTGTCATAATCACTAGCTGATTATAGCAATTATAGCCTTGCCTGGCTTCATTTTCTTTTCTGTTTATACCGCGATCTTTTTAGATATTTTAACCTCGATATGATTTTTTTAACTTCATTCTTAAGATTATGTAGTTATATTTCGCATGCACAGACGACTTACCGATAATTTATTGGATATTTCTTTGAATCGGGTTTGAAGTTTGAGCTGTGAAAACTGATATCCAACAACAGATCCAGGAGCTTCTTTACCTCCATCTGATGGAAAAATAGCAAAACTCCCAGTAACCATTGGATTGGCCCGAAATGATGCATCAAATGGCACTGAATACACAAATGATTCGTCATCATACTGATGCTGCAGTACCGCACTTTTATACCATTTTTCGTTTATCGCTTTCGGATGCAGCTCCCCAAATTCTCTTGAGAAAATTAGCACAAATTCCAAATAGAAATAGATGGCAATCAGAAAAACTTACTTTTTGATTTTGATTTTATCATTTCCTAGCTTTATATACTCCCACCGGGTTAAACCACTCATTGTTGCGACAAATCTGAGCGAGGCATCATAACGTTGAAAAAGAGGAAGTTCCCTAGGCTTGAATTTCCATTTTTCATTGAAAGATTCATGAGTATTCCTCGCATCGAAAATCAATCTTTGAACCAAATGCATATCACAGTAGTAATCATTCTGTTCTAAACGTCTTTCCTTTTCTCCATAATCTTCATACTGACTCTCCCATTTGAAGCTTCTATTGTACATCTTCTCAAGGAATTCCAAAAGCTCTGCTTCTGGAGTGTCGAACTCGTGACCTTCTAAGTAATGATACTTACAGTATACCCTGCAACCATGAATACCAACAATATTTTGAACAAGTTATGATCTTAAATATTTATATATATATATATATATATACCATTTTGGGTGTATTTTCCACTTTCCTGTGAAAAATGAAGTCAAGTTCTCGCCAGTGTGTTTGTTCCTCAAAATCTCGTCACCAACCTCTAAACTATAATTCCCATATTTATTAGGTATAGCAAGGCCTAATGAAAAAGGGGTATTTTCTATTGCAGTGTAGTAGTAATCGTAGGAAGCTTCAAATACTCTTTTCATATCATCGTAATGGTAACTTAACTTAATACCAAACATACTACCATCTTCGCCATCCACCAATGCTTTTCTCAAATTTTTAACACTTTCGCTTAGTTCCCTCGGTTCTTGACTTGATGCATGTTGTTCGACTTGACTCAAATCCACACTATTATAGTTGTCTTTGAGAACACCTTCGAACTTTACGAATTACGAATATATACACACATCAAAACTATTTGATATATCAATGATCAATACCATTCACTACCAAAGAAAACTCACCACTGGTCTCAAATCTGGATGCATTAGCACGTACCCATTGTTACTAACAATAAAAGCATAGCCATTAACTCCAATCTGAAGAAACAATTTTTGAATTTTCGGATTTATAAAGCAATGAGTATTACCTCACTTTATAAGGTACTGTTATTCTTTGAAATTCGTCTAATGGTACATCTGTACCGGCAACGCCAAGTAGGTACGCTGTTCGGGTATCATTCATTTTGTTGATTTTGGTATCATAGCACGGTATTGCAACTGAGCTCAGCAGTCTATATGGTTCATTTATTGTATTGTCCGTCTCGTCATCGTACTGAAAAAAAAAATAAATGTTCCCATATTTTGAATGAACGATTAAAAATATTTATCTTGAACGACAATATGTACTTAAAATCAGAACTATTGTTCAACGGGTCAAGATCTTATTAGCAAATTCTGTCGTATTTATTGAGCTCATCTATATGTTCATTTTGAACAATGATACTGATATATATTCAATGAACTCAAAATACTGTTGAAGTATTTCGATGTTTCTTCACCAGAGAGCATAATCATAGAGAAAGAGAGAGAGAGAGAGCGCATCAGAGAGAGCATAGTTGACCGAAGTTCCTAATCAATATTGTAGGGTTTGGTAATGGTTCGACCTATTGTACAATATTAAATCACACAAATGACAATATTTACATAGGTACCGTTAAATCTGCATATGCATGAGTCCAAGATACGGGATGATCAACTGCTTGTAATACTAGAGGTCGGGCGATAACGCTGATATATTGCAATACAGAAGCTGTTACTTGTTCTAAACTTTGAACCGGCGTATAATAGCCTGAAAACAAAATCTGAGTATGAGAGACCTTAACACATATGTGGTCGAAATATATATAAACCTCTATTAGCACAAGACATCCATTTTATTTCTTCAACATTTGTAGACTCTCTTCCCACTAGGTAGGTGAATATTCGAACTGGTTTGTTAGAACCATTATTCAGAAAATTGTACTGCATTATGACATCACTCATATTTCCACTAACTCCATCAGTGATTACCATTATAGCTTGATTGCAATTACTACTATTTCCACTACAGCCCCTCGCAATTCTGTACTGAGAATCAAAACTATGTTCAGAGTTTGATTCATTAGATGGAAAAAAGTATGAGATACCTTCTCAAGAAGTCGAAAAGCTACTTCTAGAGCTTGATCGATATTAGTTTTTCCATCTTGTTCCAAATTACTTATAGCTTCCTTGAATATAATTATGTTTTCTTCTGTGGCTTGTACTAGCATGTTCTCGAAACAAGGAATAGTGTAATTTGTTGTTGAAGAGTAGTTGAGAACATTCACATAATCATTGTTTGAGAACGTATCCAGAATGCTGAAAGCTGTCAGGGAACCAATGTGGTGGCCCATTCCTTGAAAAAAGTATTGATTTTCATTATTCTCAACTGACTATATGTATTCAGTTCATTATTAAGCTCAATCATTATTAATAATTAAGCTGAATATTAATGTGTGAAGGCCCATTCCACAGAAATGTTTAGGTTTTATCATTGTGTTCCCAACTATTTGACTTACCCTTCATTGAACCAGAATTATCTATCAAAATCACAACATCTTTAGTACATGTAGCTGCTTCTATGAACCATGTTCTTATTCGGCAGTCGAATAACAATAATTCCTTGTTAGTTTCGAATTTCTTTGCTGGCCATCGCCATGCTAAACAAACATTAAGTTTATATGTCTGCTCTAGTTATGCAGTATGAATCAGGAAGAGTGAGTCAAATCCGAAATGTGAATAGAGTGTCTGAATAGCACAAAAATATGGAATATTCTTGGTGCAGGTGCTTTGATTTGAACCAAAGTATGAATATGAATATATATGTTTGTATAAGTTCCTGTTCAGTTCCGCCTTCACTGACTTAACTGAGATTCAGGAGGTGTATCAAACTCTATTTCTTCATAATATTCCAGAAAGGCTCTGTACTGAATTGAAAATCAACTTCAACTCATTCATGGAACAATATTATAGAAGGCACTTGGCAAAACAGAACAAATTCAAACATCTTTTAAGATTTTCATCAAAGAGGAAGGTAATCCATCGAATAAAAGTATTCTTCACAAATTCCTTTCAGATAGTCGAAATGAGGGAGAGTTCCATATATCTTCTGGTGGAAAAGGCACCTCATTGCATCCTCTGACTCGACTCGTTATAGTAATAAGAATAGTAAGTGTTCTAAAATATCGCACCGGTGGACCGGAGTATAAACGGGTATTTTGATAAAACAATCTTGCTATCAATAGAACAATGTTGCTAAAACAGAGCCATTACTTGCTATAAATGTATTCAATCTACATGATGTAGTCAAGTGATAAATTAAGTAAACAAAACATCTTGAATCATAATAATAATTCTATCGTAGATTCCGGAAGTTCAGACCATTTTTTCTGAATCACCCTTTGAATATTTTAAAAACATTGAAAATACCTGGATAATGTCTCATGATTCCCGTTGCACTTCCAAAATACTGCCAGGATAATGCTGGATCGAAAATATAGTTATCCTTAAAAATTTCATCTAGCGATTCTGACCATTGAATTGCAGAAGATGCAGGTATTTCTGTGAAAATAATATATTAGTCTATTAATGGGGTTACTGATGCAAGAATTCAGCTTCATTTCATGTCTAAACATGGAACCAATTGATTACACACCTAGATCATAGACGTTCACCGGCACATGCACTGAACTATAATTTGTATTGACTGCAAGATTATAAAAATGTGTGTCATTGTTAACAGTCATATTTCTGTACATGTAACTGTTGTTTCGCAATTTCTCAGGTAACTCTATCTTTTCATCTGGTATAGGTGAGTATCTGGAGCTGTAGTAGGTATAATTACTTGAAATTTCAACACGTGGCTGTTCAGCATAACTTTCGGCATACATTTGAATGCGCTGAAAATACATAGTGGTAATTCATGAAGATACTAATGAGACTGACTGAGTTTACCCGAATCGCTTTTATTTTTGAGTCTATCATAATGGACATATTAGCTTTGATTTCAGAAAGTAATGCTTTTGGATCTTTCTTCTGGATTTTAGCATTCAAGAATGTATACTTCTGCAAATGAAAATATAAAAATTATGTACATCTTTCAACAATGTATTCCATTTCAACTGACCTGTTTGATTTCTGAATATCGAGTGATAGCTTGTCCTAAAGTCCACAAGTCTTTCCCGATTGCTTTTGCCCATTGAGAAACTCTAAAAATTGAATGGAACAACGTTAGAAGTAGTAAAATAACATATATAGTATAAGACGATATTCACTTACTCTTCACCCTGTAGAGAACTCCGTGTTTCGGTCGGAAAATTAATAAAAAAAAGTATGATCGAAAGGAAGACCAAAATGAATAATCTGTTCAACTTGAACATGATTCAGTTATAGCCATTGAGCACCTTCCTAATCTGATGCTCAGTTAAATCTGGCGGAGATGGTCAAAAATACACCAATCTATTATTAGATATAGGCACACCAGCAGGATTTATAGAGTAACTTATTCTACACTTATAAGCTACATCTACCGTAACTTCAATAAACGATCACAAACTGAAAATTTCATAAATGATATTGGACAATTGAATTCAGATATACAGGATGTTCTCATGCATCAACTATATTCAGTATAGTATATTCTTATTTTATAGCTGGTTATGCACATACATAGAAACATTGATAATAAAAAACCATGTATTGCTATTTTTATTGACTTGACAAAAGCGTTCGACACGGTGAACCACAGTATACTACTCGAAAAACTGAATAATATTGGCGTAAGAGGAATTGCACAAAACTTATTCAAGAGTTATTTGTCAAATAGAGAGCAATATGTATTGATAAATGATGAAATCAGTAAACCGCGAGTAGTGTGCTGTGGAGTACCACAAGGGACAGTTCTCGGACCAATACTGTTTTCTATATATTTAAATGATTTGCTTACTTTGGAATCAGAAGGGAATATTATTTCATTCGCTGATGACACTGTCATACTTTACGAAGATGAGGACTGGCATAACCTGAAACACAAAATTGAGGGTGACTTGGATCGACTATTTTGTTGGTTTGACCAGAATTTATTAACCATAAACTACGATGAAACATCATACTTACCATTCACGTCATATAAAACGGGGCTTCCAAATTTCCATACAATAATAACGTCGACAGATGGAAAAATAGTAATCAAAAATGAACAAAGTACCACATATCTTGGGATCATTATAGACACACACTTGAGGTGGGATATGCACATTCATTATACCGTTCAAAAAATTAGGGGGTTAATATACAAGTTCAAAAAATTGAAAACTCTAATGAATTCTAAAGAACTCAAAATTTTGTATCATGCTCTTGTTGAGTCAATACTACAATATGGAATTATCGCCTGGGGTGCTTGTAATAAATCGACGCTTATATACTTGTCTTCAACAATAAATCCACCTTTCCACAAATTCAGCATGATAAAACTACCCGAGCTAAACACAACAATCTCTTGAGAAGTCAAAGTGCTGAAAAATCAATTGGACAAAAAAGTGTATTCTACAATGGTCCAAAATTATATAATTTGCTAGATACGGATATGAAACAATCCAAAATGAACTTTTCGGGAAGAAAGAAAATAAAAAAATGGATTCTCGACAACTATGAATTGATTCACGAAAGCTTGGAATGAATAAATAATATTCTTTGTTTCGAAATTGTTACACAATACATCGTCAGTTACTAGTGAATAGATGTAGAATATTGTTAATTTTTTATTATTCATATTATTTATTGTTATCATTATTTCATTTTTAGATAGATTTATATAGAGAGCAACTACCACTATATCATCACTGCTATCAAAACTTACTAAAATATTGTATATCCACCTCCAATCAAGAATCATCAGATTCTTAAGGAGGTTCCTTGCTTTATTCAGTAACTTTAGATATAGATAGATACTATTATAATTCGTTGTATTTCTTCTTTTTTTCTGAATAAAGATTATTATTATTATTATATATGTGAATACGAGCATACTTAACAGCATTATTATTAATGATCATATGAGGAAAATTGTACATATTACCTATTAGTTTTTTTTATTTCCATCACATGAAAGGAAAACCTGAATATGTTCAAGGAACATAGTATTAGCCAGCGGTGGGATGTTGGGAGAGAAGGGAGGTATTGGATTTTTCTTGAATGTTTGGAAATCGCATCAGGAAAGACTTCACTGGGCAAAGAATTCCACTACTTGGCCATTCTATATATCTAAGAGGGAGAGATCGCTCACCTTCTAAGATGTTCTAGGACAATGAATTCGTGAGTGTAATATCACCGACTAGGCGAATAGCTCTTATAAATAGAAACTGAGAACTTCAGTAAAGGTACCTCTTCTCACGGAAAAGCCAAATATTTGTGAAGCAGTTCTCACATGATTGATACCAAGCATGGATATTGACGATCTCACATGAACAGTGGTACCTGACATCATCATAGTGGGCATCGTGTGATCTGCCGTCTTGGTGAATATACAAGCTTGAGATTGTGTTGCATTGAACTTTACTAGATTTTCAGATCCCCCATTTCATTTAATGCGTCGACCTCTCTCCATCTTGCACCTCTTACCTCATTGGATAGGGGCTTAGAAGGAGGAGGAGGCAATTTGAAGTGTATACTATCATACATAAAGCTATGGACTGGACACACATCCAAAAAATCGTAAATGTGGAGCAGAAAAAAAGTGTATGCCAAGACAGATCCTTGTGGAACAACAGCATCGAGAGTCTTCAGATGCGACCCCATCTACCACAACATGCAATTATCTATCTGTAAGGAATCTAGATAGAAAAAGTTAGGGCGGCAAACCATATGACAGAAGTTCCGTTAGGAGGCCTTGGTGCCTTACTCAGTCAAATGCCTTAGAGATATCCAATGCTATAGCCAGAGACTCCACCACATGTTTCTCGATTGAAACCTGCCACTAATATATCACATAGGCAAGCAGGCCTCCTGTTAATCTCTCTCTAGATTCAGCATCTCTCTAGATATCAGATGAGCTTGATGTTGATTGCTTTCAAGTCACATATGGTAGTGCAATTGGTATTTGGTGGTTAGGAAGGGTTTTCTTGTATTTTTCGGAATTGGATACACTCTACTTATCTTCCAGTTGAAAAGGAATACACTGTGTTTGTATGAAAGGGTGAAATGCCTGCGAAAAGAATGGAAACCTTGAGGAATTGATGATCTTTGATCTTATCTTGGTCTGTTTACTCTTTTATCCAAACATGATAATCTCCGATTTCTTCAGCACATTCCATAGGGTGTCCTCATTCATAACACATTTGTCTCCAAGGAAACTCAGGAAAAAACATTCAAAGACCATCTCAGTCAGTTGCAAAGTGCTTTCAGCTGTCCATTATCAATGCTATACTATTGATAATGCTTCAATTAATCGATCAGCCAATTCAAAAAAATTAGATAAATTTTCAAAAAATTTAACAGGCAATGATTTTTCAACATCTTTCTATTGATAGAATTATAAAGTAAATATTTACAAAAACAATTCAAATTATGACTGATCCTCCACAGCAGCTTCTGTTGTTTCTTTTGAAGGTTTAGTAAGAACCTTATCAATCAAACCAAACAGTTTTGCTTCTTCAGGATTCATGAAATTGTCTCTCTCAATGTTTTTTTCTATCATAGATAAATCTTGCCCTGTGTGTTTAACATAAAGTTGATTTATTTGTCCCTTCAATTTCATTATTTCTTGAGCTTGAATATGTATATCAGTAGCTTGGCCCTATCAACAGATCACTGAATTAATATAAAGAAAATCATATTACTACTTCACTTGTTTTGCAATTTCGTTGAAGAGCGATTGATTAATCAATTGTAGAAATTCCATATTGTTATACCTGCACTCCTCCAGAAGGTTGGTGAATCATTATTCTTGCATTTGGTAATGAATTTCTCATACCAGGGGATCCAGCAGCTAAAAGAAGTGATGCCATACTACATGCCTGTCCAACACACCTGAAAAAATTTTTTATACATGCTTTCTCATTGTGAAATCTTTGAAGTAATGAATCCAACTGACCATGTTGCAATTGGAGGCAAAATATACTGCATGGTATCATATATTCCTAGACCAGCTGTAACACTTCCTCCAGGTGAGTTGATGTAGAGGTGAATAGGTTTATTAGATGATTCTGATTGCAGAAACAACAACTGTGCCACTATTACTGAACTCAAAGAGTCATTGATGGGTCCCATTAAACATATTATACGTTCTTTCAGAAGTCTAGAATATATATCATAGGACCGTTCACCTCGACCAGTTTGTTCAACAACAATTGGAATCAATCCTATATGCCTTACAACATTCTTATACATATGAAGCTTCGTAGATCTCCTCTGAAATTAAAATTCAAAGGGATTTAGAGTATATTATTGAAATGGAGCTCACCAGAAATTCATTGAATAACTTTATTTTCAACATTATTTATTTTATGGAAGAAATTGCAACCAAAATAGACCTCGAGGTTATTTTCATCTTCTTCTATTTCAAACGGAAAGTTCTGAAGCCATTAACTAATACGGGCGCTAGTTTTGAAGTATTTTCGCAGATTACCCTATCTAGAAGGTAATCTGTGGTTTGAGATGGTTAAACCATCTCACTGTGGTTATACCACGTTTTACCTGATAATACCCCTTCGAGAATACGATTTCATTGTTATAATAGTCTTCGGAATACCCGCCGAGAGCAAATTTATATAGTGTCGTAAATCATGTAAAAATACCTAAAAATAAAGCAAATGAAGACTGTTTTGCACTCTACCTAAAGGCGTGAATTGGAAAGTTATATAAAAAAATCATACTCACAAGTTTTACATATATTTCATTTATGAATTGACATGTCAATCAATTATAGAACTCTTATATTCATATTATGTTTGGATAACATCTTCAATCAGGAAGGTGGTGTGAAAGAATATACGGGAAAACCCTTTAGAGTAGGCAACTGATGTGACGACATTGAGATCATTAAAATTGTGATTATGCATTGAAGTATTTCATCTATGATTTTCATATTATTTCATTTTCAGGCTACTTGAGCAGTGAACGTGATTATATTTGAATACTCTAATATTATCATTTCTTTAGCTCGTTTACTTATTTTATAGCTCAATATTTCATATTTTTATATCATATTATTATTATATTATATCATTCTTATTTTTATATTATATTTTTATTTTATATTTTTATTTTATCTTTATTACTTATTTTATAGCTTAATTCGCAATGATATCGAATATCATAAAACAATTCAGGGAATGTTTGAGAAATAGCAATGATACCGCGTTTATTATCTTGGTTGTAATCATATAGTGAGTTGTAACTATAGTCAATGTAGCTATATAGACATCATGGACACTGCCTGTAAAAATTCATGAAGGCAGACAGTAGAAAATATGAGTATAGCTTCTTTTCATCGAGAAAGAGCCATACTTTGAAGTTCCTTTTTTATAGAGAGGAGGCGTCTAAATCCCGTTCCGACGCCTATTGTTTATTGAAATTTAATTAATGACTATAAATCTGTACATTGCAACATTTGATTGTTGTTGGTAATACGAAGAACTCATAGAATGATACATACATATAGGTATAGTACAACAGATGACAGTACCCATGATAGTACCCAAGATACCCGTTTATCAGTTATAACATCCTCGTCATTAGCTCATCAATATATTCGAATTTGAGGATTCTGTTCTGTGTGTACTACCACAGAATAGAGATACGCTATGGGAGCGTAGAGTATCTCTATTCTGTGGTGCTGCCACGTTTTTCTGTCTTTCAGTGGGCTGATCTCCATGGTTCTCTACATTTTACGTTTCTGACACTCATTCTGTGATGCCTGTCCTCGAATAGTTGCCTACTTCTATTGAGCTATTTCTTTCTAACGTCTTTCCTCTTCGTTCTTCGTTCGTCTCATTTTTTGTAACGAGATTGTCGCTCTGCGAGGGTAGAGATTTTTTGCTAGTTCTAGTGGAAGTTTTATTCGTGGAGCCTAAAACTGTAAGTAATCAACTGGCAAAGATGTGTTTTCACTATTAATTATTCGCCCATAAGTGTAGGGTTGTTAGTATTATTGCGAAAGAGCACGCTGAGTTCTGGGTAGCCGCCATGATTAAAGTCCGTGCATGACGGTTTGTAAACCTCACATCGATCGCCTGTAGTTGAAGTCGTGATCAGTGATCTAGTCCTCACTCCTTGTTCATGCTGGTTTGTTCAGCGGTTGCTGGTTCAAAAATTAAGTAATTTATCGAAATCAAATTGTAAGTTATTTTTAGTTATTGCATTGTTGTTCTTGGTGCATTCGGCTATAGTTTTTATGCCCAAAAACCCTCCCTTTTCGTGATGAGACTCTTTCATCGTTTGTAATCGTGCTGAAGTAGTGACCTTCAACTGCCAACTTCCTTCATATTAGTGAGTGATAAAAGCCGTTAACACTATTGATTTGAGCACAGGGTTTTTGGATTATAATTCCACATAGAGAAAGCGTACTTCATAGGTTTCTGATTTTGAATTTTTCTGTAATTGATCTCGTCTATCCCATGTCAATTTGCATATCTCTCATAAATACAACAAATTGTTGAATAAACGAACAGGTAAATCGAACAGTTCGATAATGCTCTCATTTATAAGTTTTGCACCCCCAGATGGTGTAGGCGAATACTTCTCAAAATTATGATATACTACGCATTATTTAAAAGGTGTGGCTGACGCCATATTGTCAATCCGTCGCCGGTGCCTTGGTGAGTGCCGAGTGGTCGCAGTTATCTTTTATCTTTGTCCGCGTTGACTGTTCCCTAGCTCTCTGCCGCTGTGCTGGTCTCACTTCACAGTTAGAAGGGGTGGAAATACCTTACGTTTTTGGCCATATTCTATTCCAAGGTAAATCTGATATCTATTTATAGAATATCGGTGTAGCCCAAATTCCCAACTAGTGAGAAACAACATACATGAGTCATTTTGATCAAAATTCTTATTTCGAATTGAATAGATACATTTTCCGGGATCGATGATTGAGTCGGAAGTCATGTGTGGTCTTAGTTAAGTTCTACAGCGAGGATGTGAAATTATTCGCACTGATTTTTTCTTTCTGATTTCTTGTTTGCTCGTATTGATTTTCCTGCATTACGTTTTCTTGCAATGAAGATATCGTGACTCATTCAGTAAGGTTTTTTGTTCAATTTCAGATTTAGTGTTAGATCAAAATGTCTGCCCCCGACAAAGATGAACTAGTTCAAAGAGCCAAGCTTGCTGAGCAAGCAGAACGCTATGATGACATGGCCTCAGCAATGAAATCTGTCACAGAAACAGGTGTAGAACTCAGTAATGAGGAAAGAAACCTTCTGTCTGTTGCTTACAAAAATGTTGTTGGTGCCAGGCGATCCTCCTGGCGGGTAATTTCCTCAATTGAACAAAAGACTGAAGGGTCAGAGAGGAAACAACAGATGGCCAAAGAGTACAGAGAAAAAGTTGAGAAAGAACTCAGAGAAATATGTGATGATGTCCTTGTAAGTCTGGTTTTTAAATAAGTTCATTTTATTTCATATTTCTTTTTTTTTTATTGATGATTCATGAGCTTTCATCACCCTCACATGATGTTTATATATAACTTTCGTTCTTCTGAGATACTTTGGAGAAAATATTATTTATCTGATCAACTTTTAAAATATTGATTGTAAATCTGGGTGTGAGTAATAGGTAGTTAACTTTTATTATTGTTGTAGGGACTCCTGGATAAATACCTGATTCCCAAAGCTAGCAACGCAGAATCAAAAGTATTTTACCTAAAAATGAAAGGAGATTATTACAGGTACCTTGCAGAAGTTGCTACAGGCGATACGAGAAACAGTAAGTATCAAAATATAAGTTCTTTCATGTATTATGTGTCCTTCCAATGCCAGCGGGAAATTAACAACACGTTTGTTATTTCAATACATCATTGCAAATTTTTTGAAATAATATCAAAACTTTGACAAAAAATTATGCATTGAAGCTTTCTTTTCTTCTCATGTGTTCATCAATTCTCGTGACATCAGCTTCTATTTGGATATTAAACAAAAAGATTTTTGTGAGCTGACTGGGTAACCTTTGATATTCTGACACTCCTAATCTAATTGATTCTTCCAATTCAAATATTGAATTATGCTTCCTGATTTCTAGTGAAGATAAATTTGTCATTGAAAATTTATTGATGTTTATTTCATTCTGAGTCCTGTTGGAGTCATCTTCACAAATATATCAACATACTTATTCATTTCATGATGAGATACAAGTTTTGAGCAAATATGTGCTTATCATCAGTCTCAAGTTTAACAAGAAACTAATGAATTTATTATAGGAGTTGATAACAAAGGTCACATATTGATGATAGATAGAAAACAATTATAGTGATTCGCCAATGGGAAATAAGCCCTATTAGAAGAATTTGAGGATAAAATTCCTATCATGATCATGACTAGTTGATTCATTTACATAATTCAAGAATCAACATTTTTGAAGTTGTCCTGATTCAGCACGATCCTAATTTATCATATATAAAAGAACTGGGGTTTTCAAGAGAACATATTTATTGAAAGGAAAGGAATATATTGAATATGTATGTTTCTTGTACTTGAGAAATTATCATGTTATTATTGAAATACATTTAGTTCTCTTTGAGATGAATTGAAAAATGATATTTTTTTTTGTTTGTTCCTCATCAGGAATATTTCGAATTATTGCTGTCCAGGTATATATCGAAACTTGATGTTATTGATTTCTACATGGAATTATTCAGGTCCCAGCATTCATAGGGATAATACTCATAATTTTCATATTGTTTGGAGTGGTTTTATTCCAGGTGACAAAGACTCGTGGTACACGCCCTTTTATCCTTCATTTGGTTCAATTTTTCTTGGCACCTATTTCGAACCATAATGCTTTTTTTATATTTCAAGTTTCCAAAAAATGTAATGATATTCCATGATGATTCCATTTGAAATATTTCTGAATATGTCTAAATTCGCCCTCTCGTGCACATATTTGAAGTTGAAAATGTCAGAAATGTAGCAATAAAAAGCAACTGAGAAAAGGGCGTGTACCATGAGTGTGTCACCTGGTATAGCTATTAATATCAAATTGAATGCCACATTTTGGATTCTCTCTCCACGGTTTTTTTTATTGATTTCAAATTCTGGTCGTTGATAACAAATCAATTGTGGCGTGTCATGAGTAGATCCACCTTATTCATGTTTTCGATTGATACTGTAACTTGCAATTTGGTTGGGATTGTACACATTCAACATTCGCATAGATGCGGATCCGTCGAAATCAGATATATTATCTATTTCGAACTTCTAGCTGTGGTGGACTATTCCCAGAAAGCATACCAGGATGCGTTTGAAATATCTAAAGCCAAGATGACACCAACACACCCCATCAGGTTGGGCCTGGCGCTCAACTTTTCAGTGTTTTATTACGAGATATTAAATTCTCCAGATAAAGCTTGTCAGCTGGCGAAACAGGTTATTATCAACACATTTTTTTCCACAGCAGCGGCAGAATTACATGGATGGCAATCGTTCCCATTAACATTTGTTTTTTTTTGTATTCGGTGGTGAATGAAAAAAAAACGTGAATATGTTGAGTTCATCGCATTCTCACCAATTTTAATCAGGTCACATTCATTCCATTCCCTTTGGTACAAACTGGATGTATATAACAAAGTGCGACAAACTCAGTAAATTTGTGTATTTTTCTTAGTCACCAGATATTTTTATTTTTTATTTGAGATATTTTAATTCAACGTTTTTGTGTAGAAGTGGTTGAAGACTCGCAAAAGGCATATCAGGAAGCATTTGACATAGCTAAGGCCAAAATGCAGTCAACCCATCCCATAAGGCTAGGTCTTGCCCTAAATTTCTCAGTGTTTTATTATGAAATAATCAATTCACCAGCAAGAGCGTGTCACTTAGCTAAACAGGTTATTATTTTATTATATTTTTCTAGTATGGTGTGATCTTTTATTTTCGGTTGATTAACATTGCCAATTTAGTATGTAATTCTGCCTGTTTACTAACTATTTGTAGAATATTGCTTTGGATATAGAACTTAACACAATACACAAGTATTTTACTAGTTTTTTGTCTGTGTTCATGTTATCAATTTTTGTGTTTCTTGTTCTAGTTAGGCTCTCTAGAGACTTATTTTAGTATGTTCTTTTTTCAACAGGCTTTTGATGATGCCATCGCTGAATTGGACACACTTAATGAAGACTCATACAAGGACAGTACCCTCATCATGCAGCTCCTCCGAGATAACCTCACTCTTTGGACGAGTGACACACAAGTAAGTTGAGAAATACTGAGTTCAGAATATATTTTCCTAAGTAGGCGTTAATTGGTTTAACGTATCATTGCTTATTTGTTTTTCAATTTGTATTCATCATATGCACATTATTGTGGAAAGACCACAGGATCTCTGAATATCTCTAAATGTCCAAATATGTCACTACATATATGTATTCAGGAATTATTCTTCAGTTGATCACGTCTTGAATCAATCATGTTGACCTGTTCATATATTTGAAAATGAAAAATTAAGTTTGAAGCTATTCACTATTTTTTTTTTATTTTTGCAGGGGGAAGCCGATGAGTCTCAAGAGGCGGGTGATAATTGAAGTGTGGCGTCCGATTTTAAAATTATTCGTTGAGAAAAAAAAATGAAATTTCATGTAAGTTAACGTATTCGTGGAACTTGGTTGTGAAGTTTCATTGACAGTTTTGGGTTTCACTTGATGAAACGTTTGATATTTAATAATGTTTTTAGGAGATATGTAAAATCGTTGAATTTTTATCCACATTTTCACACAACCGGCGGAATTTTCGCAACAAATAATCATAAGCCATAAAACAAAAATACATTCTTTATGGAATTATATATATACATACATATTATTCTCGGTATATATAATTACATATTGTTATCCTTGCTGGTGTTGTGTGATTATTGTCAATTTTTCTGCATCAAGTTTGTTTTATATTACTTCATATTAAAAAATTATAATTTTTTTTATATATTATATATATATATCATCTATCTCCTTTCTGATGTGAACAATTTATTTGAAATTTCAGCACTTTTTAAGTTCTAACTTGTTAACTATTAAAATTATTATTTAATAACATTGTTTTAGTTTATCTTCTTTATTTTGTATTTTTCCACTGTTGAACATCTCCGAAACTTACCTAATACCTCTTTCTTTGAAGGCCATTACCATTTAGTCCACCAAATTGATTCGCACTTTGCTGCATGGGCCAAATACCTGCCCTCCCTCAACCCCAAAAGTTCCCTATGTTTACCGTAAACACTCACTTTGGATGTGCTATATATAAATGTATGAATATGTATTGAAATAAACTTGCTATCAAGCTATATTTGTTTTCTGTTGTATCTGTCAAGCATAATTGTCAGATTCAATAAATTCTTCGAAACTCGATAGTTTCTAATTTGGAATCCCTGATGTAATTCAGAAGTGATTGTTGTATATTTTCTGTTTGATTGTTCATTTCACGTTGGGGTTGTATACTGAAATCTAAATAAAAAGCTTGATGACATTTTTGTGAGGTGCATTATTGAATCCCTAGAAACGCATTTATGGTGTGATCTTGAGACCTGGATCTAAAATGTCTGATTTATATTATAATTGTAATGTTTTATCACCTAGTATAGACCAAAGTTGAATACGCCTTGTATTGTCAAGAGCTGTCTGCTACCCGCTTTTGTGGGACCTGTAGGTGCCGTATCTTTACTGCAATTGTGTGTGCAACTTTGTAGTAGTAAAATGGAAGTCAAACGACTGAAAAATAGTGTAAAATATTTGGTGTGTCAATAATCCACATACATACACCAATTACAGTAATGATGAATTTCACTCATACTTTTTATGTTTCGTAAATTATGCTAATTTCTCAGGGCGTGAAAACGTCGATAATGTTTCATTTAAGTAATCTATGAATCAGACTTATATAAGACGTTATGATCTTTTGTTCTCAGAAGTTATTCGGAAGTGTCGAAAAAAATTGTTTTTTTTTTCAAATTTTTATCATAATTTGTAACAAGTGATTTTTTCCAATAATGCATGATGCTTGAACTATCTTGCTGTTTCATGTTCACCCTCGTTCAGCTAATCGGCTGGCCAAAACTAGTGCGTGCTGCTGATTCTGAACAGGCTAATCTTATGAACATTTCACTCCTGATCAGTCATTCCAATAATCGCTAGTTTCATTATTTGTATATTACATCATTTTACCTATTTTTAACTTACAATCTCTTCACCAAAATTACAGACGGACTATTCGAATGTTCATTAATTTTAGTGAGTTCGTTCCTGTTCCGCCTAAAAATTTCCGTATTGATCATTCACAAGATTATGGTGCATGGACAGGCTGGACCAAATTCGATGCGTATGATTGGCAGTGGCGCATTTACGATTTCTGGGGCCCTATGCTTAATAATTCCTGGGCTCCTCCCCTCACTTCCGTTTTTTATTTTTTCTCACCAATTTTGCAATTAATAATAACGAATGATATAGTTTTGATAATATTTTGTTTCTCTTGAATACAACCAAAATAAAAACCAAACATTGATGAATAAAAAATATAATTACATATTAATGAATTTCAAGTTTTTTATGGCAATTGGGTCGTCGGATAGCCTTTTCGACGGCATTTCTCATGTAGAGAACGTCTGTGAGATTCAATTTTTCTTCGTCGGAAGATAGTAATGCACTTATTTTACAAATAAATCTGAAAATCCATTAGTTTTGAACCTTGTAGCAGAAAAAAAATCAATTTATTTCCTTCCCTACATATTGTATATAGGTTGATTTCATTTATAGTGAACTGGTTAATTTTTGAGAGCGAAACGAACTTGTCACGAACAGTTTACTTCGATAGAAATCTTATTTTTGGCCGAGGTGGCTTTCCTCATTGTTCCCCTAATGCCAGTTCCACAAGGCTCTGTCTTGGCAGAAACTTTGTTCTTGCTCCACATCAATGATTGTTGGATGTGACCTCCAGTCCAGTTCATAGCTTTGGGGATGATGGTACACTTCATTCCGCCATTTCCTCTAGAGCCCCTATATCATCCCACGAGGCCAGAGGTGCAAAACAAAGACAGGTCGATGCTTTAAATGAGGATCTGGCAAGAATTCTGAAATGGGGATCTGAAGATCTAGTACAGTTCAATGCAACAAAAACTTAAGCTTGTAAGTTCACCAAGAAGGCAGATGACACAATGCCCAATTTGATGATGTCGGGTACCACTGTTCCTATGAGGTCGTCAATATCTGTTCTGGGTGTCACCACCAGCAGCGCTCTCTCATGGGACGATCATGTGAGGTCCATTTTGCGAAAACTGCTTTACAAAAACTTGGTTTTCTATTCGGTGCGAAGAGGTACTTCACATCCCAGCAACTGCTTATGATCTACAAAGCACAAATTTGACCTGTCCTGGAGTACTGTTCACATGTTTGGAGCTCAGCCTCCAAACATACGCTAAAGCTCTTAGATTCGCCTAGTCGATGATACAACACTCACCAAATCATTGACCTCTCTACATCATCGTAGAAAGGTCGGCGATCTCTGCCATTTCTATAGATTTTTTTTATAGATATAATTCCACGGTCGGTGCTCAACAGAAATATCATCTATTACGCCACCTCGTGCGATTCCTAGTAGACAAACCAGACGAGCTCAGGCTGGTCACCCCTCCTACACTGTCAGGCTCGAGACCTGTCGAAGATCGCAAGCATCATTCATCAATAGAACGGCAGAGTTGTGGAATTCTTTGCCTAGTGAAGTCTTTCCTGATGCTTACAACCTCCAAAATTTCAATAAGACCTTCCTTCTCTCCCAAAATTCCACCGCTGGCTAACACGATGTTCCTCGAACATTATAGGTTTCCTTTTCGTGTTGTCGACATATAAGAAGAAATTCAATAAAAAGACTTGTTTTCAATACTAAATTTGTTCATATACGTTATTCAAATCCATTAATTTTGACATTTGAGTACTTCGAGCATTAGATTTAGGTACCTAATACAATATGGTGGGAATTCATCAGTTTTTATTTCCTTGAAGAAGATGAAATGAACATGGTATCGCACGCTGCTGAGGAAACGAAATAACTTGAATACATAGAGAAGCAATAGCTAAATACATATAATTTTTATTTGTAAAATCAAGACATACATTTATAAAAAAACTTAAGTAATATTGCGTATATAATCATTGAATCACTTATCTTAAGAACCTAATAAAGAAATGGTGGTCAATGAAGATAAGTCGTTGTTTATAGTACTCTGAATATAAGTATGGATACAGAGAGCTATCTCAAATAGGACTAATCACTACTCTAATATCGATTGGAATGGAGTAACCATAACTTTGATATAAAATTTATGCACAATAAATAAGGTATTTTTTTCAAAATCATTTGAAAACATCTAAATAATATCATAATAAGATCAGTACCTTGTGGAAAATCATTCAGAATAAACAGAATTCTCAAACTCGAGCTGAAGAATTGTACCTCAAGAGTAATTTTGATATTCGCCATTTTGTGGAAATGGGTCGAAGAAGATAAAAAAAATATTTGTAAAGCATTAGTCAGGTACTTTAAAATCTTGAGTGAGTTAAAACATCTCTCTTGTAATTGATAAATTTATATACCAAAATAATTCAAGACCAAACCATACAAAATGTACCAGAATGAGTCAGAATTTCATAAATCTCAAATTTGATTGACCAACTTTCAATTATCAATTAATTTCAAGTACTCTGAAGAATATCTCCAGTTTTTTTCCATATGGCGTATATTATGTGTTCCTATATTCACAGATTAGGGTTTATCTAGTATAAAAATACTGCATTCACTATTTCGTTGATCAAATGCTTGTATTATTTCAATGAAACCGTCACTGTAATCAATATGAATTCTGAGTAATGAAATAATAGCATTTCCTCATGGCAGAAATGAGATGAATCAAAAGTAGCAAAAAATGTGCAAGATTTATGAACTACCTTTCACTGAAGTACATAGGTATTTCAAATGATTCATTTCATTTAAGAAAACGTGGTGTACATATGATATGATTATTCATCTAATTTCCTCCATATTGAATTGATATCAATGGAATCATCATAGATGCAGAATTAGGCTAGCATTAAAGATTTTATACAATTAAGAAAAATGCTTGGAGTAACCTTTCGTGTTGAATTTCTTCATAGATTTTTGGGAACAGTTCTTTATCACAACACTCAGTGTGTATACCTAAAGTCATGGCTGGTCAATATTTACACATCTAAAGCTATTTACATAGAAAAATCATCCCTTTCCATCCCCTAGATACGAGAACTAGTGGTTCTGTACATTAATATATGTCTGCAGATCATTTACAT
Source organism: Gastrophysa polygoni (assembly GCA_963576655.1). NCBI lineage: Eukaryota > Metazoa > Arthropoda > Insecta > Coleoptera > Chrysomelidae > Gastrophysa > Gastrophysa polygoni. The sequence goes on from OY755085.1 coordinate 6,928,423, forward strand.
TATTCAATTTTGAGATCAATGGTGACCAAGTTTCTGTTTTTTTATATAAAATATATAAAGTGATGTCAATCTTAAAGTCTATTTTTTTATAAAGATCTAAATTCTCAGAAACAAAACATTGCCACCATATGTTTATAAACTTTATAACGTTAAAGTTACATTTGATGTTAATGATCACATTAATATTTCACAAATACAAACGTGATCATATAATGATTGATAAAAATAAAAAACAAAGAACTAACAATAACTTAGTTTGATTATAAATGATCGAAAAAAAATCCTCGTAAAATCAACATTCTAGACACTATAAACAAATAATAAAGTTCTAATCAACATCGTTCCTAAAATTACATCGTTTAAAAACAAATCACAACAACTGTTAAGTACGCTAGATAATATCAGTGGTCCATAAGTTCCACAAAAGTAATGTCGAATAGATCTTCATCTACTGCTTTCAGTTCTAAAAGAAATAGGTCTTCGTTGCAATAGTATGCTACCATGTCATCATCAATCTTGGCTATAATGCTGCAAGAAGAAAAAACAAGATACTTATACCTACTTCATGAACAGAAATTCATATATGTATACAGAATTCACGCTGGAACCCATTTGGAGCAAGGGGTGGTACACATATAGAGATACGACAAAAATTTAATTTACAGGGTGGCCCAATGAAAACGAAACAAGGTAAGTATTGTACTGAGAGATCAAGGAACTGACATCAAAATAAATGATTCTTTATGCAATGTTGGTAAGGACAGGATTTAATGAAACACATATAAGGCACTCCTGAGATGAACATCGTTCTAACTACAAAATGAAAATAGTGATGAAAGGGAAGAAAGCGTTACTTTCCATCACTAGCCGATTATTATCATAAACGTGTTTTCTCGAGAACTACTGCATTGAATTCCAAGGAGCGGTGGTAAGAGATCACAGATAAAAAAATCCGGAATTCACTAGCAACTATACGATAATCCTGTTTTTTTATGAAATGAAGCATAAACATAAAAATTCTGTTCTTACTTGTTGCTTCTTAAAAATAATATTTTTTTTCTGTTATGTTTTGTAATTGTAATAAGTAGAAATACGGTTTCCAGTTGTCATTGAACTGTACATGAAATGGTTTTCTGCATGAAAATTACTTTCATAACATTGAAAAATATCGGATGCCTTGAAATTTTCAGGAGATGAATTCAAACTAAACAGCAGTTCATGAATAAGAGTGTAACATAACTTAATGAAACACAAACAATATACAGGTTTCGAAAATATAGTTTTGATTATAACACTGATTGTTGTTCTAATGCTATCATCATTTTGTTGTCGAAGTGTTGAAGAATCAATCAAAATTGATTCTATGTACTTTATACCACAAATAGTGCATTCGAATTATATGACAAATAACAGTAATAGGTACCATAATAGTATTCATTTAGACATATATAAGAGTTAGTAAAATCCGAACTGTTAGTGTTTCACCAAGTTAGCGCCCAGTTCACTCTTCACAACTACTCCAATTTATATTGTCATAAAAGTCTAACTTACCCTTTTCTGTTTTTGCGATACAAGTTATTTATGCTTGAAGCGCTAATTTTGTACTTATTCTCAATCTGCAAAATAAGGAAAACAGAATTAATTTTGCCAATTACTACAAGAACATGAATTTCTGTCTTTCTTCATTTTAGCATAGATTTAGAAGAAGTACTGAGCTTTTTTGTTAATTTGATCAATAAAAAAGTACGTGGAGCTGCAAAAGTGAACTGATCCCACGTTGGTGACGAAATATGTTAATCCAACATGCCATTTTAGTTTTAGTGTTACACAACCGATCATGAGACGTATAAAAGCCCAGTACATCCAGGTCCATGCATATTAAGGCACAGGGCTTCCAGCAGAAACAAAATAAAAAATATTGTGAAAAATTGATAATAAATCAGTTTCAATTTTTGGGCAGGCAAGAGATATGTTTCTTTTCTTTGATGTGATTTGATCACCTTGGTAATTGTGATATCGTGATCGTGTCATTATTGTGAAATTATCTATGGTGGCCAGACGAACTCATAAAAAAAAATGATTATCTGGAACTGCATCAAGATTTGAGAAAAACAAAAAACGAAAAGCCACTCTAGTGGATGATTATATATTCATTCCACTATCGGTTGAGATTCACAATGGGGAATCCACCGATACCAAGTTTGATGGTGTGATATACCCTAAAGACTACTGAGATATAATGAAATAATAATGCTAGGCTCATACATCCAACCATTTGGCCCATTCATTTCATATGTGCGTCTCTGCGTCACACGAGTGCAGCATACTCATGGGAAAATGAACCATTTTTGACATGTTTTCTTGTTTTTCTCATCGGAGAAGAGGTCCTTTTGATGGTGCAATTGTAAAATATTTGCAAACCTGGACTGAAAAATCTCTTGCCATTTGAAGGTATATTTGATTCACGTTTTCTTTGGTTAATGTATTTCTTGCCTGGAAACCCAAGCATATGAAGCTAAGCTCAACGAGTAGGATTGAACACTCACCGCATTCAATAGTCCTACGGTAGTCGGTGGCACCACATGCAAGGGCGTGTAGACATCTTCGTTCTCCTGTCGAACGTACAACATCACCCTCTCGTTCAGAGGAGGTGGTCCGACGCTGCCTGGTCCTCCGCTCATGAGTTTGGTCCTCTTCATGGGGGGAGAGAAGACGTTGCTGTCGGATGACAAACTGGCGTCCAGGATGTTGCTTTCCTTTTTCTCCGCCTCTGGCGGGAAATGGTTGTGGAACTTCAGGGTGGGGGTTGTCGGGGGTTTGGAAGCTGTATGTAAGAGAAAAGGCGAAGCTGTTTTCACGTGATCCACCGGACCGCTCAGCGATCCGTCTTCGTGGGAGTAGAACCCTTGGAGTTCCATCGAGGTCAGCTGGAAAACGGATCATGTTAATTCACTGATATTGAAATAAGTCAAAATTTTATAATAATTTATAATATCAGGTTTTTAATATTCCATAAACCTTTCTGAGGACTTTACATAATGTGATAGAGGAAGATTCTTCCAATCTCAAGGAAAATTCTGATCTAAAACAGAGTGGTGATAGTGCTTCTTTGAATTTAATATTCAGATTGTGAATATCAGAGCGCAACTTAATTTTGCTATTGAATTCGTCTATTTTCCATATTTGATCAATCAGCCTCAGTTAACTTATATGTCATTCTTCATATATCTAATACATACTAATATTTGGCGCATAACTGTCTTAAGGCGATACCAACTCATATCTTTTTGAGGAGGAAACCGACCAAAAGTCGTCCATGACGACGAAGGGATGAAATAAATGCCCAACATAATGATCCAATATCCCCGCGAATTTTGTAATTTCTAATTGAAATTGGAGGCTTTTGATTTTGTGAATCGATATCAACTGAAGCTGAATTTTCCATGAAAGTCTGATATAGCACTAGTTATTCATTACGTTCAAGAGAAATTCCAATACTTTCATGAAAAGTTCCGATACCTCCGTTCCCTTCCAACATATTCCATATTATAGGTTTCATTTTCATGTTGTTCCTTATGTATCAATAGATGAAAAATTTTCTTCTCTTCTTTTGTGCCGTCTTCATCATCATAGACGATGCGGCATATTTTAGTATTAGACATATGGAATCATTGACGTCTGTGTATGCCATATACCATGTTGTATTAGTCATAACAAGAGTATTGAACTTTCTGAAAATGATTTCTTGGAGAAAATACGAATAAGAGCCCAAAAGGTAAGTATTATATATTTCACATTCTCGATTTCTCTTTTACTGATTATAGGAGATATATTGAATTCAAGTTGCAGTAATTGCATTCATGAGTTAATGAAAATTGGTATACATAAATCTTTTCATTGATTCTCTAAGTACCAAAATATATCTGCAAGATTATAAGTGCGGTACATACATCTGAAAAAATCAATGAAATTATAAAAATGAACTCATTATTGGTATCGAATGAAGTATACAACAAAATCACCTGAAATATTAATATTTACCTTCTTTCAGGCATTATTGTGCTACTCAATTCATCGACGTCATCACAAAGATATATAGTGAGTGCTGTATGATGCAAGTATCAGTCCAATCACTCGTGAACTCGTGTACTGACACTTGGCTTTGAACCAATAACTTTACATTTACAGGATATTTCAAATTCGACCCCCTTCATCGGAATCGGGGGAACTCCAGGAGATAAGACAAAGTTCGAACTGGGACAGAGTTATGCAATTTGGGCCTTAACAAAATGCTGTTTTGGATCATTTCGTTAAGCACCCAATTGGGCATCTTTGCCCACATCTCATACTTGTCTCATCTTCTGTACCTAGTTTCCGATACCTCATTGGTGGGGGCTCGAATTTGAATTGGCCTGTATAATACTTTTTATAGAGATTTTTTAGATATAGAAATGCGATGGAAACATTCATCTGACTCTGGTCTGACAGTCTATGTCATTCCTATATAGCGCTCGAAGTCTCTCGATTGTGAAACACTAAGGATATGTAGATATGGTTGAATCATGAATAAGTTCATTTCATAGAATCTACTGAGTAAATACCTTGTCAATATCTTCAGCAGGGGAAAATAAGACTGGCGGTTTCGCTAGATCGCTCATCGTGTAGAATTCGGAACGTTCGCACACTGGATGATAGAGCTCGTCCAATTTTTTCCGACCCGTCGCTGTCATTTTCCGTTTTGCCGCCCTCCGTTCTTCGTCGCGAGTTTTTCTCTCTGCCCCCTTATCGCAGAATACCTTGATTTGACAGTACGCCCTGTGGAAGATGTTCGTGTCCCTCGGGTCTTCGTAAGTGTCGATTTGCAGATGGAGAGGCAAGCCTTTCACACCTTTTTGACTACTGAAATCGGTGCTGAGACACTGGACGGCTATGTTTATCTGAAAAAGTCAATCATCATGGCGTTTACTCATTTGGCGTCATCCACATAGAGCAGATGGATCCCATAAAGGAAAGACGGAATATGAACTGGAAATGAATAACCAACTAAATCAGTACTATTATTCAACAAAGCATTTGTTTATATTTTTCGAGCGTATCAACCTTATGAATATTCAAATTATCAGATGTTGCACGATCCGTTGAACAGCAGCCTGCGGCGTCCTACAATGAGTTCCACAGAACCTTGATAAGCTTCATCAGTACACCCAATGCAGAATTATCTGGAATAAGTCATGAAAAGCACTTTCATGAAAAGCGCCTTTTTAGGTAGATGCTTTGGATTGCTCGTTATAGAAATATCACGAAATATCCTACCTTCACATACATCTTATAATTATCTGAAGATTTAGAAAGTTATATAGTGATCAGTATTTCAGGTGATGCCATTTTTGATATTGATGAGGTTTTTCTGTTCATAATAAATATCCAATTGTCTATTCGATTTCTATGCCAGTAGCATGTGTTGCAAGGTGAATATAACTTACTTTTGCTGGACTTTCCATGGGATTCCAATATATTGCTATAGCATTGTGAGAAATTTCTTCAATGCATCCTACTAAACCTACACTATTTTTTGTATCTGAAAAAGAAAAAGAAATGGAGTTAGGAATCATGAGATTATTAGTCAGCTGTGACTGACATGAACTGATTGATAATTAAGCACTACGAAAATACTGTCTGTAAGTTCTTCGAGGAGGTGGTACATTCATTCTTCAGCTTTTAATGGGATTTTCTACGAAAATGTTTGTCGTTACAAGAACTTTTCCTTCACAAAATCAATTCACAATTTTTTTTTATGAAATTGGCACTGGCAAAAACATAGAGCTTTCCGGGTCAAACTGGGAGGACAACTGTAATTTCCTCAACTACTTTGACATAATTGAGCACTACGAAAATGTTCGTCGTTACAAGAACTTTTCCTTCGAAAAATCAATGTAGACAATTTTTTTTTAATGAAATCGGCAATGGCAAAAAACATAGAACTTTTCGGGTCAAACTGAGAGGACAACTGTTATTTCCTCAACTACTTTGACATAACAAAATGAAGCTGGAAGCACATAATAGTGCGTTGATTCAGGTACATGCTTCACACACAAACCAACGTTAAGACTTACCATAATATATTTAGAAGATATTCGATCGCATGGAAAAAAAAAACAAATTGTTCAATTATTATTATTGAGCGACTATGCCGTATCTGTTATGATATTTATGTATCGTCATGATTTTTTGTCGAATGTCGTTATATATAACCCCCTACACAAACGAAGAACGAAATAATAGAATCGATACTGCCTACGCAGAACCCACTCTTTACAGAGCAAATAATGTAGGTATCTGAAATTGTTAGAGCCACATTTATGTTATAGTTCTTTATTACCACTAATATCAAGCCTGCAATTTCACGAATATGTTACGCTCGTACTAGGATTATAGAATTATTCCTCAACATCCTTGAACTTGACTAAAGTCGACACATGACCTCGATGAACTTCGTCACCGCTCATATAAGAAAACAATGCTATCGAAATACATATTGGGATGTAAAAAAATTGATCGAATCGGTTTATGGAATAATACACGACGTAGAAGTATCGTTCCCTTGAAAAATCAATAGTTAACTTGAGTCCCAATTCTCCTTTTTACATGAAGTACTCGTGTACTTCATCTATTCGTTTCTCTTCTTATGAAAAACTGTGTTCTTCTTTCAAAAACGTGTGTTCTTCGAGATTATATATCACCATCTATATTATAGATTCATGCATTCATGGCCGAAAGTATAATCGTGTGTACTTTTCAGTGAGTAGGTACTTTGTTGTGTGTTGATTTATTAGAGATCCCACCCACTGGAACTATGGATACCGTTGGGAGAATTTCACAACTACCAAATTAACTGGGTAGGCATTGACAATCAGATTTATGCAGGAAATATATCCTGAATCGTAGGCGGTCGTCACCAATTGAAAAAAAATATAATTTATTGGCCATTTATTCGTGCCCCTACATATATCTATTCGGCGACTATGTATTCAACGTTGATAATTCGTTGAATTACTCATTCGACTAACCTGCGTCTAAAATTCGTTGTTTTACTGAGTGTTGTCTCCCATGCCAAAATTGCCATGCTTTGATTTCATCTTCAGGGCTTTTTTCTTCTCGGAACATCAACATAACGACACTCTGAAAAAGACAAAAAATATTGGTACCTTTCTAAGATGGTTTACTTACTAAGAATTATTTGATGTGAGAATGAATGCTAAGTACTACTGTTTCAACGTAACACGGAACCTATATAACATAATGAAAGGGTATCGATGAGTGCTCCAATATTATAATATTTAGTTATTTTGTAATTGGCAGACAGTAATTGGTAGGTTATAAGAGATACTAACAAAGGGTTAATCGATTGATGTTGTCAAGGTCGCCATGAATGAAACAATTATCACATTATCTGTTCAAAGTAATCATAATCTCATAAGTATTCATGATACAAATCAATTATAGCAATTGTTTCTGATTATATATTTTCCACTGAAATGCTTTTCAAAAGAAAAAGAGAATGAAAAAGGCTGTCGACTACACGTTTCGACTGCGTGTTTTTATTATTGTAGATATTTTTAATTCTCACAAAACTGCGCCAGATAATTTTGAAATTGCTACGAATCACTATGGAATACACTGAATTATTCGACGGGAAAATCTCCATATTATGTCCGTTTAAATTTATAAACAAGAAGCAGTTTATTATTGGCGATACCTCGCCCATTTGTCAGCCTTATAAGGTCAAGAGCCATTTGTAGAAAAGAAGATATGCTGAGGAGAAACCGAATACAGTTCAGAAAATAATACATCGTGATTCATTGAATAAGGCACGTTTACGGATACATATTTCATTGTGTACAGTACCGGACTGGTGACAGGATACAAAATGATCTTGTGAAGTCGTTTTTGCAAAATTCAGTAGGGGTACTAGCTTTCCGCTTTTTGATGTGACGATCTTCTATTTTTACACCTCCGAGATTGATATATATCATTTATCTGAGTAGATACAATATCAGCAGCTTTGGAGAAACTATATATGCTTCTATTGTCCTATTTCTATAATTTGTTCATGTGGCTAGAATCCCTCATGACTAAGTGATAATCATTCTTTGCGTATTTCATCATTTATCATCATTCATCATTTATCCAGACTAAGTCTGATGATTTTCTTGGCTTGGAAGTTTTTTATTGTTTGTTTCCTTTGGTCCCAACAAGATCATTCTGAAATCAAGTCCATCAGTAGGCAGTGAAAATGTGAAAAAAATCAAACTATGATGAAGTGGTCCAGTTTTCCTAAGATTATTATACCAAAATGAAGGCAGATGAAAAATGATAATAACTTTTTGAATACCTCGGAGTCCGGATCTGGCCCATACATATACTTCACATTGAAGTTTACAGAATATGATATCACGTAAACTTTAATCAATATATCACCTCTTCTATCATCATCTATATTTTTTTCTGACACCAAAGTGAAAAGCTGCTGATGGCAAATGTTGAAGTCACAAGATAGCCTCGGCTTATGTGACTGGATAGGTACATCCATTGATACAAGTTGAAATGGTTGATTAAATCCAACTGCTTTAATTTTTGTCGACTCATCTTCTATTACTAATGCAAATCTATAATTTCTTGTATTTATAATTATTATTGTGTGTGAATAAAGGTATATTATATTATTATTATATACTCATTTTAAAATCCACATTGTATTGTGTTTCTGTAATCATATGAACGTCTGATATTGACCATTGAGAACGACCATGTGACATCAAAATCCATAGTTTTCTATTTATACAATTATATTTCTCTCTATAAGATCTTGGTTTTCTCAACTATGAGTTTGCAAATATCATGTGTTTTCTCTGCCACCAGTCTGCATCAGTACAGTCTCGTTTTTTTCTTTTCATTAGAGTAGAAAAAAATCGGATGGCGCGATATTTCTTTTTACGTTCGGGACTAGAGTGTGCTCCTATATAGTCTCTCCAAACAGTAGCTAGAGACTAAAGTGTATAAAAGCAACCTATGATCGAAAAAGTCACACTTTGGAGAATTTCTATATATGCACAGCCTCAACTTTAACTGCCTTTTCCAAGTCCAAACCTAATTTCGAACTTACCATGTTACGCTCGAACTTACATGCTTTGCGACTTTCTCACTCAAAAATCTACTCTGGTTTCACTTGTTCAATTGCCCCTGACATTTTTCATGAATTCCAAGAATTTCTTCTTGTTTACAGAGTAAGTTAGGCACTTGTAACATTTCATTCATATGAATTAGATGTTTCGAAAATATTCATAACAAACATCTTCGCAGAATATAAAATTCCACGCCCTGTATTTCGAGAGCGGAGTATTCCAGGACACACATTTATATCAATGAAAATATCTCCCTCTGATCACTGGACACTCTGTATATAGAAATCCAGAAAACTCTGATCAGAAATTTCAAACTCAAATATTATTTGTTATGAATGTATCTTGAAATTTTTTACTTCTATTTCACGAAATTGACTAAAACAATATTTTTTAATGTGCGCGACGATGTGTCAGTATTTTCATTGTGTATGCCTTCGCATGGTGGGGTGGGTCTACGGTGATATGAATGATCAAAAATTATGATGAGATGTGAGATAATCAGTGCATGCAAGACAATGACAACTCTCATGGGAGCTATTCCATTCCAAGCCCGCATGAACTTATCATAAAGGTACATAATAGGAAAAGAAGGGTTCGTTTACCTTCAACAACTATACAATGCTACATGAACATTTGGTAGAAATTCGACTTTTTGCTGTCTGCTGATTGGATGGGATAGTTGTACAGTTTTTTTTATGAAATTATTAAGTATTAGTAATTTTAAGGATTCCACATGCTCGTAGCCAATTACTGGATGCGTATTCGTCTCAAAAAGCGGCACAGTAACATTTTGCAGCCTGTTATGGACATGCACTAATGGTCACTGTCTTACGACGTATGACAAATGTGGTAATTCTAATAAGACAATTTAAAATTACGTACTAATACAGAGTAATTAACCGCTGGTCAACAGTATTACCCGTAATTATATCAATTAATACGAAAGTTTATGGACGTTCCCTAATTAGCAATAATATTACTTCTAACAATCTGCGACACCTCAATTTGTTTATTATATGGTTCATCAGTAAATATGAATATTTACCTTCATCAAGACTGAACATCAAAACAAGCACCAATGGATTTGGTTCTTGTCAAGATACCTCACACTTTCTCAACCTGAATGAACAGAAGTTCAATGGGTTCTGTTGATTTTATAGAGGGTGGTATCGTGTATCATGAGTGATGCCTTCAATTTGAAGGATAAATTGTCTGTACCCAATAGATAGATTCCTGGTGATTTGACTAAAGTTACTTTTTACTGAAATGTTTCTTATTGCCGCTACATGGCTTTAGAATTTTCTCGATTGAATGAACCTTTTTTTCAGTACGCCACTGATTCCAATGTTGTTTTCTATTCTCTCATTGATTACTTAATTTTCGGCCCTTCTTGGTGTTTGTGATATTTGTCTTGATTTGCTGAGGATAATTGACAAAATTCAAAATATTTGTCTGCAATCCTTCACAATTATTTAGTTTTTGTCAATTATTATTCGAAACAACAGAAATATCACAATCACTCAAGAGAGCCTGCAATGTCAGTGCCGTAACTGAAGAAACATCTAACATTTTTTTTAATCAACGGTATAAGTGCAAAATATGTAAGACCCTGTATGTCAATCGAAATGTAATGAATAACTAATGACTACTAATTTTCAAATCGATATCTGTGGAGTATGGACTATGAATTTTTAGGAAAAATCCAAAAGAATTCAACGCCCTGTAGCGGCTGCATGAAGGATTTTGTACAGAGGTAACCTTTGGTTTAATGATCTCTTTTTGATCTCAGCATGGCTTCACTTTAATATTGAATGAATCAATCAAGGGCCAGACAATATAATAAAAAATCAATCCATTTGTATTTGGAAGATTAGTTCTCAATGGTCGGCATGATAGTTAATGATAATATAACTTCGTTAATTTAGGAATCGCGACGGATATTTTACATCACACGAACCTAATACCGTTAAATGGACATCTTATAAGCTGTACATCCGCAATTCAGCAGGTGAATTTATTCCATAGAAACGAAGAAACGCCTATTAACACACATACAAACGCATACGCTAAAATCTATCATGGGTAAATATGTCGCCATAAGATATTATTTGTTTCTTGATTAGCAGTTTTCATATGGCTTGTCAACATTAAGTATCTCCTGCCAATTACCTATATCTGCCAGGAATGCTGCTCATGTGAATGTAAATTTTCGACATGTGTGACCAGAGTCAATGATAGTGGACGATATTGTTTCGTTTTTTTTATCAGTTCGAACAAACGTTCTGTGAAACCAATATATAGATCGAACCAATTATTTCTTTTAGTTGCAAGAGAATGATACAAGATTATATATTCATCAGCTACAAACTCCTCGATGCATGTTTTTCAATTAATTTTGTAGTAATCGAAGCTCATCTCGCATGATAATGGCGTTTGGAAATAATATTAGATTTGTTTAAAATATAAGCGAGAAACGCAGGCACACTCTATGCATAGCCTTTCTAATAGTTATCAAGGCATGAATAGAACTTATCGAAATAGTAATGAATTGTCAATTTCATTGTATGTAAATTCGAATAGACGAGAAACCCACCTTTTAATTTGTACCTACAATCTGTAATTGTTTCAGTTAAGCGTGTGAGTATCAATTATGTCATACAATGGCAATGCGCGTTAAGACCAGCATGAAATGATTATTATAAAATACGTTTATAAATGTTCATGAACCTGGAAGTATAAGGACGATAAGGGAAAGTTTCGCCAATATTATTCAAAAATGATCTCACACCCTTATTCATATAGGTATAGGCAATATTGTGCTAGAAGAAGATAGGCACGAGTCTGCCGTCTGCCTACTCAAAATGTATATGAATTCATAAATAGATTTGTTGTCTTAATATATTCTAATTTCTGATTGACGCTTTCGACTCAACTAGCTGAATTATTTCATATATAACACAACCGTGGCGATTAGTAGGTATGATATGGTTTTCCATTGGACAGAATTAATGCATCACTCAGTTCATAACCTTTGCAAGTGCAACGGTCATGCGTTACCGAAATCATAAAATCAAACTGGCGTAATTTGAGTGGGAATTGTTCAACTCACCTTGACAGTCTGTGATTTGAGCTGTTTATCAGGATCAGGTATATATTCCAAAGTGATGCCATAGAATTGGCCCTTATTGATATACGTGATTCTATCATCCTCCCGCCTTTGCGATGTGGAGATAGGGGTTTCTAGGTGGTATTTGAAGCCAACCGGTGAAAATCTGCAACAAATTAGGCGCTAGTTTGCATAACAGACATAAACTGTTTCTCACAATGCTATAAACATGGCGGACCTGGGTAGAAATTAACCAAAATCGTTATTGTTATTATGCTAGGTATAATAAAGGAACCCGTTTAAGTCCTCAACGTTGGGTGAATGTGGTCAGGTAGATCGCAGGTGATCGATTCGGTGACCTCTTAAGTAGAGAATTATAACGTGACATAACTATACGAAAAAGAAAGAAAAAAACGGCATAGCGCACAAAACATGACAATGTGAATCATCTAAACTCGTTTAACTGGCTCTTCCGATACTATTACAACCGTTTCGCGCTCACATGAAATGAGGTAGGTACTTGTGTATCAAGTGACACTGGTCGAATCGGGTTTATCCAGTTTTCTACATTGGACTTTATCTAGCTTATCAGTATCGAGTCTCCCTTCGATTGTCATCCCTCTTTGTGCATGCTTTCAGGAACCCCGTTAAAATTCCGAGAAAAATTACATAATATGCACGTCCAGACTCCAGAGTGGTCATTAACATGATTATTAAAAATGTGCTCAAGACCAAATGAATGTCACCATGTTCTATGACTATCAGTGCTTGATGATTCTAGTATATAAGTTGTTGCACTTATAGCCACAGCTACGAGTTAGTTTCATAGAATTCTAATTGTTACTTTTGAGCTCCTGGCGCTGCTTCATGTGCTGTCAGTTTCCAATAATGATTAAAGTTTTTTAATAGTCATTATCAATCTTTATAGCAAGCGTTACAAAAGAACAATTTCTCGAGTTAAAAATCTTTCGTTGATGGCATGTTTTTAAGGCTAGCCGTTAATCTTTATTTTTTATGTATCGAAGTCATATAAAAAAGCGTTTATGGCTCCGATGCATGTTATTCGCCATATTTCGAGACATGTAGCGCCAAGTTGTTGCAAAATTTATGCATGATCGTACCTATAATTTTCAATTTGGATAAAAATAATGAATCAAAATGACAAGTAACCGTTGCTGTTTTGAATGGTTAAGGCTATAATGGAACTTCAAAAGACACAAAAGCTGCGCCATTCATATTTTGATGTTCAAGTGTTGTTTGAATCATCAGGAAGACATTATACAACCACAAAATTATTACTATTTGATAATTCAATCAGGATTAGGATTAGCTCTAGACCACACTATTATGTATGCTACCTTCGACCTACAACATTTTTCTATACCTGAGGTAGAAAATAACAACGTGAGCAATAACAATGTGAGCGATAATATCCAATAATATCTGGCAAATGACAACATATAGTATATATACCATATATCCCAGCTTGTAGTCAATTCTGCTTGGCTGTGAAAAATATCTTTTTCCTACGACCTCCCAAGAAAACAGCCAAGTGTGGAAATATCGGAAAAAAGCACACTTGCAGTGATTGATGATTGTACTGATATTTCACCTAGAAATTTTCCTGCTGGTATCATAACATTTATGTTACTTATATTTTAGACTGATTTTTCAACCTAACTTTCCGGGAAATGATTCAATCCACTTCCTTCGTTGGTTTGTTTTGTAATGTGACAATCAATCACCTCTTTTTTATAATTTTGATCTCTGTGGATATTATGAATCCACATTATATTATTCAAGAACGGAAGGACAAAAATGCTCAGGAAACTTTCATGAAATATATTTATTACAATGACAAACAACGAAACAACGTTGACGTTGACTTGGTTGATTGAAGTTAGTTACCAAAAATTTGTAGCTGAAATATACGGAATTCATAGGTGTACACTGTGGTGTACACATTTATTTTCATGAAATCGACATCGAGAACTATCGAAAGGCTCCAGTCGGGTTATCTCGTTCCTGACTACTGTATCATGGATTGTGTGGTAGCTATCGAAGATGAGCGAAACTTCGAATAACTCTCAGATCTCAAATTCGAGTAGGCGTATTTCGTGAAATTTCAAAGAATGACAATGGACATGTGTGAAACTTGGAATAATAATAATTCAAATATTAATGGTCGTAGGAAAAATAGTGTACATAACTCGTACGAAAGTGTATTTCAAGCAGTATCATTGAAAAATATTATGATTGTATGAAAATAGCACTCACATTTTAGGTATTTGTATTTTGTCAGCGTCGTTTTGCCGACCAAAGTCGTGCCACGGTCGACTCCTGCTGTTGGATTGGGCTCCTGGCGATTGTGAGCTGCTATTACTCCTTTGGGATAGTGACAAGGGATCCAGTAGGGTAGAGTTCGTTTGGCACAACTCGGTGTAATCGAATGACTGAAACAATTTCCTTCGTTAATGCGTTTTTCCGTGAATTATGATCATGCCAGATGCTTGTGATACAATACATCATCTGGTCAAGTGATATGATGCAGGTGTTGCCATCTATTATAATAGGTTCAAAGGTGGCTAGCCAGTTCACAGAACTACAACTTGCGAAGCGGCAGAATCGTGCCAAAAAAGTCGAGCGCCATCTAACGCAAAGTAGTATATAGATATACCATCTGGTGTTTATTTTGGCTCATCGAATATTACAATTCCTTTTCTGCAGTATAATAATAATAATAATATCACAGGACAGAAACGACCGAAATAAACGAATATCGTGGGCTGATGAAATTTTGTCAGTATTTTGAATTAGAGTGCCAAGCGTGATGAGATCTCGCGTTTTTATATGATTTTAAAATGGTGACGCCCCATGAAAAACTCATTCTTTCTTCATAATAGAATCTTGAAGCCGAAAAAGATGAACCTGTTTTTTCACTTCGAAGTGTTTTGTATTCATTCGGAAATCTTGTGGTGCTGTTCATCAGAATACAGACACCTGACATGAAGTAGTCGTCCACGCGAAGGAATCGACTGATCTTAAAAATCTTGCACCCAGTTAACTGCACTAAGGTCAGATTCACATACAAGTAGGTACCCACCAATAAAACATCCTAAAACTCTTATTATAGGTACAGGAAGTTTCGTGGAATACTTGACCGAAGAACCACAAAAACAAAAATGCCATTACTGATTCCAGAATCGATGAAGGTTTATAGCTACCATCTTTCATATCCTTATCTCTTTTTGTTTCACAGTGCTTAATTATAATTGTTGATATTTGAAACAACAAACAAACCGTCGTTTTTTTCTTCTGACGTCGGCTCTATATGAATTCAACCGAAAGTTCGCGATGTCCCAAAACGTTGCCACTGTTGGCGTCAATGGCGACCGAGGTGTGGACCCTTCCCTCTTAACCTCGGTTTTTCATCTCAATTGAATATATCATAAACATGAACCAACGTTGTACCAATCGTGTTCGCCCAAGCGTGGCCCATAATATAAATGTTGCTTGTTGATTTTTTGACCATCACCTATTTTCCATTTTCAATTGGAACACCCTATATATCGTTACATTTTTGAAAACTTTATGATTTTTTGAATTCCGTGATACCCAATGCTCGATATTGTATCTGTCCGAACACACATTTTATTTTTCAATTTGAACAGTAATGAACGCCCTAAAATCATTTTAAATGATCGAAATTATGCTGAACTAGCGTTATTTCGATAGAAAAAGAATTATGGCTAGAGATAGGTGCCGAAATAGTGAGCAAAACTTTTTTTACTGGAAACTAATTCTTTTTCAAATGGTATCATGACGGTACACTGACGTCATTCAAAAGTACCATCGATGGGCAATTCATTCATATCACGAAGTTTTCGAAATTGTAAAAATATTCAATGAACAGGGTGTTCCATTTGAACATCGAAAGATCGAAACATCGTACTACACCCTGTATAGTACGACTGCATTTGGAATAAAGCTCATGTTTCTGGCAGTTGCTTGTTAGTAAATATTCTGAGCCAGAATTGGAGCCAAAAATAGCTCAGCATCAGACTTATTGTTCGCTGAAGAGCCACTGTCACTCCGGATAAAAATATGAGACGGTATTAATACAATGTACCTAGTTTTTACCACCATTATTCACAAACTGGCGTTAAAAATATAACGAAACCGTGTACAGACTACCACTGTTCAATAATAACATCACTTGACTCAAAGGGGTAATGCGTGCAGCTGCGCGTGTGCGACGTCATCTACGTTCGTCAGAAAAGACAAGTTATAGTATGTCAAGAGAACGTCAAGAAGATTTTTTGAATTTTCTCGACTTCTTCCCAAGACAAGACAAGACGAGCAGTTGTTATCAAGACAAGATATCTCGTCTTGTCGATCCCTACTCGTTTCTGGAGTTGGGAAATACATCGCGCCGACTCCGGCTGTAAGTAGGTCGGCGTAGGGCTCACCTGCTGCAGCGTGTTCTGATCGCGCGGCGTGATAGCGTCGGCGCCGATCCCGCTATCGGGGCTGGGCAGGTCGACGGTCAGGCCGGCGGCCGTGGCGGCGGCGATGACGCCCTTGCCGTGGTACGCCGTCTGGCGGACGTACCGCTCGACGAAGCTGGCCGTGGCGCCGCCGTTCGGCTCCTCGTAGCCGAGCTGGTTCTGGCGCAGCTGCGACGAGTACACCGGCTCGGGCGTGCCGCCGCCCGACGCCACGGTGGTGAAGTACTCGCGGTAGTACGGGTCCGCCACCGAGAACGAGGCGGCGCTGGTGCGGCCGTTGGACGAGTAGACGCCGCCGCCGCCGCCGCCGAGGCTGCCCTGCGAGCCGTACTGCAGGTGGTCGGAGTAGGGCACCGGGGAGGGGGTGCCGCTGCCGCTCATGGGGGCGAATATCTGCGTGGTGTACATCGCCGGCTTGAGGCCATTCGCGGAGATGAACTCGAGGGGGCCGGCGTTCGGCCCGTCGGCCAGGAGGCTGCTGTGCGTCGAGGTGGGCGTCCCGTTTATGGACCGCGAGCCGTGCTGGGGGGAGCCGAGGCCTCGGTGGGACTCGTCTTTGATCGAGTTGACGTCGACCACCAGGTCGCCAGAGTGGCCACCGGACACTAGCACGACCTATAACCACCAAGGGATGTTAGCTGCGTGCTGCTGTCGGTCGCAGGTGCCTGCGGTGGGCCCCGAATCGAACCTACTTTTACCTATTTCTATCGGCTATCTACTGTTTTTATCTACCTGCCGTACATGCACTACTGGAAAAAATGGTGGATTATTGCATTGCGAGTTGGTTCTGGATCATCGACAATCGGTGCGTTCGTTCGAAAGAGGTAATTCGATGGGTTCCACTATCTGACGTCGAACTGTCATGTTCAACTTCAAAACTACTTGTATTCCATGGTAGGGACAACCTACAATTCTGTTGATGTTCTTCTAAAGTCCGTATCAATTTTTAAGGCTCATTTGCGACAATTTTCGAATAATAAACAAAATCGTAGCGTAACGTGCGGTCGCAATTACTGGTTGCTCTCCATGTACCTTTTGGTTGCCATCAGAGAATAGCGCATTGTGATAGGGTACAACATCCTAGAGTTCGCTATCCTTCATTGCAAAAACATGGAATGATATTTTTGGAATTATTCCAGCTCATCGACTTAATTCAACATCGACACGCCGCCACCGTCAAAGAAGATGCGTGCTGCTGTCCCAAGGTGGGCCCTAGATTGAACCTACTCTCAGCTACTCCTATTATCTACTATTTTCTATTCCATCCTCTACACATGCACTACTAGAAAAAAATGGTGAATTATTGGGAGTTTGTTATGAAGTGGTATTTTGAAGCGTTCAGAAATCTGATGTCAAATTGCCGTGTAGTTCAACTTCAGAAGTAATGATGTTCAAAGTCGTCGATAAAATTTTCTATCTGCTGATGTTGTGAAATCTGTATGATTTGTGGGAATTATTCGACGAATCTCATAATTGCTCTCTCGGTAATAAAAAGGAAATCATCGAATAGTGAACAAAATATTGGTCCACGTGGAATTCTACTCCGCACCTATTGATAACTAACAAATTCTAGCGCACTATATGATTGGATATACCTACTGCCGTTTAGTTTGCCATCTTTCAATGCAAAGGGATGATATTCCAGGAATTATTTCAGCCCGTGCATTTATAGAATGCATTCATCAACATTTATTATGGAAAGTATCATAATATCAAAAAAATATCGACTGTGTCTTCAAAATTCATACAGACTTAACATAATATTGCAGTACTGTATATACGGCCACAAATAGGGAAGGCTTAGCGGGTATTAACATCACGATTTCTACAGAACATTTGTTTCTGTTCTCGAAATCGTTCAATTCTCCATCTAATGAGCAATATGTTTTCTCGAGTCTTAATGGGGAAAAAGTTAACAAAACTCTCCTGCACGTGGGATTTGGTTTTCCTTCTATAATTGTTCAAAACCTGCAGAGCAATTCTGCTGCCAATCTTGTGTCTTATCGTTCTAATATGTTTATTGTGCCTACAAAGCCATGTAGAAAATCTGACTATCATTCTAGTTTCACCTACAACTTTCAGCCTCAGTAGATATAGTCCGTGACAGATAGTGATCTCGTTTGCATGCAAGATTTTTTTGGATTTTCGTATATCCTGTGTTTTGCCATACCACATGGGTATATATCCTAATAATATTATACTCATCCTATGTGCTGGTACTCAGGCTTTGAGATCAGTCTGTTTTGGCTGTCTAGATCTTTCAGGCTTATCTAGATCAAACTTTTCACCCAAGATTTCCAGAAAAACGGAAGAAAAATGATCTACACATTCTGGACATTTGAACAATTCAAGCACCTTTTCATCTAGATTCCTGCTCGAATATTAATGAAATTTCTCTTCAAAACGTGTTTCCTCCGTTGGAGGATGAGGCATGGATTTTTTTTGCATTTACACTCCCTGTCGATTGAACCAGCCCCCATAAGTATAGAAACCTGTGGGGTTAGGATGGAATTATATTATTTTCACAAGTGTGGAATGACGACCATAGCGACAAGAACTCATCAATCTCGTTTGATCATACCAGATTTTAACTTGGATAGTACCTACTTATGAGTCTAAGCAATTGATGGGAAATCATAGAATCGTAAAATGTGAGATATCCAAATTATATAGGAGACTACTCGTATGTATAATTATCCCGATTGTTAGGTTTCATTATTTTCCAGTCATTCATGCAAATTTTAAGTAGGTTCAGGTATCGATCCACTGTGGGAAAGAGGGTACTCCAAAATTCAATGATGGTGCTGGATATCCACGAAAAACATGGGGCTGATGATGCATCTAATTGATTATCGCGGAAGGTGAGTCTGGTGGTGAAGTTGGGCTTCACGTCATGATAAGAAAAGGATCGATGATCATCAAGACACCAAGCACCAAGCCATCAATGTCATGACCAATGAGCCATTTTGTTTAATCAACGAAAAAGGTTTGAAAGGAATCTATGATAAAGCGAAACAGATTGAAATTATTGACAGAACAAACGAGAATAGTAAAGGGGATGAAACTGTGAATGAACAAAACAAGGGGCGAACAGTGAGCCGAGGTCCCATCCATATATATTTAGATGTTGAGAAAAAGTAGCTGATTGCTTCTAGGACAAACATCGATAGCTAGAGAAATTCAGAAGCCGTATGAATTCTGATAATGTTGAAGGAAGTATTTCAAGTTTTGAATGGAGAAGAACACCAGTATCAAGTATCCTATACCACGGTCTGACTTCAGATTTCTTTTTCATAATATCTTGGTAATCCAGTACTGGATTGCTTTTTGCTGTTATTGTCAGCAATGGCAGAAAAATAATATCACCGAATCCAATCACTCAAGCACCCCGCTTAAGAATGTCCAAATATAAGCATATCATTCCATAGTGGGGCAAATTAATACGGTCGTATCACTCGCTATCACCTTCACTACAAGCACGTGTCACCACCAACAAGAAACGAATACGGGAACGAAGAAGGCACTATAACAACTATAATCACAGGCACTAACAACTATTCACCTTGGCTCGAGACTGTTTCGGGAGGATGATTGACCCGTCCAGACTTCCCGAACTGGGCGAGCTGCAGTCCAGTTTCCGGTGGTGGCTAAGATCCTCGGGCTCCCGTTTTACGATGTGCAAATTCTGTCCGGTAGCCGCGGGCTGCGCGTAGCCAACGTGCTGGTTAATAAATAAACCTTGCAACTCTTGCGAGTTGAGCTGACCGGCAGCGGAGAGGGGCGGGTTCGGCAGCTCTAGCCCCGCCCCGCCTATCAGTCCATTGGTCGCCTTCAGCTGGGACGTTAGGATGCCTGGGGCCTGGGAACCTGCCCTGCAACAAACAAATTACGTCATGAATGAGTACTGCGATGATGACAGTGTTTCGAGTGCTACGCGACGCTGCCACTGTACTATTACTACTACAGCTTCTATTAAAAGCTGGATTTAAAACTGGACGTTGAAGTTGCTGTTGACGTTTGCCGTTACCATTTCAGTTCGTCTGCCACTCATCTGATTCATTCATAAACTTGACGTTGTGGATGTGATAGTGATGTCGAGGTGACAACAATCAACAATGAAATAATAAATCATTGAATTCGCGAAAAAATATCATTCGAAACTGATCTAAATTTATGGAGTCTATTTTATTGCGCTGAATAGAAACAGAACAACATAACTTCTGATGGTATTTCTAACCATTAAGAATAATTGCTATATAGTGGCCACGTGGACTTCCTATCACCGATCTCATTGGTATATCATTGAACTGCAACTGAACGTAAACAGCAAAAGTTATAACATGGTTAATTGTGAAGAACGTCAACCAGGTTTTCCCCAACTGCCAACTTCAACGCCAAAGGAATTAATAAATGACAATTACCATTTTATATATTTTAACTTTGAACGGCAACCTCAACAGCAACTTCAACGTCAAGTCTATGAATCCAGCTTTACTGAGGACACGGTTTGCGCAGTGCGGTTACCATGAGCATATAAAACCAAACGCACTTGGACTCGATAATTCAATAAGGATAGATTTTTTGACGTGTCTTAGTCAACCTATGTACAGACAGAAGCAACAGAAAGCAAGTTTCCGTATTCTCGACAGAAGCTGAAACAAAGTGTCCAGATATAGTGGACTTTCTTAAGAGGTGGCGTGAAGACAAGAATCGCGTTGGTTGGACGGGGACACAAACAGTTGAAACAGTACAACTAGTGGTCGACATTATTTCTTGGTTTCTGGGAAACTTTTCGCAACATACAGCAAGTTTGTTTCGGAAATTGTTCCCAGTGACGAAATTTGCTACTAACTCTGTATGTACATTCATAGCTTACTTTTTTTTTTTTCATCCATTTTTGCACAAGTGTCATATTTGTCGTTTTTGATGAATGTGATTTTTGGGCCTGCATGTTAACGGTCGGATGGCGACATGACAGGCGATATGGAAATTTGAAAATATTCAAATTACTCATCATTACTATCATTTATTACTATTATTCAAGAAAAATTACTTTGGGTTAACTATGTTTTGGTTGGAAAGTAACTGTTCAATTTTGCCCGATATAGGGTAGGCACTGTGGGCTCGAGAATTCCAAATGGCAGGCGGTGACATGTTCAGGGTTTTCTCGAATGTTTTTGCCCCCCACCTACCGGAGTTATTTCGAAAATTATCCAAAAATAATGGACACAAAATTTTCATATTTTTTCCTGAATCATCATAATTTCTCGTCAAAAATTCATTTTGGCAATTGTCTCATATCTAACAACTGCTGTTTTTTCTGATTTTGAAAATATATACATACTCATCCTTCATTCAATCCATACGTCTTAGAAACATAAACATTCAAATATTCTAAGAAATGTAAATTAAGTAATATGCACTGAATCATAGTTACCCATGCTCAAGACGCAATCGAAAATAACAGGACTTGGCGCCACTTTTGTTGTTCACCCATTAAATGTAAATTTTGATGGATTTATATTTCTTTGATAACTTTTCCAGCAGAGGTTTTTTAAAGAGTTTTAAAGAAAATCCATGGAAACTTCTTGGCATGGCTAACTATGTTTCAGTGTACATTTATTCACATTTTCAAAATAAATTTTATGAAAGGATGGATAAAATGAACCATATGTACTTATATATTTTTGGAATCAGAAAAATAGCTTTTCCAGACATATGATGATGTACACGGTGTTCCGTTGGAGAAAATCAGCACATGTCAAAATATGACATTCGCCGAAATAGTTTTGGATTTTTGATGAGAAGTTCGGATGATTCAGAAAAAAACTTTTGTCACTATTTTTGATAACATCCGAAATACTTCCTTAGGTGGGGTGCAAAAATATAGGGGAAAAACCCGTACTTCATTCTCTATTCAATCACCATCTATACATTCTTGATTTCCTTCAGACACTTTCTATATTCATCAATGAAAAATATGAAAGAATAGTCATGTCATTGAATGATTTCAGTTATAATGGAAAATCTATTTCAGAATAACTTTATTTCATTGTTTCCTTCATTCTACATTCTACCTTTGCTTCAATCTCCTTTGCAATTGAACTCAGCACATGGATACCTTTAAACCTTTTCACTTCGTTAATTTTCCAGCAGCTGTATAAAACGTAAATAAATAAATGTTTAATGAACCTCAAACTATTTCATTGAGACGTATACTTAATAAGCCACGAGTTCCGAGCAGGTTTAAATGCTGAGTTTATTACCGCAATCATCCGATGAAATACCCAATTCATTTGTTTGGCGTACCAAACAGCTACTTGATTCTATCTGGCGTTAGAATCTTGCATAGACTGGTTCCACTGATGGCGCTAGTCGTGATTATAGCGACCTGCACCGTGCACCGGGTCACCTTCACAATGCCGCGGCCACGCGCCTATTTGCACGAACACGTGAGTTCCTATCTCAGCTACCCGGTAGCGTAAATACGTAATTGTTTACCATGGTAGAGCTGGGTTGGCCGCTGTACCGCGGTAATCAATGCAACTAAGTTACCGCCGTTTCATTGAAAACATTCCTTACTACGTTGTAGCTGAGCCTGCCGCTGTACCGCGGTAAACAATCCAACTGTCTTACCGCGCTGTTTTATTGTTTGTTTGATTCTTTAGTACGTTGTAGCAAAATTTTGCTCTGAACTATATAGAAGAGGTGATACAAATGAAATAACGGTGGCGCAAGAAAATCTTAAATTACCATGGTACATTTTCCAAAGGAACACTATGAAAATAATTCAATATAGGTACTCTGTAGGTGTTGTTAGTAATTTGAATTATGGAAACATTTTTACTTTTCTGGACTATTTGGTTGTGCACATGCATTGAAAGCTTTGAATCGTTGTAAAACGTTTAAAAGTGGAATTGAGGCCTCACGAAAGTTATTTGTATTATATCCTCTTGTAACCAGTTAACTTCTAAAGCATAAAATCCACTCTGTTTTGCGTTCCCAGATATTTTTAATACATGTTATGAGTTTATTATACTTTAGATAAATTCCATTTTGTAGAATTTCCCGATAGATTTCTTCTGCGTCTTCTTTGCATATTTAATAAATCAGACGCTGGAATAGTCTATAATTGAGTCATTTTCGTTACAAATTGATTTTAGTTGACATGATTATAAAAAACCGTTTTATGTATCTCAACCTTCTTCTCGCATAGTAACAAATGACAGCAAATGAATAAAAACGCGCGAAACGCTGGCGTCTTCAGCTCAAATACAGTGAAGTTTGCTTTTCATCAATCGGTTAATATACTCCACAAAACTTGCCCTATCACACCAGAAGGTGCGGCTGCACCGCAGTAAGGAATGAAATATCAAAGTGAGCGGTATCATTATTTTATCATTTACTGCGATACAGCATGAGGTTCAGCTGTACCGTAGTATACAATGTATTTACGCTACCCGGTACTATTGTAGCTCCACTACCACACACACTGGTCATGTTTACGACGTTACGTTACTAATTGTGAGAATGCTCACCAAATTGTGACCAAACGAATTAGCTGTAATGTTGTTCTTCATCACGCGTTACCAAATGATTATCAGTGGTAATTATGATCGGGTATATACCAATGGTAATTATTTGGTCATGATTATTAAACGGTTCGGAACCCGACAAATCGTCTACTGCACTCATCAGCTGATATCTACACTGAGATGTAATCAAACTTGACGCACTGTGATAGGATGGGGGTATCAACTCGGCCACATTGGCGGATCGAAGGGACATCGAAGGAACCATGCAAAGCTCATCTGTTGAACTAATGAACTTCAAATCCAAATCCAAAAAATGAAAGAAGCGAACAAATCACCAACCTACGGATAGTTCAAAATATAAATACTTTCGATTCTCAAAATCTGTTCAATATTCAAAAGCAGCATTTTTCTACAACTTCTTTTCGGTTTGATCAATATGTCTTCAAGATCAAGATATTGCTGTTGGCTCTAAACTATGTGATTAAATGGAAGAAAAGTTTGCTATAGTTTATGCTCATATCTTCAGAATCCACATTCTGATGGAGCATATTGATCTGAATAAACACCTCGATGAACACCATTGGTTCTTTTTTCGGGCACACATTCGTGAACTCGTACTCATGTTATTTTGAAAAATTATTTGGGACACTGACGGCAAATTATGAATCGAAACACATATTCACCAGAGTGCTAGGAAATAAGTTCCAACTTCACGATGTGCGATATCGCATAGTCACCCGACCTCATCATTCCGCAAGGCATCAGATTTCACGAAAAACCTTTCGTAGTCCTTCCCTACAGTAACTACACACATTTCTTGTAGAGTAGACGTTGGGTATGAATAAGAATAGTTAAAAGCACAATAGGGAAGAATTTGTATAAGGAATCGAAAGGGTTGCATTGGCACAAGTAAATATAACAATACCACATGAGTGATGACACTGTCAAAGACGAGTAGACAATTGCCATCTGGTGCGCGGTATTCCTTGATGAAACTCATCATTCTCGAGTGATACTTGCAACGAGACACATGAAGTTTCTGAATTATTGTCGAGTGGAAATAAGTACCTTATCAATTGATTATATGACAAGAGATAACGTAAATGGGTAGAAGACAATTTTTACACAGCTTGTTTGCGTGTACACAGAATGATCGTTTTCAAATTAGAATGTGAATTAAATCCCTGGCACTTAGTTTTCGCCTGGCATATATTCATCAAACTGGACCGTACAGATGTTCTGGATGTTCTCGCAACCAATGGCATGAGTAATCGAAATATTCATTGACAAAGAATCCTATCGATTTTCGCTAAAGCTTTCGCTTCGCTAGAATTGATAATTTCTTCAGACAATGGGATTTCTCCTCCTCTTGCTGAAAATAAAAAATAGAATAAACATAATTATTTCGATATATTTGTATTAAGGACAGATCAATGATCTGCCAGAAAACGTCACTGCGTTCGAAATTCAAATTTTAGGTACCTATAAGAAAAATTCCTTGATAATAGTCAGTGAAACCTTGTTTTGAAGTTTTGAAAGATACACATTCAGATATGAATTGGTATATAAATAAATATCAATCTCACTTATCTTCATGGACGTTTCGGAAACAAACCTGGCTATCGTTCTTAAAAAAATATCGGAAATTAGTCGGTTTGGAATATTGTTTGTCTATTTTCGATTGTGTTGAAGACGAGAGCAGATTCGTTTTCCGAAACATCCACAAAGAATTTCTGTATTTGGTATCTATATATAATAATAACTTGGCACTTATGATCGCAATTTCTCTCTATGCTACATTTTTTAATCATCCAGTATTCAATTGAAGATAATATATAGCACCATAACGAAATGATGGACTTGAAAGACGTATTGTATTAGTTCTTATCTCTAAATCGGCTTCTGCCATCTATATTGAAAAAAAAAAATCGAATGAGATTTTATTGGATACTGAATTGCCAAGCCTCGAAAACTTAGTACTGGGTTTTTATCTCATAATACGTTCCACCCATTATTCAATAAATATAAATGATAAATGTAACGGTGATTGTATCCATTATAATTTATGTAAAAACGTAACACAAACAGGCGTGAGCAACACCCAGTGTTTGACAAACATTTTTACTTCTTTGTGTATGACTGTTCAATTTTATCTTATTTATTTATCGCTATATACGCTGTATAATCCGTAATTCACGATCGTTTTAATAGTCTTTTCTTAACAGTGATCTATTACATCCAGGTATATGGTTAATTAAGAATCAAGATATTTATAACGTCATTAAATCGTTACTGACGCCTCAAAATTCGAAATTCTATTCTGGGTATTCTTCCAGTAGGACCGGATGGGGCTAAGACTCGGGCTAAGATGGCTCCGTTTTCCATGTTTATTTTGAAATATGGATAGTACAACAATTAACAAACACGAAGGACACGATGGGATTCAAATTTTCGAGGATACCTATATCATTATTGGATTTATATTCCACTTTCCATGCTCACATTATTAAAATCACTACCATTTCCGATTATGATTATCATAATAAAACAAGTGTGAAATTGGATATCCTCCAAGTTGTACCCTTAAGGTATATAACCGAATGCAAGTATAGATTTATGAATTTAACAGCTCACGGAAGCATCAGTAAATAAATGAATATTTTAGGTTTAAAATAACAAACTCATAAATCTCACGTTGGGGGTCCCAGACGATCTTTTTCAAAATATAATTTGTCCCGGCCAAGCCATGGACCCCTCAACCTGATACTATCAGTATCACGTTACTATGCAGATCCGAGATAAGTATTTTAATAAAAGGGATTAAAATTACATATGTAAGGATATTGTTGGCAACCCAAAGATTTCGCCTCGGGTGAGGTACGCCCCTTATGGGAAGTAGGTACGTTATAAACATTGAATTTAATTTTGCTATCACGGCCTTTTGAACCATTTTGATTTATCAGGGATAAAGTGCCTTTCGCATTTTTTATCAGGCTCAAGAGTAGCGGGGATTAGGTACCTTACCAAAACAAACTGAAATTTACTGTCAACCGTTTTTGGGCTGATCTTTTTTCTCATAACGTTCGACTTGAATAGTTTGATATTTTATTTAAGATTCCTCAACAATTATTATGATACATTTGTTTAGTTCGAATGGATTAGACTCCTTCAAGTCTGTCTCCAAAGAGATCTACTTATTTGTTCATTCTCATGAACCTGGGCTGAAAATAACTAACATTATGATAATATCCGTTTTTATCAGGACAATGGGGCCCTATGATTATGATAGAGGATATATTATTGATATAGACAAAAAGAGTACTTGAGCAACATTCTAAATAGATTAAATCGAATGTTACTTTCATTTCTTAGATAATTGAAATATAAATCGGTGAATTATCAATACTCCTTTAGCAATCACTAAGCAAATTCTCAATCACTCCTTTGAAGTCTATGTCAATTCTGCAATCGAGTTACACTTCTATTGCTTGCTGTATGAAAGCCCACAGGAATAGGGACTTATATTTGTTTGTACTTCAGAAATGGCATTTGTTTCAATATTTTTCCTGGTCGATATAGGAGGCTGGGTGTTGAGTATCTTGGGCAAAAGGTTGATTTCCACCAGTTGCAAGTATATAGCCAATCAGGTTCGATGAAACGAATGAGGGGAAAGAAAGTGTGAAAGTCTTTTGATGTATCTTCCCATGCCATTCGTATAAAAAATGTGCGGGTGGGATGAAACCCATAAATTTTAAAGGATAGATGTGAACTTTATTCAAACACTCATACCTATAGTGAACTGAATCGAGAAACTGGTAGCATTAGATATGGCCGTATATCATATTCCATATAATAAACTATATTTTTATGATGAATTTCGACGAGATATTCATTCACATATACCATGTAGGTACCCATTGGATACGCCGCTGAACAAAAGAAACTACGACGGTCGGGTATAAAAATAAGCGTTAAATGTATGTGAATCTTTAACAAATAAAAATGTCCCATCTGAAATTTATAGCGTTCGTCTGTATCACTGAACTATACATTAAGGCATACAATGGAATTAATATATATGAAAAAAAATTAATTGCGCCTGTATTGGTATCCAGACGGTTTGCATAATATGTGCAGATTTACATTTGGTGTTTATACAGGATGAGTGAAAAAATCACGCAATTAATCTGGAGTCGAAGTACTCGTATAGAAGTATGGCTCATCTATATAGTATATAAGTTTTCTAACACAAAATATCCCAGTTTTCTAATATAGGGCTTCATCTTCTGTACTTTTGAAAATGATTAGGTAGGTACTCCTTTGAGTCAATAAATGAATGACGATAATTTATTAAACCTAATGACTTCTCATCATTCTGCCTGAGGTGACGGATTATATAATGAGAGTTCGAGTCGAATTAGTTAACCTCATTCCGCATCAAATTACTATTGATATATTGCCGGAATATCCGAAATATCGGTTTTTTTGATGTTCAATGTTGAAATTTTATTGACATCGTTGGGATTTGGGTAATTATGGAAGAAATATCGCTCGAAATGAGGTTCAGATAAGATTTGATGACGATGAAGATGAACATACTTTATGAACACCTACACATATATACCATATCATGACACTTGGTCGTCCAAACAAAAACATCAGCTCCTCCCTGGGGACATTTTTTATACAACTTTCTGATATATTTTTGGTACAGGCAATGAGAAATATAAAACTGATGATTTCTGGGAGACGAAACATCAAACTGAAAATCTGTGGACAACCAATCAGTACAGCACGAAAAGTTGCGACTTCAAAGTTATTCAGGATTACTATAGTGACGTCACCAACTGTATCTGTTCGAAAATCGTGAATATCAATGATCAATAAGAAACGTTCAGAGACGTGAACGGTTTGTTGTACCGGAATGTTTCTGGTCGACTCGTATCTAGTACACATGATCCCTGAGATAAACCTCAATTTATGGGACATATTCATGTCAATCGGAGTCATTCAACTATCCCGCCTTTGGTATACCTACCCTCCTAGCCCTCCTAATACTTTCGCCCCATTTCATCTTCAGCGAAAGCAAAGCATTCAGTGCAACGTGCAATCGCTTTGCATATGATCTGATTACCTGATATCGCTACTCTCTGTGAAACGTGTGTTGTATTGAATGAAGTTTCATAAAATATTGGGCTTGAGGTATCATCTATCTAGAAATATATGATTACATGAGAACTTACAGAGATTACATGAGAAATTTTTTGACTCGGTGATATTCACTCAGATATTTATCGATATTAAAAATCGCCCATAATTGATTTGATGTTCATTTTCTCAATTTTATTCTTCACGTTTTGAAAAACCATCATATTAATTATTGAATTCAATGAATTAATCCACTTCCTACGGAGCGTTACAACTCAGAATTCAGTAAAATTCCGAGTTGTAGGAAATTTCCGACTGTTATTGTGGCCGGAGAGTCCATACTCTTAAGAACGCGTGACAAAGAGTAAATGTTCTGTGTCATCGATTCTATATCTGATTTGATATATCGAAGCTTCTTCTCTATTCCGAGGTGCGAAAATGAGATGAAAACTATTCATTTGAAACTAACAGCTGCGTTTGATTTCATCAATTAACTAGATCAGTTATATAAAATAGGAACTTATCTCTGAGAATAGTGTTCGTCGAAATTTTAACGAACCGTAGGGAACTTTTTCACGACGTAGGGAGTTTTCATGGGTACATGTGTAGGGAAAACGAATTCGAAAGATCATCATCACTGAACCCACAGACAGTATCTCCGTCACTTCGGAGTATCGCAGGCCGCTGAACGACATCGACGCAGAAAGACGACGAAGACGTGGACCACTCACCAGATATCTCCCAGTTTGTCTTTGGACTCGGCTGGCGAGGAGGAGATCTTGTAGTACTCGTAGATCAGCCCCATGGTGGCGGACTGATCCTCGCCGGCGCCGCCGCCGCCGCCGCCCAGGTTCAGCATGGCGGTGGTGGCGGCGGTGAGCGGGTGCTCGTAGTAGGCGCGCCACGCGTGCTGGTCCTCCGGAGGGCCGGCTCCCTCGGGCAGGTCGGCCATGGCGCGCTGGCCAGCCGCCGGCTGGTCGCCCGCCTGCTGCGACGACGACGACGACGAGAGGCTGCCTTTCCGTTTCCTGAAAGGAAGATCTCACGTCAGCAGGTCAGCAGGATATTGTATCACGGGAATTTTCCGGCACCCGTCTCGGAAAGGTTTCTGGACTATTTTCACACTCCAGGCTAAATATAGGGTGTCCCATAAACATACCGACAAACTTTAAGGGATGGTAGAGGACATCAAAATAAACATTTTTGCTTCATAAACATAAGTCTGGAAACTCTTCGTTTTCGAGATACAGGGTGTTGAATTTTTTTTTAAAAAATCGATTTTTCATCAATATCGTAAAAATTCAATGAAATTTTTACAGAGTATTGATACATTTATAAGGTATCTTTTGAAGCTATTAGAATTTGCCCAATAATTTCAGGGGTGTGTCCACGGGCTATGTCGGATAGTTATTGCACAAAAAAAAATATCGCCCAGTAGTTTTTTTTGTAATTATGATAATTTTTTCAAAGGAACAACTAAAAATCCAATTTTTTCGTCCCTTTAAATTTTTCCGTATCTAGCTTCGTTTTGAAGAAAAAAAAAATAAAAACCATATCTCTTACATCTATGAAAAAAAAATAAATGCTTCAAAATTATACCTTACATTTCACCAATGCGTTTATTGAAATATTGAAGAACTAATAAAACTTCCAATAACTTTTTTTTTCAATCATTAATTATTATTAATGACTTTTAATTTTCAATGATTTTTTGTTTTATATTTAATTGGAAAATATTCGTAATTTTTAATATCTTGGAAAGAGTATCCAAAACATACCGACGAATAAAGGGTGCTGAAGCAATAAAATATTTAATTAAACACTCTGTATCTCGAAAACGAAGAGTTTCCGGACTTATGTTTATCGAGCAAAAATGTTTATTTTGATGTCCTCTACCATCCCTTAGAGTTTGTCGGTATGTTCATGGGACACCCTGTATATTGCAGTAATTAATATTGAAATTTCCTTTTCCTCACTAACTGATGTATGTTTGTTATATTTTCATGTATATATGATTGTTAATACTATGGCTGTGACTATTCACTTCCTGTAAAAGGATATACGTGAATAAAGATTATCTATCTATCTATCTTTCTTAACTGTGCGACTAGTTCTTAGCTACCCGGCGGCAAAAGAAATAATTTTGGAAATATTCTTTGAAATTTGAAATAGCTCTATTGTTCATGACTATAACCTTCGCGCATTGAGTTGACCGAGTTTTACTGGATTAACTTGATGTTGAAGTTGCTGTTGAGGTTGCCGTTTGCTGTTCAAGAGTTAAAATATATAAAACGGTTATTGTCATTCATGAATTCGTTCGACGTTGTAGTCGGCTGTTAGTGAAAAGTTGTTTGACGTTTAACTTTTGCTGTTGACGTTCAGTTGCCGTTCAATCGTCAACCAATGAGATCGGTGATAGGAAGTCACGTGGTCTCTATATCATGATTTATATCGTTAGAAATGCCAGAGGTCATGTTATTTTTGTCTTTATTCATCATAATAAAATAGACTTCATGAATTTAGGATAGTTTGAAATGATAATTCTTCGCGAATATAATGATTTATTATTTCATTATTGATTATCTTCACCTCGATGTCACTATTGTGCACAACGTCAAGTTTATAAATGGATCAGATGAGCGGCAGACGAACTGAAATGGCAACAGCAACAGCAACAGCAATTTCAACGTCAGTTGATAAATCCAGCTTTTCGTCGCAATCAAATAATCGGTGCGACAGCGCATGAAATACGAACAAAAACATTAATGTTTATAATCGTTGAAAGTAATCCAAACTGCCCTTTGGCAGCACAGAATAGAGAACTACGCCATCTATTGAGAGTAATCCGAAGTGGTCTTTCACTGTGATCAGCACAGAATAAAGAGCTGTTTCTGAAGTGGCAATTCCATTAGCCATACTATGGTATAGTTAATCTATGCCTCGAGTTTCTCATAATCTCCTCTTTGCCTAAACCATACTCCAAGAACGAAGAAAATTTTCAAATCGGTCATTTTCGACTTTTTCTCCAGACTAACTCACGGCGATCCTTTTTATCATATTATATATATATATATATATATATATATATATATATAATGATAACAGGTCTACTTATCTGACTGAACCAGGAGTACCGCAAGAAACTATTCTAGGACCCTTATTATTTACATTGTGTACTGCTATCTTAGCATCATATTTGCAAAATTCATCTACATAATACTCAACTTTATTATAGTTTCTTTGACAATGCCCGAAGAATGTCTTCTTCACCTTGATCTAGACCTTTTCGTCGAAGATGCAACTGATCATTGCTTATTCATGAACCCGAGTACTTAAAATTAATTATTCACACCTAGAAATCACCGTCAAATCACAAATCAGATACAATATAAAAATTAACAATGCACCATTGGTAAGTTAGGTAATAAGTAAAGACATGGTAACCCAGACAACAAATCAGGTTGATTCACTGAATGCAGAATGATGAGTCAGTGATCTGGAGCTCAAAAGCTACAGCCGTTGGGCTGAAACTCTTCCTGGTCATACTGTTGGCTCAGGTGAAAAGGATTGCAATCTCAATGAGGTTCAGCAGCCATTTTACCAAATTTTTCATTGGAAAAGCATTCCATTCAACTAACAGTTTACTGTGTTTCCAACCACAACACTGCTTCAGTTGGTCTTGTTACCACGTTGTTATCCAGAAATCAAGTTCGCAACTGTATGAACTGGACACTGTTACCGTAGAAAACATCTTAACAGATGGTCTTCGTCTGTGATGTGTTAAGGCAAACGACTTACTCTCTCATTTGCTCTATCTATATGAGTGTGACATCGTTGCATGAGGAATGCAACACAAATGTCGATAAAGAAGATGCAATGAGCCCGCCTGACAATTGAGAGACCACACAGCCCTATCTGCGATCCATTGAACCATCTGTCTTTCCAATAATTTTCATGTCTGGCTACAGCCTACTCTTGTAGCATCAAATTTCTGGTTGCTCGGAAAGAGGGCCAAAAGTACGGTGGGTAACATGATGTTGCGAAGAGATTGGTGTTATTAGTCGATCAGATATTGCACAAGAATATTAGTTCCATCAAGGAAACCCAACGAATTATCGATGCCTGATTGTTTTGGTGCTCGGAAGTCATCACAGATACATTCTCTCTGGCCGTCGCAATGGTTTTCGAGTTATTCATCTAGCCCCATCTTCACTACGCATCTCCACAGACTAGTAGTAGAAGCAAAAAAGAATGAAATACCTATAGGTACATACATGTCGTATTACTGAACATTCTTGATGATGATTAAGAGTAACCAACATCATTGATTGATGATAACATGTAATCAGTTTCTTGAAGTTACATTTATATTCAATTTAATGTATGCTTTGTTACAATAATGTACATTCTTACAACAATAAAGCAATACTTGACTTGACATGAACATCAGTACAGTTGGTTAACAACTGATAACTGTATTACTAGTTTAATTTTTTGTTGGCAATGTCCATGTTGATGTAAACTGCCCCGGTGACTTTCTTTTCTGGAGAAAAAGTTGTGAAATAACTAGTGGGCATCGTTTTTTCAAACATAATATAGCGTGTTGTCTTGTTATGGGGTCACATTGACAGTTTACAGTAATTTTTATTATGTATAGAATCCATAGCGAACGTTCAAGTGGGTTTTCATGTATAATTATACGAATAATAATTGTTGTTGCGAGTGTCAGGCGAGATATAGTTATTTGAAATAATACTTCGAGATATCGTAAAAGTAGACACACACCTAATTCGAGGAATGTTGTACATAAAACGATATATTCAGGCCGAGAAAATATTGACTTGAGTTCTCATCACTTCTTTTTCGCGATTTCCTACGAATATTAAAGAATATCCATCGAAGTCAAATCAATAGTTGACTGCTCACGTTAAACTTCATAATAGTTATTTGCATTGTACCCATTCACCTATAATGCCTTGAGGATTAATTTTTCCTTTTGTGTTCATTGTTGAAAGTGAGCCGTATCGGTTCGAATCACGTACGTAAATAAATTGATCAGCGATAAAATTTTAAAGCATTCGAAGAAAACTCGGTGAAAATGAATTCACACGAAATCGGTACACATATAGAGATTTCTTCCTTGTTTCACGCTTAGAAAAGTGATATCTCTTCCACTAATTACTGGGGTGCGGTAATTTTTTCACGATATATTACCTCAGTTCTCAGTCGCCTATTCGTCATTTTAAACAACTTTCCCGTATATATCAACAATGTCTCTAGGATCTATTTATAATGTAATAGCTTTTAAATGTCACCTGAAGTGATTTTAATCTGTTCCCAAATTGAAATGTCCACTTTCAGAATGATTCCATTTGAATGTAGTTACGGGCTTCATTCAAAACCATACGTCACCAAAAGTCATTTGGGTGATGAAAGTTTTTTGATATATAATCCATCAACCATCTACAGTGTGTCCAATACTCATAGATGTTATATCAGAAGAGGTTGTATGTAGATATTCCAGCATTATGTTGGTGAGTGATGATGTATGGTGATATTCCTAGGAATGATTATCATATCCTGAAAAGTTTTATTACTTCATATGCATCAATCAATATAGGAACTAACGATTTTTTTAAACATGGCACTTGCAGACCAATGCGAGCACAAATATTTGAATGGTGATGTTTCTTGAATATTTCTAAACTCTGCTTATGGGCTGATGAAAATAATAAAACATTCCCTTGCCAAAACCAACAGATTACTTCTATATCATTCTGTTCTATCTCAACCAAAATACTGTATGCAGAGTATTCTTCTCAAGATGAAAACATTTTGGCAGGGTTTGTCAACATAATGTTCAAGATAACCTGTCGTATATACCTATTTATCTTCTGTTATGTGATATCATTACAAATTTCAATTTGGAGTTGGAAAATTCAATACCAAAAATATTCGTCCTGTAGACACCTTTTTATTCGGTTCCGCTCGAATACACCAGATTAATTGATTACTTTAGATATGAAATCGAACAACCCGTCAAGATGCATTTTTCAACTCTAATTGGTAGTAGGTAGGTACAGATTGTTTGAAAACTGGATTGGAAATGCAGACCGGATGATTGACAGTTAAAAAACTTCATTTTCGAACATAATCCAGTCATTAATATAATGATTTTTATAGTTTTGAATAAATCTATAATTATCTAGATTCATTATGCATGAATGAATGAAAACCCTCTGGCACTCAGAATTCATTGTTTTACCAGTTTTTGTTATTTCTCCTTATCTGTCTGATCTACAGGATATATCATCGTCACTGAGGATATCTATCTTGTAGGTACGCCATTTTTCATACCGTATATAAGTTTCAAACTTTTAATTGATAGAGAGCCTACATATTGGATATCCGCTCGTCCGTCGCAACTTGTATCTCAAAGACGGTCTCAAAGAGACAAACGGACTTCATATTCGAGTTAAGAAGGGGCCATAATGGTGAATAGGGAGATCTCGAGGGTCAAGGTCATGTTGCCTTTGGTCGGGTGATTGGTAGGCTCTCCTGTATGTTGCTATGTAGCAAATGTAGCAGTTCACCGAGTTTTTTACATTCCTTTGACCAACATTCATGTAGGTAAGAGATGTGGCTTTAAATGGATGGCGACTGTATCGACAACAATCAATAGTTCGAAAACTGTAAAAGTATGTTGATTACCTACATTTTGTTCACCTGACAAAATGATTGATTTTTCAAGGAATCATCTCAAGACAATTCCGATACAACATGACAGTAACATCACATCAGGCACAACTATCCAAAGTAGATTTTTTGAAATAGTTGTTATGAAATTGGAACAATAACAAATGAAGTCGATGTATGTTACCTGTCCGCTTCAACAATATTTTGATCAATCTGTTTATCGTTAGACTTTTAAGGCATGATATTTCAACAACCAAGAACAGTTATGTTCCACATGTAAAATATCCAATTAACAGCGATCGATTAGTCCGAATGAGATGGAAAAAATATTAGTTGCAGATGAGATCACACACGATAATTAATATAATTTATTTTTTTCTGACAAATCAATTCAGGTTCGACTGATGAATGATCGGTAAATAAAGTAGGTTACCAACAACGATTGAGATTATCGGAAAGAACCTATGATGTACACATTTATTCGATGTTGAGGTCATCAATATTTCAGTGGTATTCTAAAAATGCAGGAATGAATACTGCTATTGTGGGAAAATTAGGAATTCGAAGTTTATGTGTCGTATTCCTCGAATATAACTAATTATTTCTTACACATAGGTACGTCTGAAAGATCTCCGAGAAATAAAAACTCAATGTCTGGTGATTTGTGGTGATAGGTATTTTCAACAAGCTTTCTCTATAGAAAAATGACAGAGCATCTGTTGCTGAAGTATACGTGTAATGTATCACTGAATTGTTTCAAACCGATATCACTGGATACATTTTTCAGATGTACCAATTCGATTGTTTTTCAATCCCTCGTCTATGTTTTTTGATCACGAAGAATTCCAATTAGCCGTTTAGGAAATTAAATTCTCATTTCAATGCGATATCTGACCGTCGCCTCGCCCTGTATACAACTTGAATCAATTCTTCCACGAAGATAACAACTTGTAATGCATGAGGCATTATTGTCATTATTAAATCATTTGCTAGCCATTAAGTTCCGAATCAGCAAAGTCAGTGTACAAGTAATAAGTGATGAAAATTATTACTACTTGTAAAATATTTTTTCCCCATTATTTACATGATCGTGAATTCTGAAAGCCACGTGGGTGGCGTGAGTAACTCAGATAAATATACGGAACGATTCATTCTTTATTTATCGAGGCAGTAGATTAATTAATCGTTCGTACATTGTATAAGTCCGAAGGAAGTTTCAGTCTTATTCGATTTGTGATAGACGCTGAAACTACAGGACAGGTCACAGAATGTTCGCACAAGATATCTTCAACAAAATAATGATTTAATACATTCTGTATTCATCAGACCAAATGGTCTAGGTAGAACAGCTCATATTCTCTACTTCTCTCTGGCAGGATTAATGCCTCTTACATGACGTTACCAAAGATTTATGCGAGATATTTTGACATGCGAACATACAAATATGAGTTCATGCATAATTTTATTACAAGGAAAAATGTGGGACAGAGAACCTTAGTTCGAACCATAAAAAAACTGAAAAGGCTGATCAATAATATTGAGAGTCATGATCCAATAAATACAGATTGTTTCAGTGAGAAACGACACTTAATCGAGAAACTGTACTCGTGTTATTTGAATTCAATTATTCAACAGGCCTCCAAGCTAAACATCAATCTAGTGGACAGGTAGGTAGATGGCCCCTTCCAGCGCTTTTTTAACGATACTTCAATAAAAACTGTTCCAAAAGCTAAAGATAGGATATCAACTCGAGATATTAAAATGGGGTTATCTCACTAGAAGCAGCTATGGCATAATATCTGCACACGTGGCTTCGACGTACAATAATTCATCCAGATTCTAGGATACAAGCCAGGCTTCGAGTTCTCGAAGGTAACTTCAAGTTGCCTTTAGTATATATACCAGGGCATGCATCAGGTTTTTGCTCGAAATGAAAGGTTCATGAACGCGATAGGTAAGGGGTGCTCAACCCTCATACACGGAAGCCGATTCATATTTTTAGAAGAACCATCTGGGGCGTTTTGTGAATGGTAACTAAATAACTTTCAGTCTGGCTCAGGGATTTAGCTGACTAAATATGGCGGAATGAAAGCGAATGGAAGAAACTACAAGTGATCCGGATGTTTAAAGAGAAAAAAATACCGGAGTCCACCAGAAGTGGAAAGGAACACTCTTATAAAAGCTAAGAAATAATGTATTCAGTTGGCCTGCTCGGTTACCAGATTCGATCCAGATTGAGCATGCATGCAGGATCAGTTTGCGAGAAGCGTAACTATTTCACTGTCACTGCATATACTGATATTATGAATATATAATTGATATATAAACTAATAGAAAGATCAATATCACTACATAGACTTGTGTTTTAGAAAAACTCAGCCACATAGAAACCGCAGATTCGTCCCAATCACGTCAATAATTATCATTGCTGCTGTAGATAGAGAAAACACTATATACTATACGTGCAATATTTGATGTTTTCTATAAATCCAAATCTGTTGGACGAATATTTCTGGAAGCGTGTTTATATCATTTATTGATATGACAGTCATATTGAGATTTGCAAATCAATTCTATTCATTGGAGCTGAAAATGTATACAATTTAATTTACTGGCGTTTCCACAAAACTTGAAGTCACTTATAGATTATTTTTTAGTGATTATTAAAAAGCCAGTTTGCAAGATAGTGTTGGTATGTTAAAATAAGATTTGAAATTCAAATCACAGGAATAATTGACGAAAGTCTAAATTATTATGCATATTGGGGTAATGGGGGATCAATTTAGATGGAAGGTATAGAAAAAACGCGAACAGAGCTGTATTGCTCACTATAAACAAAAAGATTTATGTTTTATGTACGCCTAATGACCCATTACTTCACATCAAGCATATTCAAACAACATAAAAAGTGAATATAGAAAGCCGTGACCAAAATATGCACATTTATCAAACTACAGATGATAAAAATTCCGGACATTGATAATAGGAGTGTCAGATGTGGTTCCTACGCGTATGCAGCATGGCATAATAATGAGATAATACCTAGACCTGCAGGTATCGTACTCTTTTGATGCATTTGAAATGAATTTCGGTCCAAACAGTTATATTGGAATTGATAGGTTCCCATGAATTTGTCCAAAGGTCATACTTCGCGTCATTCGGTCTCAGCTCGAATTAATAATAATAATAATAATAATAGTAATAATAATAATAATGTTTATTTGCAAGTTAGTTGAGAAACAAGGATAAAACTACACATATATGAGAGTACAGAACATAAATAAGGGGATGAAGTGGATAACATTATTGATGAAATTCATATGATAGAAAAAGAAAGACAATGAACCAATTCATATACAATAATCATTTCAGTATTCACATATTTTTGAGTCTTCATTATTTTAGTAAAAAGATAAGAACAAAAATTGATTTGCTGCATATATAGTTCAAAGCATAATCATTCTCATATTCAGATATCCACCTTGATATCCATTGGTTTTTTCAAAGACCGAATTTTCTGTCTGGTTGTTGATATAGAGTTTTGCCTGGGAAATAATCGGTATGAGACATGCAAATTTTGTATGAAAATACTGATTTCATCGGATGAACCACTGATACATATGATGAACTTGATATATATATTTTGAGAAGTCAATCTCTGTAGCCGAAGAAATTGAATATATTATGCTAACCAGTGACTAGGCCTCAAGTCATTATCATGTCAAAAATCTATCGAGATAAATATTTTCAAGTTTGGTCGAACAAGAACGAATATGCAATCTTGATGCATTATTGACTACGCCCGAGATAACGGTTTATAAAAAGGAACAAACCATCTCCTCGATTCCCGATGATAAATTCCGAAAAATCCGTCTTCATAATTAAGGTGTATGAGGTTTTAGTTATACCCAGGCTGGAGATATTATCGTGATAAGTCGATCGAACGATAATCGTTTTACAACTCCCAATCATTACCGAGTGTTAATTGTCCTCTCAACATCCGTTCACGACGAAGATAAACAAGATTTTTAACGGACAACATACTCTACAGGGCGATCTGGACTCTGTCATCGTTCGAATGCCCATCTATTCGGTTTCAAAAATATGTTACTGGGTTGACAAAAAAACATTTCTATTTTTTCATTCACCTCAAATATTCACTCAGTTGTGAAAACTTAATTATCAATTGAATTGCCATCGGAAGGAGCAAAACTCCGATAATAGACTGCCTGTCATTTGATATCATACTCCTCTCAAGCGAATTGACTGGTAATCCCGAAATTCTACTCAGTGATTGATATTACCAAGAGGAAGGTTCAGAAGTGATGAAATGAAATCCAATTTACTCGATCAGCTGTACATTGCAAGCAGCGAATCGCCTTGCATCCCTAGTTAATTATTCATTAATTATCAATTAGGTATAGAATAATTATTGAAATAATAATGAATTTTGTCAAGGAATGAGAAGACTTCAAGCATAAAATAAGTATTTGGTTAGCTATTGTGGTTGTTGTCATTCTCTATTCCTTCGAAATAAATCAACCAGAAACTCATGTGAAGTTGGCGCTCACATTCTTCAAAAGCATTATTTTTCGGATTTTGGAAAGGATTTGACTGGGTTGTAGAGTTCCAGACTGAAAGTTTGAATGGTTCCAGCAAATAGTGGATGAAGATCTTCAGAACACAAGAAAAAAAAAACATCGGAACTCATTTTTTTGAAAGAAGCCTACTATTGAAAATTCCATTCAGAAACTCTAGAATTTTATCCACATGAATAAACTCAAATGATTATAAATGTAGACAACGTAATGCACTGAATTCGAAATCAATACTAGGATAAGCGTCAGTGAGAAAAATTGAAGCACAATCCAAAAAAATCAGACAGGCGGAGAAAAGTTTTTGGGGAAAATTCAAATTTATGCTGCTATTGATTATGTTGATATTTTGTACGGTTTAGAAGATGACTTTCTGTTTTTGGTTCCACTTAATATTATTACTATGAAATTTGATACCAATCCAGGCTGTGATTTGGAAATATTTATGTGATTGAAGATTTCATCATATAATATTCCAACAGTTTTGAAACCATTTCAAATTTGTTTTGAACATGGGAACCCGAACAACAAATGTAATGCTCGTAAATCATGATTTGTGAGTGATTAACTCCGATAAATGCATCAAGGATGTACTGTTACTGTTACTTAATAGCCTGGATGAAAGTATAAAATACAGTTATCTCCGTGTGATAAACTCTTTTTCAATTTTCGTCGTTGTAAAGGGAGTGTCCCCTGTCCAATAATTTTTGCATATTCCATCTCAATGCCGCGTTTCATTTCCATTTAAGGCTTGTTCCGTCAATCCTAACTTATCGATTTTACGATTTTTAATGTTGTTTCTATGTTTCTTTATCATAAACTTATCTTGATGTCTCTCTTCAATAACGATTAATCAGGCATTTATTGTCGGTTGGGATTTTTCATCTCGTTCGTGCATGATTGGGTTTTATTTTAATGCACTTGGGACCTGAGAATATCCGACCGTTGAAATTCTTCGACAATATTGTATTCTGTATCATTCTGAGTTCAAGGAAGCATATATTAACTCTCTAAACAAAATATGTTGGAACGGATTAAGTGAATACCAGAATGAAACTGACGTTATTCAATAGAAATTCATCTCCATGAGTAGTGAAATTATCTGTTTGTTGAATACTTTTATATTGAAAGTTCCGGATTGAATTTCCCGTTGAGAGATCAAAAATGTATATCGTCGTTAGGCGAACGAATTGGTTTGTGGATCAGCTATTGAATTTGATTTGATCCGCGAAAATACTTACTCTCCCTTACACATGATAATATACCTTCTACTGGTTTTCTTTTATCATTTGCTAGCCCCAGTTAGCCAAGATATCGCTATCTCGGCCCAGGACCCTTTGATACAAGACTGGTTCAACCGGTTATCAAATTTGTTGTGGTGCAAAAACCATATTCGAGGGCAGTCAAGTGGTTATCAAAATCTCTTGAGGGGTGGGCTTCCGATTCCCGTAACGTATCACCAAACATGAAACAAACGGTCTGTTTCTTCTTTGAACATGTTTTCAAGTTAGTCAAGGAACTTCAACTAGCCAAACATCAGGAACTAATCTGATTATTTCTTGTTGAAGTTAACTCATGCTGAGTTTGTAGATATTCAACTCTACATCACCAATATAAGATTGAGCGAATGATGTACCTCCAGAGGTTCTTCACTCTCTTGATTTTCATATGATATCGCTAAATGAATTATTATTTTTGCTCAAGGAACAATTTGGACTCTTCTGAAACGTTTCTTTAAACAGCAAATATCATTAGCTTCCTGACAGAAATGTCAGTTTTATCATGTAACGTTTTCGTTCTCTTTCTCATCTTGGATCCGCGCCTTAGACACAATATTAGTTTAATCTATTGATAATTCATTTTAAGAATCAAGTTTGACATATATCGCATGAAATATGCTTATTTGTTTGAATTTTTTGAAAAATTTTCACGGAGGAAAGTTGTTTCTATCAAATTTCTTCGCATGTGGCACAAATTTCAATCAAGTTTTTTAGATTTTTTGGGATTTTCTCCCATCGTTTCTGAAAATGATAATAGCAATTATAATGATCATTTCAATATATTTGTAGTTAGGACGAAAGGTCCACTCTCGGGTCCACTATAGTATAAGAAAAGTGATGATTTTGATATTTTTTAAATATATTTAGTCATCCAAATTATCTGAAAACAAGGTTTTGGATTCCAAACGCAGTGGCATTTTGTGGCAGATCATAAATCTGTCTTTACTACAAATATATAAAAATAGTTATAATTATTTTTATTGTTAGAAAAGAGGAGAAAATATCTTAAAAAATCTAGAAAAATTAAGAGAGCACTTCCTCGATCAACTTACGGTTAAGTTATTAATTTTTGTAGTTTTTTAATAATTGGGCCGAAGGACCTCGGTCGGTAGCCAATAATGCACGTTTATTATCATTATTATTTGAAAAGATACATGAAATATGTTTTTCTTTGAGAAAAAATATCTTTTCCTCAAGTTTTGTTATCTTAGATGCAAAGTTGATGTACCATCAAGCATTTTAGTTGAGATTGGGATTTTTCCAGTAGCAAAATGAAGCCAGTCATGAAACAAAGAATCATATGACTATTCACTAAATGCTTGATGACCCATAAACATTGCATGAAGGATGACAAAATTTTCAGTGGTACAATCGAGAGTAAAAATATTATATAAAAGCTGAAAAAATGAGAGTATTTTCAATTTCGACAGGAAAAACTTAGGGAGTAAAAGTCAGTAGCAGGATAGAGCTACTAGTATGGAACAGTTTTTTCAAAGCTAATTCATTTTTCATATTCCAGAACTTTCGTAAAAATATTAAAAAAATCGCAAAACAATATAACGTTGTCATTTCAGAAACATGTGTGAAATTGGAATAGAAACTTTTCTTTGGATTTTTTTTCAATACAAACAGATAAGCCTATTGGAGAAGTGATTGTTTTAGAAAAATAAGTTCTAGCAGACAGCGAAAGTCAAGTGATCCCTATCCGAGTAGAATTCTTCTTCTATGAAGCAGAACTGAGCGCCCAATGTATTTCAGGATAATTCAATGATGTAGGATTTCTCATATAATGATAATGATAATAATAATAATAATACTCTCCATCCATTTCTTATAGGAGCCGTTCAGAAACTGACAGTATTTCTGTTTAATTCTGTATAGGACTCGAATATCTGCGTGTAAACAAGCAGGAAAGCGGTATCTTGACCAAAACAAAAATGTTTCTTCCAATATTTTCAATGGGTGATTGTATTCAAAATCAAAATGAGTATTGTGTGGCGTATGTGAGATCCACATGGAGACATGTAAGAAGTCCGTATGAAAGAGGAAATTGTTCTTTTGAAAAATCCATTTGGATGCATAGTGCTGGCACAACAACCACCACTTGTTGGGCCAAGTCT
The DNA here is from genome assembly GCA_963576655.1 of Gastrophysa polygoni. Taxonomy (NCBI): domain Eukaryota; kingdom Metazoa; phylum Arthropoda; class Insecta; order Coleoptera; family Chrysomelidae; genus Gastrophysa; species Gastrophysa polygoni. The sequence continues at coordinate 6,972,593 of OY755085.1, forward strand.
TCACAGTTGGCTTCATACCCTTTCTGTTCACCGCCGGCATTATTATTCGTCCGATGTTTATACGCAAGAATGGTGCAAACTTAATGTGCTCAACAAGATGAGACGTTGAACACGAGGTATCTGTGCGTACAGGACAACAAAAGGATGCTTTTTTAGGAGGTATGTTTCTGCAAAGGTGTGCGAGGACGGGTCCATTGTATTTGCGCAGAGCAGGTAAGATCGTGACGCTGAGAAGTTTCCCTTCAACACTCTAATATATCAATCACATTATGAACGCATATCGATATCACTTAGAATTTGATGACTCAATGACAGCGTCAGGTATGAGGTTATGAGAATTGTTTGTTATGCGATTCCGGGTTTGCAAGATTAATTATCATTTATGAACGGTAGATGAAAATTATTCTCACTCTTCTGGTCGCTCATTAACAAAAAAATGAAATTCCTCCAAATCATGTGTATGATTTCCGTTCATCTCTTCGAACTTCAATTCCAAGTATAATCATATCAGATACAATGATTATCGATGCTCGTGTTCCTCAAGGATCTGTCTTGGCAACTGCATCTTCGCTCCTCATCAACGATCTGTTGAATATGACCTGCCCAGTCCGTATAGCTTTGCGAATGATAGTACCACTGCATACAGCCTTCTCCTCTTGATCCCGAAAATCATCTAATGATACCAGAGGTGGCAGACAGGTCGATACTATAAATGAATATCTTGCAATAATTCTGAAATTCTAGTAGAGGTCAATTCAACGAGAACTCAAGCTTATATTGTAAGGCGGATCACACGATGTCCAGTATGATGATGTCAGGTACCAATATAGGTATTCCTATGAATTCGTCAATATCCATTCCAACAGCACTCTTTCATGTGATGTCCATTGTGTCCATCATGAGATCCATTGGGATAGTGCTTCACAAAAACGTGGCTTTCTGTTCCATGCCAAGAGGTACTTCAAACCTCAGCAGCTACTAAGGGCAAATTCGACCTGTCCTAGAACATCGTAGAAAGGTGGGAGATCTCTCTCTTCATTTCCATGGTCGATGCTCATAGGGAATGGAATATTATATCCTTAGTGATTTCGTGTTAGAGGTGCCTTGTGAAGTATTTCCTGGTATGCTTACGACTTCGGAACTTTCAAGAAAAATTCCACCTTCACCAACATTCCACCGCTGGCTTACACGATGTTCCATCATTATTATAGGTTTTCCCTCGGGTTTTCCTGGCGTGTTGTCGAGAGATCAAAAAAATTGTTTTGCCTTTTTCTACTAGCAAATAAGTTCATCCTTTCGTCAAATTATTTTTTATGATGAACGTCATCACACAAAATACATTATCACGTTTTTGTGCGCACATTTTATGTCAATATGAATATCAAATCTTTCTATTCTATAGTAGAAAATAATCGATACGTGTAATAGTAATAGTATAACAGTGTAAAATTTGAGAACAAGTTTTGAAGTTGTCAGTTTGGCTCAGCAGCTGGAAATGTTTTGTCAAAGTCAGCAGAAATGGTCCTATTTTTTCTGGAGAATATCTATGCTGTCACAAACGTTGTCATTTCGATATCATATACAGAGTTCTCATTAGAACATAATAGGAGGAATCGAAAACGTTTGAGTGAATTGATTGTATCGTGTTCCCCCCCGTTGATACGACCTTGAGCGGTAATAGCAGTCAAGAAGATTGACAGCAATCGGTTGTCAAGCGTATTTGTTTATCATTGCCCACGTCTGTTCAAATGATTGATGAGCTGGAAATTTTCAATTCTTATGGAAGTTAGTTTATTGAAAATTAAATACTTTTGTGAACCCATTAACATATACCTATACTTATATCATATTTCTGTGTTGATGTATATTTCAATTAGTAGGAAACAAAAAGAAATATGCAGGGACATCTGATAAATATATGGAATACAGAAAACAGGTTAGTTTATTTATATACTTTCTGTTGGAAATAGTTAAGCAGTGTGGGAAAAGAGATTTTTCAATCAATGATATGAAGGTAGATTTAATTAACTGTATGATATCGAAGACAAAAAACGTATTGAACTACTTTTTATGGTGTACGAAATAATTAAATTCTGCTGCAAGCCATTTGCAGTATTCTTCACAACACACCGTATAGAATATTGATGAAGAATCGGTGTTCGGCCAATTAAAAAACGTCGATTTACGTATTTTGCGACTAATTAAACGAATAATTATCCGTACTATTACGAGTTTTGATGGAATTCAGATCAGAAGCGACACTTTCCAATGATATTTAATTCTGATGAAATAAATGTCATAACCTCGAATCGATTCAACACGAACTCAAATCTGCGATGAATCTATACCGGGTGTTACACATTGGAGACTAATTTAGATCTCGGTTGTTCATTTCTGAGATTGTACAGAAAAACTAAATCTGGGTTATATTTAGTTAACTCATGACAGCATACGTATTGCAGGTGCTTCACAATTTTTGGGCCTGGAAATAATTCTTCGAACAGAACTGGACGTTTCTAGGTTGCTCACCTAGTATATAGACGGAATAAACAATAAAAGCTATTTTTTTTTGTGAATGTCTTTCGGATACCCTTTTCTTGTCAGATCTTCGCTAGGGACTGAGGCTACAAATTTTGGAAGTATCGTTGCGTTCTTATCATCATTGCTATCAACAAAATATTGAAACAGCAACCATTTCACTGATCCTGAAAGGTAACTATCTAATGATAAAGTTAGGAAATTCATCCCAGTTATATGATTGGTTCGAAAACTCGCAGATACTATTACAGTAATACAACAAATACATTTTGAAGTGCTAAAAATACACCTCGCATGCATGTAGTTATGGTATAAATTAATTGATATAATAAATAACAGTATGAGATAAAACCCTATAGACATCGCAGAACATGTTATCAAATAGCAGTTATTGCAGTTATTAGACAATTATTATGAACTGCTGAAATAAATATAACGCTACAGCGTCCAGTATGCAATTTGAAGCAGCAAAAATAAGCCAGGTATACACAATATGTGTGGCGTAAAAGTGCTTGTTCACTGTTTCTACCTGGTGCATAATTTATCCAGTGCAGTGAAAAAAATCGGTACTGGTGAACATTTCATATGCGAATGGGCCTCAGAAATGCTTATCCATTGCACAACATTAGATATTATATATGAGCATACAATATAGGCGTGAGAGGAAATGAGTATGCATTATGAAAAAAATAATCGGATTCATTCAGGAGAGAATTACTAATAGTAATGGAAATTGCAAATATAGTGGGCAATGACAATGGCGGATTATGAAAATATTCTTCCTCCTTTGACCCAAAATTCAGAGAGGTGAAGCAAACCCCCAGGACCTCATTCAGGACTGTGAGATATTGTCAAAAAACACATTGTTCCATTCGTATCATGTTTTGGTGCTCTGTAAGATCGACTGATCCGATGAATTGTTCCACATACTCAGGACTCAGGTCGACTCATAATAAGAGCTGGAGAGGATTGAAAATCTGCTAGATCTTCATTCAGAAGAAAAATATCGTCATATCCAAGTATCGCGAATTCCGAATACACCAATGATTGATTATCATGATATAATTGAATGTTATAATTTTTATTTTCCATCGTCCCAACAATGCGGCGCAGATTGATTTTTGAACCAGGCCGACCGATATCACTTTTTTTTATCTTACGACAACACGAAAGGATAACCTGAATTATACATGAATTATTCGTGAGAGCTTAGGGGTCGTAAGCATCCAAAAATACTTGGCTAGGCAAAGAACTCCCACAATTTTGCCGTTCTATTGATGAATGGTGCTTATTATTATTCAACATTGTTTTTTTTTAAATGAATTGATATAAATGAAGGAGATGAATCAAATTGAAAATGAAGTTGGTGGTTGAATAAACAATCAAAAAAGTCAAATGAGGTAACACAAGACACCTCTTGGCATTTGGAATGTTTGGGATGTTTGGGATTAAGAAATCACTTCTGAATCACAGTTCACCATTTGCTTGTGATTTTTTTATAAATTTATATCTTGGTTTGGTTCAAAAGTTTGAACCCACACTCCACTGTATTTCTGAAAATACAGTTTAGGCAGTAACACTGTTTCAAAAGTAGGTTCCACTGTTACTTTATTATAGTGGGGAATATTGAAATGCCAGGTCAGGACCTTCATATCTTGGTTTGATTTCGAAGATCAATTTTATTAAACATCGTATAAATCATCGGAACTATAGACAAACATAGTTCTGAATCTAACTATGCGATTAAAACTTGGACTATTAGTGACCATCCGGTTTTAAAAATAATGGTCTACGATTTGATATATAGTCAATTAAACGATTAAGTAGTTTCGAACGTAATTACATAGCTCTTTTTTCGGAATTTCGAAGTCTAGCACATTTTCGTCGAGATTATACCTTTCAGAACTCGACCGACCCAGGTTTGTCATTTTATTATGGGTCATAAATTTGAACATTTGATTTGTCGTAATACACATATAGGTAGCTCTTTTATTATTTTTTAATTAGTCCTACGGCGCATATATTATAATAAGTAACATAAAAGCTGAGTACCTATACCCCCAAAGGAATTCAATTTTCTATTATACATAATATATATATATATATATATATATATATATATATATATATATAGAATTCAGCTACTGGATAACGTTGCGTCGTTGGAATCGCGATAATTAGAATAATATAAAGGGTTACTTCTATTCTAGAAACCTACGTGAGACAATCTCTGTGACCAGGTAGGAAGGCAGTAGAGTGGGTAAATGGCCAGTGGAATCGTGGACCCTATCCTATGCACGGCGCGACCCATTATACGTTTTTATAGCCAGTGCTGTCCGAATGTCTGGATTGAAAAGCTTCGCATTGGAAAATAAAAAGTAGTCAACGATTGTTCCCATTCTGCAATCGACGCAGACATGGAAAAATTAGAACAAAGAAAATTATATGGAGGAAATCGAATAATGTGAAAGTAGGTTGCACAGTGAGTTAATATTGGTATCTTATTTATATCATCTTATCAGGTATCCGAATATAAAGCAATGATATAGAAAATTACATAATGGCGATAATTTCATTTGTTAATGTTCAAAACCGTAATTTCCTGTACATTGCGATTGAAAGATATGTGATCGGATTTATCTCGAGATTTGATTATGATTGTACTGACCACGCTCCACAGAAATCATGAGGTTTCATTTACCGAATGTGACACTGGTTTCTCTCGTTTCTTACACAAAACAATCTGTTAATGAAAGGGCAACTGGAGCGATAATAGTCACGCGAATAATTAACAACAGAAAAACTCATGAAAAAATGGTTTTCAAGAAAGTTATGAAAACGAATTAAACTTTATATAGTTCTTCAGATCACTATATATACCTCAGGAAATTTGTTCCAATCGGATCACGCACTTTGCTCCATCCAATATTTACGACAGAAAACTTCTGTCAAGTATTTTTTTTGAAGAAATTGGGTAGCATGCCCTTTAGGTGTGAAGAAAGTTTTTCAGTGTTTTCGATATACAAGTATACGGTAGGTATAATAAATATCTATCAGGAAGAATTCGCTGAATTGATAAGCATATATCTAGTCAATTATGACAATTCAGAGTAGGAAAATTCCATATATGAAGATAATGATAAAAGAAATTTTCTTGATTTCCTCTCATAGACCTAAGTATATGACTACATCACATGATTATATACTCATAAGTTTGATCATTCGTACAATATATATAGATGATAATAAATATGGAAAAACTAAGCAGACTGTGTGTTCATCAGGGTAGACATCAAAATCAATATTTCATTGGAGAAATAGACAGCCTTGTATGAATGGCGGAATCACCTCATTCTTATTGTTTTCGTTATAGTTCATATATATATTTACACCTAAACGAAACCTAAAACCTATAGTTTCCATCATGTAGAATGATTTTCGCAATTTCTTGCCAAATATCACAGGAGGTTAGTGTGTTAGTGCGTATTTGAAAAAGAAACGACATCTGAATCGTACTGGCTCAACAAGAAAAAACTCGTAAAATTTTACAGTTCGTTCTAGAGCGATGTCTGCACCCCGGAAGAATTGTGAGTGTCCGCCTATGCGATGATGAAATCCGACGATTTTTTTAGCCGCAGGTCATTTCGGCCTAGCTCTGGCTAACCCTTCTGCTGGCCACCAAAAACACTCTCTGAGCTACTGTGACAGGGCGTTGTCGCACCAGGTCCTCTTTGTGTTTACCCTATCTGGGTCTGACCATTTCTCTTGTTGGAATAACTTCACGACAGTCCGAAAGAAAGGTATTTCGTGTCCAATTAGGACTAGAAGGAGCCAAAATTAGATGAAATTGTTTCTGCTTTAGGATAGAAAAGGATCTAAACGCAAACTGAAACTACTATTTTTGAGAGTACCAGATGTGTTTCTGTTGTGTTGATAGGATAATGTTTGGTGGTAGTGTTTGACCCATCATGATCGGTTTTTGGAATATCACGAAAAAACGTTATTTTCGCTTTTAGAATTCAAATGCCTGTGCTTGAGATCGAAAAACAGGCAAGATATGTATGAATCTGAACCTAATAGGTAAACCCCAACCCTAGCAAAACACAATAATAGTTTCAAATGAACAAATGATTCAGGACAACTCATATTTTCACTCATCACCATCTACTGAGTTTCTTGATCTAAATGTGGTTTCTAGTGAATCATTATCCTAATAGAGACTGAATAGAGAAATAATTATGACAACTTTTGCATTTCACTAATAAATTTCCAATTGTTGTCATTGTATTTTTCTCTTGTCAGTACGTCCAAGAGCAATACCAAGTTGTTGAAAACAAGATATGAGCAGTATATAATTTGACATTAGTTCCCCCACGTAGCCAAATCGAATGTTCCAAAAATGTCAGTCTAGACCTCAAAACATGATTAACCTCAAAATATCATTAAATCATATCACCAGAAGAACCAGATTCATCCACGTAAGAAAGGAGCAAATAGTTTGGAGAACAGGGTGATAAATTAGCAAAAAATTAACTCAGCTGGGCTGAATCTGAAATTATGACTTGTGTTTCGATGAACGAAATTCGTGGGTGGCTTGGCTGATTTCCTTGGTATAATATTTCGTTCCAGGGATATGAACATGAGGTCAATTACTCGTTCAATTATATACGGAAAGCCAGTTCAGAACCGCAAAAGATCGCGCGCGCGTTTGAACATAGGGAGAGCGTGAAAAGATGAAGTGCGTGGGACTTTTCAACTGTTTTGAGGTCGGTCGGTTGTTCTAGAGATTATCTATGTCAAAGTTATCGGAATGATGGTGCCAAAGCTCCAAGTTTTTTGAAAATACAAGCATACCTGAGAGTTCTTCAAAAGACAACGATATTGAGAAAAGTAATCGTTTACAGGATATGAGTGACTCTCTCTCTTCGAATGAATTGTGGGGAAAATTCTTCTCTAAAAAATGGACCCATGTCCAACTGGACACGAATTTGAAATAAATAAAGTTAGTTCATTCAATTGAATGAATTAAAATAAAACAGGAATTTTCCAATTACAAATTACAAAGTAGTCGCAGAATCAGATAAAAAACTTATTTGTCGCGTTGGTCAATTTATGGTTTCCGATATTCTGATGAGAGTCACAGTTTAAAAAAAAAATAATTTCATTGCTGTTTTTCATCTTGACTAAGTAGTATTACCTACTCATATAATATAAGACTCTTTGAAATAACCTCATGTCGTCTGATGATAGAGATTGTGGAATAATTAATACATTTGAATTGTAAATGAGCCATTTGAATTTTTATGGTTTTATGTCAATTTACTCTATAATTTATAAGTAGAATTATATTAATTTTTATCATCTATTAGTGTAGACCAAAATCGAAGCCAACCTGTAAGTACCAATTGCCGTGAATTTGCATACTGCTGCCATAAAATTTATTCCGACTCATTATTTAACTTAACGTTAAGGTATCTGAGCTATCAATATTTTTATCGATTAGTTACAAATCTGCTCCATAATTTGAGATCATAATCTTATCGAATCCGAAGAGTGATATTTCGAAAGATAATGAAATTAATATTGTGGAAAAATGACCTCAACATTTATTGTGGGCTTCGACATTCTGAAGGATTTTCCGCACTGCACCTGAAAGACAATGTCGAAAAGTAGATTATTTTTACGGTTACGAAACCGTATCAATCGAAAATTATACCATACTCCGAAATATCATGGGTGGTGACACGAAATTTGAAAGATTCTGATCTCTATGATAATACAGTCTTCATTCATTTTCGACATCATTTCTCAACTATCTCTAATTAATAGAAGGGTACCTACTCCGACCCACTTAGTATACATCAGGAAAATCTGGACGAAGACTTCCAGTTCCTTGCTGGAGATGAATTGACTAGCTTTGCTATAGTAAACAAAAATAATATTATTTTTCTGATTTTGCTATCGCGAATTCTTCGAATGAAATTTGAATCCTCATTTGTTTCCGATCTGAGTGAAATTTCTGTGTGTCTTAATCGGAAATTATTCAGCTCAGAAATTTTCGAGAGATTTGGTATTTGTCTCGCAATTTGTAGATGTTGACGTAAGTCTAAGTCTTCGATACAATATCACACCCCTTTGATTCCGTGAGTTCAAATGTCAATTTCATGATATGCAAGTAAAATACTGTAACTACAACGACCTGAATCGAAATTGAATCTAGATTTTTCTTTGATACTTTGCTGAGTGGTTATTGAATGCCTATAGATACATTTTCCACCTGAGCGAAAAGGATGGTATAAGTTTAGGCCGAGGTTTAGGCGATCAGTCATCGTAGCAACCCCTGTGCACCCTACCAACAGGGGTTAGTTGAAAAATCGTCAGAAAATTGCCACCATTCAATAGGTAAAAAATAAGAATGTCAAATGTCCTGTCATTCCTGATTACCTTCTGAGCATGGCTAACTTTGTTTAAGTACACAATAATAACATTTTTTAGAATATTCGAACGGTTATATTTCGAAAACGGATGGACAAAATGGAGCATAAATATACATATATTTGAAGAAAAAATAGCTCTTCATAAATGTTATGAAATATACAGGGAGTTCCATTGAAAAATATTAGCACTTGTCAAAATATTTTCCAAAATAATTTCGAACTTTCGACAAGAAATACTGATGATTCAGAAAAAAATATGAAATTTTTACGTAGGTGGGATGCAAAAATATACGGGAAATCTCCAGTACAACAAATCATGACAGTAGCTGGACCATCAGGTAGCATCAATGTGAGCAGTGATATGAAGTGATATATACCTAGTGATTTTCAGTTCGATTCGTCCCCAATTACATGGTTTGAAGGTCCTGGACTGTGTTGATTCTCGTGGTTCCGATTCCGAAAAAGTTTTCCTCTCCGAGAAACTGGTCAATATAAATAATAGATCAAACCAAACAGCTGATTGACTATTTAATTCCTATACATATATTTTCCACCTGAGCGGTTTGGATGACAAGTTTCTGCGATTACTTAACGTAGTGAAATAATGGATTATTCAAGTGCGAAAATTAATATGTACAATAAATCATTACAGCAGTTGGACCATCAGGTAGCATCAATGTAAGCAGTGATATGAAGTATATATACCTAGTGATTTTCAGTTCGATTCGTCGCCAATTACATAGTTTGAAGGTCCTGGACTGTGTAGATTCTCGTGATTCCGATCCCGAAAAAGTTTTCGTCTCCCAGAGACTGGTCAGTAGCCGAAAAGCGCTGTCAACCTGTTCGTTGAATAAATATTTGATCGTCGGAGGAAGCTCAACCTCTTCCGAAGTCTCGAGTGGGCTCGGTTAGAGAATCTGTGTGTATCCTCAAAGTTGAAAAAGGGCACTTATTTACATAACGAAAAACCACACACAATGTCACTCACTTCTGTCAACAACCGCGACCGTCCGTTTGCGCCACAACACGTTAATGAACGAGTGGCATGGTCGAAATAATAAGAGATTTGACCTTCTGGACGTGTTGTGCTTTGGACGAGGTCTAAACCGAACTGGAACTCGCTGGCCAGGTGAGTCGGACGTCGGACGACCGCACAGCGGGCACCACAGGTAGTCACAGTTTTCTGGGGCCGCCGCATTACACGCATGCGTTTGTTTTTTTTTATTTGCCAAATCGAAAATTTTCCTCCTATTGTTATTTCTTTGACCCTTTCGGACCTCAAAACTCGGACGTTCCGGGCTTCGTCCAGCCAGTCAGCTTAGTGAACAGAAATGTCAAAGTGGTGCGAAAGCGCTAGCATAATTAATATTTTCAAACTTCATATTTTTGACATACTATCTCAGTATATTGACATACATTACATAATTCTGAAATATACCGGTATATTATTCCATGATCGGTCAATCTAACACTGAGTAACTAAATCCCTTGATATTTTTTTGTTCAAGTAATTGAAAATATTAGAAATTTCAACAACATTGAAAACATATCCTTTTTTTCCCACTAATAACTTCTACTTCTCCCCATAATCTATCATCAATGAAAATACTATCTATACGACAAAAATATCACAGTACTGTTCATTCGAAATTTAACATTCTGAGACCGCCGCATTACACGCATGCGTTTGTTTTTCTTATTTGCCAAATCGAAAATTTTACTCCCATTGTTATTTCTTTTTATAGCAAATAGAAATGTCAAAGTGGCGGAAGCGCCAGATAAATTACCATTAATATTTTTGACATACTATGTCAGTATTCTGACATACATAACATAGTTCTGAGATACCGGTATATTATTCCATGATCGACCAATCTAACAATGAGAAATAGTCGTTAACTTAATCGCTCAGTACTTTTTTTAGTACGAATAATTGAAAGTATTTGAATTTTAATTAACATTGACAACATATCCTTATATCCTACGAATACATTCGCAACTTTTCTATCATTAATAGAAAGACCATCTACGACAAAAATATTAGAGGGTTGTTCATTTGTAAAGTTTTCTGGGACTAAAGTGAAAAAGTGCCATCTCTGCTTGTAGAGATGAAAATTCAAATTCGCACCAAAAAACTACAAAAACATGTATATCATGTTCTCATCTTCTACGAATATCTATCCCGATAACTATCAAATCGATATGGTAATCAGTTTAATTCAGCAATCGTGAGCAAGTGGTGTTCATTATAATTAGTAATCAGCTAATTACTTGTGAAGTAGCTTCCATACATACAAATAAATTATTCAAATTGTATTAAAGAATTTGAATACCTACCTATCGGAGCTGAATACAGAATCTATTAAAATGACCGAAAAAAACGGAGATTGCGACCTCTAATAAATAAACGATAAGATATATCTGCTGTTTCTAGATATTTTTCAAATCTGGACGAATAATAAATTTTCGTTTACGGATTTCTAACGATCACCATGTCTACGGAAAATTAGTATTCAGAATCAAGAGTATATAGGAATTTTTGATGGCAGATAAGAAGATTTTTTATACATAACTGGTTTTGTCAGATATGTTCAAGCTGAATAATTCAGGATTTAACAAATTTTTATTCGAAGTTTTTATCTTTCGGTTTGGAACCAATTTGCTTTTATCCGCGACAAGGAGTCTGTTACACTGTTCTAGGAAGGCCATTCATTTTTTCCAACTTCTAAACTGAATAGCTTCGAAAATCAGAGGCAGAAGAGGATGCTCATTGTGAATTTAGAAGCTGTTTCGCTACCGTCATGAATTCCAAAAAGATTTTCGGTATATTATTTCCTCATCGAACTCAGAAATATATATATATATATATATATATATATATATATATATATATATATACGTAGCTTCTTATAATGAGAATCAATCGATTGTGACAATGCGAAGAAGTAACATAATTTTTTCACGAACAGTATCGTACAACGCTTTGTTAATCAACAAAATCTCGTGTTCATCATCCTTGAGAAGCCGATTAGTTTTCAAATGGTGAGCTTAAAAAGGTTGGGTGATTCGGAAACCAAGATATACATTGAAGACTTTGAAGTACCTACTCTTTGTTGAACAATGTTAGGAATACAAGACACCGTTTCGTATGACGGTTAAATATCAGATTTCCGTTCTACAGGTGTCAAATACCGTGGTTACGACAGTGCTCACATATTAAGGTGAATTTCAGGATTTTATATACCACTAGACAGAAAATAATCCGCAGCTGGTGAAGGATTGATACCGCAGAGATGTGTGTTCGGATTTTTTTTTCATTTCATCGATATGTATACCGACACCCAGGATTGTGATTTTCACTATATTCTTTTTCGAGTTGAATCATTATTACGGCTCTTCTCACCTCCTATATTGAAAAGGGTGTCCGAGGAAAATACGCAATTAATTCTACAGGGTGAACTAGACATGAGACATATTACCGCACTAGTTTTCTTGGTGTGGTATGCCAAAATTGTGATTCCTAGATTCCACTGACTATAGTATACATATTCCGGAACTATGTCATTTATTTGATGACTTATCATAAAAAGTCGGACATTTTCTATAGTGATAACAGGTCTACTATACATTCATTTGGTTCACTCCGTGTATATGAATGACTCAATATCAGTATCTTACAAAAATAGTGCTCATAAGCCATCATTGTTGAAAGTGTTTTAATGTATTCTTTGTACTGCACAAGTACGACCAACTTATCATAAATGAACCTGAAATGATAAAAATTTCATAATTATTCACACTAAGTTTAATCTCGTGTGAATGATAAGTGTTCTTGTTTCCATGTAGTTCGCATACTATTTATGTTAAGTAGGTAGTTGGAATCCGCCAAGATGGAATTGGTGTTGACAATATTAGTCTGAAATGAAATACACTGAACGAAAAAGGTACGTAAATACAATGAAAAAATATTTGAAACAAAGAAACGTGATCATTAAATCTCAACCAAAGTAGAGTTTCATTAATACAAAGTATGTTCGTTCATGACCTTGTGGCTGCAATCACTAATTGATGAACGTTCATTGGTATCACGAAAACCAATACCTTGCTATGAACAATGCATTCACTACTTTAATGAACACTATAATATCATTTCAATGAAATGAAAGATAGCTATGATAATATGCATCCATTGCGGTGACGAAATATTATTATTGTTTGAATAAATGCAATTACCGTTTCAAAGCACATTCAATTTCTATTTCAATGCGTAAGTACGTTGATATTATGGTATTCTTACATTGTATCAATGAATTATTCCATCGATTTGATAAATATTTCTACACCATTCCGATGAATATGTTCGTTATTCCGATACCTATTAGTACGTTGTTTGAATGAACGTGTTCACTGGTTCCATAAATATTTCTTCCATGGTTCAATGAAATATTTACGTGGATTCGAAATGGAACGTACATTGTGTTGATTTATTCAAGGAATAACATCTCCCTAATTAAAAATAGTTAATTTCTGTTAATCTGGAATGATATATACAGGTTGATACATATTTTAGAGACATTATAATTATCTTAATGGAACACAGTGTATATATAATATTATAGTTGACACTGATGGGGTTCGAAAAGAATATAGGTACAAATACTGAGAATATAATATAGCAAAGTGAGAAACACTTCCGAATGCCGAATGAGTGTAATGATGAAGAGGAAAAGTTGTTATAACTATTATAATTCCGAAAAAACAATCATAGATTGAGTGAAGACAGATTGAATTGTTTTCTCGTGATCGTAAGATATAAATATCCATCAAATCGTGTAATATTCCGATATAATGAAACAATCACTGATCGAATTTGGAATAATTTCCATGAGTTGTTCGATACAAGAAACTAATTTGATTTTGCAATTATAGTTCACTCTGTATATCCTCAACTTTCGAAAATACTCCTCCGAAAATAGGAAGCATGTGTCCTATATATGTATTTTCTGAATAGTTTTGATGAGGGAATTATAATCATACAGAAGATGATCATAATAAGAACAATGAATGGTCAATGTTAGTCAAAAGTGAATTGATTGAATGTACATCTAGTATTGCCTATAATAATGAGGGAAATAATTCGAATTGTTCTCCATATTGAAACGATTTATTAAAAGACTCATTCTACATAGGACTGTCATAGAAATAAACCTAAACTTGAAACCGAATGATAATGTTAAATTAAATAGGTACATTCAGAATTGTAGCTTGACAGTTCTCTTCATTTTCCTTCAGCGCTTCAGATAATATATGTACCTTTGGGAAAGAAAGGCTTCCTGTCATTTTATAGGAATGATGTTCAATGAAGGACCAAAACATTTCTGATTCAGCAGGAAAATCAAGATTGAACAAATATATAATTTTGAAACATATATCTACTGCTCTTACTATATGGAAGAAGGTATATCTAATATTATCAAAATAAACACATATTTATAATGAATGGCTGGATAACACTTTTCTTCGACTTCGAAAATCTTAGGTGATCCTCGACCTCCTGGTTACTCTTCCCAAAGTGAAGAAATGATTCCTGGGAGTCTTTTATGGTATATTTTATTATGTTGCTCTTTCCACCTATATCTTTTCTTATAGCCTTGTTGGTTGGTTGATTGCAAATGAAGCACATCATTTTCACATAATATGATCAAGTTACACGGTTTCTCACTTTGTTTCTCCGTCCCTATACTCTAGATTTTTATTGCGATATATAGAAAGAGATTCAATCTGAAAACTAACATCTCAATAATTATCATGCCTAATGATAAAAACATAATAACATACCTTCTGTAATATGAAACAACAGTTGAATTCAAAATCAATGCTACACTTTCGGCACAGTTGAGCGACCTTTCGTTTGTGTTTCTGGACTAGAAATGACCTGAGCGGGGTGTGATGACTTCATCCTAAAAAAACTTTCCGAGCGAATTTTCTCCAGGCCAATAGGAATACTTCTTTTTGATGTAAGAGTTCATCAATATATTGCATGGTACGAGCATTACAATGAACTGTTCATCAATCTATGTACGCGGATACATTGAAACAATAAACGCATTTCGTTATGATCATGTACTGGGTGATTAGTCGAAAACGATAAGATACATTGTTTCTATGACATCATGAATGAATGTACGTCTACATCAAAACAATGAACGTATTTCTCCGAAACAATGTACCGATTTTTCACTTAGGTACATGATGAGCATTATTTTTATGAACCGTTCATCAATCTATGTACGTACATTGAAACAACGTACGCAATTCATTATAATGATGTACTGGATAATTTGTGGAAAGCAATTCGATACATGGTGTATATGTTATTCATAAACTGTTCATCGATATATGTACGTGTAGATCAAACCAATGAACGCATTTCTTCAATACAATGCACCGAATAATTATCCACTATCGCTTACATGTATTCAATATTCACTTCTATGATTTGATCTGAACCTTACATTATTTCGACAATGAATGCGTGCATTGTAATGACAAATTAATTTGCTTGAAACAACGTACTTGCTCTCCCATATGTCATGCACAAATTCATTATCCTCATGAAATGAATTATAAACCGATGTATTTATACAATATATTGGAAACCTTGGTTATCACTAGAATGAATACAGTTACTTTTTTGAAACAATTGAACATCAAAGTAATGTTACACATTCATCAGTCGAAAATAGTGATGTTATTGGAAAAATTCATAAATACAATGCTGAAATCATTGAATTCAATTATGAAATGTATCGAAGGGATGGAAATATTCATTGAGTTACTGAATATTTTCGTCAGTACTTGATGAACGCAATTACATCATGATCATGAATGGGATCCTCGAGTAATGATCGTTTGTTTGTTCATATCATGAAGATTACTTTCTTTCGATGTAAATAATTATGATGAATGGTGTTCATTGTTTTCACACACGATAATTTTTTCAGTGTATGCAGTTCGGTATGCATAATGATTCAACTAATTTATATTTCGTGAACACCCAGTATTTTGTCAAATTTTTTGATTTGTGCTGTTCGTTCCCCCGTTTCGGACTTCACGATCGTTTGTAGATTATAGTCGAACTTCAAAGCGCTCTAAAAACTTAGCTGATTAACTTTAGTGGTTTTCTTTATGAATTCATGAATATCATATTCAAATATCATATTCTTATGAATATCATATTCTTCAAGAACGTGATTTTGATATGAGTTTGAAATTTGAGCAGATTCCAATATGACTTCAACTGTAACTGTATTCAATATGTTCATTTTTCAATTATCATCACAGTTTGGTCATCAAAAAGTGAAATGAAGGTACGGACATTTTGATATTGTAAAGATCCAAATCATTAGTTTACGAAAAATACCTAGTTAGTTCAGGAGTATAGTTAATCTAGCAAACAATTTTGGTAGAATATTAGAAATTATATGCAGATTTCGTTATTCTTGCATCTTTCAACTTTTTATTGCCCCAGTGTCTGCAAAATATGGATGAGTCAAAGATGAGGATATCAACTCGACTTTGGATTTCGAGAAATCTCATCAATGCTTCACACGTATAGACATCAATTTTCAATTACCGCGTGGTCGGGCATCATCCAGATCAAATAATGGTTGTAACCTTTTATCATACCTGAATGATCAAATGGTGAAAAAGGCATATTTTTCAATACCATTGAGCTGTTCCACTGGAGAGAACCATTATCTTTATCTTCATAAACACTAACCCATCCAATGTTTGGTGTACAGGTATATTGTCTCTCTAGACCACTCTTGTGTGGCAAATGAACCAGGTCATTCGACTGAAATCTTTGTGATTCTGTTGATCGTTTGATTTGACTCGATTTGACTTTATTTGCTGAATAAAAGGATTTGAATGTTCTCGCCGCTATTCAATACAATTCGAACTAAGATATTCTTCGAATAATATACATTGACACTGTGAAATTGTTTTGGTTGCATCGTGGATTTACCAAAGCATAAACAGATGAGAGAACATACGAAAACATATAAATCTGTTTTCATCCAGCATGTGATAAAGATTTTGAATAAAATGTCTGATACAGAAGCATGAGTTTCTGTTGATACACTTATTAATTGTGTCAAATTGACACCATGAAACGTGAATACTAGGAATAGAAATTCGGAATGATTGGCATGTATGTCTATGAGATTACGAATGTATGTATATGCAATCTCGCAGTTGTCTCTCTCCAAGGAAAAAAAAAACTATAATAATCACATATTTATGGAAAATCTGAACTATCGGAATGCGAATTATAGGTTCATTATAATACCATAAAGGTCTCCTTGGGTATCTTAGCCGCTGATGGTCATTTTCTTGGTTACTTTTTCACGAAACTCAAGTTCACAGAATCATTCTTATTAAGCCAAGTTTGGAAAAACAGGTTTTTTGGACTTCCTCGACGGAACATGCAGTCGATAGCCGACCATTCAATGGGGCACCCATAAATAACATAATTATCGAATAATTAAGAATACGGGGTATCATCAGTGTAACAGAAACCTTGCTGAAATTCAATTAGGAATTGCCGTAAATTGGGCATAGTGAAATTTCGTGTACGAATGATTCATCAGAGGCATTCAACAACGAAACTGATCAGATATGGTTCGTGATGGTACTGAAAAAAAAAATACACTCCGTGGTTTCTTGGACTTGAACAATGCGATTTTAGGTCCATGATAGGAATATAGTTGGTACAATACATAGTATCATTTGGGATATGCGAGGTGTGACAAATAAGGGTTGCATAAAGAAGAATCATTTCTATTTCTTGACAGCTTCGTAAACATCAAAGAGAACATTTCTTTAATATAATTCCAAAATATTATTATTTTCAAATTAACTCAAGTATGCTCTTCCCAAATATAAAATACATTACGGGCTTAAATGAATTCACAAAGTTTGATTATTGGATTCAGAATTTCTACAATATCTACACGAATATACTACTAACCGCAACTTTGCCACATTCAAATTTATAAAATTTACAAGTAACCTGTAGCGTTACCCTGTGAATCTCAGAATGATTCTAACATCAATTCTTTACATGGAGTTCAGTGTATACAAATGGGAATTTGTATTGGTATTGAAAGTTTTCTTTAATTACAGGTATGAGGCCGACCGTTTTGTATCATATTTTCATTCTCAAAATCCAGCCTTTCTTCTTTGAATCCATACTCATATTCATACTTCTGGAAATCTTTGTTTGAATACAGACATCTCTATAGGCACCCATACCATCGAATGAATAATATAATAGCAATAATTTCGTGAAAATTTTCCTTCATCTGAATGACATGAATGATCAATTCATCTAATTCAACGTTCATGGAAGAATTGTCAGATTGGATTCGACTAGAGTGCGGAAAATGGATAAAACAGACAAAATATTGAGAGTAAATTTTCTATTGCCATTATCATTATTATTTTCATTTTCTAAATAACTTTGAGATGCCCTGTGAATACTTCGAAAAGAAGGGGCAAGGAAACATGTTCATGTGACTTTTTTGAGACAGCATCACCTTGTGACTTTTCGTCGTATCTTAGAGCTGAACTGGATCAAAGTTTAGGTACAGAATACTAATCTCTAAACTATGACCGTATTGAATACATCTTGTTATAATTTCGCTGCAGCAGTATGAATCCTACACAATTTTCAGTTTGCGTGAAGAACAATAAAAATAAATTATTAATTCTATATTGATTATGCTGCCAGAATATGGGTCATAATTTTAGAAAGGTGCCCAGTTGAGCTTTATGCAAGAAACATTCATTATCGATACATTCATTCTCTGAATGTTGTCATCTCAAAAGGGGAAGGCGTTTTTGCAATATTGTTTAATGTATTTTCAAACTGGAACTTTTATAAATCGTTCTCATGAGGCAGGACAGGCTCGATAACTGCAGACGAAAAAAAATAACAAGTATACCGTTGACAACTTCAATTGCATTTTTATTATGCAAGATTTTTATCACGAAATTCGAATGGTGCATTACGTAAAACTGAGTCGATGCAAAGAAAGTTTTTCGGTTTTTCGTTTCATCGTTAATTGCAGTGCACTTTTATAATCGGGAAAGGAACACAATCATCCGATAATATTGGTGAGGAGCATAATGTAGATAATATATCCAACCAGTGGCGCTTCTGTTGTTCATTTACATGTTTAGTATATGCTGTTTTCAATCTCCTGAAAACCTATGATGTTCGAGAAATATCATGTTAGCTAGCGGAAGGATGTTGGGAGAGAAGGAACGTACTGGAGTTTTTTGTGGAAATCTTGAGGTCGTGACTAGGCAAAGAATTCCACAACTTTGCCGTTCTATTGATGAATGATACTTGGTAGAGCGATGTTCGACAGGTCTCGAGTCTGACAGTGTAGGGATGACCAGCCTGAGATCGTCTCGTTCGTCTACCTGGAATCGCTTGTGGTGGCATGGAAATATCAATAAAAAAAGGGACAGATCTCAACCTTTCTACGATGTTCTAGAGAAGTTAATGAATCTGAATCTTCCACGTATGTTTGGGAGCTGAATAGTACTCTATAGGATAGAGGTCGAATTCGCGCTTTGAAGATCGTGAGGAGCTGCTGGGATGTGAAGTACTTCTTTACACGGAACAAGAAGCCAAGTATTTGTGAAGCAGTTCTCGCAATGGACCTGACATGATCTTCCCATTCGAAGACGCTGTTGCTGGTGTAACTGAGCACTGATATTGACAACTAAATAGGAACAGTGGGACCTGATATAAAAGCTTAGTTTCCGTTGCATTGAAATCTAC
This sequence comes from Gastrophysa polygoni, assembly GCA_963576655.1. Taxonomy (NCBI): domain Eukaryota; kingdom Metazoa; phylum Arthropoda; class Insecta; order Coleoptera; family Chrysomelidae; genus Gastrophysa; species Gastrophysa polygoni. Next base: position 6,992,426 of record OY755085.1, read on the forward strand.
TAGATTTTCGGATCATCATTGCAAGATTCTATCTAGATCATTATTTATAGTATCGACCTGTCTCCGTCTTGCACCTCTGACCGCATTGGATAAAATAGGGGCTCTAGAGGAGAAGGCGGTTCGAAGTGTACTTTCATCTGCCTATTCAGTATGTTGAACATGAATAGAAAAAGCATAAGTCATCACGTCAAAATTATTTTTTCTTCGGATAAACCTCGAGAGTTACTGGGAGATACAAACAAATATTTACTGCATGAGAAATTTTTTCTGGCAAGAAATTCAAAGTTATCAGAGGATAATCACCAGATTTGTATTGCAGGCGTTGTTTTCAAACATTTTAACTAACTCACCGATTGAGACCAAAAGTATGGCAGAACGCCATACCAAAAATTTATAGAAACCTTGGGGTAATATCATCTTATTCTCGCCCCAGGATTCTATAGTTTGGTAGCTCAAATTGAAGTTTTACGGATATAGAAAAGCAATGATAGAGAACTGCAAATGTATAACGCATTCATGAAAATATGATTGCATTAGGCACGACTCTTCCAATTCTAAACCATTTCAAAAAATTTGGCATGGGGAATCCCCAAAGCGTGTGCATATTTCAAATATGTCTGGTTTCATTATGATTATTATCGTTGTTACAACCCGCTATTATGATATTTATGATGGTGAGAATTGATTATTTTATTATCTCTAATTTGGCTATTTTGATTGAAAGATAAAGCTAACCTATCCTTGTGACGCCTAATGCAAATCTTGACTCTGAAGGTTATTCAATATCGAAATGAACAAGCGCTATTATATGAGTGTTTGTTTTTCTTAATATGTTTTTTTATGTACGACCCATAGGAGATGAATATGAAAAAAAAAACTACGTGAATGTTCGAAAAATGCTCAGGAATAACAATCGAATTCCAATGAAGTGATAGGTATGCTGTTGATTTTTCAACATAAATGGAACATATTCGAATAAAATATGTCATCTCAAATCATTTATTCTAGATCGCGTCTCTCCATCGCGGAAAAAAAAAAGAATGGATGAAAAATTATTTGATGATCAAAGTTCTGATGCCTGAATGAGAAGTATCATCATAGTAATAGAAGTATAGATTAAGTATTGTCTTGGACGAGCATCATTGAGAGAGAAATCATATCAATATTATAAATCAGTGGTCACCTGATATATGCCATATAAAGGAACAAATACAAATTCTTGTCCCACGGTCTTGTATCTTCATGAATTATCTATTGCTGGTATGTTTTATCATGATCTGAAACAAGCATAAAGATGATCAATGCATCAATTCTATTGATTTATTCGGTTTTTGGAAACACTCCAGGTGTTGTTATTATTATCATATGCGACATATGTGATCTCGTGTATGATAATTTCATAAAAAGTTCTCAAATGGATTAATGAAGAATATTTTATTCCTGCTCTTCAATTCCAATACTGATGGGATAAACCTCATTCAATCGAAGATATTTGCAATGTAGGCTGCTGGTTGAAAATGTTGAGTAGATCTGTCTTGCCGCGCGTGATTTTTCTATTGAAGTCAATGGAAAATTGGTGTGTCATTTGATACAGTACTCCATTAGATTTGAATCTGGAGTTTGAACAAGAGACCTTCCTGCATGCATGACAAACATGTGGCAGGCATCAATGGAGAAACATCTCTCCAAATCATTTGAACAAGTTTGGCACCAAGGCCTTCCGGTAAAACTTCCGTCATATGGTCTGCTGCTCCAAGTATGTCGTTCCTTGCAGATCACTCTATGTGGTGGTAGATGGAGCCTGTTCTGATGAAATGGTTATCAATGCTGGTGTTGCACAAGGATTTGCTTCGATACCAACTTTATTTCTGCACCAAATCAATGATTTGTTGCTTTGCGGATGATAGTACACTTAATACCGCCTTCTGTAGGGTAGAGGTCAGAGGTGAAGGACGGAAACAGGTCGGCACTATGGATGAAGATATGACAAGAATTCTTGAATGAGGATCTGAAAATCTAGTGGAGTTCAATGCATCAAAATCCCAATCAAGGAAGTCAGGTCACAAAATGTCCAATATGATGATGTCAAGGACTAATGTTCCCATGAAGTCGTCAATATCCATGCTCGATATCACCAACAACAGCGCTCTCTCATTGGGAGACCATGTGAGGACCATTTCGAGAACTATCTCACTAAACCTCCTCAGCAGCTGATGATGCTCCTCACGATTCAATCTCTCCTGGAGTGCTGTTCACATGACTGGAGTTCAGCTAGATTCTATTCAGACGAAGAAGGCCACTCTAGAATATCATAGGTGGGCGATTCATTTCTCTCTATACCTGTCTATCTCTCTCTTTTTCATAGATTATTGCCCATAGATGGCAAAATTGTGGACGTATCTCTCTAGTGAAGTCTTTCCTAATGCCTACGACGAAAATTCGAATATCTACCTCTCCCAACATTTTACCTCTGGCTCACACGATTTCACAGAAATTATAGGTTTTCAAAACAAACAAATCTTGAAATTGTGTCCATCTTGGAGATGACATCTGGATTTCTTGATTTTTCAACTGGAGATCCGTACCTATTTGCAAATTCCGTCCTGTATCTATAACTCAATTTATTATGGTTTATTTATAACAGATACGATATGTCAGTCTGCGATCTTTTGAAAAAAAAATGTGATACTGTTTATTTTGAGGTAGGTATATGAAAGTTGAGCGTGCAGTGTCATATTGTCATGTATTGGGATTCATAATATCCTTCGCGCATGTTGGTGTGGAATTAGTTGAATTTTTTGAGAAATACTTTGTTTTGACATGAATTATTCTTGATTAATTATCATGCAGGTGTCATTTCTGATTACTATTTTGATTATGCTGCCTGATAGTCTAGTGCGCCTACAAAAACTAGTGCGTGGGCCGGGTTCTAGTTCCCAAAATGAAATTCGCGAACATGTATCTCGGGATATGGACAAAGGAGTGTCTCTGCAACCTCTAATGAATAGTGGAATAGGTATAGCGAAATATTTTAATAGATATCACCATTGTAAGTTTTGGTGAAGGCCGCATTGTTGATTTTTATAGATTTAGAAGCAGAGATTCCAACAGAAACATTGCCTTCGGTTCAGTTTCAGAGACGCTTGATGACTAATCAGTTCGAGATTTTTTTGATAAAATGATATATATTTTGACTACCTTCCTGAAAATTCGTTTGTAGCGGTAAAATAAAAATAATTATTTATTATATCACAGTTCTTTTACTAGTATTACGTGATACAGAGCGTTGCATTGAGAAATTAACAATAACTGCATGAAAAAAAAATATTCTGGTGCCACTGGTAGTTATTATGAGAGCAAGTCCGTAAAGTTCAATTCAAATATTTTCAGTTTGGAGAACTTTTAATAAATGAAGATTTCAATCACCAAGTAGGTATATAGTACCAATTATTCGTTAACACATTTGGGGCGATTTTATGTATTTTTAAATTCATGGCGAAATCATAATATCTCCGCAATGATGATCGATATTTTTATTCAGTGTCGGTTTGGAAATTGATAGACGTCGGAGATAACATTTTTCAAATACATATTTTATTATGCCCGTGCAAAATAATGCAACCAATATTTATCTTCAAATACGTATGACATAGAAATACTCTGTATATCGCTAGTAAGTATACATATATTATCTATTAACTGTGATCTCTTACTAATTCCAATTTACGAATATTTATATCTATATACATCATTGTGTCACAGTTGCAGTATGATTAAGGAATGGTATTTAAGATAATGAAGATCAAGTACGAGAGATTATTGTACACTCGGTGTATGTACCAATAACTCTAAGCGCAGAGGCATACCTAATAATATCAGTCAATGGATTATTTAACTCACAATAATTATTACTGTACCACTCAACGTCCAAAACGAATGGGTTTGTGAATGTGATTCCTATATTATGTAATGATACAATGTATTGTATCGCTTTCCCATAAATGCATTATTTCGTTTTCAAGGATTCTTAATGCCAAAAAAAGAGAGAAACCCTTGTGGCGGTGTCTGCCTGATGTATATCACATCTATGTTTCTTAACCACTACAAAGGTTCAAGAAACTACTTTGAAAGCATATAGTAGACTGACATAAAAATTATAAAATAACTTCTCCTAACTCCATACAGATTCACGGCCCCAATACATCTTGAAATTTTGTGACCGTAAATTCTCAATAGCTATGGTAAGATTTAAATCGAAAAAAGTGGGTGTCAAGTAGTATTCTCTACACTCCTTACTTGAACACCACTTGATCACGCAAGTATCATCTTAGCTGTTCAAATCAATAGTTATAAAAATTCACAATCACAAATTTCAGGTCAATCTGAATGGGATTATGAATCTGTATGAGGCTAGGATGAATTATTCCATACTTTCATTCAGATTTCAACACGTGGTACATTAAAAACTCTTTCTTATTTGAATAATTATTTCCGATGGTGTTGTTGGTCCCTCGATTGACCGGTCTATTCGAAAAATGTCTTCACACACAAGCTCGGAAATTTTACCGCTAAATGATATTCACCGGATGCTGGCACTGAATCAATTAAAACAATTTCGACCGGAGGCGGTCGGTAATAACTAATAACCTTTTCTCAGGACTTCAAATTGCTTTTCATCAGGAAACTTAAAAAAAAATCTGTTTCACTAGTTGCCCTTGAATAAAACGATGCATAATTTTCTCATTCGAATGGGACAGTTATATGAGAAAGAATATATACCTTTATTTTTCTGATCATGAAAATACTTTACTTTTCTTTGAAGGAATTGAGAATTTTCATTTCAATCAATCAATTTGTAGTTGCTGTCTAAAGATGTGCCAGTTGGAAGATAATACGAATTTTCAACATCATTGTGTCCCACATTTTTTTGCTTTCGAAGACACCGATTTTAGGAATATTGTTGAAATGGGACAAATTTCGTTGACTATAAGTCATAATGGAAGGTTGAATGATTATGCAATTTTTAAAAGCACATCAACTTTCCCCATGAGCCTCTTATATTATTATTTTAATCCCATATCACGGGAACATATTGAATATAAATTATCTGTGTTCTTATAATTGGGGTTTTAAAATGCTCTTAAAAGTCAGCTTTTAATATCATTGATTTATGGGAAATAATAGTATACGCCCATTGAAATTTCATCTCGACTTGCGTAAGACCGATCAAAGTATCCTAATCTAAATGTCATATTCATGTTTCTGCCTCCCAACAAGAATATATGGGAACAATGTTGAAATTATCTAATATCTGACATATACATCACACTTGATATATTACTGTCAAAATTAGAAGTATTAATGATTATTTTTATGAATCACAAGGTTTTGATCTTTCCTGAAACCACTAATCATAATCGGGGTATGATGAAATTCGAACTGGTCCAGTAAAAGTACGAATTTAAGTTCTGGAAATACACAAATACAAGTGGCGAAATAAATCACTATCGATTTTTTGATTACTAATCGCATATTGATCATTGACTATTTAAGATTTTGACTATTACGATAATCATTTTATACGACATACTGTGAAACTTCTGCAAATCCTGTGAAATTGTGGGATTGACCTTCGTAAAATTACCTCACCCTTTGTTCCTTTGGCCTTTTCCACCATTCTAAGAAATTCAAATTGATTGAACAATCAATGACATCAATGAGTCACAGTGCCAATAATTCAATGATCAAGTGAATAAATCGTAGCAACGTTCATATTTCTAGTAATTTCTGTCTCATTCAGTTGAGATGAATACAAACAGATTTTGACTTGGTGTATTTCCATGAATTTATCTCTAGTAATTACTGTTTCGGAAAGTTATCCCTGGATTTTTGTTTCCATTATTGATGGCGCGGTATTGTTATATGAGGAAATGAAAAATAAAATGAACAGGTATCGAGTATCATACAGTCAAAATGTTAATATAGTATGGTGTTATGAGTATTCATACCAAATTTCATCAACTATGTAGATTATATGAATTGTCAACAATATTCATAATGACTTTATTGTTCAATTATCAGAAGAACATGTCAGATGACATTTACGATGTGTTGTGCAAGAAATCTATATGGGTACTGATATAAATATACCGAATTTATTAGTAAATATATAAGAATTGCATGAAATAAAAACGTGATTTATAAAAACGTCAATTATCAAGGAAAGATATGATATACAAACCAATGAAAATATCATGAGAATCACCTAGTTATCAGTAATGTTCTTTATCGGGTGCGTCGAATAGAATTGTAATTTATATCGTATTTGTTTTTTCCAAGCGAATAATGTTTGATCGAATTTGTCCTTCTTTTAACGAACTCGGTTGACTAGGTATACCTATATTATCTCGTTCATTATATAACGAATTTTAATTGATGCAGAATCAAATATTTAATTCATGCATATACCGGTGCACAATTTATCTCTGCTGCTAGGCCAATCTATCATAGAGAACCTATTTAGAGCGCATAAAGGAATTGAATCATAATTTATTATTAATGAAAGGTGTTAGTTGCATTCGCAGTATTCGCACGTTAAGGATAGTGCTATTACATATTGTACTTTTGAATTTTTTTTTGAATTTCATTTTGAAAATTCCACCATTTGATAAGAGGGCGATTTTTCTGAAAAGGGCCCACTATGTGAGTATCTCAGAATATTAGAATGCAATATGACCAACCTAAGAACCCGTGGTTTTTTTTTGGAAAGAACCAAAGTCAAAAGCAATATACTTTCTTCTACGAATAAGTCAGAAATTTAGCAAAATATCCCTTACAAAGAATAAATGACCACAGAAAATATTGTAGTGAAAAATAAACTGAGAGAACAAGAATAAAACAAAACTAATCTTTTGATAGTACAAAAGGAAAACCTGTAATGTTCGTGGAACATCGTGTTAGTAGGCTGTGGAATGTTGGGAGAGAAGGAAGGTATTGGAATTTTTATTTGTTTGGAAGTTCAGCAGGTCTTGAGCCTGACATTTGGGGGAACCAGTCTGAGCTCGTCTAGTTTGTCTGCCTGGAATCGCTGTGGTGGCATAATAGACGAGATATCCATATAGAGAACCGACCATGTATCATATATATCATCACATAAAATATATTATATAAAAAGATCGCCTACCTTTCTACGCTGAGACATGTTTTTACATGTTCGGAGCTGATTTCCAAAACATGTGAACATTACTCCAGGACAGGACGAATTTGCAATTTGTAGATCGTTAACAGTTTCTGTGAAGCAGTTCGCGCAATGGACCTCACATGATCATCCCATGAGAGAGCGCTGTTGGTGATGGTGATACCGAGCATCATATTGGCATTGTGTGATTCATCTTCCTGGTGAGTTTTTGTTGCAATAATCTCTACTGGACTTTCAGATCCCCATTTCGAAATTCTTGGCAGTTCTTCATTTTAAGTATCGACCTACGTCTCCTTTTCACCTCTGGCCTCATTGGGTAATATAGGGTCTCCAGAGGGGAAGGCGGTGTGAAATATTCTAACATCCACAAAGTCAAAATTTGGTGCCAAGACAGATCCTTGTTGAACACCAGCATTGATAGTCATTGTATCAGATGATACTACGTCTACTACCACATCGAGTGTTCCAATAAATTTGAAATAGAAAAATTTCAAAAAAACAAAGTTTAATTTTTACTACAAGTATTGGACCTCGGGTCACCAGTTCGAATGAGAAATCAAATGAAATGAATAAAAAAGCAGATCTGAAAATTACATAGCTGAACTTCTCATAAAATTATCGATCCAAAATTATCAGAGGGAGGGTCACCTCATTCAAGAATTTTGAGGGAGAGTCGAAGGGGTCTCAACTTTCTCATCACCTTTCAATAAAAATGTGTTTTTGGTATTTTCTATCAGTCTTATTTTCTGAATTGATGGGATGTGGAGAAATTGGATCATGTTTTTTGTCATATTATGAGTCGCATGATTCATTGATTTTTCAACAGAATTATATGTTGTTTTATTCAGGTTGGTGATATTTTTTCCACGTTATTGTACCTAATCTACTAATTTTCGTTATTATCTACTAGTGGTGACTCATTAAAAGTGAATAAAATTTATGGGCTTTTAATGGTTTTTGGCATTGGAACAATATCGATAGAATATTGATACGTGAAGTGAAAAACGGATATCAATACAGACGGAATTTTTGGAAAGATATTCACATCAGTGACGAACCAATTTCGAATCCGTTGATAGTATATTATCTCACATTTATTATAGGACGCTCTTACTACTAAAATTTGTTTTTCAAAATGAATGTAATATAAAGGGTGGACCAATAGTGTGACAAAGCGAGATAGCTGCTATGTTATTTGAGATATTTGATCATTGGTAATCCAACAAAACAAATGAATGCTCATAAGGTGGGAACTTTTCTAGTTAGTAAAATGTTTAATGGACATAGATGAATAGCAAATTCCATCAGAATTCAGAATCAGCAATCATATACAGATTCCATTCGACAAAATCGACCTTTGGTCATTTTTCCAAGTGATAAAAAACCTATATTTTTCACCCACCTGTATTAAAACAATTCAGTTATGACTATGTTGTAGATAGCTATCGGTTATCATCTGACCTTAAAACAAATCTCCCAATACAATGATGTCCCAATACCTCGGTTTTCAAAATATCATATTTTTTTAGAAGTACAGTTTTTCGCAAAAAAAATAATCATTATCTCAGGTACGGCCAGAGATGAGAATAGAGAAATATTTGGTAGATTAATAAAGTCATACATATTTTCATGACTTTCGTATGAGCGATTCTCGATATACAGGTAGTGTAAGCTGGTCGACACATACCCTGTGAATGAGTTCTTACCCGATTATGATTTCTTTCTGTTTTTTTTTCAAATATTCGACTAGGCGATGTCAAGTTAAATCGTTTTTCGTGAGGTGCAGACACCTCTTTAGAAATGTCCACTAGCTTGCTTGGCTATCGGCAACCAATACCATATTCAATAACCTGAAACATCCATCCTCTCCCTGAAATGTACAGGGTGGTCACAATAGCACTTCAACTTTCTCGAATTAATCATTTCAACTCATATTATACCATATATGTTTATATACGATGTGATAGTGATAGATAAGACAGAAGCTCGCGCAGATCGAAACCTTCGAGGGATTTGTTCATAAGTCACCACAAATAAAAGTAAGATTGAGAATGATAATTATTATTATAGAGATCCACTTATTAAAATTGAATTTTTCTGAATTACTTTCAACAGTTGTGTCGAGAGTGATTCTGACGCTCAACGTTTCCAATCCATCTAGCTTTTTCTATACCTATTTGGATGTCAAAATGCATTTAGAGCCGCAAAATTGAGAAGAAAATATTTCTGCTGCTTGTGTGGTTTACATACGATGTGAGGAATATCGGTCCTATACTCATCATTGCGAAATGAAAATCGGACTATCACTGTCATTATGAGTGAAAAAAAGATCAATATCTCATTCATTGCATGCATTTCTTGATGTGACTTAATGATCGCATGAGAAATGCCGAAAAATGCGAGACACTTAACGTAACACGCCCCAAATCATGCATTATTCCATTTCTTTCGACGCGCATCCATCTCGTTATTGAACGAAAATTTTACTTTGGCCCAAATATCAAAAAAGAGAATGGCCGCATGGTCGTACCCTCATTTTTTTCCTGCGTGGCGAGACCGAAGTACCAAAAGATGAAACATTCATGGTCGCCATGATCGAATATGTACCAAATTTCATAAATCTCCCACAACAATTTGAGAACTGTTGTTGATTATAAGCGTATCATATCAGGTATGGGTTTTTTTTTGTAATCTAACACAATTTGTAGCTTTCACCATTGCTAACCAAACAATCATTACTCTAGTGACGTATTTTTTGTAAGATGGTTTTATTTATTGAATTGGATAGTAATTTCGAAGGATTCAGAAAACGACTTTGTGGAAAAAATGTTTCTTCCTATTCATGTACAACCTGAAATGTATTTTTGTTTCATCAAGGGAACCTAAAACAATACTCACAGATTGACAGAATACAGTTGATGATACCAAATCTTATGAAAGGAGACGGAAAAAAGGAAGATCAGCACATTATGACCAAAGTTGAAAATTTGGAGAACGAAAAAATCACAACGAACATGGAGTTTGGAAGAGTGTCATATATGACATATTGATAAGTGAGATTGTTGATAGCAAAATAGTTGTTGTTGTGTTGATAGGCAAGAACATTGATACAAACCTCATGTTTGAGCTTCATCTTTGATTTCCATACGGATGTTAGGGCTGGATGGAACATATTTTTCCATATAAATGGCATGCCAAGAGAGTGCTGATTTTTTTATTCGGCCATACATTCTCATTATGTATCGTAAATTTTGTTTTTTCATTAGAAGGCTCACATCACAGTCGAGTTTGTACGTTTAGGTCCAGCTACATTGATCTTATGTCGGTATTATCGAAATGATTTATTCTCGAGTCGTCGTCATATACATTAAGAATTTGTCGAATCAGAAACATCACTTTCAGTCAATATTGTAAAAAGCAGTGGATTCGGATGATCTCCTAAAGATACTTTTGTAACGAAGTAATTTTGGCACTGTCGATCAGCAACATTGTTTGTTTATAGCCACATATAATCAATTATATATGGAAATTCCTTCTCCTTGTTTGGAACTGCTATTGAATTTGAATGTTATATTTTATTTCCATGTATTTCGTTGTTGTTCGCCCAATACAGCCCACAAAACAATTCACAACGCATAGTTTGAATAGGACCATTTTGAATGTTGGATATTTTCGATTTTCCACGCGACCCCGTACCGACGTTTATGAATGGAAGTTCAAACGACCGTATCAACAGTGAAAACTTTTACAAGATCCGACCATCTTAATGACGACTTTTCGGTTTCGTCGTAAAAGTGGAAAGGTACTGAAAGGGGATGTCACGTAACTGAAAAAAAACACCAACGATGTTGCTCAAGAGTAGAAAGGAACAGTGTGCACAGGGTGTTGAGAGCGATCATCATCGAATGTTCGAATACTTCAATATACTGGTAAATCAGGTAATTATTAAAACTTGGACCGAATTTACAAATCATATTAATGAAAGCAACTGGCTACTCAATAACTGAAGATAATACTACAGTTGTACGATTTGAACCAATTAAAACGTTTTAGATTGAGATTTTTTTGTGATTTCAAATATGTATATATTGTAGATATCATCTTTCACAGTTTTCGATATATTCAACGGTAAATTTCACATTTTCTCCAGATATTCTATATTCTCTCAGATAGGTATGTTGTGTTTTCGGAGAATTATTCCATGAAACATTACGCATTGATGCAACAAGATTCGTTTCTGGAAAGGGAATTGTGATGATACATTCTTTCGAGCCATAGATCAAACGGACATGAGAGCAGCTGAAATATGTATAGATCAGATTTTAGTATTAGAAGTATTCCTTGATATCTTGATATTGATGAAAGAGATGGTAGATGCTTGGAGAGCAAGGGTCCCAGTGGTCAATGATTTTGTTTACTGTTCAGAGATTTTTTTTATTAAAATAATCTGAGGAAAAACAGAGAATCTAAGTGAGAATTATAAAAAAACCGCAGTAATCTAAATCTGAAAACGATTTTTGAGTATTTATTGAAAATATGCTAGCATCTGAAGAGTTTCCAGATGAATAATCACAGGGAGAGTCCATGACATATTTTGTGTGAAGACAAGATACCATTTTTTCGAGATTCACTTTTTCGCTAACCTGAAATGAAAGTTACCTAATAGGAACAACTTTTGAAACGAACTTGTGGAACTGGAAACTGGAGCCTGATGACAATGGCTTGTCTGAAATCAGATCAAAACATGCAAATGGAATAGAAAAGTGATATTTGTGATGCAATGGAACCAGCATTCAAATTAGTTTTCGTCAATACAAAAGGGAAACCAGCTATTCTCTAACACCTGCCAAATCTGATAAGTGCTATACCTAATTCACAATCGGGCAATCTGTTTCCCAATCTGCATAAAATAATTATCAGAGTTTCGGGCGTGTTTATTACTATTCCAAAAATTATAGATCAAGTATATTAAATGGATATCAATCCATCAGATTGTTCTAGTTGCAAGACTGATACGATTCTTCATCAATATACAGGGTGATTCAGGTTTTGAGGCACAAACTGAAAGGGGTGATAGATCTCATCAATTCAATCAAAAGTTTCTATATAAATATGAGTCTGACCTCGATCAGTACCGGAGCTACGGTGGGTCAAAGATTGGTCATTTTTTATCAATTAAAACCACATTTATCAAAAGTAGGGCGGCAAGTAAGTATAGGAGTATATATAAGTAAGGTATTACCTAATGTCCATTGTGGTCCGGATATTCTTCCTGATAGGTTGAATAGTATATTGTTCTTTCAATTGAAATGATATTAGACAAGAAACATGGATACAAATGGATGGGGCCCAACAAGTGGCTTCCCGTGTCTGCATCCTCGCTTCTTATCCAGATTGGACTCATGCTCAGAAACATTGCAATTTTAGTACATTTTCTTGCATTTTCAACGAATTTTGTCCAATAATAAAGTCCAAGTGGAACATAGGCAACATTTACGTGTTTCAGAACAGATATGCTTATTCATTTCGAAAACGGTTGGTTTCTTGGAAAAAATTGATGAGCTGAAAAGCCTCTAAATTGAACGATCCACCTAATTTGGTAACTGAAAGATTTGAGAAGCGTACAGCGGAAAAGTATGGGGGAGATAAAGAAGCCTCTACCCCCAAAAACGTATCACTCTGTGAATTTTGAAAATCTTCAAAATGCTCGAAATGAAGATCTTCTATGGAGTATTGACCACACCAAATTTCAAATTGATATTTCCAGTGAATTACAACTTTGACCCCTCGTAGTTCCGCCACTGATCGAAATCGGACTCATATTTATTTAAATTTTTTTTAATAAAATGATGATCTATCATTCACTCGTTTCAGATTGTACCTTGAAACCTGAATCACCCTGTATATGAATATTGCTGACCATTTTGGACATTCGAAATCAATTTCAATTGCACTAAATCAATGACCAATATGAAAACTCGTTCGATTTAGATGATAAATCGAAGGTGTCATAACCGCTCAAAAATAAATCTTCTACTCGTAGGGGCGAGTTGAAAACTTTCTACTAAATACAATAAACATCATTGAATAACTTGTTAATTGATTGTCTTCTCTACTGCAACCTGAATAATCAGTGTGATATAATAACCTTTCCCTTTCGTTCTTGTGTTGTGCTTGAGAAGAATGAAGAGGGACTTTTTGGCAATCACTTGCCCTAACTCAATGTTTCAGCGTGGGCGTGGTTTGGATCTGATGCAATATCAGTAACACAACATGAATCCACTGGGAGATTTTCATGTTGCTAAACGGATCCTACTGCTCATGCTCTTATTGGAGGTACTTCCCTATGTGAGCAGATCCCTCACATTCACATCTTCAACCTAGGAGTTCGTTTTTTTCTTAGTGTAAATAATAGAATTCACCTTCAGACGAGAGTAGAAAACCCCAGAGTCATCTAGACAATATTTGAGAGGGTGCGATATCAAATCATGAGATACGTTGATTTTTCTAGTTTTTGGGATTAGCTCCTCCTTTCTGAAAAATATAAATAGAAATTAAAATAATTATCCCAATTCATTTGATGTAAGGACAGGACAATAGAAATTATGATAATTATCCCAATTTATTTGATGTAAGGACAGGTTCAGGATCTGCCCCAATATATCACTGCCCTTGGAATTCAACATTCAGATACGCTGATACCAGTTGTCAATGTTTAGTGTCGAAGATGAACATTCCAACTTTATGATTTATTGGGTCGAAAAAGGGAGCAGATTCGTTCCCGAAACGTCCACTTCATAAGGATGAGTTGAAATTTTGATATTTCTTAAATATAGTTGCATTCCAATCATTTTTTTAAAGACACGGTGTTACGGACAAATAGAGAATTTCTCTGTTATAGGTATCCTAAGGTTGAATTTCAAGGCAGATCATCTATTTGTTCTTATTACAAATATATTGAGATGATTCTTATAATTTTAATCAATATTTTTCAGGAACGCAAACTTCAATATTTTGAAGTTGAACTTCCTCATCCAGAAGAACTGTTACATTTTAGATGAATTTTTCACATGGTTCATTCAATATTTTAATTTTATTCATGGGCTGTTATATAGATGCGGTTTGTGAATTTTCATGTCACTGTAGTGTTTTATTGAGTATCATATAATTCATCTTCATGACGCTCACGTTTGTTATAAATTTCATGTATGTTACTGAACTTACTGTTGACAGGGAGCTGCTCACAAAAAATAAAGACCTTGATCTTGAAGCCTGCCATCGATTGCGGTCATTTCCATAGTAGTGTTTATTATTCTTTGAAAACCACAAAAAGTTGTTGAGCCAAATGCACCCATTTTTTGCTCAACCAATATTTTCACCTCGTTGTGTAATCATTTTATCCAAAACATCAAAATGTAATAGGTCTGGTTCACATTCAATTGAAGTTCAAAGAAATTATGACTCAATACGAAACTGAATAAGTAGGTATAGCGTAACAAATGCAATGTTTGTTCAGAAGTGGTTAACCTCAACTAGAAAGCGCTTCTCGTTCGCGCAAGAATACAGATTAATCAGATATTATCGTATAGAAGAATCATAGACCAGAAGTAGTAGGTGGAGTTCATATAGTTGGAGCACCAACAGACTAGAAATAACCTTGTAAAGGTTGTCTAGTTCAATGTTCAGTAGCAGCGTGATATAAAGAAAGAGATAGAAAACGCTCTGTCTGAAACTTGTATTGCTCTCGGATCGAAATAAATGTTATAAATAATAATGAAGGTATTCGCAAGCATACGATTTTTCTTTATTACTTTTCGAAGGAAATGACGTGTCGTACTTCCATAGACTCTGTGATTTGATGTTGATTTCAAACGGAATAATTTATATTTATTCATGAACGAATGTCACAGATTTTATATTGATAGTTATACATCCATTCACTTCTCTACAAGATACTCGAATTTTGTATGACACCTAGTTGGAGATTATGATCTCCCAGTATTTGATATACGACTTGTGAAGAAACTCAAGTGGTTGAAAAAAAATCAAGGGGTTATTTTCTGTGTCTTTCAGTGTTAATCGAACTATCTAGGCATATCAGACACGATGCACTTCTGGAATTTAACAATTTTCTCGTCAAAATATTTAGGGTTCCTATCAACTGTTCATATAAAAGTATCCATAGAACATCCATTGAGAACAACACTGATATCTGATCAAGTATAGATTAGTATAGAGCTATTCAAAGTATATGATGAGTTTTTTCACACGTCAAATATGACAGCAATTTTAGCGAAGGGAGGTCTAGTTCATATATCCGATACTACCTCGTTTGAAGAAATGAAGGGACAATCAGTCATACAATTTGTTAACAATTACATCCAAATTACTTCAGGTCTCAGAACAAAAAAAAAACGTTTTGTTTTGTTAGGCATACAGTGTCTAAATTCCGTTCCCTCCTACTAATTGTTGAACCACTTGATATATCGGAAATTAGGAGATGAAAACTCAGATTTTTATGAAGAAAATACTGCTAAGAGTTCGGGACTGGCGGCTCAGTGCCTTCTTGATTTATTTTCAAAATAGATCACCCCGTAAATCATTTATTTTTTGAAAGCCGTCCATAACTCCTAACACTTTTCCCTAATAAAGTTTGCACCTAAACCTAAAAAAAGTAGGTTCTCATCTCTCATTCGGTCTCTTCAAATTTCGTTCCGACATACCAGGTGGATCAAAAATTAGTTGGGAGGAAGGGACCTCATAGACGGACACTGTATAATATTGGTGAATATAATCTATAATTCTAGAAAAGTTCATCAGGAAAATCATCAGAAAAATGTTTTATGAATGAGGAGAATTCAGATTTTTTTTGGCAAGTTAATCTTAAGAATCCAAAATGTGTCTTGAATGGATTGTATGTAACTACAATGCAAATATTATATTTCAGTCTATTATCCGATAGTTATCCAATTTCCCTGACTGTAGAGAACTTGACGAAATGTGACCGTAATGGACTTAATCGATGTTTGTGAACTATCTTAGGAATTGGTTTCTGGAGGATATTCTTATAGTTATTGTTTTGAAAAATGATGAGATAACTTCTCTTCATGTTTGAGTTTGTGATGCTGCGTTTTTATTTTTTTATTGCGTTTTGAAGCAAGAACATTCTTATCCAGAAAAAGTAATATGTAGAGTGAGTACAATAATGATGGAAATTCTCTTGATCATGATAAGAGCCTTTTTCATGTCGCCCATCTACACGACATTATTTCTGATCGAGGTTGTACCTATATATCAGGTTACTCTGACGGAGTTCAAGAAAATCAGATCGATCTGAAGATATCGAATCCGTCGTTAGGAATTTATATCAAGAATTATGTATGCTTAGTTAACCTCTGAATAGGAATATAATTTGTGAAGTATAATATTAATTGACAATTAACGCCAATTAAGCGATTCGGATCGTGTTCGATATTTCTTTATATATCCCGGAATTGAGTTCTTCTCTTCTTACCGAGATGAAAACATCAAAAGTTTCTATCACGTACCGACTTTGATCACAATGCAGATTTCTCGAGTTCATCAAAGAAAGTTCGAAAAAGTTATTTCTGTCACCGAACATAAGGCTTCTATGGTCACAAAAATCCAGGTCGAGAATATTGAAATACTTAGTGATTATTTTTATGCGCAGTACATAAATGCCGAATGAATGCACTGTTCTTTATTTTTGAATCTGAGTTCATTCAGTCTTCGAAATATTTCAAAATAAAAATTATAAATACAAAGCAAAAAACGTTACTGATTTATTAGCACTAAATGTAATAATATACGGTGGTCGCATAATAATATAAGGTGGGACGAATGAATGTCTTAACATAATTATAAATTGAACAAGTAGTATGAATCATATTTTTAGTGGAACTTATAAATTTCTCATAGAAAAAAATTATTATTGTGCTATATTTATGTCGAGATTTGCTTACGTATCCCATAATCTGAAAAGAGGTTGAAAAATCCCGTAGTTGATTCTTGATTGCTTCATTAATATATCAACTGAGTGAGTTTGTTAAAAAAATTCAAATAATTTGTAAGTATATAGCAAAAGCACCGGAAATCGGACACACTGTACACTCTTCGAATTCATGGAGAATTTTTTAGCTGATTTTGTAGTGTTGATTCGTCATCAATACAGGTAAGCAAATCTCTGACTGTGCGACTAAATATCATTTGTGAATCCCAGTTTTTTCACAATATTTATTCGACATGAAATAAATAATGTGCTGTCATTGGCGTTATCATCAAATATAGCTGGCAACATTACATGCATGAAAATCAGAACGTAGCACCTTGACATTTTTGATTGATAAAATCACCAAATTAGTATTCAACTGTTCATGAATAATGGATGAGCATTAGGAAAAAAAAATGAATAAATTATATACATCGTGTGCAAAAAATCGAGCTAGACAAGCCGAGAAAAACAACCGTTGTGTTATTACGTGCATTTTGCGAGCCAGAATCATCCTTTAAGCTGTATTGTGTAGATTGAAGATACGGAGTCGAAGATGGCCCATCGAAGATATTTGGAAGAGAATGCATCTCGTTTGCGCATGCGGGATGCATAGCGCGGTGGAATGACCCATACCTGATCGCCCGAAAACCAGTTTTTACTCTTTCACTTTAGCAAGGCGAATAAGAAAATCGAATACGAAATGAATGATGAATTAAAGATCGTCCAGCGAGAGAAAGAGACTGCACATTGGATCAAAATAACTTGGACCTTGGGACTTTCGATATTATATGGTGGTTAATATATAATTGCGCCCGATTGCTGAGAGTTGGAAAAAATCAACGAGGTGGTATCCAAGGGAACATGGTGACAATGAAAAGGATGAGAAACATGGAGATCCATAAAATCACTCGAATTGATCTCCTAGATCTGCAAAATAGCGAGAATGGAGACAGTCACATGAAGTTATATGGTACATAGGTAATTCACATTCGCATTACCTATTCACAGCTAGCTATACATATTGATGATGTTGACTTGACATTACCAATGCCATTTTTTTCGAAGTGGGAGAAAAATCAAATCTAACGTTGAATTTATTATTCGTAATATCGTAGACGCTGTTCAGAATGATCAATAGCATTCAAAAACGAACCTGCGAGCGTCTCATACTAGTAATAACAGTGTCTCAAATGCATTTTGTTCACTTTGTTTTCTGAATGATCTCTTGATGAAGACCTGAAAAAAGGTGGTACAGCTTCATTCATGGTACTTTTGCTTTTGAGGTTGATTCATTCCGAACGAACTCTCATTTGCTTCCCTCATCTCTATCTATTCAAAATGAGCTAGCGTATTGTTCGAATATTCTCGCCAATTTACTCTTGCCGATTGATATGTTACATAGTGAAAAGGAAATTATATTGACGTGAATAGAAAGGTGTACTCACGCTTAAAGGGCATCATCAGACGGAACGTACCTGCAAAAGAATCAGCATTAGATAATCGTTGAAAAATAACCGTTAGATGGCATAGAAGAGATGTCATTAATCAAAGTTGACGTCTGACCTGAGAATTTGGTACACGAAATTAGTTGTACCTACAATAGCGAACATCTGAAGAATGGCACAGTTGAACGAGCTGTACCTACGATAGGAATTGTCTTTTTTCTTTGTAATTATGTTTATTTCGAATCCATCCGGTATATGGTGTTGTTATTGATCAATGTGCAATCTGTGCTCTCTTATGGGTACGTTTTTTTTTCATTGAGAACGACACCTGAAAGTGAACGCCAAAACGCCATACGGTTAGTGGAGTTCTGCAATCGATGTAATAATAAAAGGACAGTTTACAATAAATAATATGCCCCGTTTTGTGTTCGTGGCAAATAAATCACATAAACCAATGTACCTATTTCATTTGTAATACACATTTATTTGCATCGCATAGCTTACAAAAGAATGACATGAATGATTATATTTCCATTATGAACCAGGACCGGTATATAAGTAGGGGTCAGCGTGACCAAAGCCTCTATTACCCACCGATCTATATTCAAACTTGATAAATTTGAGTGAGCATTATTTATCTTCTCTCACTCTAAACCTACTAACTTCTCTTACACGAAACACCGACTCACATGTCATTCATCATGTCGAACCAATTTATATATTCTGGGATAACAACATTAACAATATTGTCTGTTATTGTCGAGAAGGTGTTATATTGATTCTTCTGAATTTTTCGGGATTATCCATCCTCATTTTCAAGAATATAAATAGAAATTAAAATAATTATACCAGTAAATGTAGTACAGACAGATTTATGATCTATGCCCAAAATGTCACTGCGCTTGGAATTCAACCTTCAGATACCTAGAAGAGGGATTCTCTATTTGTCAGTGACACCTTCCTGAATTTCTGATTGAATCAGAAGCAGTGATTCGCTATTGCAAACAAACGTACCTACTCTCAAGAAAATCGAAAACAGTTGTTCAGAAATTCATAGAAACCATTCCTTTACGAAATCTTCGAAACACTGTCAAAAATATCGAAAAGTCTTTGAATAAGGTTGATCCAGTGAAGTTCATTCAACTATATTATTATTCTTCAGAATGGAATGGCACCCTGATTTTTCTCGCACGTATTTATTCACAGTTATAATTTTAGGTATACTCGTTTTTCTTCAATCCAAATTGTAGCCATACTGTAGTTGGTGGTGGTATGCCTGAGGTGCTTTCGCCATTTTCCAATCAGTTTTCTAACTATTATGAGAAATTTAGTCGTTTATATTTCGCTTTTTCACACTACTGTTGGTATGTATTTTTCCTTCTGTCTTCTGGTAACTAACTTTCAATGTAAAGAACAGGGTCTCAGTCCTCACAATGAGAGTAGGCTTGCACTGACATGGATTCCGCATATTTTCAATATATTTCATTCTGAATGTAAACATTATATATCTCTCGAAATGAGCAAAGTCCTCAACCATCGAATCTAATGATCGACAAACATCCAGGAATTGGACTGAGATAACGTTATAACTCAATAGCACAGTTTGTATGCTTGGTGACGCACAAAAATCAGTATTGCGTATAGTCTTCAATCGTAGCTGTTCGTATTAATTATCGAATATGATTTGCAGTACAAAACTTTCTTCGAATGGATCATAACTGGCATATAGTTCGCACTAAGTGAAGAACTTAGTTCAGAAGAACTGTAATTAGTATTAGTAATTGCATCATCGACATTGAAGGCCAGTAACCAATGGTTTTATTATGGGTGGAAAATTCTATCGAACCTATTCGCGAGTTTTTGGGGCTACTCCATCAACCCACACAACCGTTGAAGAAATTTATCAAAATCGGAATACCAACGAAACTAATAACTTCTCTGCGATTAATCGAGTAGATGCAATCGACTGAGAAATACTTCTAAATACATTCCATTTAATTGGCAAGGCGAAGTGCCAGACCTAACTTATTTATGCAAAAGGATTTTGTTAATGGCCTCCACTTCCACATCTACGGATTATATACTATAACATTATTTAAAATATAATGAGACCGGTAAAAACTTTTTACCTCGCTGCCTACGCAGATATGAAGGTCTCTGATTCGGAGATTATGCCCGCGCTAGAGGACAGACAGTATATAGATGCGTAGTAGCGTCTACGCTGAATGATGGCTGAATCTGTCCAGTGGCGGAACATCCATGGTCTTATTGCCGTCGCAATACTTATAAGATGTGTAAATCAATCATTCAATCATAGGCAGATACAGTTCATTTTAATATATCGCTACTTCAACGTTGTGATCCAACGTCTCATTAGTGAAAGCGGGTTGAGTGGAGCGGGAGTTTTTTCATAGTGTACTCCGAACCATTTCTGGGGGACCGAGACTACCGAAGCGACGTCAAGTTTGAAATCATGGACCTTATCAAGTAATTTGCTGGAACCATGAGCATGGTAATGAAATAGATGCCATGCTAAAGCTGAAATTCACTCATTTGTACTTCATTTGTTATGGATCTAGTGGAAATACATTATTTTCGATGAAAAGTTCTTCTTGAACTAGCATTAATTACAGTTATATCTGATCAAGTTCAATATGAATCTGATGAGAAAATCCATTTGTTTTCTCGAGGGGCTCATGCTCTGTTAAAAAACTCCACTATCGCTATAGAACAAAGGTCTGTACTCATTAATTTTCACTGGAGAAAGAATCAAGAATATCATCCTACATTATTTATCGAATAGATTTTTTGATATATGAACAGAAGAAAAGGTGTACATATATTGATAAAAACTGGTTATATCTATTGAAGTTGGACACTTGCTTATAACCACTTGAGATATACCAGGTTCTTGTCTGTTCTTGCCTATTTGATATGATAAAAAAAGAACATTCATTCGAAATGAAAATAGCAAATTTTCAAGTAGTGTTCAGAATATATGTGCGAAATTATACTGGCATACTACCCTGCTGGAACTATATAATACTGTCTATAAGAAAATTCAAATCACTTTGGAAGAGCAGAGGAATGCCATTTTGATGAATCATTAAACCTTTTTGAAACAGATGGCATATCAGCAATATAGTTCTTTTTGTTACCACAAATCAACTGATTTAGCGCCTATTTCACGCAGGTATTTTTCTGTGGTAAAGTGGTAGTGTCGCATTTCTGAATACTTATAGAGAATTCTCTCAGTGTTTTGTGGTAGAATGAGTAGAAACGTGAAACAACAAATCTTCAGTCTGAAATAAATAGATGATTTAGGACATCTCATCAGCTACTTAGATTCTTGTCGCCAAATATACTGGTATTTAGTGGTGGATGAGTATCTCCATATTGGAATTGAATTAAATTCTTACTTGAATTCATGAATCTCGTTTCATTTATGGCAGTTCCGGCTGCTATAGTATCCGATTTTTTGACTACCACCATTGAATATCCACTGTGATAACTGTATTTTTTTCCAGTATAGTATAGATGTGCATATCTCATTATTTGCCTCTGTTGCCTTTTGTATTATCTTCACTTATTATTCGTTGTCTGGAACGATTTATTTGCTGAAATTCCTGGTATAAAAATGTCTGTGGACCTATTTAGGACGCTACTGGCCATTTAATGATTCTTCAGATCATTACTATCCGATTCGTAAGGTCGACCTGAACTGAGAATTTGGATGTACCAGTGCCATACAATTACATTCGCTATATAGAACCACAGGTTTCCATTAGATTGAGTTGAGATTCGCAACAACTGTTGAATACTCCAGATCCGTGGAGTGGCAAAGAAAATTACTGAATGATCCTATATTCATTTTTGTCACATCTTCTGGGTAGAGCATAGTATTTTATATGAACTCGCCTTCATTCATTACGAAGCGACCACTTTTTCTCATGAATATTCGAACTGTATTCGAATCATCTACCCCTTGGAATCTGCAATTCATTATTTCAAAAAATCTTAGGAAATTGCACATAAAGGAGCCCAATCCATTCTCATATATTTGCTACACCTCTGGTTCATACGGAACAATTAAGTCCGAGAATAGAAGAACTGACTATCGAATGGAAGATAAGAATGATCGCATGGGAACAATTAAAGTGAGTTCAAACGGAGGAATAGGAATTCATTAAGGTGTGTCCAGTATCTGAAATGAAAATAAACTCAAAGGAGACACGTATTCAATGGAGTCGAACACATACGGAAAACAATATTTGATTGACCAAATTCAAAAGACAATTAACATTTATGCACGAATAATTTGTGTGTCCTCCTTTTTGCATTCATTATAATTCTCTTTGGGATTTTTGTTCACGTAACTGATATGTTCCATTTGGAAAAACCAGAGACCGGAAAAAACGACAAAATCGGACAAACCCGGACAAAATCGGAATATCCGATTTCGTCTTGATTTATTCACTGTTTTCATATAGTATCCAAATCATTGCTCCACAAACTTGATGGAATGTGCCCATTAACAGTTCTGGGTGTCAAAATGTTCCCAACAAATATGTTTTGTGCATTAGAACACATTCAAAATTCAACATGAAGTGCAAATAAATAGTTAACGTAGAAGATGACTCTGAGCAAGTATAGAAGATTTGATAATATGCCAATAAAATGTGTACTTGAAATGGCTTCTCATTACACCTATTGTCATTTCAATAAGTTGTATGATGTATGATTAGGAATTGAAATGTAATCGTTACATTAGCCCTGTTTTGAAATCTGTCTTCAAATGATTTATTCATTAGTCTCTGATACTAGGAATCAAATAATTGTATTGAATTCCAACCTAATCAGCTTAGGGATGTTCATAATATTTCATAAATACCGTTTTTAACTTCAACGCCCTGTATGTCAGACACGACGCAACTTCGGACACATGTTCATAGGAACTTTTTTTCTTGAAACAATCTAACGAATCACCCTTTCGTACCGTATTTAGGAAACGCCCTGTATATTTTTTCAGATTCTTGAAGCATGGCTTATTTATACTTGGACACTTGTCTAGATCTCATCCTAATATTACTGTTATTCTTCACGAAATTCAATCCAATCACCAATCATACACCGAAGTTAGAGGAAGTTAGAGGAAAACTTCCCCAGTTCGCAATTCGACAGGTATGTTTTGAAGTCCACCCTAAAGTTTGAGATCATTCCCATTTAAAATTCAAGCGATCTTTTGTGAGTAATGTTATCTCATCTTCTTTATTATCTTTGGCATCCCCTTCTGATACCTCATAGCCTTTTGCATACATAGCGGCTGAGAGCGGATTTAAAAATCCACTGAACAAACACAGATTTGAATTTGAACGGTCTGGCTTATTTTACAATTTGTCAAATGGTTGGATTGTCAGCGGAGTTGAACTAAATAAACATGCCGAGTACAAGACTTTGCATATAGATCATTAATTATTACCCTACTCTGTACCTTTTTTTACCTGCTCTGCAAATAGTGAATCTGCCTGCTCCATGATTTCGTCATCTCGAGCGCTAAAAGCACGCACAATGTGATTCGTATCGCATCAATGAACTTTCCCAAAATCCATTAGAGGAGATCATGATTTCAATAAGAGCATGTTCCTGAATTGAAGTATGGGGAGTTTTCTATTTTCTTACAAATACTCATGAAGTGCGGATGAGCCAAACGTAATGAATTCGATATTTCCCATACAAGATGATACGTATTCGACTGGTGAATACATTCACGTTCAAGGATTTTCATTACGAGTTCAAGGATATCAGTTTTGCTAGGGTTATGTCGAGAGACCACAGATATATCGAGGAATATGTCACAAATATGTCCAATAAGAGTGACAGAGAGGTTGAGTTGATCCGGTAGAAAATATATCTCCGTCACAAATACAAAATAGCAGTGTCAGAACTAACTGAAAACATGAACACCCTTGCGAAAAAACAGAAAAAAGAAAGAAACATTAGGAATAGAAGTGATAAAAACCGATGTATTTTGGAAAAATAGTGACACCAGAAGAAGTATGAAAGAAAACCAATTGATGTGATGGGAAAATTCGGTTCATTCATTGTAGGTTTTTCCACTGACTTCATGAGTCATGTATGAAATACGAAAATATGAATAATACTTCTCAACCTACTCATTTTGTGCTATAATTTGTCAGAGTGTCATGGTTCTAGTACAGAAGTCCTGTGTTGGTCTGCGCTATCCAGATTTGATGGTTCAACTATCCCACTCATTCAGGGCGAGTTCGATCATAAGATTTTAAATTGACCGTTTGAACCTCCTCCTATTTATCGAGTGATACCGATATACTGTTTTTATGATATTGATTGAAACTTGAAACGTCTGTGATAATTATTTCATTTCAGTGAAGCTATTTTCGGGAAATTTGACGGGGAGTAGTAACAAGCTTGGTCCATCTTTCCCGTGATCACATCGAAAACTTGAACAATCTAGCGATATACAGGGTAATTCAAATCCACCCCTCACCATTTGCTTCTCGAACACTGCTGCAGATACCACAAAATTAATAAGAGAAACCTCCAATTCTAAATTTTGAAGCACGAGAATCGAGCAGTTTTCGAAGAACCCCAATGGGTGGCTTGATAGAAATCCCTGTGGCGAACGATAAAGTCAAAAAGAAGGATCTCATGTGTTCAACAAATGCTAATGATGGTTTCTAAACCAGATATCTCACTCCGGCAGTGGAGCATCCTCCTATAAAAGTTGTGAAGTGCGTTTGTATAAATAATGAGTTAACAAACGAGTCCAAAGTAATGCCAGTGAAAGAAAATGAGGAAGAGCCAATGTCTGGTGTGGGTGAATGCTAAATGAGCGCGTGCGGCTCAATAGTTGTAGTTGATATTCTGGTTTGGGACAACCCCACAGAAGCTGCAGTACTGAAACCTACCTCAACATGCTTTTTGTAGAGGTGAGACTCTATTATAACAGGTTTCATAAGCTAGTTTTGGAGCTAGTTACGATTATTCAATACATAAATCAGGTTTCCGTACCTTGTATACAGTTGTTTGTCATTTACTGGCTATTATATTATAATCACCGAGTGCGGATACATCAACTCGTTTTTTATACTCTGTATTTATTGTATTACTTTTTTCTAGCTGATGGCTCATCAAAAACTGGTATGATTGCATACCTGTACTGTGATTAGAACGACGAGATAGAGAGCAGAATTTTCATTCACTTGCTGTGGACTCATTTAGGTGTAGGTATTGTGAGTTTTCAGAGTGTGTGTTGATGTGATTCGGATTATTATGTTTGAACCAGTTTTTATTTAACGCAATAGGTTCGGGTTGAAGCTCCCGGGATGTTGCATTTCACGGATACACGATTTTGCAATTGTTTTGAGAAATCGATAATTGTATACGGATTGGCCCTTTTCTTGAATTAATAATCTTGCATAGTTCAGTCACTACTTAGCCACAGAGCAATAAGCTCGTAGACTTTCACTCTGTTGCCAATTAATAACGAACTTCTACTGATATCAATTCATCTTCTCAACATCTAACTCAGTGTATGATTGCTTTGAAAAAAACAACTTGAAACCATGGAATTGAACTATATCAATATGTCGAAGTTGTTTTCAAATACGACAACCGAGTCATTCAGAGAGCACGATAAAAATCAAATTCTCGTATTGCAACTGATTAAAGAGCTCCAAATGTTACGCCAAAATAGAACTACCAACACGAATCACTTACCTGACAACACTGTAACTTCAATATTCGACAACTCGACAAGACGTTGACAAACAACAGATTCAGGAGTAAAAGAAAAGATCGAAATATAATGAATTTTATCTCGAAGAGTAAAGAAGTTATATGAAGGAACACTAAAGTGACTGATGGACACAAAATTGATGAATGAAAAAATATGTTTACTCAACTTTTTTGAAATGATCCACATAAAGAAATTGAACTGACAATCATAAAATAGCGAACTTGGATGAGTGAATTATTTTTTTTTATATGACAGAAACATTTCATAAAATGAAATTAACTAATCATGAGAACGTTGAGAAGGGATTCAGAATATACTTGATAATACTGTACAGACAACCAGATGAGCCTATTATACTTCAACAATGTAATATTCGTACCATAATCAACATATCTTATGGTTTCAATGGAGATGGCGGTTTTGAAAATTCAATATTATTATTTCAACAAGATTTTCAGAGCCACAATTATATTTTCCTGCATGACACTTCAGAAAATATCGCTGATAGTATGTGCTTCACAATGAATATTCTACATGAACATATTCATTCTGAAAATTTCGAGGAAAATGTATCTGGTTCAAGATGATTGCAACAAAAATCAGAGGAATATGGCTGAGCCTCGTCTTTTATTTTCCCCTTGTATACCATCGGAACTGTTTTCTTTGCCTTCTGTATTTCCCATGATAAGTGGAATTTATTAGTATGCAAATTGACGTAAAACCGAGCAGATAAATGGTACAGTTATGGTGAGACATATTTTCTTCGTTTTGCTACGGAGTGGGAAAGGCCTCAATCAATTTTTGTTCGAGATCGTCACTCATATCAGTGGCGGCTATTCCTACCGATAGACCTTGAAATGGGTTATAATGCATCGATTTATATCGCTCCTCTGTATACCAATGTATATGTATTGGAAATAGGCATTTGCCTCTGTGATTGATTGGTTTCAATTATTTTAACGGTCAGCATAAATCTGAGAATTTGACTTTTGAAACAATCTCATTTTATATTCCACAATGATAGGTATTTTAATAACATGTTCAGCATAAATTTGGAGAAAGGAATACACAGTGGAACAGAAAGAATATTCATCTATAATTTTTAAAAAATGGATAGGGCCAGCTCGATAGAGATAATCAAATAGATTGTTCTGTCCACAAACTGCATGATGATTCGTTGATCCTCGGGTAGGAATCGAAGTGGATGAAACATCAAAAATAAGTAACCTTTTTTCAGCCGTGCTGTCACTGGTCTTCAATTAAAAAGTAACAACTCGTTAGATATTTGCGTGGGTATCTATAAGTTTATGTACATGCTCTCTTTCGCAGAGGTGTTCAATATCAGTTACCTATAAAATATAACTCAATAACGATAAATCTTCAATAAATCTTCGTGAGCGTTTCCAGAACTGTCTTCATTATGATAGAAACGTGGTTCGAGCATGAAGATTATTGATTCGCAATCAGAAGCATCAGGGGTTTCCGTAATTGAAGTAAATAGACGACTTTCAATGCTACTGCAACTGGAAATCCACTGCATGCAATCTTATTACGTTGTAATTGATATTTTTCACAGATATGCCTCAATTATTCATCATGATAAGCTTGTCCAATTTTCCTATGCGGTGAAAACTCTTCTATTCTGTGTCGAATGTGTCAATTGAAGGTATCATGTAAGTAGATGATAGGGCGATCAGAGGAAGTATATGCGTGCATGAATCTGCAAATAGGAAGGTTAACCTCCATACTTGGTCTACGAAGTGCAAATCAGACCTGTCCTGGGGTACCTACATTTTGGGAGTTCGGCTCCCAAATTCACGCTGAAGCTCTCAGATTCTATTCAAGAGAGAGCTATTCGCCTGGTCGGCGACACAACACTCACCAAATCATTGACATCTCTAGATCATCTCAGAAAGGTGGGCGATCTCTCCCTCTTTTGAAGATATTTCAATGGTCGGTGCTCGAAGGAAATCTTGAGCTCAGGCAGATCACCACTACATTGACAGGCTCGAGACCTGCCGAACTTCGCTTCAACATAAGCATCATCAATCGATAGAACGGTAAAGTTGTGGAATTCTTTGCCTAGTGAAGTCTTTCCTGATGCTAACGATTTCCGAACGTTCAAAAAAGAAATTCAATTCTTTCCCTGTCTCTCAACATTCCACCGCTAGCTAACAAGATGTTACTCGAACATCATAGGTTTCCTTTCCTGTTGTCAAGAGATAAAAAAAATGTAGAGTTATAAAACGCACAACTCCAGCGTTTATATAGGTTATAGATGAACTCTCTCATGACTGTTTCCACTGTGAGGATATTTGAACTGAAAAAAAAATGTTGCGAACTCTATGCTTTGAGGTTATATTTTTTGCACGTACATCAGGTACACATCTAGTAATTACTGTATGTACTCTATGTATGTAAGTTTCTCTCACATTTCGAAGCCTTCTGTTTTATTTCTCTTTGTCTTGAATGAACCACTATATAAAGGTATTTTCTCCTTCCCAAATCACAAAAAAATGAGTTGATATACCAGCTCACTTTCTCTGAAATCGTATAATCTCTGGACATCAATTTTTACCCTGCCAATTCTGATAATGTTGAATTATTCACTGGGACCATTCCATAGAAATGCTTTCACCTAGCTCATGATGATAATTGATTTTCCACAAATGCAACTAGTGATTTTCATGGATATTCTGCCTCCTACTGCACCATTTTTGAGTGGTCATCAAGTTGTTGGTCTATCAAAAGATTCATCAACTAATATTATTCCGTTCCATGAATAAATGAATAAAATGAATTCATTTCAGTTAGGTACGGATTTGATAAGTAGATGATTTTTTTTTCTTATATGTCAAGGGAAGATGTTGAGTGCGAATTAATATTCAAGTCGCGCCATAAAAACAACATGCACAATAAAATATATTTGTTATTCATGTGAGAATAACTTCATTTGAGGCCTCTTACTGCCAACATGTTCATATATCTGTAGCAATTTAGGAAAATTTCAGTCAAAATTCAATTTAAATGCAAATAAATGTGGTCGCAGATCTTATGATCATTAACGAACTTGATGAACATAGTTTCCAAGTTAGTTGTTGGTCTTATTTTCATATTTGCCCTTATTGCCATCGCATCGTTCATGACTTCTATCATGATTAAAACGGTTGATTTCGAGACTATGAATGGGAAATCGAGATCGAAAATTACTTATTCGTTTTGTGAAAAGATAATTCGAGCGCATCTTGATGTGAAACACATTTTTCCACATTTTCCACAGCTGGATTATATGCAAATGTCCCTCTAGGAACCAGCTTCGTTCGCGAAACTCTATTGGCTGAAGTATCACACTCTATACGGACAAAATTGGAACATCTAGAACATCTTATTACAAGAATTACTTGTTTTGTAGGACTCTTCACTTGGGAATTTATCAACTGTGGATGTCTTTCCAGAAATGAGTTTCGACGACCTTAAACGGGAGAATTCACCAATTTTTTTCCACGCTTTCGCAAGCTCTGCATAGTAAAAAACATAGTGCATCCAAGTTGGCCCATTTTCGGTATACTGGGTGTAACAAGATCATGGGACACCCCCCTTATTTCCTCTATTTCAGAGATGAATGATTGAAATTCAACATGATCTATATAGTTGATGAACATCACATTTTGATTTTTTTCACTTTCGGTACTTCCGGTCTCACCGGAATATATACTACTACTAAAATTTTCGTGACCACGTGGAAACTAAACACGATAATCCACATTCGAGAGAAGATAAATACATTCAACCGAGCATTCGACGATACCGTGTTCGTTGAAGAGAATACGACGGATTTATTCTTTCATTTTCTCAGTGATTGGAAACATAACTCATTAGGAGATGATTTCCCGCCTTCACTGTTCACAATTATGGAGAAATTTAGTGAGGGATATATCTCGTATATGATCTCAGAAAAGGGAAAGGGGTTATTTTGAGACACGTCGTCACACATTTTCTAATCGAAAAACTCAAATGGAAATTAGCGATCGAAACATTGTGCCTAGAGCGAACCTCATTGATGTCCAACCTTGGCAATCCACAAAGGCCAAAGATCAATTTTACCGTAAGGTAACCTACGTATTATAAATAGTCGGATGGTGTTCAACAATTAATTCCACTATTATTTCTTTTAGGTATTATATTTATGTGGTGAATCTGCTACGTCTTGAACAATGCATTATACCGGGCGTTCCACTGAAGAGTTGAACCTATATAAGTAATGAACTAGAATATACAGGGTAAATTTTCTTGGTGTGTACACTGTTTGCTTCTTCTTGCTTATGTGCACTGAAATTCAGTCCTAATATATTTCGGAAATCTATATCCGTGAAAGAGAAGAAGTGTAAAATAGAATGTTGCATACTTTTTCGATTGCTATATTATGAGGTTTTGATAACTCCTATAGGACATTCAATAACCGAGTTATATCGACTTACTTTCTACCAAGAACGTGACCTTTCCATTCCATTATTTTGAAAGCGATTCCCGTCCCTAAAACAACGATTTGTGTGTATAATTTTCATCGTCGGATGCATTTTCCCTAAGTATAGCCTTTGTTTTTCCAGTGATTTCGATCATGTATTATAAAGGATGATGATAAACGAGCTTTGTTTTGCTACCAAATTGGCTATTTGTTATGATTCTCTCCCATTTTGTAAATCTAACTTTTACACAGTATAAAATTTACCCAGTGTTAAATTTCACACCGAGGTGTTAATTTTGTACCCAGGCATAGTGGTAAATCATATAAAAACTCCGTTTTCTCCATGTGAACACCTATGCAGACTCAATTTCGATGCTTAACACCCTCCGGTGTTGTGTTGAATCCGCTAGTGGTTGAAATAACACCACACGAATCCATTTGGCCCATTCTTGAAGCGTTCTTCTTTGCTCCCGTTGTTTCTTCGTCAGAAACACGACTAACGTTGCCGTTCTGTTCACGTCGACACATTTTTTTATTCATCATATATTTCTCAGCTTTCATGCTGCGAAATGAAAATCTCTTCAGCGAAATATGGCTATGAAAATAGAATATAGCAATATTCCAAAATTAACGCTCATAGATAGAAATACGTCTTGTGAGTAGTTCACTTTGGAGGGTGAGTCCTGTAGATCCGTTAAGTTTCGAAAAAGGTACTAACCAATAGCCGTCTGATATTTTGTCTTTCTTCTCTCAGAATTGAATTCTTGATTATCATTAGGCAAAAATTGAGAAACATCGAAAAATTCGAAAATTCAAGAAGGAGCGAAGATTGAAAACTAACTGAGTTCTCGTTCTAGCCTAGTTCAGAAAGTCGAGCTGAAAGCATATGAATATCGATAACTTTTCTCTAAATTCTGGACTGTATGTATTCTTTGGAAAGAGCTGAAAGAATGGTTGGAATATTCTGAAATTTTTGTTGCATACGGATCAATATGAGGGTCGTATTCGAATGAATGTCCAATTGCATTGTTTTTCCTATTTTATAGTCAGATTTCCGCTAACTGTTGATTGGTCTCCGATTAACGACCTCAAATTATTTCACTAATGCATTGACCACACCCAATATATTCATATATTCCACAACCCACTAAATGAATGAGAGTGAAACTAATTTATGGTACGAGATTGTGCGAGGAATAAACACAATATTCTCTCCAAAAAGGTGAAGGGCAACCATTACTCTCTTCGTTTAACATATTTTTACAGCATATAGTTTTCATCATTATTATAATTCATCGATTGTATGATGAGATACACATTTATGAAATTTTTAGTTTTATTCTCATTTATTCCAGTCATACAAATAGTGTCGTCAGAATTATTGCATGATAGGCATTGTTTCAGATAAAGAACAAACATATTCTACAATGGCAAACCCGGAATGTTTTCATTTCGGTAGTTTCAACCGAGAAAACATTACACGTTAGTCTGTTTAATTTATACTTTCCAAATAAATATTCCACTGTAATTTCGATTACGAATCATCAATCACATTGTCTTTTTACTGTTGATTCGTTGTTGAATTTATTATGCGAACGAATTTTCACTCATTTAACTCTTGATAATATCATATATTGTGAGTAGCTGTCAAGTTTGAGATCCCGATTATGATTAAAATGAGCTATGGAATTAATTAAATAATCTTGGCTGCTATTACAAAAACTTATAAAATGCATTTCTGTGCTTTTATTACTCTTGATTTCGCATAATCAATTAACCCAAATACATGAGAATTAATTCCTGATAAGATCGATCGTCTTTTTTCGTGGGTATCTGGGAATTAATCAGTCAATGGAGTGGATTTGCGTAATACAGGTTATTGTAGATATCATGAAGAAACAAGTAAATCGAGTATTTTGTCATTATATTTCCATTCATCTGAAAAACCCTAATTTCTCCTGGGTAGGGTGTGATAGAAAAAACAGTGCTCTTGTTTCTCTCCAAGATTTTGAATCTTTATAATTACAATAAATACAATACCATCCAAAGAAACATGAAAACAACTGCGAGTAAATTTTGTTTTCACTACCACTAGATATTAATGTACAAAATATGGTCAAATCATTATCAATAAAAATTCATTGGTACGGTGGAGGAAGAAAAATTACATATTTGAGAAATAGTGAGTAATTGGGACTCGAATAAAAGTACTCGTGTGTACCTATCTATGGATCAGAACTGGAAACAAAGGAAATTCCACTATTCATCAGAATTATAAAAATATTCGTTGACACTGTACCTAGATGTATTCCCATATGTGTAAACCGTGTTGCTACAAGATGTCGAAATTACTCACGACAGTTACATCACTAATCAATTAATCCATAGTCCGTAAATACATTCGAAAGTGTTCTGAATGCCAAAAGTGATGAAGATTGTGATAGAATCATTAATGAAAAATTTGTTAACAAACCATCTATCCATCATTCAATATGGTGCTGAGGATCTCATAGGAATGAAAAAGGAGCTGAAATGAAAACGTTGTTCAAGGAATGGCATTCCGTTGGTCAATATAATAACCGAAATTGTATTGACATTATCTGTTGTCTGCCTGTCTTAGGTTAGGTGGAAGAATAGCTTTAGCTAAACCTCGCCTCATTTGTTCACTGTTCAGGATATAATTCCTTCTTCGTATATATGTATATATAATCCTGTTTCTATTATTCTCTTTGGTGAACAAATAAAGACGATTATTATTATTATTAACAGTGGTACCTGTGACATCATCATATTGGGCACTGTGTGATCTGCCTTCCTGGTTAAGATACAAGCTGGATGTTTTATTGCATGGAACTCGACTTGATTTTCAGATCTTTTCAAAATTCTTGTTGGATCTTCTGTCTTCACTAGATATAATAAAAGGGATCTAGAGCAGTAAGTGTACTATCCGTTGTTTCATCTGTATCTTTTTCAGTAAGCTTTGGACTGGGCAGAAGGTCACATCCAATGATATAGAGCAGAAATGATATAGAGCAGAAATAAAGTTGGTGCCAAGACAGATCATTGTGAACCATCAGCATTGATAGTCATTTTATCAGATAAAACTCCATATCTGAGACCATCACAGAAAGTGATGTATCTGCGACATAGTTGGGGCGGCAAACCACAAGACGGAAGCCAAAGACTCCCAATTTTTCTCGATCGACGCCTGGCACATATATATATATATATATTCTTCATTCTTCGATCTTCTTGGGAAGCAGTCGTTGTGACGAATATATTAAATTTCTTTGTTTGGTGTCGAGCTTTCGAAAATGTTTATTTTCTTCGTCAAGACTAACTATAATATATATATACATATACAGGGTGAGTCAAAAATGTGTACCGAGCTTTCTGAGGGTGATAGAACATTGAAAAATAAGTGTAGTTTGATGGTTAAACTCATGGCCCAAAATGCATATTAAGGGAGATATATCCTTCCAAAGTTGATAAAATTAAAATAATTTCTCCGCATAACTTCTGAACGATAAAAGCCACCTGATTGAAATTTTGTGCATGAATGTATGTTGTCAAAATACATTTTTTCGTCACACTTCCGCATTTCTGATATTGTTATAAAGGGTGTTTTCAGAGGGTGAGTCATGATTTTTTGTATAAAACTTTTTTCCCTGTATTATTTTCGGTGGAAAAACAGGAGCATTCGATGGAGCGAAGAAAATTACATGAAAAAAGTACTCTTATTCAAATACAAAAAATTGAGCCTTTCGTGAGATATTTGAGTTTTTGTAGTTACATGATATTAGCAGATTGATTTTATTCATCGCGAGATTCATTGGTATAACAATATTTTAGCAGCATTTGCATTTCCGAAGCACTCGCCAAGCATTAGAAGCATAACAGTTTGTTCAGAGAACGAATAACCTGCCATATTTCTTAAAATCTCAGTTGATAATCGCAGTGATAAATGACACAGAAAAACCACACGAACAAATCGACTACAACAATGTTGACTCGAATGTTGATGACATGAACGTCAAAATTGAGAACAAAATATTCATCATGGCCTGCTGAAATATTGTTACCGAAGAATCTCGCGATGAATAAAATCAATCTGCTGATATCATGTAACTACAAAAACTCAAATATCTCACGAACGGCTCAATTTTTTGTATTTGAATAAGAGTACCTTTTTCATGTAATTTTCTTCGCTCCATCGAATGATCCTGTTTTTTCACCGAAAATAATACAGGAAAAAAGTTTTCTACAAAAAATCATGACTCACCCTCTGAAACATATAACAATATCAGAAATGTGAAAGTGTGACCAAAAAATGTATTTTGACAACATACATTCATGCACAAAATTTCAATCAGGTGGCTTTCATCGTTCAGAAGTTATGCGGAGAAATTATTTTAATTTTATCAACTTTGGAAGGATAAATCTCCCTTAATATGCATTTTGGGCCATGGGTTTAATCATCAAACTACACTTATTTTTCAATGTTCTATCACCCCCAGAAAGCTCGGTACACATTTTTGACTCACCCTGTATGTATATGTAAATATATATATATATGTATGTATATATATGTATGTATATATATGTATGTATATATAGATATAAGTGTGTGTCACGTATAGGCGAGCAGGTCTCTAGCACCACAATTTGCTTCAACATCAATCCATGAACTTGAATCAAATTGTTTCTTGTGTGTGTCTTTGTAGTAACTAAAGATAAACATATACATTCTATGGTCCTCTCATTTCCTGATAGTGCCAGACTGTTGAAAGGTGTTCAGATGTTGAAGGACATATAGTTGCCAACATGTTTTCAATTCATGCCAGGAGAAATTTTCCGTCCACCATCAAGTAACATCTTGACGTTGGTAGTAAAAATAGAGAGGAAAATGTGAAATTCGTCTCCATATTTCTCCGAACTTTTATCTAGGTTTCTGCTGATTATTATTTTTCCTATATTTATTGATGCTGTTTTTGGAGGGACACCCTGTGCTCATATTTCTATACTTGCCGCTTATGTATCTTCGCAACCCCATCCTCTCTACGATGAGTGGATTAATCAATCATCTACATCTGCCAGAAGATAATCAGGGTGACACGATGACATATTAGGAGCATTGAAATACAAACCGAATATTTCACCGTGAGAAATCCGGCTCACGTTCAATTTTTTGTGTACAATTCTCTAGTGTACTTTAGTAATTAACGATTTGCAAATTCGTGTAGTCGAGTAATGTCATGGGCATTACTGTCATTGTGAAGCTTTCGAGAGCGCTGTACCGTGTGATGTATAACCTCGATGACCAGATGGGTACGAACATTTGTTGTAGTATTTTCGAAACGAAGTAGGCTTGGCTTCGAAGTGTTGGATCAAGAGGTACAGAGAATCGCTATAACCGTATATCTGTGAATATACAGAGAAAAATGTATATTAGATATTACCAGAGATATGTTACCCTGCGCCAAAATTTCTGGTTTGTGACAACAATCAATGTAAGAGAAACATATTAATGTGAAGGAAATCAACTGTACATTGATTCCCAGTAAATATTTTTGTTTATGTCCATTTTACTTAATTGTGCATATAAATATTTTTTTATAAAGAAAAAAACATTATATCCTCACACCGCATCAAGACATTTTTTACCTGTTGACAACAAGAGAGGAAAACCTTTAATTTTCGAGGAATATCGTGTTAGCCAGCGGTGGAATGTTGGAGAGGAGGGGAGGTATTGGAATTATTCTTCCAATTGGTATTGAAAAGTTTGGAGGTCGTAAGCCTTAATAGGAAATAGAGGTACCTCACTAAGCAAAGAATTCCACAACTTTGCTTATTGACAGATATTCAAGTTTTGCTATGGACATGGCAAAAAAAATCTTGTTCGAGGTAGATATTTCACAGAAAATGTTATCCGAAACACCCGACTGCAGGAAACATCGACATCATCTCCTAAACGACTAGCATTGATATCAATAATATAGTTCGTTCAATTCGTTCGAGAATAGTAGTTGAACAATTTGACAGCAAGTAATTCAGTTATCAGATTAGCTATCACAAAGTCCTAAGGCATTCGATTGAAATGAATTTCAAATGGATAGGTAACATACCCATTTCGAATATATTCAGAAATTATTTTGATGGGATCACTCACTGGTTGGTAATATTCATAATTGCTGAGAAACTTGTGAGATAGTGTATTATATTTGTACGACTATGATTCTTACAATTTCCTGTGAAATTACACAAGACGCGAAGTTCTTCACTTGCTGGGAACTATATGCCAGACACTGCAGAATTTGATCATGTATAAACAAATCAGTATGGTTATATTTCATTAGGAGAATGAGTTGTTGTCAATATCATATTCAATTGAATTTATTGTACTTGCTCCACAAAACATGTTTGTCAATCCTTATCATACGAAACTGTGCTAATTATAGAGAACGTTTGTAGGTGCAAGCTGCTTTTCCAATCTTGAATCGAACTTCTACGAGAAGTCAGATCAAGGGAGACAGAAAAACGAATGCAAACTGTTGTGTGTTCAGAAATGCACTACAAACTACAACACTTACAATACAATTGAAATAAGCATTCAACTTGGAACTACCAATGAACTATCATGACTACATGCTTTGAACATTTGTCACTAAGAGATCAAATACGTAAGTGTGAGGAATTGTGACAGTGTCCATCGAAGCGAAAGAGTAGGAGGCTGCGATTATTTGCATTTTGCAGATATATTATTGCGTTTACATAGCGGTCTGTGCATTTCCGCCACATTGGTCATTTTCGAAGAGGTAGAATAGATGAAACAAGAGAATATTTCGAAATTCTGTGACTCTCTGAAATAATTCTACGAGAATCTGCCTGATTGAGTTATATTTATCCAATTGTTTTGTTTACATCAGAACCAAGATGTAAAATATTCAACCTTCATGAACAAAAACTCACTACCGTGAACAATGGAGGATCATAATGATAATGTGATGAAAACAATTAAGATTC
This sequence comes from Gastrophysa polygoni, assembly GCA_963576655.1. Taxonomy (NCBI): domain Eukaryota; kingdom Metazoa; phylum Arthropoda; class Insecta; order Coleoptera; family Chrysomelidae; genus Gastrophysa; species Gastrophysa polygoni. The sequence continues at coordinate 7,030,346 of OY755085.1, forward strand.
TGACCTAGTCTCCCATACTTAAAAACGGTCTATAGGCAGCTTTGACAAGGTCCGCTGATCCCGAGTTATTCTCATTCGAAAATATTTCCTGCTTACAAAACAAACAAGGCTGCATGCACAGATCTAGGTATAACAAATGCACTGCGGATAATTTGGCGCGAGTGAAAGTAAAATGAAGAAAATAAAAGTGATTAGAACAGGAGTTGAGGTGTTATTCAATATGATAATAATAATTGGGGTCAGCAGATTCAGTGAGAGGTAGTCAATAATTGATTGTTCGACATAACTACTCAAAAATGTACCATTTTCTTATTCACTTCATTCACGAACGCAACAAATTATAATTTGGTAAAATTTCGTGTCTCATAATTATTTAATTTTCAGTTCGATTTTCTTTTTTTTTTCAGCAGTCTGTAGATGAATTGACTAATGCTGGCGTATTCGTCACAAAAGATTGATGAATAACCCTAATTTCAGAACATCCTGTGGAATCCTTGTTGTTGACAAATTCTTTCAAAATACTAATTTTTGTTACATTCTCACATTTTGATTATTGGTTGATGTCTTCAGGTGCACTGGTTCCTATTCAAGAGCAAAATGAACTTGTCACTGGTATTTCACTTGGACAAATGGTTCGTTTTTCATTTAAATATTAACTTGTTGTTTAAACTGTTATCAACTGTTTTTGCATTTGAGTACACAGGGTATTACAGAACTATGGGATCGAACTCTACACAGGAAAAAATCAGTGGTTTGGACACCGTTGGATTGCCAGATGTAGAGCAGTTTCTTGGCCTCCTAGGTCACCCGATTTAACGTAACTAGATTTTTTTCCTGTGGGGACATGTGAAGTCTTTGGTCCACGAAACTCCAGTAGAAACAGAGCAAGACTTTATTGGACGAATTACAGCAGCATTTGTAATCATTCAAAACGATGATCAAATTTTTAGTCAAGCCCGCCGATGGATGTGGAGCAGTTTCTTGGCCTCCTAGGTCACCCGATTTAACGTCACTAGATTTTTTTCTGTGGGGATATGTGAAGTCTTTGGTCCACGAAACTCCAGTAGAAACAGAGCAAGACTTAATTGGACGAATTACAGCAGCATTTGTGATCATTCAAAACGATGATCAAATTTTTAGTCAAGCCCGCCGATGGATGTGAAGCAGTTTCTTGGCCTCCTAGGTCACCCGATTTAACGTCACTAGATTTTTTCCTGTGGGGAAATGTGAAGTCTTTGGTTCACGAAACTCCAGTAGAAACAGAGCAAGACTTGATTGGACAAATTACAGCAGCATTTGTAATCATTCAAAACGATGATCAAATTTTTAGTCAAGTCCGCCGAAATCATGTGCGACGCTTAAATCGGTGTATTCAGGTTAGAGGAAGACATTTCGAACAATTGTTGTGATGTTATCATGTACAAAAGGCAAAAATCAGATGCATTGAATCCTAAGTAGGCAATTCATCGTTTTTCTAAATTTTAACGCGTCTTAGGGCCGTAGTGCCGTAGTGACACTTTTCCAAGCATGGGACCTACTACTCAAATGTTCTCTACTGTTGCACTGAATAACCCCTAAAGAAGTTTGATTCCATAGTTCTGTTACATAGTCCTATATAGTTTGTACACAGGATGGTGTGGCTATGAGAAATGGATCATTAATTTCGAATACGAAGCGTTTCACAATCTATTCCATATACAGGGCTGATTAAATTGGACGTTTTTGTGCACCTAATCAGCATCATACTCCACAACTTTGTGTCAATTCAACCTTCAACACTGATGTCGGTGATCGATTTTGAATAACCCTGATGTATAGCCACATAATATTCTTCAATTACGATAACTGTCCACTGGAGAAGACCAAGAAATGGGTTCAAGGCAGACTAACCATTTTTCTTTAATTATAATGGACGGAACTAAAATAACACTCCGCGTCGAACACCACCTGTGAAGTGGGCATGCGCAAATGATGATCTGAAATAATTGTGTGCTCACCATCATCAGATCGAATGAGATGTTGAATAGCTGTAGAAAATCATACTTGGAAGGCTCGAATGTTGCTTCTTTGTTCCTATATGTACATTTGTGGAATTTGAGACTCCATCATATATTGTTACTAGAGGGCACTTCAACATATTCAGAATCATTTTTCAGCTTTTGTTTTTTTTTTCGGCAATTACTATGTATGATTGTCCATCGATGGTGCTTTCGAATGACATTGGAGTACTTTTATGGTACCTTCCGGAAAAATTAAGTTTCGAGTGGAAAAACGTTTTGGTTTTCCGTTTTTGGCATCTATTTCGAACCAAAATACTTTTTTATCGTAATAACGCTAGTGTTGCATCATTTCAATCATTTGGAATAATTTTAGGAGGTTCATGGCTATCTAGATGGGAAAATAAAATGTGAGTTCGGAAAGATAAAAATATCAAATATTGGGTATCACTGGATCGACAAAATTATGAAGTTATGGGAATTCAATAATATCGAGGGTGTGGATCGAAAGTTTATGTATTACAAAATTTTACAAAATTGAACAAAAATTTACGCCACTTTTCCGAGCATGTGTCACCATGTCAGTTGCTCAGTAGAGTTATAATTTTCCTCAAAAATATTTTTGATAACAAAAGTTCAATGATGAAAAGCATCTGACATCTTTTCGGAATTTTGGAATTGGGTTATTTTCTTGAAATTTATTGCGAAAGTGTATCATTCTAGATGATATTACTAGAAAATTCTTAACAGAAACCACAACGAGATTCTGTTTTTGTGTTGACAATGTTTCCAATTCTCAGAATGTGTCTGAAAATTCATAAAAATGGTAGGTTTTCAAAATTAATGTTGTAACTTCGATATCAATGAACCTTCTTCGATAAAATTTTGATATTAACCTAAAAGGTCATTGAAAATATCACTAATAATAATTTGCTATTTTTTTTGGCATGTCATACCCCTAATAAGAATTATTTCCTGGAAATTCATTTACAAACATAGAGTTTTGTGAATTCTTTTTGCTGGAAGAAGGAAAATTAAAATCGGTTGAAATATGTGGATTTCATAAGGGTACTCCGGTCTTAAATGGTTCACACTAAATAATTGGGATTTTCAGTAATCATTAGACATTACCAAATAGGTATGCAAGACGTATATATTCAATTCAATTCTAGAAAAATAGAGATGTTGAACGTTTCCTAGTAGATAAGCATTTCTAACAGAAACGTCAACGAGCTTCTACTTTTGCCGATTCTCAAGATTTATTTGAAATATCCATTCATAAGAAGGTATATAGGTTTTCAAAATAAATGTTGTTGTAAATTCGATGTCAATGGAAATTCTTCAATGAAATTCTTGTAACCAACCTAACTTGATAGTTGCTGATAGATAGATAGATAGATAGATAGATAGATTATGTTCTGCAAATTTCTGCAAACTTATAATTTTGATACCGCTGACAAGAACATAGCATGCCCTGAAAAGTGCAAATCTGTGTGTCCAGAATGTTTTATACTATTTTTGCTGGAAGAGAAGAATGAAATCTGTTCGGAAATGTGGATTTTATAAGGGTCTTCAGTGGGTCACACTGTATAAAAGTAGAATTTTCAAAAATTATTAGATGTGATCAAAGAGGTATACAAGACGTATATATTCGAGATAAATAATGTGAATGTTTCCTAGCAAAAATCAGGGCTGTTAACTCTGTATGAATTACAGAATTACAGTAAACCTGTTAATGTTGGACATGGAAAAAGTCGCAGTAGCCATATATGTTCAGAAATGTCATCTCTTCGGTGCGTATCTAACTGTTCCTGTCAGTCTACACTACGTCCACAATGATTCCAGGATGAAATAAACAATCTTGTCCGTATGTTACGAAAGAAGTATATACAGGATCGTTCCATTCTCATTGTTAAATACACTTGTGATAGTTTTTCGAAACCTCTTGAAGAGACGAGTGTTATTCAACATGTATATTATTCGGCATTTGTAATTATCGGGAAATGTTAATGAAAAAAATATGAATACCTGCACTGTATTCCAATATACATTTGTCATCCTAATGGAAAAGGTACATTAGGAAAATTTCCATGTTGGCACATTAAAAAGTTATACAGGGTGTATATGAAATAGATACAACAGACGACTGAGTGATTTCAAGACGAAAAGTTCATGTGAGCATCTGTCTTAACTTGCTGTGTTCTCAAGGTACACGATAGTGATCTTCTTCAGAAAAATTTGTCTTTTGCGAGCATCTAAAATATTATATTGAGTCAATAGTTTATGAATGAGTTGACCTCAAAGTTACTTTACGGAGACTGTTGGTTGAATATTCGAATACAAAATATATGAATACCCAAAAACTACAATAGTATTTAGAAAAGCATGAACACGTAAATCGGCAACTGAGTTCAATTCAATTTCAGTAAACTCGAAAAATAGAGATTGGCGACTCCTTAATATCTTTCGAGATATTTTCCAGAAATTACCATCGAGAGTGATTGTTCGTATTCACATCATCATACATAGAATTGACAATTCAATGATTTTCAAGTCAGCAAATCGAATAATCGAGAGTATGGAATATGACCAAGGTCTAGGTTCATTATTTGCATTATTGCATATATATACAGTTCTATAACTTCTAACTATCTCTTCATACTGAATAAAAGTACCTACTTTGGGTGGAAACTTACCGAACTGCGTTATCAGACTTTTCCAAATATTCTCATTACTGATAGTATTCATTTTCATAACTGAATTTTGATTGATGAGTATATTTCACACAGCTACAAAAAAGGGAATTATTGCGTTCACTACGCTGGATGGGAACACCGGTGCATTGGGACCTTCAGTCACGAACTTCGAAAAATAATCATTCCATTTTTGGTATGTCTGCCCTTGAGCAATCTCAAAGAATCTATAATATGCGGTTGTGTTGTTAATATCTAGACTGGCTTCAAGAGAGAACACTCACTGCATTACTTTTTTCAATACTCCGTCACAAAACATTGTCTGTGGCTTGTCCAGTATACTCGTGTGCGGATTATACGGGGCTATCGGAAAGTATTGGTATGTACTGAAGATGATCACAGACGTTTCAGGGTCCTCTTACTCGAACTCGTTTTCTTCTATCTTCCCCACAAATTCATTTTGAACTTTGGGTCAGACTTCTGAGATCCAAGTCAGATTTCTGACATTCTTCACAGAATTTTGAGATATAAATAAGAATTCTGACAAAGCAACTTCAGAATCCAGACATGGTATCACAAACTCATCTAATACAAGCTAGAATTCTGAGATACGAGTCAGATGTGACACATCAGACATCTCAGAATGCTGACATGGCATGATATTTTCAATTCTCATGATTTGAACAATCCAATGGACAATAAACTCAGCTCCGAAGGAGCAAATGAGATCGGCGAAGAGGAAAGCAATTGGAATTAAGAGCCAAACAAAGTAACAGATTTCTGGTAATATCTATACCTATATAAATGATGAATAGCGAGATTTTCTATCGCAAATATACGAACCATATAAGAATTATCATGAAGATTATCCAATTCCTTCACGAGCAACGAAATTATTATTGATAATCAATCTTCGACAGCTTCGATCAGTGATTAGAAAACATTCGTTATATGAAACTCACAACTCTCGGTCTATTAATTATGTGCAGTCGGTTTCTTCCAGTTCTCAGCGTATTGACATTTATCATGAAATCATGCATTTGACATCCACTTCGTTAGTGAGGATTCCATCGGAATTTTATATGAAACATATTGAAGTGGAATAATAATGAATGCGTGTAAAGTAAATCCTATACAGGGTGTCAGCACATATATCTGTTCATTATATAGCTCAGTGGGACTTTTTCTTTTGTGTAACAGCGCTCATGTCCGACCATCTTGTGTTGAAATAAATATTTCTGTTCTGAAGTACGGAATAATCGGAACGACCATTCTTTTTTATCAGAACATTGACGTCTTCATCGTTCGTAATTACTTTTACATGACACAAAACCGATCTTTATTCCATTCGTAAACAAGTCAAGGTTTCGTCTATCAGAGTAATTTTGCGTTGCCCAACAACTTTATAAAGTTGTATACCTGCTTATATGTTTATATCATATGTAAGGCAATTTCATTTTCAATGCTTCGAGAGTGATTATGTCGATAAAAATTGCGATAAGTGACCCAGCTCAAGAATTTTTAACGATTTTTCTTTTTTTTTTCTCCCTAGTGAATTCGATGTCTGGATGAGGTAAAAGCTTCTGACTCATTAACGAAGAAGACGTCCTCCAAACTGAATTCTCGATGTACTGTGAATGATGTGAATCACATATAGTGGTCACAATAAATTGATTGTTGAATCACACAGAAAGATAAAAAAATTTATCACTTGGAAATGGACGGGAAAAATATTTGTTGTGTTTGTACGACGGTTGTTGGAGAAAATTCATTCTCCACTCAACACCACGCAAAATGAACAGAAGACATCAAATTTGGCAAAGTTTCTTCCAGTGAAACAATCTTCATTGAAATGATATAGTATTTGCACGATCCCAATGAATATTAGAATAACTGACCACATCATATAGGAATTATTAATGATTCCTCCGAATATTTAATGAATATGAGTGACAGACAAAAGTATCGATTTTTCAATCGTTGGAGATTTATATATGGAGATATACATGTTTTGATAGGTTATTGAGACACCATATATGTATGTTGAATTCTCATTTTTACTGTCCATGCGTGATATTGATACATTTGTTATAACTGCAGCCTTACACGATATTGTTCACAAACATGCCACTACGAATCTTTGGTGAGGGGGATACGAATTGAATACCCTTTACGACCTATGTGAGGAATATCACACTTAGTAGGCATGTGGAATCTTGTTCAATTTATGGTTTTGAAATTTTGGCCTGCAAAGATATTAGGAGAGAGTGAAAATGAATTGAAGATGATTCGCCGGATTTCCGAGAACTAGTCTGAAAGGAACAATAGTCTATTTTCTGATAACCAGGCTGCCCTGGAGGCTTTGAGATTCTAAATTTGTGAGTCTAACTGATTCTAAGACTGAAAATAATCAAGAAAGCAAGTGGATCTCAAGTCACGAGGGATTTGAAGAAACGAAACTATACCTCTTATAAAATAGACACATAAAAACAATCACATTTTGCAAACGAAACTGCCGAATCTTTTGTAAATGCAAAGTGCTGATCGGTGAAAGGTTTTAACAACTGGAAGGAGTGACAGTGTGGTACAATTAGTCCCTTAGAAAAACTTTGAAGTTCGTATGAAGTTTGGACATCGCGGGCCTATGAGGAGTTGGGTTTTTCACAGGAGATCATATATATACTAGTAGTGATTAATTAGACTGTACTAGAAGACTAGGCTTTGAAAAGCAAGCAACAACGCACTTATCTGATACCATATAATCTCCTGATGTTCACTCACTGGTTTTCTAATGAGAATGAACAATTATTCCTCTCAAGGACTTGAATTTCATATGAAGAGTTCATTTATAGCACCGCTGCGACCTCATTCGTGTATAATAACGAACGATGAACGAGTAGATATAAGTATAGAAATACATCTGAAGAGTTATTGAGTGACAAAATATTAATTTCAAAGATTTAATCCGACAGATAAAATGAGAAAAAGGAAATAAAACATCGTTATCTGTGCAATGTGCAAATGCAATAAAGAATATATATATATATTTGAAAAGGATAATAAATAAAGTTGGTATTAATGTAGAGCAGTGCCTTATTATCCAATAAATCAATAATTCCGATGGATACATTTCTGCATAGAAATAAAGTGTAAAGGCAAATTTAATTGGCAATTAAAGTGATGACTGGAAGTTCCGAATAGGAGAAAACATACAAAGAGCTAAATTTTCATACAGAGAGTATATTAATGATGGATTAGCTGTTAGTAGAGTTCATTCCCTCAACTTCAGCGTCAACTCCTATGAACTCCGGGAAATCTTAACAATTAGCATGTGAATATAAATAAGTGAAACTAAAAAACCTAGACCCCTATATCTCTCCTGATTCAAGGAAAAATCCATATGCGGTATTGTTGACAGTAAAGAATATGAGTACCCAATGAATGAGAGATGAACGTTCGACAAGTGATGGCCTGTCATGCTTTTACTGCTAATTCATGAGTTCTGTTCTGTTGGAATATCGATTGACTGGGCTAACACGGACTGAAATTTAGGTGTCCGGTATAGCCTAACAAACTTTTCTGTTCATATTACACCTATATAGATAACCAAACAACAAAAGTTCAATTGTCACCACAATCGTAGCTAAAGTAGCCTTAGCACTGATGTGTGACTAACCTAAATCGATCTTTTTTCGAATCGATAATCATGAATGAACATGTATCAACTACCCTATAAGCTAACCTACATTCAGTATTCTTAAATCGAGGACAATAATGAACATGTATTCATTTTTATAATGGATAAAGATAAACTTCTAAGGTATAGTCAAACATCAAGTTTCAGGTCTCTGATTCATAAAAATTTGAAGACAACGTCCTCTTTCGGCAGAATGAAGCAATTTGACATGGAGGTGAGTTCATTCAATAATCCTATTTCAATCTCAGGAATCTGAAGTCTTGTCGAGATATTCAAAGGGACGTCCAGTATGAGGGGTTTCTGGTCTACCCATTCGTTGAGTTCTTTTTTTCTTAACCAATACTTCTTATCACTCAAATGTCTGTCTAATGCTGTCGAAATAGATACAAGACTAATAAAAAAATCTTTTGACGTGTCATTAGGATGCATGTATTTGACTCCCTCGCAAATAGATCGCGAGCAAAGCGGAGTATAGGACAGTACAGTTCGAAGAGGGATGAAATGAAATGTTCAAGGGAGACTTGAGGGCAGAATTCAGAGTTATGTAAGATATGGTGAAATTCGAGTTGAGCAGAAAAAAATATTGAAAGCTGAAGATCTGAAGATCTGAAAATACAAATATAAAAATCTTTTCAAATCTTCCAACGAAGTACTTATAACCCCACAAGTGAAGAGATGATTTGAAATCTGGACATGAAGCAATTATTATGACAGACAGGCGATGTTATGCACTGATATTATTGATAATAGTCTTTCAATTTTTATCCATATCGTAACGTATCGTATTCGTAAGAGATTCTACATACAGTGTGTGCGATTTCAGACCGCAAAACCTTTTTAATTAGAAACTCCTTGACCGTTTTTCTAAAACATAAAATCTATATTAGGGTACTCAACAAGCTCTCTCCTTGAAAATGTATATAGACCTGAAATATTCATATTTTCAAGGCCTATTGTTCGCTGAAGAAGTCGAAATTTCAAAAACTATTATCAGGCATTTTTTTTGAGAATATGGATAGCCTATTCGATTCAGGCACCACTGAAAAACCCTCATACAAAATTTTAAATCAATATCTCATATTGGATGTTAGTTATTTATTGGCAATGTTTATTCACTCTGTATCGAAATCTGACGAGATCATATGACTAGATGATTGGTCTTTTATCGGAGGAATTCATCAAATATCAATCAAGTTTCATCTTGATATCTTGTCAACCAAAAATCAGTAAAATTGAAGATATTTCTACCTATTATTTTTTTTGGAATATCAACAAAAGTAGTTGAATGAAAGGAATATTCAAGATATAACACAAACGGAATCAAAGATGAGTACTTCCCAAAGCCTCTTATGAAATTTACAGTCTGACTGCTTGAAGTGATCATGTATCTAGTAAGTATCTAGTGAAATTTGTATTCTCAAGCAACATTTTGCTTCAAAATATAACATTCTTATGAGGGTTATTCAGCGTTGAGCAGTGCCTAGATCGTATTTACCCGGACAAAAACTGTCTAATTGTCGTTTTAGACCCCTTTAGCAAACAATAGTTGTCCTCGAAAATATGAATATGTCAGATCTGTCTACATTTCCGAAGATAGCTCATTGAGTACTGTATTAAAGTTTGTTTTTTGTTTTTTGAATTCGTTCGACGGGTTTCAAATTGAGAGGGTCTTGCGGTTTGGAATCACACACACTGTATGTTGGATGATTTTTATCCACCCATCTGAATAATTTCTAAAAACCACAAAGTGGGCTAATTGAAGTGACAACTTACTGACGTTGAGATTGCATTTTTGATCTGAGAATATGTTAATTTCGGCATGTAAGTTCTATAGTTTGCGATTGTACTCTAACACCTCATTAAACTCTCTACCAGTAATCGAAGATGTAAAAAATCATCCGACTTTATTGAATCTTAATCGGTTGTGTGACAAAAGGTGAAACTACCTATTCGATACTGGATATCTGATGAGTAAACTGAGCAACTTTGTGGAATATTTGGTAAGTGTTCATAAAGACCTATATATTTGTTTCCATCTTCTGTAGATCTATTGGAGAACATTCCTTGCGATATGTTGAGAGATTGAGCGATTTTTCCATTCCAGATAATCTTCTTTCTTTTCCACGTTATAACACATGATACATATATATAGTCATAAATACAAATAATAGTGGAAACAATGTGAATTTATGGAAAACTACGATCTGGGCACAGATGGGTAACCGCTATATTCGGATGAAATTACGATACGAATACACCTACTGCGATGTAGCTGGGCAATGAGAAATATATCCAGCTTAAAATCACAATAAAATATTTCGTGGCTCATCATTCCAATCTGAAATCACGATAAATAAAGAAGAAAGAGATTTAAATATGAAAGTAATATAAAACAAGTTGGATTCCAGACGTTGAAAAAGTTTATACCTGATGTTGCAACGTCTCTAAAATATGGACTGTCAGAAAGAAATGCCAGATAATACTATTAGGATCCGAGACATTCGAAAACGGCCAGATAGTAAACAGAATAATAAATTAAACCGAAAAACACTAATTAAAGGATGACAACCACTAAATCCCAGACCTAAAATACCCTGATTCAGTTTCGGTTCAATAACGATTATAGGTTTAATAGGATTGCTGCATTAGCGTACGGTTTTCCATTCTCATGGTTGGAAAAATTTGAATATGTGATAACTGTTAATTCAACCACTCCATACTTTGAATAATTCATATTGTTTGTTGTTTTACAATCAGTACTGATTGCGTCTCGAATTTTCTTCAGAAATATTGTCATCGTTGATACCTAATTTTATAGTGAGCGACATCCAACCAGCACCGACATTCCTCATATCAGATACTTTACTTATCCAATTACAGAATCGATGTTAGCAGCATGATTGTATAGTACTGAATCGGCTTCTGCCTGGTGGAAATTCATGCATGCACATGCGTGTTTCATTTTTTTCGGAAATTATTACAGAATTGAAATTCCCCCCATAATCGTTGTCTTGAAGATTGGCCTTGAGATGAACTATTTGACATCTGAGTGGACATCTACGTAACTATAGATCATTTATTTTGCAAATACAGGGCAATCCAAAGTAGATGAAACAATGAGACGTTTAGGGCTCATGTACCCTCATCAGTTTTCCACATCAGTAGTGAAAAGTGGTATGGGCACCAATTTGATTATATTTCAGATTAGTCAGTAGTAATAATAACTATTAGCCTCTGGAATTGTGACTCTCGAATAGAAATGGCAATTTGGTTCGAAATAAGGTGATGCATAAAGACTTTTCATTGGGTAGTTTGAAAATATATGATCAAGAATGAGTTTTTTAACAGATAAGTGGCTTTTCCATTTCTTCATATCATCGCTCCATATCATTTTCTAGATACTATAACTAGTCTATCTTTTTGAATTCACAATCAAACTCCACCTGGGTCGTGTAAGTTACGAGTAGAAATATTATCACTGTATATTATATTCTATTCTTTGATCTAGTCTTTTACCACATTGCAACTGAGTGCTTGAGAAAATACTTGGTATGATCTTACAAAGATAATAATGGAAAAAATCAATGAATGCTATCGATTTGACAAATTACAAATTACGATCGTCTGAGTTACTGACCAAAACCCATGGGACTCGGTGATATGTAACCACTATAAAATAAGTAACTAATAATCCCATGCAGCATGGACGATAAATCAGAGACACCATATCGAACGAATAATAAATGTTATGGCCTTGTTTGTATATTTTCTTTGAATTCGGCGTCAATTATAACTCTGACATCATGGAAGTTGGACTCAACGCATAATCAACATTTTTTTTTCATCGTCCTGATGTGCATATATGTTGCAGATAACCACCAACCAAATCATTAGTTTTGCTGATGCCTCTCATTCGTCTAATGCACCAATATAAGCACATTGTGAATTATGATGTGCAGGCGATCCAAGGATGGGGCCATAGGTACCTCTCCCAATGTGAAGCACAATAGTATTTTCGAAGGAAGGCATATCTTGATATCATCATGGCTCTTCGATGAAAATAATATTCGATATCAATAATATCCTCATGAGTATTTCGAAATCAATGCTTGATGTCCCTGTATCCTACAGCTTGTCTTGGCACACAAAAGTTGGGATTTGTTCTTCGCGCCAAGAAATTTGAGCTCTATCAGTTCCGTCACTTCCTGAATTCCCTTACATGTTTTGAGTACAAGAGCAAAGTTGACACTCAATAAACCTCGAAGTCGACCATTCCTTGAAAACAGATCTTATGATTGGGGTTCGGCTCCAAGAGATTCCCTGCTTTCGCTGTATTCGGTTCAAAAGAGAGCCAAAAGGCAAATCAATAACCTGGCTGCAATGAAATCACTGAATCCGCATTCCCATCACTTTGGAGGAATGTAGCGGACCGAAACACCTAGAACATCGTGGTCCAAGAATTTCTTCTTGCGTCACTTTGGTATTCATCATCTGTGTATGCATTTCCAGATGAGTACAATGTGACTTTCAAAAGGACGCGCCATTAATTTTTGTCCTGCGGTGGTCAAATCAATTATGAAAAAATACCTCCTTTTAAATTGTTTTTATTCCTTTGAAGAATATTTGTCAACAATTTCTGACGTGAATGAATACCGATTTTTACTCACATTCTATTCTTTTACTTGTTTTACAATGAATGTTTACTCACATCTGAAATTTTGGAAAGCTTTGCTCCTCTGACCTGCTACCAATATATGTTTATATATGATGTTGTTAAATAAATAAATACTAAATACTTAATACATAGTGCCTCCGTGGCATTGTAGATCTATGCTTTTGCGAGCACTTGACTGTGAAAACGAGGAAAATGAAATTCGATTATAATAGGAGAGACAAAAGTAACATTCGAGATACGTAGATGGCCAGAGTATGATAAGAGTTATATTTTTCTATGGTCTCATCAAGAAGGTGATTTGATTGGTGATGGTTCAATAGTTGTTTGAACGTTTCTCAGCCTCGACAAAATTCCACAAAATATGCTATGAGAGGTCAGAAGTATGAATCGATGGATACGTTTTCTTGCACATTGTTTTCTGAGATTTTCCGCAATTGATACTATTCTCTTAAGTCTCGAATACGAGTTGTAACGATGAAGGGTCTCATGCAATTCCACCTACATTTTTCATCATTCAACTGATATACTGATCGTCCATTATTCAAGTTTCCTATGATTCGCATGTATGTCGATTATTCCTGCTGAGCAACCTACTTGACTCTTACAATACAGTATCATGAAGTCTCATTGGCATATTCTAATGAATCTAACGGAGAAAGATTTAATGATATTTTCTTCGCCATACTTGACCATATTTTATATTTTCTCAATCGCTTCACGTTTATTTGCTGAAATGAATGTCTCATTATCAACATGTGAGAGCCGGTGACTTTCAGACAAAATATTTCTGTCCTGTGCGAAATTTTGAAGAAATCAATGAATATTTTCGGAATAAACCTACAAAACGAAAGCCAACGAAATCAAATATCTCCTTTTCATTTCATACATAAAATATCTATATTCCTCAACTAATACTACAAAAGAAACACCATTTTGATGTTATCATATTTTTTTCATAACCCAGAAGAACCTACAGATATGATGCCATTCACTCCAAGTGTATAATTAATTCTCGAAGTAAAAAGTTAAAAAAATAAACTAACAATAATTAATATTAGAATCATCGGAAGGCTTGGGTATTATTCCACAGCATGGAGTCTGTTATTAAACTTCAGCATTTGACCTTGAAATATTTGTATGGACCAACCGAAGTTGAACAGCGTTGCCGATATCATCTCGCTGCTGGTACGAAGGCTCCCAGTCAAAAATTGTTCGTTGAACGAGCACGAACTTTATGTTGATGAAAGAATAGATATTATCGAAGTTCTATCGACGTTCATTTGCAATTGTAATTGAGTTTCATTACACATATAAGTTGAATATGATGTCTGCAATCAAGGTCGGGCAATGACGGTCGCAATTCTATAACTTCGTATTTACTATAGTGACGAACCGTAAAATAGGGAATAATCACTGGCCAATAATTGTGGGATGACTCAGGTATAATCATAGGGTCACGTTTTTTCAGTTCTGTAGCAACAGTAAATCATTTCACTCACTAATTCCGCGACTTGAATTGCGTTTCAAATTGTTACGTTGGTCTTTGGATCTGTATTCATGAGAATTCCAATCATTAGTGAGATTAATCAAGGTGAATTCATGTTACTTCGACTAAACTTAAATGCATGTAAGAATTGAATGAATTTCAAACTAAGAAACACGCAAAATCGATTAAGACAATTAACACATCACTAGGGATGAAAATGTTTCGTGGCTCTTGTCAATTTGCCAGTATCTGAATGAGTTTTCAAAAAAATGAGCTTACTCAACATGAAGATAACCCTATAGCCAGTCAGCTTTGCGGAATTTTGCCATGATGGCAGTAGTTGAATGTTGGCCAACTTTCTAAATTCTAGTTCCTTAGTTTCTTGCACTGGATCACACGTTTTTATTTCATTAGTTTTAGTGTTGAATTCATCTTCGTTCAAATTTATGCTCGCATGAATCCAATTTCATTGTGGACAGAAATATACTACTGTATATTTCTGGGTCTAAAGTCTTCCCCCTCTTGTGGTCTTATGAACCAGAAGTAATGACTGTTTTGGTTTATGATATCACAATTAATAAAAGGATAGTGCATGTGCAATGATGTAGTGAATATCGGAGACGAAGGTTAGGATTATAGGTACTGAAGAAATGTGGCATTGAAATTTGTTTCATATAGAAAGATGCATGAGAGATATTGAATTATATCAATATTGCAAAAATTAGCATAGCATCTTAGTGCTAATACGAACCACTCTATTTCATTGGTTACACCGTAAATTATCAATGTTCATCAATTCTTGATTTTAAGTTCAACGAGATCGATGATAATCGAATAGTATTCTGATGAAAATGCAAGAAATATATTTTCATCGCTTCTATGCATCTGATGGAATGAAATCTGTGGAAGGTTTCTGGTACATGCTTCAATGAGAAGAAATACGGTTGCTAGAAATGAAAAGTCGAAAGCGGCAATCAAAGAGTTGTAAGACAGCCTAAACTGCCACTTTCTAAGAATTAAACGTTGTTATTGATCTGCTCACTTCAATCCAAGTGAGCTCACACTACTGAGCTTCTGATTCATCATATTGGTTGCTTCTTGATACCATAGGGACAGAAGATCACTCCAGGAATCTCGTTTTTGCAATGGGAAAAGTGAGAAATATTCAAGGTGGTCGAATTTTCAATTGTTTCAATTTCAAAGTCAGCAAAAACATATGCTAGGCCAATTTTTCTCAGTGTTCTCTTGTTTTCCATGAAATATCGTAATTCTAGTTCCTCCTTACCACCATCAGATTTCAGAGCCCAAAACTATCAGCAAACAATGAAAATAACCATTGCTAATGATTTCCCTACTTCTATATGATGCACAGTGATATTTCAGTAACAATGAATATGTCGACACTAACCTGAGTCCGACAACTGGCACCCCCACATCGTCGACCAGCTCTGAAAGAACCAGCACCGTGGTACCAGGAACCTGCGCTTGGGAAGGGTACTGCAGCAGACCTTGCCCGTTGCCTTGCAGAACTACAGAGACCGTTCCCTGTGGACTGCCCACGGGCTCTCCAGACATGGTACTCGTATTGTCTATGAGCACATCCGAAATCGGCTGACCGTTCATCTGATGTGCGCTGATATTATTAATCGTTATCTCGCCCGAGTATTGATCAGGGGCGGTAGTATAGATGACAGTTTTGTTCCCGTCCTCGTAAATCAAGTCTATCGGCGCATCGTTCTTGTCCTGTATTCCTTGAGCATATATATCATCATCTTTTTCATACAAGACTTCCGTCTTCACCTGAGCATATACGGGAGGTCGTCCCATGGCACTTTCTTCCTCCATCTCCTTCTTGAGCTCCATGACGTTGACTGGCGTCATGGTTGCCAAAAGAGTGGGCGACTCCGATTGTTCCCGTATACAGGGGGATCTCTCAGCGGGTGAGGCTTGGGGTGGTGGCGGAGACATCATCCCGTGGTCTTGGTCTTCCATTGGCGGGGAGTTGGAGGAAAGGTCGTCTATTTGTGTTCGGGTCATGGTTATGGCATCGAAAGTTCGTTGTATCACAGAAGTCACTTTATTGCACTTGTTTACGTATTGGATGTCTTTGTTATGGCACTGAAATGGCTGTTGCATGAATCGGGTAGATGTAAGTCGGATGTCTGTTGCGTAGCAGGTTGGTGGCTAGCTGTTCATCTGGAAATGAGAATAGATAACCAATTAATTATAGTCTCCCAGATCTCTGGTTGTCAGTAGTCTAATACACTCGAATATTCATATGCCAAGGCTTGTGTCTGTATCAGGTCGAAGACACTTTTCTGTCCTATTATATAAAAATAAATCTTGAGTTTCAAGTGGAACTTGTATGGTATTGACATGCTTCAAAAAATCAGGGTTCTGCGATATGCTTTTTTTGTGAAGAGATTGGTTAAAGAAATCTCAGAGTTGGGACCTACATTTCTGATTTTATACTTATTAATGCAATACGGTATTGAAGCCCTGATAGGGGGAGTATGGATAACTGATTACAGCACAACCTATTGCTCAGATCCGTGTCTTAACGAATCGTTTGATAGATAGAGAACTACATAGTTCTATCTTTGTTGACTTTATAGTCAAATGGTTCGTGTATTTGGTTTTTCGTGTTCGATCCTTGTGTATGCACTTTTGTTATCGCACAACAATTTATTCGTCAATCGACACCATATGATCATTGAGCATGCAATTGGTTATTCTCTTATCACAATATTTGAAATTTTCTTATCATTTATATCAGTCAATGTATGTGAGGTTTCCGCAATAACCACATGAGGGTTCTGGCACATCTAGAGCTTGCCTTGTGCCTTCTTCGGCTACTTAACCAGCATCATTGTTGTTCTTGTACCCTGTATCTGCTGGTACCTCGTCTTGTTTCATACTACAGTGAGGAAACTTACAAATTAATTTTTATTGAATGAATATTTCTCATGTGCTCAGAGTTTTCACAAAAGATACACGTTAACTGATTCATGCGCAGAATCTTGCAAAATGGCAATGTACAAAAAGTCAGCAAATTTTAATACAGACAATCTTTTTCGTACGACGATTTTGTAGAGGAAATCACCAGATATATTGGGTGTGACGTGGGTGAATCAGGTGATAGATAATTCGACATAAAATCTATGCCAGTTGTCTTCGAAGAACATAATCCTCCATTATTATATATTGAAAATGAATCTGGTGACTGAAGGACTGAATAGGAACACTCCTTCCAGTAATGAGGGCGGTATGACTTTTATAAATTCCCATGTGCCCACTGTAGCACCAATTTGGAGCCTCATGTATGTATGATATTCTGTCAAAAATCCCATGATAATACATATTTACTTCGGATGTAACTTTGCAACA
This sequence comes from Gastrophysa polygoni, assembly GCA_963576655.1. NCBI lineage: Eukaryota > Metazoa > Arthropoda > Insecta > Coleoptera > Chrysomelidae > Gastrophysa > Gastrophysa polygoni. The sequence goes on from OY755085.1 coordinate 7,048,281, forward strand.
TGCCTCTTCGATGAAAAAAAAACTTCATGGAATATCATAAGAAATGAGATATATATTTCTGAAATACAAAAAATATTTCGCACAAGATGTTCCGAAGCTAGATCAAGAGCAAATTATAGCTGTTCTATTCATACATGAATTAAATAATGTTCAAATAATCAACACAAAATTGAAGTTCACGCCTTTTTTCTCAAAAAATCACTCTTGGCCTCAAAGGGTTAATTTGAATAGATTTGTCGAGCATGGTTGGCTATATGGTCTTCATCTGAAGCGTTCATTATCAAATATACAGGTTGCTACATATCTCAAGCTGTCTTGGGGGTTGGGTACCCCCATCATCGGCCTTATCTAATTCCTTGCTCACTTAACTTGAAATCTACGTTTCGTGATTGATACAATGTATTCAATCACTATTTACAAGGAATGATATCGCCTGTGACGTTTATTTTTTCTTCATTCGAAGGCTTATGTACATGAGAAGGTCGTGATTGGTAACTTTCAAGTCAGTCATTCAAGATGTTCATTCCGAACGTTTTCGTCCAGTTTAATTTTCATGTGTAGTAAAGTAACGAAATACCGAAGGATATAACGATGAGAAGAAAATGGAATAATATGTACAAACAGATTAGATGTGATGGGTATTCCATCCAATCTAGTTTGCGGTGAGGATCTTCCACTGGAAATTCTAAAGCTAATTTGATGACTGAAGTTTGTACAGCTTGTTCAATAAATCGAAACGATCGAGAGTATATTATGTAGCGTGTTCTTGCAGATGATGGAAGTAAAATATACCGAGTCATAAAAGGTACACGTGAGGAGGAGGTTTTACTACACCGATACATCTTTACTACCGTTACCGGTTCAGATCGAGTCTATTATTTCAGGATCAAAAAAGCGTGGAAGACGACCAGCATCTTCTGTGGGCCCAGGGTTGAGGGGACCTACCATAGCGAACCGGAACTCCACGTGCCGAAGCCGGGACAGGTTTGACAAGCATATGGAACCTGCGACTGCGAATCTTGCACTCCTACTGGAGAGGGTGGAACCAACCGGTTTTAAGATTCTCCTAACTGTAAACATCGAATGTCAGCTTGGGATTACCGCATGTTGATGTACCATAGCGTAAACAGAAACGGATGAAATTAGTTAATTAGATAATAGAATAGAAGCTCTGTGATTTCCTTTTGGAAATCAATGGATTCCTCTACGATATCTGCTAATTCAGCAATTCTACTACTCGTATTCGAATTCTGACGTTGGGATCACCGTGTATAGGTCATGATATTCTCGTTTGGAACCCTGATACTCATGAGTAAACGAATCATTCTCACAGTTTCCAATTTTGATAATGCCTGACCGAACTCGTCCTATGAGATCCAAGTGCGCAGTCCTGATATTGAAATTCATGAGAGGCAGTTTATCAGGATTGGCTGGAGCGTGACTGCATACGCGATTGGTCGCGCTCCATAGATTAATTAGATATTCTGGGTGTGTTGTGACTATAATCAAAATGTTCAGCAGGGTAATGGATGGTAGCCTTGGCCATGGTGCCATCCATCAACCACGTTTTTGGATAGGTTAGTTTGTCAGATATCCAACCACTAAAATATTTTTTGAAAAGAACGTTGAGGATGAAATATATATGAAGATTAATATAGCTTGCATTGAAAGAAATAATTATTTCAGAATGGAGTGCTGAAACTTCTGATATGAATATTCATCTACTTTGGATATTGTCTAGGTTGATCGATGAGAGAAAATTACGGAAAATCACAGGTAGTCTGAAAAATTGACCGACTGATGAATACTTTCCTTGCCGCATTTTGGGTTTCGGTTCAACATTGCTTTTGACATTACGAGAAGGTGACTAATGGTGTATAGGCATCAAGGTGTATGAAGTTGATGATTCATCAACAATGTTTTCAATTTCTTCGAGCTCCCAATATCTTAGTGCATACATATTATCGTAGATAGCGTGAATATATTGGAGATGTTGGGAAAGGAACCACCAACACACTAATCCAATACCAGGGATGATCAGAATATTAGTGAAAAAAACTAAAATTCTTTTGATATCAACTAAGTAGAGAAACGGGTTCGCTGAAAACTTGATGGCTGTGGAGCATCAAGACAAGTATTGTAATTCAGCAAACGTCGGAGCGCACATGTTCAGTTCAGCGGGATAATAACAACAATGCGAAAACAGCCAGAGCAGCCTTGGTCAAGGTGAAGTACCTAATAGCAGAAAGGTAAGGGAACAGGGCCGATTATTCGGATGAATGGGTCAAGTTGGGTGCCTTTTGCTGATGTATGGATAGGTGAGTGGGACAAGTGCACAAATCGAATCAGGTAAACTAGTAGGGGCGTAGCGAGACGCCATTCAAGATAAAGTGTGAGCAATAGTTGATGAACAGGTCTGCCAGGTCTCGGATAACAGGTATTATTGTAATCATTCAATATTGAAAACAACTAGGTGTGAGTGAGCATGCTTGCCCGGCCGGTGTGTAGTGACAGCAGAGAGTATTTGTGTGTTTTTAGTGGCAAAGATTGACGGTCGATTAGTGAGCTAGAAGCGTTTGTGAATGTGTGAATGAAGGATGCAAACAAGCGTATCTTCATGCGAATATAGGCGTTTGGCATTACCTATGGCTGCAGATCGCTTTTGATGGTCGAGTCCCTTTGTTTGATTTCGGTCATTCACAAGGGCGAAAGTTGGATGACAAAGACAAGGCCCGCACTACACACACGGACACACTGCCCGACAGATTCATGCTCGCCGCTCTCTGACATGCATTCTCCAGTGTTGGCCAGAATTCAATATTTAATCACATACTAGCGTCTACAGGTGTTTCGAACTAATACTCTACTGACTGTTAGTAGCGGCGGCTCAAAGTTGATGGCAGCTTCGGGCCCGACGTGCGAGGTACTCCGACGAGAAGGACTTCGGATTCGTCTGCGACCTGCGAGGGACAGCGAGAGGTGGGCGCGTCGTTGATTGATTCCGAGGTCTCTCGCTTCGCTCAGGACTCCGTTCAGCCTCCGGGCCCCCGCGGTTACTTCGACCAGACCGCTCGTTCTCTCTTTCTTTTTCTCGCGCTCCTTGCGGTGTTGCCGGCGCTCGCGCTGTCGCGGCGTAAACAAAAATAAAAAACCGTGATTCATCGAAGAAGCCCGAATTCGGGGAAATCTCTGCTCTTAGCACGGCTCGGCAGTGGGTACACCGGGATTCGTGTCAATGTATAGGTATATGCATCGGATATAATGTAACCAGAGACTTTTTTATAATCTTCCCTTGATCAGATTAGAGATCGGACCTCGCTCGAAGTTACCATCCTAATCCATTAAGTACCTATCTGAGGACGCAATGTTCTGATCTCCTTTTCTGGAAGGATTTGTGATGAGGATGAGTGATTCAGATTGAAGTTTGATCATTCCACTGCAATTCATATTTATATATACCTATTTATATATTCAGGGTGTAACATAAATGATGTCATCAATATGGGGGTAATTTCTTTATATTTCAAGGAAAAGAGTTCATATAAACGCGTGTCCTAACTTGCTCCGTTTCTGAGTGAGGGGGTGTCCAAAGTTTAATGAAAAATCTGTTTTTCTGAAATACTCAAAATTATTTTCGCCGATTTTGATTGAATTCCGAATGTGATTCATTTGTAATACGATGCTTCTTGTCATAAAATCATATTTTCAATTCTTTGTGGTGGTGTCGCAGAGGTAACCTGATTGATATTTACGATAATAAATATTGTACGCTAATGTTTTCATGTGCATGTGTATCCAACGAGGCTGATAGAAATTGTTGTAAGCGGCTAATTAGATACAAATTCATCCATTACTCAGAAACGATTTAAAATCAATTCAAAACAATTCAGGCAATCCAGAACCTATATTCCAACAAAACACTTATATATACGTGCTTTCTTGGTTCCTTATCATTCACGCTGAATATTTTCGAATCGTCACCTGATGGATTATCGGGGTATTATGTCCGTGTGTATCATCATACTTTTGAATAACTATTTGGTATTGGAGACCTATTTCGATTCGTCTTACTACGGCAACACTGCATAATGCTCACCACCGCTAGTGTTCACGAGAATACGTGGGAGTTTGGTCGTTCGTTAATTCCTCCAGTGTTGCCGTTTCGGTACTATAGTACTAGTATCAGTACTTTTTCACTCGAAAAGTACGATTTTCACCATTTTAGTAATTCTTACCCTAATGATATCCAATGTACAGTTCTCTCAGAGGCATTTTGAACCAAGCATTTCCATCTGCATTTCAATGCCCTCACTATAGAGTCCAAGACTCCAGCCCGAATTGTTCGAATTTTGAAAGTGCCTCGTTGAAAATAAATGAAGTTCAGTTGCAATTTCAGACTCAGAGCATCAAAATGCAGAGAAAAATGCGTGGTATGAGGTATTCGTAGTTTTCTACGTGTTTCAATGCTCAGTTCTCAAGATTGCAACTGAAATTCTAACAATTTCAACAATTTATGGTAATTTCATTTATTTACAGAAGTTGAGCGATTTTTTAGTGGAATGAATCTCATTGAAATCAAACTCAGATATGAATTGAAATCAAAATCATTTCAAAGTTCGAATAAGCACTTCCTTTCCAAACATTTCCTGAAGCCACAGGCAGAAAAAACTGAACTGAGGTAGTAACAAAAGGTTTCATTCCTCCAGTACTTATTGCTCTGATTGAGTACTTTCCAGCATAATATTTATCATATTTATCATAGTTCATTACGCTGTGGCAACACTGAATTCCTCTCATCTATGTGTGAGGGCACCATCAACTCAAAGTCATGGCCGATTCTAGTGGGCATCTTATATTCCTAGGAGATGACCACATAAGTCTTAGGGGTGAATCATATCATCAATCTAATCATAGTTTCATATTATAATCATGAGCTCATAATTTCTCACGTTCTCCTGTATGGCCCTTAAATTCTCCTTGAGGGTCATATTACACTAGTTCTCATTTCAGAGTTGTTATAATGATGTCATGGTGGTTATAGTGCATAATGTGACCATGTGACCATTTTGTGCTTTCAATACATCTGTCCCAAAATCGAATGATCTCAAACGAGAAATCTTGAAAACTAATCGTGAAAAACAAATATGGCGTCATTTCTGGTGAAACCGGAAAATTGTCAAATAAAAAAAGATATCATTTCAATCATCAGAACTGATGCTCGGTAAACTTTCAGTTTATTGATACTCTCTATATAATATACCAAATCAAATTTCAATTTTCCCAAAATTGTGACGTCATGCTGAAAATATAGTACACCATGAAGCTCATGTTTGGATTCATTATGAAATACCCAAATCGAACATTGAAAAGGGCTAACCCAACCTCTATGTCACATACACATGCAGCGTAATAGAAAAATAAGATAGGTTATATCCGTAGTCTCTGAATATAAACCCATCAAATCTGGTATTGTTGAATTTCTTGTGATGAACTTTAATCAGTGATGGAATGAAGTGTAGGGTGATCCATTCAGAAAAATCGAGTGACATGCTCTGAGAGATCTGATGGTGAAATATTACACTGTGTATATTATAATAACACGTGCTTCACCCTGTATCATTATTCAAAACTATTTGGTGAATTTTGTTTTCTTCTTATATTTCGAAAATGGTTCGTGATATTTCTGATTTGAATTCGTCAAATAATGTTTTATCGACTATCCTAAACTGATGCCTTTTGTCACATTTATATAACCATACGGACCTTTTCGAGATACCTACCAAATTATATACTGGTACGACATGAAAAATACAGCCTGTATATACCAATCACTTAATTTCACTATATTCTAGAAAGAGACGAACCTGTCGAATGTCCTTCTCATCCTTTTCCAGTCCTTTTTGTGCCGGTTTGAGGGTGTTGTCAAGTCAAGTGTCTGGGAGATATCAATAGGCGATCACAACAGGAACCCAACTTTGAATGATGGACTTTCGTAAGGTTTGTTGTTGTCTGGTAATGACATTACATGAATGGACAACGATCAAAGATAGCAATCAGAAGTGAAATTCTATTATGTTCACCTTCCCATAGAAACATATTATAATTGAAATTTCTTTCGTTTTTTCTTCTTGGTATATTAGGCTGGATGATGCATCAGATACAATTCATTGAGTATTTGAGGATAATTTCGGATACAATCAAGGAATCATCAGCTACATCAATTTCGCATGAGACGTATCACATCAGCCTCAATGCAAAGAAGCTTCCCAAGCTATTCAAGATTTCAAGATTTCGAAATACTACAGAGTAAAAGAAATTACTTACTCGAAAGAGCTAGTAGAAGGTGGCAATAACGTTTTTTTCAATTCGAACTCAAACAACAGCGACTTTATATAATTGTTTCTTTAATGGTAATATACCTACATTTCTTTGAATTGTTATTGCTGATAGAGATTTCTGAATCCATCAATAATGATGTATAACAAATTGACTTTAGTGCAAGAAATGCATCCTTTCATTAAATGTTATATTGAGTCATTGAAGGTGGCCGAAAATGTATTTGCATCAACTATATATATGTGGAGATGATGATTACTCTTCTGAATACATAACTGAACATGAATGATAATCAACTGACCAACATGATGCAAGCATACTTTTTGCGACAGAAATAGTGATGGTTAAGCATTGCGTTCAAGATATGGCAGAAATGTCACTCTGACAGGTTCACGGTCACATAGCCGAATTAAGATTATACATTGCTGGATTTAGAAAAAATCCACGGAACAATTGGAAAGAGTACATGATACCTACTAGTTGAAAAAAAAATCGCGGTCGTGCACTGTCATTTGACTTGGACTTGAGAACTATTGTCACCTTGTAGTACTTGAATTCACTTTTGTTTTTCGAAATTGGACAATAGCGGCACTATGGCTTGGAAGTTCTTTGCCAGTCAGACTGTGTATACCTACTCGTTTCGTTAGAATCCGAATGCCCTGTATACATAATAAAGCAAGAATGTTTCCTGGGATAGGAGTTCATGCAGCCGACTGACGCATGATCCGAAAATGAACTTGCATTTTCATTCATTCGATCGATAAGAAAATCAATCCGTATATTCTTGGCCGGACTGTACCTTGCGCCTCCGTAAAACTAAAGGGTTAGGACCACAAACATAAAAAATGTGAGCTAATGGTCGGCTAGAGGATGGGTTATTTTTATTCACCACAAAGAAGCTGCTGAGAAAGATATTCGATATCGAGGATCCGAGGTGGATAGAGATGGGGAACTGTATAACAAAAAATAAACAGGTAGATACTTATAGCTTATCCTACGTTCGATTCGTAATGGGTGAGCATGGAATAAAAATTTAGATGAAGATGAGGAAAGAATAACTCCGAGTTGAAGATTCATTTCCTCATTTCCTTTTTCCTTTATGGGATTTCATTTTTATTTATTATATAATCATTTCAATGTGTGTAGTGATGGACAGATGAATAATGCACCAAAAATGTCACTGAATTTAGATACCTACCTAAAAGAGGAATGTAATGATGGTACTTTTCTCAAATCTAACCCATTACATATTATACATTGTACTTGCCAAATACTGTGAGAAATCTAGAGCCTTGAATGGGAAGGTCACTTAATTACATCAGGTGATATATGTATACTTACCACACGATCGTATCTTCTGAATATGATAAATATGTATAACTGAAAAGAATCAGTATATTTGCAAATCTATGCATGATATAACCTTCTTGAATTGTAGGAGGAGCCAATGATCTTGAGAAATTGTATTTTGTATTTCTCTTGTACAGGGTTATTCAATTTGGACGCTCAACTGCAGTTCGTCGATATCTCTTTCCAAAATTACTTATACTCTCGAAACGCTTCAACTTGAATAAAGAGGCACATTGTATATCAGAACTTTGTGTGTCAAAGAAGGCACGTGAAGTGTTCCGAAATTTTCTATAGCTTCAATTTTCTAGCATCCTTTTGTTTTCGATCAGAAAAGAAATTTCTCATACGCAGGAATGTCGATTTCGTCGTCAACGGAAATAATTTGTTTTAGTTAGGGCTGTGCTGTATCTTGCATCACAGTAGGAAAGTTTGGACACGATAATAGGGGAGTCACATATTCGCATTCTCAACAAATTTGTCATGAAATGCCTGTATGAGCAAAAACTCCTCAGAGATAGATAAGAAACTATGCATATATCAACGGAATGTTTTTCGACGTGCATATCTTTATCCAACAATCCTACTATTCCACATATAGGGTGAATCTTCAAAAATAATAATCAATAACTAACGAATAACAAATACGCCCTGAAGTTTCTATATCTTACTGTGACCTGATGATGCTGCTCGTCGTGTAACGAAGGTCTTTTGTCTTCTGTGACTCCTGGGATTTTGTAAACAGATTTCGTCCAAAGATAGCGTCACAAATGTCATATAATTTCAAAATGGTAGTGTGTGGTCTCTCGAATGCTTTACGAGCTGAAAATGGAAAATAAATATCCAATACGCGTGTTTACAGTAATGTTTCTGTCCTGAGCCCCATTATCTTGCATAACAGATCTTTATTCTAATAAAGGGTTTTTATGGAATCGTTTGAATCAATTAGAAAAGATAAAGGCCTGTATCGCTATTCAATATGTCTCACGGGACGTTATAAAAACCCATTGGAACAAACATAAGAAAGTAGTTACATTTGTCCGCCATTTTGATGTTGTGTCCGAGAAAATCGTTTCACGCACCGAGTATGTAGACGGATAATTGTACGTCGAAGTAAAAATGTGCAGCTATGTTGCAATGGCGATCAGCCACTGCGATGTGTGGACGTAATGAAATCCGCTGACATTTGGACGATCACAGAATATCAATAACTTCGTGCTGGTCGCTATATTCATTCTGGCCCTTTTTATTATCCACCGGCAATTCCGAGCATTGCTTCGCTTTTTCAAAATCACTATGGTGAACCATTTCTTTGAAAGCATTTTGAACGTCCTCCGATCAGTGAACTCACGAGCATATACGGAGTGGAGGAAAATGATACAAGGACTGGGCTTCCAATCAAATACAGTTCTCATTGCCGCAAAAGTTCAATAGTAATGAGGCGATTTCAATTCCGTAAATCATCATATTATCTCATGTTGCGCCTTATTAAACATTAAAAAGCTTTTCATAGCATAAAAATATAATAGTTATGTAACGAATATGAATATAAATGAAGTGAAACCTGCTAATAAAATATAAAGTCACGGAAATTAAATCGATGAATGTCTATGTATTTAGTGAGTTGCCATCCTCACTAGAAAAGAACAGCAATCTGATGTCTGCAGTAGAAATCTATAAAAATATATATATAGGTACTCCACGGACGTGGAGATTACGTAGTCGATAATATTGTAAGAATAACCATGCTTACAAAAATGATCCAAGATATTCTGGAAATTCCTCGAAATTCACTGGTCACGAAGATTTTTTCGAATGGAATTGATGACTGATACCTCATTTTTAACGTCTTTCGAGTATCAATACGATGAGTACCAGAATTTCAGACTAAAATACCCAACAAACAACAATCGCTGCTTAGAAGACAAAACGGCTGAATTTTAGAAAAACCAAGAACTTCTCTAGAAGAGCAGAATTATATGATGAACTGTAACCCCTGGGGGACTGCCAAAAAAACCGTCCAAGGGACGCCTCAATCACACGAACCTCAACCTACTCATTCCTCTCAAATTATCCATCAAGATGTGCGAAAATACCATGAGAGACAATTGGTTTATTTCAACAGAAAAGTTGTTCATCCTCAATGGGTATTTTCTCAATTTGGCAGAGATTGAGATTTCATCTAAAAATATAATATACTTCGCTCTCTTTTTCTGTGGCAATGGAATTTCAAAACATTTCCCTCAGATCCCTCAACTGTTATGCTTAAGTATAACAAAAATAGAAGGCAAAATGGGACACGACACTCATGGTGTAATGAAACGGGCGAGTGAGAAAAAAGAATCGGAAAATGTAAAATGTAACAGTTTGATGTTTTTATACACATGATGTTAACATAAACGCACATAATGGCTATGTTTTCCACGAAAGCTGTCATCAAAATAATAAATAACTTTATAATTATCATGGTGTGGATATACGTTTTATTTTCTCAGCGTGAAGTTTCTTATAACAGAACTTGTTACTCGAGGGTCACTACTCTATTTCAAAGTTTTTTTACACATTAAATGTGTAATGTCTTAGCATCGTTACAGATTATATCTACTTCGGTTAACAGCTAGGGTCAGAACAACATACTCATAGAGGTATACCAAGAATTTCTTGTCTCACTGAAATGGTCAAAAATGAAACTATTCCCCACAGTATTATTCTCACGTGCACGAATTAAAACGTACATTGTTGCTTAGAAGTGAACATGAGGAAAATTTGCCTCTCAAATTGTGTTTCGATGAGTAGGCATGATATTTTACAGGGTGTCCTAAGACATGATTCATGCACCCAGCAACTAGAAACAATCAGTGAACGCCGATTTTTTGTAAGCAGGAAAATTGAATATCTTGCGACATTCAAATTTTCTTCAAAAAACGAACAAGTCAATATTTGGTGGAATTTTGGGTTTCATGATTTTTTGATCATTTTCAATCATTTGAATTTTGTTGAATGCTGGCGTTGTAGTCATTATACAGGGGTGATTTTACAACCCTAACTTTGGAACAACCTGTGGAAAAATATCGTGGAGGAATTCTTTTAAAAATACAATTTTTGTTGGAGCCTTCCTTCATGTTATTCTTTGAATAATGTCGTCGGTGCCTTGGTTTCTTTTCAAAAACGAAATAAACTTGCCACCTTGTCAAAACTAACATTTCTTAAAGAAAACTGTCGATGAAAAGTTCATATCACTATTCAATAAGGAACCATCAATGCATTCGAAGAATTAAACAGAAGAAAAAATGTGGGAGAGGAAAAAATTTGGTAACGGAATTATTCCACAGGGTGTTATATCAACCTTTTGATCAACCCGGTATGATAACGAATAAGCCAGCATTAAACAAAAGACCGGATATATAAGTTTGAAATAGTAATTATATATATATAGTTTCCTAAAAATTTATGAAAATTCAACTTAGAATTAAAAAAATATAACACCTTGAATTTAACCAAACATCAACGTGTTCTTTTGCATATGAATGCTGAATTTAAAAATTTCTCACTGATACATTTTCTTATCGCGTCTAATTCTATGTATATATTTCACAAACATTTGTGGATCTCCGTATGGAAGCAAGCCTTTGACTTGCCTAAGAATTATTCGTCAATGCCTCCATAAAATTTAAAACGAGCATGAAAATAGCTAATGATACGCTCCATTATTTCATACCAACCGTAAACATTGCTTTTGATACCAACTTCACTTATTTACATATAAATTGTCTATAATTATTCAGTACCTAATTGGTTTTGCATTTAAGAGCGTTCGAACATTTTGATTTTCGATGCTGCTCATCATCTGAAAAAAAAATATATCCATCGGGCAAGTCTCCACATTCGATAAAGAATCATCATCAGTTTCAGATTAAAAAACCAAGATTCGAGGGCCACATTGAGTTTTTCGTGGATAATATCCTCTTCGGATCGCTAGAATATATATATATATATATTCTAGCGATATATATATATATATATATAACCAATGTATTGGGGAATGCAGCAATGTATAATTGTTATATAATTGCTGCATTCCCCAATACATTGGTTTCATTCCTACTGGTCAGCAACGACTTCCCTTCTATATATATATATATTTATATTGAAATCGAAAGTAGTGATACGAATATATCTTGACCAGCGAAAGCGAAATTGGATTCTGAAAATTCTGAAATTGGAGGGGTGAAGAATTGATCTGAAATTATTTCGTTATTGTTAAGTCACCTTTGATATATTCGATGAAACACCTTGTAATTCACTTATGAAATACTAATACTATATGAAAATCCACACATATATTTAGGCACAGGCAATGATTAAGTAATATAATTGAATATCTCCAAAATTATGAGATGTGGGTATGAAGAATTGCATTTGAAATATTTCCATTATAGAACTGTTCTTGAAAGAATTCAAGTTTTTATTTTTTTCTCGTCCACCTATTAATGGCTCCACATTTTTAAGCACCCTGCGAATTATTCAGTAGATGTTATATTGGTGACTAATCAATTCAACCCCCATTATTCATTATCCAGTCACAGCATATTATTTTGAATGGTAATTTGAAAATTTGAAAAATATACAACAAAATAATCAATATTAAAAAAAAAACAATCAACTAGAACACGAACCATTATGGTCAGGGGTACGATCCAAAAATTCCCATCAAAATCTTGAGAGGAATTCAAAAATTACGCGAATTACAGGGTGTCTCATTGAGAATAACAGAAATGATGTCACTTCCGATGGAACCTGAGGTATAAATACCCTGCATTGTGAATGCGGCATTTGGATTCTGCCAAAAAGCCAGCAGCGATTAGTCTTGAATTGACGAATTGACGTCTTCGTGAGGATATTGACATTACGAAGCTCTCTCGATAATATGATATATCATATATACACATAAATCTGCAGAAAAAGTCCCCGTCGTTACACGGTTCACCATTATTCAATATTAGTATACATAGATGGATCAAATTATATGAAACGTCTATGGCTATGTTTATGCAGCATAACTGGTTACAGTGTGTATAATCTCGTTAATTTGTTTTTTTTTCGATATCGTGATATTTCGTTTATTTCGGTTCGATTCCCTGATATTTTAAAAACAGTCATAGGTTCATCTACGCAATTTTTCTGAATTGTCAAGGTTCTGCTTTTTGATGTCTCATTTAATTTGTTGCCTTTGCCATAATGAAGTTGTCGGAATTGAACTGCCCCTATCTGCGTATCCATCAAAAAATACCCTCTCTCTTGTTCATGCAACCATTATCAACCATTATACATTCGTTCTAAGGATATGATATTCAAACATCATTTCCTTCACAGGTACTCTGACTCACTGTTGAATTGAAGAAGTTATTTTTTATCTTCTGACAACACGAATGGACAAACTATAATGTTCGAGGAACATCGTGTGAGCCAGCGGTGAAATGGTGGGAGAGGAGATAAGTAAGGTTGTAAGCATCAGGAAAGACTTCACTAAGCTAAGAATCTCAGAGCTTTGCCGTGATAACCGTGCATGGATATTGACGGCTTTGGACATTGGACCTGACATTATCATGACGGTCATTGTGTGATCAGCCCTCCTGTTGAATATACAAGATCGAGTTTTTGTTGCATCGAACTCTACTATATCTTCAGATCCCCATTTGAAAATGTTTGCCATGTCGTCATTCATTGTATAGACCTGTCACCATCTTTTACCTCAGGCTTCTTTGGATGATATAGGTTAGGTACTCTGAAGGAAAACGCGGTATGAAGTATACATACATCATTCGCAATGCTATGGAATGAGCAGGAGGTCATATTCGACAGATCGTTGATGTGGAGCAAAGACAAAGTTGATGTCAAGATAGAGTGCCTTCTGGTGCTATATCTCAGTGCAGGTTCAGTAAAAAAGATACAATTGTTGGTGTATAGTTTAGGCGCATGAGTTTCTTGAAGTGCGACAAGCAAGGGTGCTTTTGAGAGAACGTGTGTACCAATAAATCTCATAAAACGACTATAATGAACTATTTTGTTCTTTGTTGTTCATTTCAGTTAGTGCTGAATATATAACAGGTGATGTTTATGGCATCACTTAATTTAGCCCAAGCAGTTGTTCTCTGTAACTCAGTTGTCATGAAAATTGGTATTCGACCATAAATACATTTCCTCATCTTGTGCCATTCTTGAATCTGAAACTCTTGAAGATAACAATAGTAGGAAACGAAAAAAGGGAAACCCTGTATATTTTTGCGTGGATAAATGTTTCCTTCCGAGATGTAGATTTCCATGCATTCAATGATCTGACACTTTATATGTAGGCACAAGTTACAGCACACCTTAGATGTGAAAATATGCAAGTGTGTTACTGTTAGTGACACATGACCTATGAGTTTTATAGCTGGACATCTGTCCTAGCGAAGATTTCCTCGAGATAACTGCGACTATCTCCACATTTCAACTCGCAATACGCTCTTGATATAAAAAGTGCGATGACAATTTATTCACGGAGGCTTTTTTTACCGATAGGCCTTTACGTCAGATAAGGCAAAATTACTGAGACTGCCAATATGCCGTTCAGAGTGCTTCGACCAATACCGTTATCTATGCGTGTGTGGGATATATTCGCGGATTATCTGTACAGGGTGTCTCAGTTCTGATTAGCCAGGCTGCACCACTTGATGGAAGTTCTTTTTCGAGTAGCAAAAGTGCGAAAAGATGAAATGCATCAGTTGGAAATGCCCGATCTTTTGGGAAATTATACTGTGTTTCTAGCTGCAATGCTTCAATTTCAGTAGAACTTTTGATAGTGACTGGTAAATCAACATCATGGAATTGATAATCTATAGGAGTAATCGAAAAGCGTGTTCATCACCTTTCAATCCCAAACTCTATTCATATTTTTATATTGTATAGTTTATTCTCAGTATGGTACCACATTTTTCATCACATTGTCATGAAAAGTGCGATATTTTTCCATTACCATATTTTCAACAAGTGTCAACTTCATTTATTAATCACAGTTATATTATACATACTGGGTGGCCCAATGAGAACGAAACAAGGCCGATTCGACATTCGCGTATTCCATCAGAGGTGCCTTGAGTCAAATAGATAAACATACGAGAGAAATTACCAGTGACACCAATTGCTACCTGTATCATTCCATATCGAAATGATATTTAGATGAAGTGAAAATCCATCCTGAATCTCAAGATCTGGCTTATCGTGAAAAATAATAATATATAATTTCAAACTCATATACACATGAGACGTGAAATAATGTGAAGCCTTCGCCAAATTTCATACAGATTAGAGGCAAATTTTCATATAGTATATTATTCACCAGTTCCATGAACCGAGGAAGGCAATTAGTGCTCTGATGGAAAAATGCCTTTCTATACTTATGACACATGCTGAATGCAAGGGCCCTCTGGTCAATGTCCGATTATATGTAATCTTATGTGTCTGATGTATTAGTATCAGATAGTGCTTCAGTTTTACAGACTGGTATAGTATGTGATGTTCCACTTCCATTATATTCGCCACTCTGGGATAAAATATTCTTATAGACTTTTAGGCATTTCAACGTGGTTCGTTTATTTGGCTGGACGATAAGCACTGCATATAATAAATATAACCATTGTATGTTTCTTGGCGTATAGCCAATAAATACTTCAGGTAATAACAGTTAAGAAATATCCTCTTCCAAATCATGTTATGTTCATGCATATATGATGTTGAAAATGTCGTTTTAACTTAAAACATTGTATATACTATTAGACATCATTCCTTTTTGCTGCCATCTTCATGTTTCCGTTATTGTAAGTGGAATCTATATATATTTTCAAAGTAAATGGTGTAAATTTTGTATTGCGATAAACGAAGTTCCTTGAGAATTATTCTTTCCTGCTACAGAATAATTGTATTATAACGGAGTTGATCTGTGCACTTTGTTTGCAAATTCAGTATCATGATGTTGCTACCGGTAGCTCTCAGTTTTAAGAGTTCTCATCGGTAATGCTAATACCAGCGTAAAATTAATTTTATGACTTTTGGAGAAAATTTAGAGTTACAAATATAAGTACATTCTAGTGTGCACATAGAATGAAATGTACGCACTGCTTAAGATGCAACCCCTCAGAAATAAAGGATTTTTTTTTTAGAATACGATGGAATTCGGTAGTAGTAATACCGTAAGCAACCATAATTAGGAAGTATATTTGGTGAAGGCTATAGTAGCACACCATTCATAGATATATTTGTTTGACCGTCTTGAGCAGGATCTGTGAAGTTTCGAAATGGTGAACTCATGTATTTTTTCCACAAAAACATTCGATGCTGACTGATCACTTTCCATTTTTCCATTGTGACTCACAATCAAACCACAAATAACCCTGAACATAGTCGACAACTGGTCAACTAGTCGACAACTATCCATCAGTGCACAGAAGACGACATCATCATTCCCATTTATCAAGCAGAGGATACTGACATAACTCAAATCACTAGAATCAAACAACATTGGGATCTCCCCATTCGTTCAATAACCTCAATACCAAGCGGTCTAGGAGTCATATTCGAGTTGGCATGGAATCAACATATGAAGACAATCACCCACAAAGCTACTATCTCTCTTATGAGTATGCGGAGAAAATTGGGGCCCTATTCTCTAGATGGGTAATGAGGGACAATAACTATGGGGCGGTGGTTTGGTGAACAAAAATAGAGCAGCCAAATGCAAATGGGCCAGCATAGTGGCATTGAAAGGCTCGCATGCTAAGTATCACAGTGGCCATGAGCGAAACTCCAACTGCAGCCATGAAGGCAATCTCGAGTCTCACCCATATTTTCATTCTAATGGCAAATCGGTCACTTATAGGGTGACCCCACTTATAGGGCCAAGCTCCCATGAGCTAAATAGATAACATTGAAAATACAAGATAACCAGCAGGTAAGAAAGGATAATTCCTTATACAGATCCAATGATACTTTTTGGTCACTATACCGATCCGAAAGAGCTGGATGAAGGAACCTTCCATATAGCTTGGGTATCAACCTTGCAGTATTCCATGCAGAATTTGCAGCTTTACAATATTGCGTAAGAGGAATAAGGGAACCGGTAGACTAGTGAGGAAGACTAGTAAAAACTACATTGAAGATCTAGGCAGGCAGGCCATCAAGGAAATGAAGAAGCCGACAAACTATAGCTCGATCAGGAGCCTGTATGGCCATGATAGGATTTGAAACCTTCTGTGCTTCCGCAGGACTGAAGAAAACATCCATGGGAGGATGAAAGAGAACCATTTTCAAAACCCTTTTTTTAGAAGGAACATAAGTTGTTTCAGGCCACTGCGTAGGAATGACAAGGCTGATGAGATTCTTCTGTTTAGGTGAAAGGAAACTAAGAGACTCCAGCTTCATAAAAGAGTCTCTGTCCAAGCTAGAGCATCTAATCAAAGAGGAGTTTTCCACAATAGATATGGTAAGGTCTACAACAGCATTACCACTTACCACTTACTGAACGAATCTAAATTTTCGAGCAGTGTGTAGGCACCCTTAATTCTTGTGGAGGTAAGTTTTATACGCAAGATTGAAGAAGTTCGTATTTTTTTCTTTTATGTACGCCCATGCATGAACGTTTCTTTGGAAGTAAAACTATGGCGGTAACTTCGGACAATGCAGCCTGTCAGTGAGGCGCATTATGTAAACAGCAGCATCGTACATGTACAGAATACAATTTCGCGGGCATTATAAGAAATTGGCAATTCAATTGATCCTTTAGTCGGTGTTCGTATAGTATAGTATTCTTTAACTGTGCCACAGAGAAAGAATAACGCCGTACCAATCATTCTTTATCTCAAAAAGCGTACAGAAAAATGATCCCTTTGTATTCAGATTCGTTGCCAGTTTTTATATCACCGTATACATACCTTTGTGGTTTTTCTTCAACATATACTGTGATGCGTAGTAGTTGAAGAAGCATCATGGCAGTAATTAATTCTATTATCTATCGATACAAATAATCCCAAGAAATTCATTGTTCCAAAAATGAATCTAGTTCAGTTCCAACCTCTCAAGAATTTGGAATCGATGAAACACCTGGTAACAATGCAAATTTCTCGAGTAATCATGAAAAGCTATAAACAGGAGAGAATAATAGATATAGGGATATATTCGAATTTCAATATTTTAGATCACATAAAGAATTGCATATATGTGTAAAGATCCTTGAAATTCCGTAGACCATCCTTAATTTGTTCTTCGTTTTTCATCGAAAAAGAAAAAACAATTATAGAAGTACTGGAATAATTACCGACAATAATGATATATGATAGCTATCAACTATATCAGATATATCAAATATATCAGCTATATCAGAAGGCATGAATAATTATCTCTACTAGCAAGGACAGTTGTAATAACAATCAATGCGAGTTATCAAAACTAAGTGGCCCAATGAACCTCTATCCCAATTAGCTATGAAACTGGGTGGTTTTTCTAACTACGGCTCATTAGTTACTACAAAAACCTGGTGAAAGAATCAACTAAACTGTTAATTTGAGGCAAATATGCGTTTTCACAGAGTCGAATGAATTAATTGCGGCAATTGCTAGTGATGGTTACATTTTTTTTTCCTCAGTGATACTGTATATAAGACCTATAGTCAAAACGAAAATTTTGTTCAAAATATTTATTTGACTTTGGAGTCGAATTCGTCCAGTCCGACCCCGATGAAATCGTTGAGAGTTTGAACCACCGTATAATAATGGGATATCCCAGTCTCCTGTCTTCAGATATTTCAATGGAGTATGGAATTATAATAAGAAATCATGTTACTAATCTTCAGTCTATAATACACAATACTATATATCTATAATACAGTTAACAACTGTACTGAGTGTACTGTAGTTTTGTGCATGTGAACAAAGATGTGAGCCTCCCATTCACTTGCAAATTTTTAATCCATGTATCGAAACTCCTCGTGTGTCAAAATCAAGTTCGCAAGCGATCTTCTTCTCTTGAATCAATTGAATTTCAAGTACCTATATGTCTCGAATTCAAAGCGTACATTCGATACTTACATGGGACTGCAATAATACAGGGGAATTCTCAGATATTTAGAAGAGATAATCTTTCCGAAAAATTGGGTATTTAATGCTCTGTATCTCAGCATCCAGTAGTTGAACGGTGAATGCTTTTTATATATCGATTTTCTTATGCTCGAGATGAGGATACAAAATCAACCACCTTGTATAAAGATGGAATGAAGAGGGAATGATTGGTTAAGTTTTAGATTACCTTAACAAGGTGCAAACTAATCGTGTGAGCTTATCAAGAGTTATTTCCAATCATGGTTCTCAAAATGATAATCTGTCATCAACTAGAGTGCAATTAATAATTCTGCCGGACTATCAAGCAATTTCTTGTGGTCAATTATAGCATATCTGCGTAATCATCTCCAAGGGTGAGCAGTTCTTTTTATTACGAAAGTTATGCAATAATTTCTGGTAAGAGCTCAAGTTATTGCTTGCAGTAGTTTGTGTTCATGTTAGTACTGTGTAAATAACTATATAGTTTACACCCTGCCAATAAAGCAATTAGTAATCGAAATCGGTTCATTATAGATCTATCTATGAGCAAAGCAGGGCCGCACTCAACAATGTTGCCACGAAATAGTCCCAAATGAATGAAAAAATAGCGATGGTCCCATTTCTGCAAAAAACAAAATTGAATTTACTCGAATATTCTCCATCAGATTATATAAGAAACAGAAACATTATATTCATCGTTTCAAATATATCGACGCAAAATTTGCCGAGAGCTCATCAGTAAGAAAGGAAACTGTTATTTTCAATCTATAATGTAATCATTTGGTATTGATTACATCACGATAACGAATATATTTTATACAGACTGGATTAAATGTATTCAAAATGTTTCGGTTTCAGCAATAAACTTGCTTTCAAATATCTTCACAGCGGTATACCTCAGACGGCGGACCTGATGTGTAAATCTTATTAATTATATACGAGAATTATTATCATAAGACGTCTAAAACGGTACAAACGAGTTCTATTTCTCAAAATCGCTCATCTTCATTTATGTCTACTCTGGATTATGATAATTATTATTAGATATTACAGGTATCTAAACAGATATAGCAGGGTGGCAAAAAATCAGTACGATAAGGGGACAGCTATATTATTGCTGTGCAATTGAGTAAGATTTTCTGTAAAAGCCTATTTGCCTCAATTGAACCATTCAGCTTTTTCTTTGACAACGTAGTCCATGTCCAGTGTCCATGTTATGACAAGTGGTATTGCTAGTACTGCTAACTACTTATTCCTTCGGTCGTTGATGTTAACAGCTGTTATTATTGTGTTAATTGTTGTTGTTACATTACTTCTGCTATTAACCGAACCGTATATTAACACAAAACTTATACAAATTCGCGTCCATGACATGATCAGTAAGAAACTATCAGAAAAATGCGTTCGATGAAAAGTTTGACGGCTCAGATCAGTTCAGTGAAACTTGCTTCGATTGGTTTCAGACTGGTTCATTTCATGGAAGCGAATCAACCCGCTTCGATTATATATTATTGCAATATATAACCATGATTTACACACACTGATAAGACTTCACAGCTGCATTGCCCATTTCCCTTGACACATTTTCGGACTTGGATCGAATCAAATTCGGTTTGCCCAGTCGAGTTTATTCCACCTCACAAAACGAAAATTTTTCGCACTGCTCATGATCTAATGAAACACAACAAATCGCAATTTTTTTGCTTCGATGTTTCCCGAATCGGTCGGATGGTCGAAACTTCGAGTTTTGACTGAACATTTTCAATAGCAGAAAATTTGGCTGTGAATATTAATAGACAATTTTTGATGAATGTCATATTAGTTGTGGCAAATAGACAGTCGTCGTTAGTGACCGTGAAATGAGACTTTGGTACCCCAACAAGAAACTTCACATTCAAATGAACAATACTGTAAATATTTTGTCGTAGTTGGTATTTTCATTAGTGACGAATAACGGGGCAAAAATAGCCGAAGTTATTTGCTTGAAATAAGGATATGTTGTCCTTGTTCATGAAATTCCAAATATTTGTACCAAGTAATACTGAAAAAATACTAATTGAGCAATTTATTTAACCATCAGTTTTTGTCAGTTTAGCTTTCAAGTTCCATATAGTTATCATCGTCTGTTTCATTCGACTGATGGTATTTCTGCAAATATCTCGTATTTCAACGAAATTTGCTATAGATTGAAGTAGAATATTGCGTAGCATGTACCTCACCTATACCTATAATAAACCTTCAATACATTTACAGGACGACCAGAAGACAAAGAAAGTCCCATTTGAAATCCAGTGTGGCAGCTCCCCAAAAAAAAAACAATATCATTTTAATTCTAATGATGTGGCATCTTCATTAAAACAAATCTGAATGTGAAGCACTGATGATATGAACGCCAAATTATAGTTCTCCACAATCATTTTAAATATAATCGATTTCACACAGCATTACATAACCAACGTTTTATGGCTGAAGCTACGTCAGATCGATGAAATTTTGAAGTGGATATAGGTACATCGTATACCTATGAAGTATCTTCCATTGAAAACAAACTTTGCATGTAAAATAAAAATCGAATAGAAATAATCAAAATATCTAGTTACGATACGTACTACCACACGTAGTCACGACGTTTTTTTTCCGATGGAGAGTGGAATCCATCTATGCTCGTGAGAGAATATTATATGAATTGTCGTATTTGAGTCGGTACTTGACAATTTGTCTGAGGGGGTGAGAGGGGTAGAATCAATGCTACTGAATCAGACAACGATCAGATCATGTTTAGAAATCAAAAGTCTCTCACTTGAGTCATAAATCAATATTTTAATTATTTCTATAAGAGGGTGGGGAAGGGGTGGAATGTATGCCACATAATTAGGTAACCATCAGATCATATTCAGAAGATTCTGGTGAAAAAATGATAAAAAGTGTCTTGTTCGCCTTGTAACTCGATGTTGTGATTATATCTATTCTCTCTTGTTTCCAATGAATAAGTGGGTAAATAGGGCAATAGACCATTTCATATGAATACGCTTTCAATTGACAAGTGAACTAGTGATAATCAATCGAGATAAAACCATATCTACTCAATTTTCAATTCGAAGAATCGACGAGTCCTTCTGCGGCCTGCCTTTGCAGATCTGATTAGTTTTCACAACGGTCGATAGACGCGGGTCACCCCATAGAATTCTATCAAAAAATGTCTCGCTCCTCCCTAATATACCAATAGGAAATATTCATGAATCTGATGATTGAGTTCAGGTTGTGGCTTGGATACTCCACCCATTATTCAATTTGTTTCCTTATCAATTTATACTGAGTAACGAGTAATCAATAGCAATCTATTTCAGTTTCTCATGAATAGATTTGCCGGTTCTAATTAATAATGCAAATTATTCCAATTCCTCTGACTGAATGAATTTCTCGGAATGATATGTTGACTTGGCAACAGAAAACTGTTTATTCATTTATCAAGATTTACAGGGTGGAACCAATTCGTTTCTCGCTCTCTGGTTTTATACAGAACAAATAATAAAAATTTTGGTCTACAGTTATTAGACACATTATTTTTGAATATTTTTCAGGCATCTTGATGTTTGAGAAGAAATTTGTGAGGTTCACTTCATTGAAGGCATAACGAATGTCTGTTGATAAACCGAATGTTTCTTGAGCATTCTGGAATTCCTGGCATTCTACGAGAACATGTTCCACTGAGAGATTCGGATGTCACTGGTTACAGATTGGTACTTCAGTTTGAAGAATTTGTTCATGGTAGAATCTGGTGTGGACGATTCTCAATCTTGTGAGAATTATTTGACATTTCCGTTTCTTTGGGAAACAACGTTTGATGTTCTTCGAAAGTTCAAAGTTCCCATTTCTCATCAATAACAATTTACTTAAGTAAATATTTTCATCACTCTGAATGGCACTCAGATTTATCTTTTTCTTAACTTCATTGAAACAGCATATAATATGTCTATACAAGGATCATACAAGGTATATCTTCATTCAGGAGAGAGTTATTCGCCTAAATCGGTGATACTACACTCACAAATTCATGGACCTCTCAAGAACATCGTAGGAAGGTGGGCGATCTCTCCCAATCGCATATACATATATTTCCACGATCGGTGCTCAACGGAAATCTCGTATAACATTCCAAAACGACCGATTCCAAGCAGACGAACTAGACGAGCACTCTGTCCAGTGAAGTCTTTCCAGATGCTTACCAGATCTAAACTTTCATGCCTCCGCCGACTCAACATTTTTTCCTTCCGTGTTGTCAGGAGATAATATTTGGTCAAATGATAACATGAATCAATTTTGATATTTGACAGGACGTGGAGCGATCAGAGCTTCGGTGTATTCGATATTTATATGGTCCTGACACTTATATCGTTATAACAACAAAAACCGCTATCGGTACGCTTTGTTTTCCCCATCTCCGATTCCAAAAATACATTTTAATCAAACATACGCATCATTCACAATAAGTCATAAAATAATAAATTGTATTGTCAGACGTATATCGGATCCATTTGAAATATCTTTAGCGGAAATAGACTATGTTTAAAAAACTTAGTGGACATACGATGGCTGCTCCTATCCATATAAGCACCAGACGATACTGGCATACAAATGGCCAGTAATGAACCGAGATATAAATAAAAAGTAGGCGGGATCAGAGCCCAGATAGCTCTCTCTTCGATGGTCCAGCTCACTTACACCAACATCCAATCTGTAGATGCAGGCCCGGACTACCACTAATGATTGTCAGACCCAAAATTTTACGAATTCTACGGTACAGGACCGTACTAGCTCAGTTCCTCAGAAGATTTCCCAATAACGCCATGTCATATTCTGGATTCCATCGGAAGTTAATATCTAATATAAATATATTTGATTCATCATAGTATATACAAAATACAAATAATCCCCTTAGACGTAAAACAATAAACTATTTGATATGATACCAGACCATTACAGAAATATGAACTTTATTTATAACTTTTGAAGTAAGTTCAAACACGATACACTTGTAAATTACAAATTTCAACTGAGAATACCTCCATACACAAAGCATTCTGTAATACTAAATAAAAGTAATTATAAAATAGTGAGAACACTGTGTTATATTGAATACTGGTTCGTTCTGTGCTTGAATAAGTTTACTCTGATTGTTTGAATACTATTCTGCTATCAGAAATCAACCAGCTAGCTCGAATAATATAAAATAGATTCAGTGGCTACATGAAAACTTGAAGTATTATTATTCAACAGCATTATTCAACTATTGAGACAGCCTTTATGGTCCTAATTCGACAAGAAACCTATGAAAATGAGATGCAGAAAGTACAAAACGCATATCTTCGTCTTATTTACGGATTCAGAATTTTACATAAATTATGCGAGGCGAGCTGGTTGAACATGGAGAATAGGATTGATATGAAAATCACTCATAGAACAGATGTCTACAATTTGAACAGTAGATTCAAGGGTACTGTTTTCAAATCATAAACTTTCCAACGATGATTTCGTTATCAAATAACAAGATTTTATAACCTCATCCCTCATATTTCAAAAATTAAATTGAAGGGAAGAAAATCGAACATAGACATTATTTACAATTGGAGAGAGTTTAATTAAAAACAAAACAATTGGATTATGCGATTTGTTTTTCATGTTAACAAAAAAAATCACGATTACATTTCATTGGTTTCTTTGATAATGGGTAATCAAACAGACGTTTAGGTTGTTGGCCAGTGAAGACACTACTTGGGTTGAGTGGAAGAACAAACAGCTCATTTGCGGAATTCATCTCTGAGTGATTTGAAGTTAATGATCTTATTGAACATATTTTGAAAATAATGAAGACGTTTATATTTAGTATCATTGTTATTATCGTCAAGCTGCGTCAGTAAATTTACGATGATTTCAAGAACGAAATAATATTTATCGGTATCTCTTTGAACTCCATATCGCAGCAGCATCTAATTAATACATAATGAATTTTCTGTCACTCGCAAAATCAGAATCAATAGTCATACTCGTTCATTCAAAATGTTCCATTTCGATACTGATCGAACAGGATTTCATTCGATATATTTCATTCGATTTGCGTTTGAGAGTTCAGTTCATCATGACAATCAACTTGAAGTTAATCAGAACGTATTTCATTTAATTACTATGTATTCTTGAATTGAGCAGATTCAGTTGTTCCATTCAATCATGTATTGAAGATTCGACTATTGAAAAATGATTTATATTCAATTTGTTTGAACGAATAATTCCAACTAAATATATATTCAATTAAAATAACGAATCCTTAATTCCGTGTGGTTCATTTGCGCATATTGAGTTTCTTGAAGGAATCTTAAGATGAATCGAATTGCAGGGTATTTCTTCTGTTTGCCTCAAATGTTTTGTGCGAAAAAGAGGCGTTAGAGTAAGAACGAATTTTCCATCGAATCGTTCATATCTTATAAACAAAATACGGATTTTTGAAGTGGGTCTATATATTTGATTTTTTCCAAATTCAAAAGCAAACGGAGATATTGGACACCCTGTATGTATAATCTGGGCATCCCCTTGAAATAATATCTTATTGTGGGTGATCTATTCGAATAGACAGTGTTTACGTTGCAAAACCGATAGTGCAAAGTTAAATCAAATTGAAAGATATTTTGTCGAGTGAGCAGACAAGCACAGAAGATACAGTAAACGGGTGCATTCTCAATAAGTCCGCTGTCTATAAAAAAACGGAACGCCTATTGTGCTTCTCAAGGGTTGCATCTTCCGGGTGAGTCGATTATCATCACACCTTTCCAGACTGATTTTTTTCAACAATTGATTTATAGAGATAGCGCCTGAATGCCACCAGAGAGATTCTCTAGAAGGGGTGAATATTAAGTAACCCCTTCCATTCATGCATTCTATACCTCTAGCTCTCGCTCAAATTGCCTTTTTTGAAATCTTTGCATGCCCATTTCCATACGCGTTATATATGAATTTTTCATGTTTTTTTTGGTGGTGCTTAAATAGTATAACTTATTGCCGAAATTACTCATTTCATTCGAGGTGAATATAATTATTTCTCCGGGTTGTATGGAAAACATACAGTGAGGGATCGCCCGTATCTATTTTTGAAATTGAAAAATTGCACCATTTAAATTTCTAAGGTAGTTACTCGTTTCATTATAGGGCTCTTTCTTGTTACATAGACTCGAGCATATAGACTCTACTGGGTACAAGACCAATTTTTCATTTTGATGGTTATAAAACATCGATCACCATGTAATCTTTTGTGCTAGGATAAAATATCTATGCATATAAGTATAAAAAACCTGTCTAACTGGGTATGCATATCGAAAACTGTGATTATCTCATCAGAAAAATTAATATTCTGATGTAGTATTTTCTTGTAATGAGTAAATAGACAAAGGTACATCCGTGAATGTTTACTTGATTTTGTATTTTTTAAAACTAATAGACATCTCTAACGTTTCTGATTCAGTTTCATATCATTCATTTGATCGTTGTTGTAAAACAACAAGGCGTTACACACTATAAAATCTGCCCAGTCTGAACTTTCACACCATATCGTTGTGTACATAATTTACATTGAAAGTGTTAAAAGTCTGTACCGAGACAAAGTGGTAAATTGTACGATCAAAGAATTGACTGGTTATTATAAGCACAACTATATGATATCGTTGTCCCAACAATATTTCATTGTTATAATAAGCAGAATATTGTTATGGCACAGTATAGAGAATATTAAATATTTATTAAACTGTGGTTATGGTTACCATAAACTTTTGTTATTGTAATTAAAATTTTTCTCTCTGTAAAAACTCCGTTTTCTCCGTTTCAACACCTACGCAGAGCCAATTTCGATAATCAACATCGTCTGGTGTTTTGTTGAATCCGCAAATGGTAAAAAAACAGCAAACTTCCATTTGGCGCCATCTTGGAACGTTCACGCTGCCGTTGTTTCTACATCAGATCAGTTTTTCTTTTCAACTTATTGCCGAGTTTACTCGTTTCATTCAAAGTGAATGTGATTATTTCTCCTGGTTGCATGGAAAACATAGAGTGAATGATCTCCGTTTCTATTTTTGAAATCGAAAAATTGCACCATTCAAATTGCCAAGGTTTCACTATAGCTCTATCTTGTAACATATGCTCTACTGGGTAAACGTCGCATTTTTCTTTTTGATGGTTTTGCAACATCGATGACCATGTAATGGTATTTTTTGCTAGGATGGAGTCTCTATCTATATAAATAAAAACCTGTCTAACTGGGTATGCATATCAAAAATTGTGATTATCTCATCAATAACATTGATATTGAAGTAATAGGCATACATCCGTGATTGTTCACTTGATTTTGTGATTTTCAAAACGCATAAACACTTCAGTTTTCGATAACATCCACACGACATTTCCTTGTTATGCGCATTTCAATTACGTTTTACAGTATAAAATCTGCCCAGTATAAACTTTCACACCATATCGTACCTTACATAATTTACACGGACAGTCTGAACCCAGGCATAGTGGTAAATTGTGAAAACTCCGTTGTCTCCGATTCAACAACTACGCAGTCGCAATTTTGATACTCAACACCGTCTGGTGTTTTGTTGAATCCATAAGTGGTTGAAATAACACCGCAACCTTGAAGCATGGATCAGTTCATATACCCAACGCGTCTAACGTTGCTTTTGTTATTCACATCAATACAACATTTTATCTATCACATATTTATCAGCCTTATTCAGCCCTGAGTTAGCCAACATTTGAGTGAAAATGTCCAGCGAAATCTCACTGTAACAGAATAGGGCATTATTCTGAAGAGGAAGATCATGGATAGATATTTTTGGATAGCATTATGATTAGGAGACCAAGAGGATAATACTCATGACTTACTTACTTTTCAAATGAGGAAAGTTAACTAGATCCTTGTAGATCAATTAGATTATGTATAAGTCAAATCAGTGACAATCACTAAATTACATATCGTATTTCAGCCAGTGAATTGATATAGAAACACTTGTTGCTGGACCGATTCTTTTTTTCTTTCAAACGGACTGTGCAGCATGCACCCTCCATCCGCTGTTTCATCCCCTGTCCAGCCTCTGCTCAGGTAGTCATATCATAGCTCAAACAAGTCTTTATAATATGACAAGAGAAAAAGGATTGTTTTGAATAACACAAAATACATAGTTTCATTAGCTATGTAATATTAACAGCTTGTGGTACACATTCCAGTTTTCAAATTCCTAATAAATAAAAATCATCATGTCATTAGAAAGATGCTCCATTTCCATCTTCAAAAAATGGAAGAATCGCAGCAAAATATCTTCGTGATATATAGACACCAAAACAGTTGATTTGTTCTAACATTCTGCTAAAATTCCTCTTCTGAACATGATATTGTATTTGCTACCATTGACAGGTCATATTATATTATTGACTTGAGATGCTAACTCATCTGTGACAAATAGGTATAATATCATAAATAGTTTGTCTAATTGCTTCAGAAGGATTTTGCGTATTCTAGATAGTAGATTTTTCATTTTCATTGGCACGAGTCTATTTTACATATTTTTTGGATATTTCAATAAGGTAAGGCCCAACTATGTTCCACTTCTATTCTTCACCATCTCATCCAGTAAAGACCATCAAGCATCTATCATGAGCCCAGGCCAATATTGCATTGTCTTATATATTTTTTTGAGTTCTCCGAAGACTCACATTCAAGTTCATCTGATGTCGATATCTTCAGAGTCAAAGCTTGCGACATCGCAGCCTGCGAAATTAATAATTGCAGAGTTGCAGCCTGCGGAAACGAAGTGTTTATATTTTTCAGACCCATAATTTTTATAACTATTTTTTACAACCAAGCCTGCCTGGCAAACTAGCAATCTGAGGTGATGGCCTTATTTCTAGCATAGGCGCCAAGTGAGAGAAAAAAACCGTTGATCTGAATTTGATTTGATCGATGGCTGAGAAAAGAGTTCAAATATTCGCAATCGACAAGAAAATGCAACTTTGCTTTGCGTTGCTCTAATTTGTATAGAAATAGAGTATCCCATTCGAAAAACGCCCCAGTGATTGATGAATGTAATGATATTCCACTTGTAAATTCCACTGCACTGATATCATCACATAATAATATATTGTTCTTATATTATTGAATGATTTTGCACCCTAAGCTTTCGGAAAATGACTGGATCCACCTTTATTTCTTCTCCGAGATGATTCTGGTTATGTGACCATCACTTTTCTGATTTTGGTGGATATTATAAATCCCCTACATTATTCACATCGGAAGGTCTAAAAATATTCAGGAAACATTATCAGTAATAACAAGAAACAACATAGTTGAAGTTGACTCAGTTGAGTGAAGTTGGTTACCAAGGATGATAGCTGGATGATCCGAAGGTTGCCGAACTTGTAACAATTCATAGACGCACACATTCATTTTCATAAAATCGATATAGGTATCAAAACTTTCTAACAGATCTCCGCTCGGGTTCCTTCGTTCCTCACTGCGGTATTCTGGATTTTGTGAAAGCTGTCGACAATGAGCGAAAATATCAAATTGGCGTATTTCGTGAAATTACAATGAATGACAATGGACAGTGCGTTGAGCTTGGAATAATATTGCACATGATACAAATATTTATAGCCGTAGGAAAATTATTGTACATAACTCGTTGGAAAGTTATTTCATGCACTCACCGCTACGCTGCTCGTGCTAAATATCTACTCATGCGAATTCTGTCAATCTCCACATTAGTTATGTAATATACTATTGACAAACCCTAATGAACTGAATTCAACGCAATGGCATCCACAGTTTTTTTCCCTTCACTACATCATATGAGGAAACATTTGAAATCCGGATGCATCGATGCCCTTTTGTTGTTCTATAATGAGACCTAAATGGGTGAATATAGTGCCAGCATAATCTAAAAAACCCGTCCGAACTTTTTCTCATTTCTAGTCCCACGAAAGCACCAAACGTGTTTCCCTTCGTTAGGAAGTGAAAACTTCCTTGTCAAAAATAGGAATACGGTTGGATGGCATTCAAAAAATGTGAAAGAATTTCCCCATACGCCGGCCAAAGGGAAAATAAAGGTAAGCGAGGTCTTCTGGACGGACATCCTAGTTCTCACGTAAATGTGAGGCATGTGTCACTCGAAAACTGGAATGTCCAGTCTTGGTCAGTCCGTTAAGGGTAAGCACGGGGTCACTCGCGTCAATGTTGGGGTCACTTTAATGCGCAGAAAAGGGTTATTCCCACGAATGGCCTTTTTGTCCGCTACAGATAGATGGGGTGGGAAAAGGAATGATCAAGTGAATGTATTGAGGATGAGCCATTTGAATGGTGCGTCTTTTCAAAGAAAACTGGTTTCGCGAACACTAGCTTTTTCATATCGTGAGGAAGGGATGATATTTTTCTAAATGTGACTCATTCTATACTGATGGTATTTTTACGTTACGGATTTGTATGGGGAAGTTTGTTATAGTTTACCTTGCGAAATAATAGAATGATGAATTCCAACGGATGAGTGCAACGGTTTTTGACCAAACCCTCACTGGCTGAAATTACCTTTTCAACATGGGACCTATTTCCAAACTTTCTCGTGGATCAAAATACAAATAACACATGAATCTTTGAGATTATTTTCAAAAGGTAATCTGCTTTGTTGAGTTTTTCGTTCCTATCATGACTCATTCCGAAATTGTACATAGAAGAAATGTCTTGCTGCCACTATCGATTATTATAGTCAACAGAAGAAATTACCACCCTGTTTATATATAATATATGTTGTCATGAGGAACATACATAGTTCATGGAAATGATCACTATAAGGATCAGAACAGCAGGTTGTATTTTCATAGTAAAAATTCTGTGAGGAAGTGACATTTTCACCTGTTTTCATTCACTTGACAACTTGTATTGTATATTAAAATATGTAAATCGGTGGTCAAATGATTCTTGTGGCTTGTCCAACCTGTGGACAATCCTGAAAATCCAGATTTCAAAATAAAATCAACTTGTTCGCAGTATACCATCCTAAATCCTGTCCTACCAGAAAGTGAGAGTGTGAGTTCCTGTACACAAGGTGACAGGCATTTGCAAGTCAATGAACTTCATTTCCATCAAGAAGGTCCAGATAATCTGGTTAGAACTTGATGTTCATTCTTCTGATATGTTTCCAATTTGACATCTACTAAGCAGCGATCACAACTTCACCGTTTTATTATTCTCTCAAGCTGTATACTTTATAAAATCGTAGAGAGGCCACAGTTGTGTATAATATTTTTATTTCAATAACCTCAATTTTTTTTTGAATTCAGACTTTTTAATTTGAATTTGAACATTTTTGTGTCGACACCGACTTTCTTGTTCTCGAACTTTCTTGAATTCGATCAAAGACAATTTAGCTATTTTCACGTTAAAACTCGGAACTAAGAAAAGTTATCTCGGATCGAATCAGAAATATACATCATTGACTAAGATATAAATCTTATTGAAAATGCTTCGTTTACATTACATTACTAATAAGGACAGTATGATGGAAGTAGAATGTGAAATATTTTAAAACAATAAAACCAAAATATGGAAATGCAACACATCGAACTATTTTCATTTAGGGTTCTGGCAAGATGGAAATCCAGGTCCGAATCAATGGAAGTTCAGCATATTTTGGGTCCTCAAAAGAACATCCTATATGAACACATGAAAATATAATAATGAAGATTGAATGTCACATTCTCAAAATGACACAATGATTGGTGGAAATTGACATGAAGTAGTATATTTTCCCCAACAGCATATGAAATGTATAGGGTTTCCCACATAACAAAGGGCCATCCCTTCATCTAGAAAACTGATGGAGAAACAAAAATTATCAGATGAAAAAGTTGTTCATATTTGAACTTCCTTTATCAGATATTGTGGACTATACAGGGTGATTCATTTTTCCGTGACACACCAAACATACGGTTGTTTGAATGGAACACCCTGTATTTTGTCACATTCTTTGATAAAGCTTGGGAATACTAGTTCTCTTCAAAATGAATGAGTTTGTAGATAGATCCATCGAGGAGGCGGTATATTATTTATCGATTCTAAAAATAAAAATAGGAATCAAAATGAATATTACAATATATTTGTAGTGAGGACAGATTTATGATCTGCCCTAAAATATCACTGCGCTTGGAATTCAACCTGTCAATGTCGAGGTCACCTTGTTTTTAGAAAAAT
This sequence comes from Gastrophysa polygoni, assembly GCA_963576655.1. Classification (NCBI taxonomy): domain Eukaryota; kingdom Metazoa; phylum Arthropoda; class Insecta; order Coleoptera; family Chrysomelidae; genus Gastrophysa; species Gastrophysa polygoni. Next base: position 7,080,369 of record OY755085.1, read on the forward strand.
TCCTGGAGAACAAATATATTTTCAATGGATATCAAAACTCTTACTTGTCTTAGTAGAAGTTCATTAACATTATTATTTTCTACATTACGAAGGAAAACAATATTTTCATTGTGTTGAAAACGGAAGCTGGTTCGTTTCCGAAACGTCCACTATGATTGGTGAATGTATTGATATTTATTGAAAATATATAGTTGTTTCTCCAAAAATTTTTGGAAAAAACAATGTGGTACTGACAAAATTTCTCCTTCTGAAGGTTAAATTTCGAGCGCAATAACATTCCGAGGCAGATCATAAATCTGTCCTTACTACAAATATATTGGAAGAAACATTATAATTTGTGTTTTTATTTTTAGGATCAAATAGAGAAAATCTCAAGATGTATAAAAAATTTCAATGAAGGAGATTGTAGAAATATCAGGAGCAATTTGGAATGGGAAGATTGAACAAGAAACATCATTGCATTTGATAACTGAACGTGATGATGTATCAACCGGTACACAATTTTGGGAAAAATCTTCGAAAAAACTGTTCGAATGATAATTTTTGCTCAGATGTATTCAACTTATGTTAATGCAAACCATTGTGAGTTGATATACATTCACTAGTCCAGATCAGTCTGTCCATACTTTCTGGTTCTGATTTGAAGATAGATAATGTGTTAATCGCTGTTACGAATACAGAATGCATTTGTGTGAAATGTTATATTCTGTTTCTGCACTGATTATATCTGACATACTGCTTTTTTGACTAGAAAGTGAAACCATCCTGTAGTCGTGCAATCTTTTGTCATTGAAATGATCTAGACATAACGGTCATTAATAATAATGAAAAAGGTAAATCGAAAATATAGGTTAATTATGTGTGTGAAAAAAAATAATTTCTATAATTCTTTTGATAGATCTATTAATTATATTAGTCGACGCATAACTATGCATACTAAAAGCATACAAAAAAATGGGGATATAAACTAAATCTGATAATTGCCCTCTGATAGCAATCAGTTGAACTGAATGAGTGTTTTAGACAAGGTTGCTTATCTAATGAATACACTAAAAAATATTTGATTGAAGACTGGCAATAAAATCCATAAATCTATCATAACATTTCCGCATCGATTGTTGTCTGCGTGCAGGATTCCATCAATTCTCATCGGATTAGTCTGAGTCTGAGACATGAAAAAAGCCGATTAATCTTATGAAACGTTCAATTTTTCAATAAGAAAATTGCGATACGTCATACTACGAAATAAAATGAAGAAATATTACAAGGTGTTTCGAAATGATGACCTCAGTAAAACAACAATAAAGTTCAAATGGTGGCAAAATTACGTAATCAGAAGCCCAACAAAATGCTGGCAATTAATCCGAAAAATTATTTTACGAGATGTACATGTGAAAAAAATGCGAAAACATTTTCATTTTTCACTGAATTCATTCGGGGACAAACTGGAAAAGCTCTACTTTGTCAATGGAACTTTTCATCACCCAAAGAATGACACTGATATTCATGAAGTTAGATTGGAAAAATTCAAAACAAGTTTGTGAGATTTCCGGTTTCCACATTGAACAATCATTTGTTGAGGAGAGTAGTAACCGAACAATATATAGCTTTGGACTAATAACAACTGAATGAGAGCAACGTTGAATTTGGTCAGTTTTATTAATTGCCTACAAAATATTCAGAAATCAATTCAATATTCCTGTGTTATTCAACTTTCATCTCACTACACGTACCTCCCAGACCCACAAGACTGAAAATAATTTTAAATGTCAATTTCGCTATAGAATCTCAGTCCCGAATGAATTGGTCCTTGAATTAAGTAACCAATATTTAGTAGATGAGTTAATTTCGCGCAACATTGAGTAGCAGAATACTAACATACCACAGGAAATAATTTCAGTTAGCAGATTCATCCAGAATCAGAAAAAAACAATGAGGTTTTTTGGCAAGAATTGATTGACAGCGTCAGTCTATACTAATAGCCAATTTGATTCACTTGCGTTTGGAGAGAATTCTACCAAAACGTTGGACATGGATACTTTCGGAGAGAACTATTCGACTTTTCTGGAACAGTAAGTATATATACTGGGTGTCCCACTAAGAATGGAACATAGAACAACCGCAGATTCTCCGACTCTCAATCAGATGATTAAACGAAACATGTTTCGATAGAATGTTACGCCTTTCCGAAATACTGGATGCTGAAGTTAACAATCGAAAAATTATTATTGGTTATGATTTGACTATTACCCTGTATAATTTCACTGAACTCGGCAAACGTATCAAGTGTCATGAAATACACTTAGCTGTAGAAGAAAAATCAGTTCATTTGGCTCTGCCTTTACTCCTTCTAAATGTTACGCCACTGTCCGAATACATTGACACATTGTAAATTTGTTGAATTTAATAATTCGTAATGAATATGCATCTTTCTCCACTTTGTTGACTTGTAAAAGAAAATTCGAAGAGTTAAAAATGAATTAAAATTGATAGTGAATCGGAATTAAATTCGAAAGTAACATATCTGTTCACTTTTGAGTACGAATATCTCGAGAATCAACTAGTTTACGAAATCCAAAATCGTCAAGGACATTCAGAAGGGGCGAAGGTGTTACTCACCCTTTCCGTATGCCACTGGAGAATCTTAATGAACTAATTTTTTCAACGTTAGGTAGGTATATTCTCTGACACTGAAAATGTTTGCAATTATTTGGAAAATAACAGCCAATAATATATTCTCAATTGTCAACTTCAATAGATTTTGAGTTGGATAATCCGGTGTTGTTCTATGTACAAGTCCCAAAGTGACACCCTGTATATTCTTCAACCCGAATCAATGTATTCAAAGAGTTCTTCGAGAAACTTACTTCATTTTGATACATTGGGATTCATATATGATTTTTCATTCAAAAATAAAAATTGGATTGGAAGTCAAATGTTCCAATGTCTCACACACCCTCTGGCTATTGCATTTTGCATTGATAGTATAATTTTATTCCTCTTGGCTGTGCAAAGATTGTGTTCATTTATTGTCATGATTTGAACAAAATTATTATTTACTAGCTGCGGTAGCCAGCTTGCTGCTGAGAAAGAATAAAAATTCATTTGAAAACGCTTATTTTTTCCTTATTAATTTTTTAAGTTCATTTGATACAAAAATTATGGTCTACAATGTATACTTGTATGTCAGCTGCTGCCATCTCGCTTGTTCGTTAGTAACTTCACTGACTTAATTTATTTAACCATATGGGTTTCTTCTGTATTTTTCATAATGCTTAGGATTATTTTGCATAGATGGCGCAACGTGCTGTATTATTCTCTTTCCAACTACCCTCCAAAAAACTGAGCATAAAATTGTATTATTCAATTTGTGACTATTCTAAATATTCACTCTTGGTACAGGATGAGGAATGGTGAATTGTGTCTAAAATGTGATTGGTAATCGTTGCTTCTAGTGTAGTTTCTTCATCTTGCAAACGCTGTTTTTAAAAAAATTAATGAAGATATATAACATATAGGAACACCGAATCAATTCTCCGAAAGCTATTATTTTGTCCCATCAGTACTGAAACGAATAGGTATATACATTGTTGATAGACTTCATTTGGTGAATATTCACATCAATTCAATTCATATTCGATGTTAATAGCTGTATTCTATAGATAAACTTTCATAAAGATAAGGCAAGTTTGTATGGAATATATATATTATCATAAACATAGCTTATGATAAATTGCGAGGCAATCTATGAAAATTAATGTTGCTTTTAGTGAATCAATGAAATGTTGAAATTAGATTTCAATGCCGAATTAATTGAGAGATCAATATTAAGATTTTTGTAGGAATGGAATGATGGTTGCTCAGTGATCAACAAAATAAATAAAAATTCATCGTCTACAAGTGCATGTGAAAATATAGGACTGAAACTGTACACCACTCTTCTGTGTTGATTTTCCTACACAAAATATCATTTTTGTAAGCACATGTATACATTTCATTCCATCACGTTTCATCTGTGTAGTTGTTAGCTGGATTAAAGCTCATGAAAAATAATCTCGTCACAAGAACTCATTTGGGTGTTCCTTCATTATTTATTAATACATAATAATAATGTCAATGTTTATGTTGATAAAAATAATAATAATAAATTGTCTTCATTCAACAAACACGCAAAAATACAAAAAAAAATAATTTTAATGATCAGTCAGCTGATTTACAACTTACACTTCCTTCAATGAGAATTTTTATTTGTTTTTCGGGGCAGGAAAGAAGGGTAGTATATAATGAAGCACAATTCGTTTATTATTCGAGGTATTCGACTGAATTTCTGTTGTTTTGAAGTGCCTACGAAGGTTAGGTGCCTATTTGTAAAAGTCGCAATCAAATATCAAAATACTGAATTTGAGATGAATGTACTGGGCAAGTTATCAATGGTATCGCGCAGAGTTTTCTGGATAATCTGATAATCAGACTTTTTAACGTTTCATTATTTTTTTTTGATGACGATTCCAATATTTCAAATTGAAGGTATTTGAAGATACAAATAATAGTAGGTAGTCCCGATAAAAAAAAGGATGAGAGGTTTACTTTGTTCTGCTGATTATAGAGTTTTCGTCATTGACTATAGTTAATGGTGTCGTAGATTCTTCATTCCATGAATCAATTCATCCATTTCAATCAATTCGAAAGTAAGCAGGCAGTCCACCTCGCAATATAAGAGAGCATTTATTTGCAGCACCCTTACCTGTGCTACTGCAACTTGTTCATGGGATGCTGAGATGGAGATCGGAGATCACCTGTGGATGCCAGAAATACTCATGCGCAAAAGCGTTTCTCTCTCAAAGTTCGTTGTCCATTATGAAGCTCTCTGTTCTGTAATGTGGTCTCTAACCGTCTAACCGTGCAACAACCAAGTACGAATAGTTGCGAGACACTTGACACTTTTAACACACGATATTCACTAAAAATGTAAATTCTCCATGTTTCTTGTACCGAGCACGTTTCAATTGTTAACGAATCACATCAACGACCATGTAACGCAGTGACCAGTGACGAATTTTGACAAGAACTGTTGTGTTTTCTTTCAAATTTTTTGCCAAGTTTTTGCTGTGCTTCTTTGGAATTTGGTAGGCGTTTTATTTAGTACATTATACCTACTAACAACAGTAGTGTAGAACGATTGTTCTCTAGGTACCAAGCTCTCTTACTACTATTAAAATTCAATCTCTGCAGACTTGTGTGTTCATTCCTTTTCTTAGATTCCAACAAATCGAAAATCGACTTGTTTACAAATATTTATACTATTTTTAGCGATGACTGTGACATAATAATACCTACATTCTAAATACTTCATTTCTAGTTAATATTCTGATGGTATATCGTTTGTAGGTAACCTATTTTCTATGGCATGCATGTTCCTACACTTCGTTACCTACTTGATAATTTCATTACCTACTTATTCAAAAAAATGTGATAGTGCGTTTATCGCTAGCAGATTTTCTGAGATTATTTCGAAACACCTGTTTTCCTGTGGAATGTTCAAATACATAGAAGAGGTGTGTGGAGAAGGCTAAGTTTGCATATTTTGTTACTCAATGGTCAGCATCTATGAATTAACATGGAACTTTTTCTCACAGTAATTTGGCTGCAATGAATACAATGACGATTATTCAATATCTCTACTTTGATATGAAACCGACCTATCTTGTGCTCAGTTTATTTATCATATATTGATTGAAAGCCTTATAATATATAGAGATATTGATTATCATCAGTTTTATACGTACCTGTCAATGAAAAGAGGAATTGCAACATGAAAACACTCATTTAGCAGTGAATGACCAACAAACATAATGAGCTTTAATAGTGTTTAGGAAATACATAGATTAAAATAAACATTTCACATAGATTTATGCATTGGGTAAATAATGGATTTCACAGAAATATTCAATAATTATACACATGCGGAGATATGCAGCTTATACTTGGTGTGGGTATACCTAGTTTGAGGTTACTAGGTATCACCATAGGTGTAGGTAGCTATATGCATACACAGGGTGTTTACTAAGTACGTGCAATAAATTGATTACTCGTGATATTTCATGAGTTCTCTTCCGGAGTCCACTTCGAAGGGCTCTAGTGTTTTTCAGAAATGAATGAATTCTTTGAAACCTTAGAAAACTCCCTGCAGATATAGAAAATTAATCGCGGAATGGGAAGTTTCAGAAATATTCATTCAAGAATTTTTTCTCCGAAATTTTCTTTCAGAGTTAATAAGAATAGTGTTACCTACGAATATTGCATAAAGGTAAATAAGTACAACTCCAGAAAAATGAGAAATGTTCACTGGAATTTATTAAAACTCATGAATATTCTCCATACCGCAAAAACATGAAGAAAACAATGGAACCTTCGATTTTTCTACTCATTTTGAAAATATAATGGTTCTTTCAACGATCAAATCAACGGATTTACTTTGATTATAGCAAGATAGTTTCTGAAATTATCACTCGGGGAAATTTTTGGATTGAAATTCCATATATAATTTTACAGCTAGTGATTCCTTTCATATGTCCAACCCTTTCATTATGCTATTCAAACTAATGAACGACAGAATCTGTTGGCTCATTCTCATTATTTTTTGATAGCTAGTGATACTTTTTAACTGTCATAATAATTATGTATGTACGTAGTGTATATTCATTGAAAAAATCCAAACAGTAACAAAGACTCAACAGTGTACGGTGAACTGAAATGATAATTAGTGGTACTTATACAACATATTTGTATCTCACTTAATTTTAGATACACCACAGGAAAATAAATAAAGAAAAACTGCCATTCATTAGTGTTATAAATAACTCTCAGGTTAACGATCTACATATGCCACAACAAAAAACCATAAAGTCGTTTTTTTGCCGTCTATTAATTCATATGTCACTTCTGAAGTTTCTTGCGCATCGGTGTGTGAACCATTATACTACTGAGTTCATCTTCATTAGAGTAAAGCATCATAGATACATTTAAAAAACATTTGTACTTCAGATCGGTGGGAGTCAAGTGTAATTTCTCACAACTAATAGTTCATCTACTGTTTAGTCAAATCCATGTTTATACGCATAGTAGGTTAGGTTGTGATATGAATGATTGAGTCTTCTGAAGAAAAATTTGTCTCTGTTCTGATGACCACTTGAATAGAATTACCTAATTATTATCTACTGAGTTGTGCGTCAAAGTGTCAAACTCATAACTAGTGTTTCGAACATGTCTAATAAACATTCCAAACACGGCTCACTGAATTGAACGATCATGAAGCACATATACAGAGCGTCTGGAAATCCTGTAGGATGTGTCAGCTTTTCTACACAAAAACAGATCGGCTTCGTAGATAATTTAGGCATCCATTTTGATCTTTGTGAGAAATATTGATATAGTCAGCATTAGATTGATAGGAATCTGAATTCCACTCTTCATTCAAATTTTATTCGAGATATCAACTCTCCTAATCTAGAAAAAAAAAGCGTTGACATATCTATTGTTATCGGTATTCGCAGGTAGGTATATACATAAGCTTTCTTTCATCATATTTGACAATGAATCTTCTTGAAATGGTGCTATAGGATGGATGTTCGTTTTCGAATGCATATATCGAGGTGAATATTCAGTTGGTTCATTCAACAACAAATGAAAATGAACGCAACTACAGTGACGTAAATAATGGAAACCTTTGGTCAAGTGACTCAACAGCAGTAATCGGAAGTAGTAGGAACAAAATTTCTAGTACTGTCTATGATACATTGGATACATTTGAATGTTTTTGAGCTTTCTCAGCTTCGTATAAATATCGTTTGAAAACTTCGAATGAAATAAACTAGTGTGAAATGAGTACCACCAAATACAAAATTTCGACATTTTTTGATTTGATTTTTTGATTTGATATGGAATCACGAGGGCCTAGTATGATTATTTTTGGAAAGCTGCAGACACTGTCAGAGTAGTAACAATATGGAAATTTGAGTCCAATCACCCACAAAGTTACTTCTTCTGCAGGCCATGCTTCATAAAAAAAAACCCACATTGCGAACGGAACAACACCTCCACAATGTCAGCAACATAGATAACATGAGAGGAACTTGAGATTGGCGGTTGCTGAAATACAAAAATTAATCATTATCTTATCTAATTTTACGTTCGTTGGTCTCGAATCTTTCATTATTAAATGTTGAACCCTATACACATTAGATAAGCTTATCACATAAAATTGGCCAGATAGGTACCTACATAATATGTAAACAGTTTGTGTCATTGAATGTTGACATTTTGTTTCATTAGTTATATTTTTGTTTCAGTGCGTTAAATTCCAATTCGAAACCAGCTTAGTATGTCATATCAGAGTTACATCTCTACAATCAACAAAACTAACGAAAATGGTAAGTACATAAATGAAAATTGATTGATTCAAAATGAACTGTTACACTTTGGCTTATTCCAGTTTTGGCCAATCAAATAATATCATCGGTAACTGATTGCCATCATGATATTTATTGGAGTAGGTTCATGATGGAAATTCGAATTCATGTTTACGTGGTATTTAACATAGCTATGGGGGTATTGCTTCTCTCTAAATGATCTATTCCGCTATTCACATTTGTAAGTTTTGTATCTGATCACGTTCGAATACAGATATTAGCTCATTCAAATGTTTACATGTAAGTATTGCGATAATTCTATGTCATTTTTTTGCATTTCTGACAAAACAATAACACAACACATCACTCATAACTATCCAATTTAAAATCTAGAGCCTAGAATCATACATCCGAGCATAGATCTATGCAGAAACATCTTAATGAGACACTTGCTAGTAGATATTCCATCAATTGGTTTGAATAGTTTGTTTATTTTGGGCCCACTTTATGTTGTTTATTTTCCCTACACATCATTTTATGAACTGTGAACAATATTCTTTCATTATTTTTGAGAACGACTGTGATCGCCTAGAGTTCGTTGTGAATGTTTGGCATGAATTAAATCCACGAACTGGATAGAATTCGTGGTGAATCTCTGTATCATACGAAGCCGCTCAGGTGCTAACAGAATTGTACAACGAGCACGGATAGAAGCTTATTTTCACGTGCGAGTATAGTAGTGAGTTCCCACTACACTTTTTCCACGGCTATAATGATCAGTACTTATGAGGGAAGTTTGATAAAATTCTTGAAGCGTTAGGTACACCTAACCAGTGTTATGTCAACAAGCATTTCATTGATTGATTAGGAATTCACAACTAAGTATAGGTACCTATTAAGGTATTTTCAAGTTTCCTATTTTTCATACGTTCAAATCTAATGCGCATGTATGACTATGCCTACAGACATGCCTTGATAATATCGAAGGAAAAAATATTGCATTCATTCCATAAAAACACTTTCTAATTCCATCGCCAACGTGAACACTCCAACAATAGCATGGGCGTAGATTTTTTGGAGCAACCAAAGTAGAACGACAATGAGCTCGTGTACAGGGTTATCCATCGACTATACTCTCCCCCTCTATTTTGGTGATTCTTAACTGAAGAGAAAAAACAAATAGGGAAGTTGAATGCTGTGATGTGGTCCTTTCACAACCCTTATCACATATTATACAGGGTGACTCCTGAAAGCGGGGCAAACAAAAAATTCAGTTTTTAAAAGGAATACTCTGTTTTTTATTATTTTTATTATTTCGGAATCACACACGAATATATATATACAGTGTGTACGATTTCAAACCGCAAAACACTATCAATTACAAACCCGTCGAACGATTTTCAGAAACAAAAAATCTCGCGAAAGTGTGGACACATCTGAAATATTCATATTCTAAAAGCCTACTATTGTTTGCTGAAGGGATCGAAATTTCAAATACGACTAGAGGCAATGTTTGTTCAAAAAATGGATAGCCTATTCGAGTCCGGCACAGCTGACTCATCCTCATGAAATTCTCAAAGCAACATCTCATATAGGAAGTCTATTATTTGATTTTGGCAAATTTTCGATCCTTTCATCCACCTCGTAATGATATATAATGAGTTCATATAACCGGTGGAGTTGGCATTCAATGGAGGAATACATCGAATATTCAGGTCCGAAGTTTCATCTTAGTAACTTTTACAGGAAGACGTCTCCAGGTCAGTCGAAAATCATCACAAACAGGAAAACTAAAGTTCAGTTTTTGGAATTGAGTATTTGCTCTCTGTATTCATATGATACCAATAATATTTCAAACAGGATTTTCAGATTCTTATCGTAGTTGTTTTTAAATAGTCAAAAAAGTAGTTGTTAGCAGTAGTCTGTCGAATAAAGAAAGAAGTTTTCCACTTAGATATTCTTATAGCTCAGCTTCAGCTCATCATCAAACCAGCAATCAATTTTAGGAACTCATTTGATGATGCTGCAAGTCATAACTATCAAAAAGGAATCATGAATGTTGAATAGTTGCCACCACACCAAAACTGTTGTTCTGGACTCATTTCAATTAAAAGAAAATGGTGGAAGATAACTTCGCAAGAGATGACAGATATCGAAAAAAAGTACATGGTGAGCCAATTGAAAAAATTAATTTGTAGTTTGTCACATCACGATTCTCAACTTCCTTATATCGCTTTTCTCTTCTCAGCAAAAACTAACGAGAATGAAGGGATAAATAAAACCTCTTCGATGAATATCTTCGAGTTTGACAGAAATCATCGTATTTTCAGCAACTACAATCAGAATCGAGTCAAAGATTGGTAGGTAATTGAATCGATTCATCATTATGAGAATTTAAAATGAAATAATTAAAACACGTTGAAAAAAATCAGTGATCTAATTATTTGAGATGCATAAGTCAAAGTGACAATTCAATGAATAAATAAATCAAGTTCCGACGTTCATTTTTCCAGTAATTTCCTCTCATCCATCATTTGTCGATATACAGGCTGTCCTACTTATCATTCTTGCCATGATGGGTATGTTTGAAACGGTTAGATAAACGTGCATGTTCGGCTAATGATCTGGTGAATGAGGTTATCAAGGTCGAGTGTTATGTAAAAAAAATCGAAAAGCTGCTTTGACCAATCTCCATGAGTGAATATATATATATATATATAGTGTTTATTTTTTCAAATCGACGGAAAGTACCTTACTTCCACATTTGGTGCATGATTTTAACATTGAGCAAGGTCGATGTACTTCAGGTTTAACCACAGGAACGTCCACGTCACGGTAGGCGTACATCATACCCACTTGAGTAAAAACGTTGCGTAAAAATGTACTTATTGGTTATTAAAACACCTCGAATAAGCAAATATCTATTTATCCATACACCTACACAAAATTTCGAGTGTTCTTAGAAGATGAAAAGATCGCCTATAATGAAATGTTCATATCTATTCACGTGTTTTGACCTTTTTGGTGTGTATTATAATGCTCTAGTCCAGTCACTATATTCACCAGTGGCGGATCTAAAGAGTCCAAACGCGGAAGCTGAGCCGATTTGAGACTTGACAAAAACCAAGACTACTGTCCTCACCAACAGAATTCGACATAATTATATTTCTGATCTTTATTAATGACGTCAAAAATGCTTTAAATTTTCCAAGATATTATTGTACGCTGACGATCTGAAGATATTTAACGAAATAAAGTCAATCGCAAACTGCTCAAACGACCTTTATCGATTCAATCAATATTGTAACTGTAACAGTAACAGATTGTTAGATACTGTCTGTGAGTTTTTCGATGAGGTGGTACATTCATTTCCCAGCTTTTTGTGGAATTTTCTCTCGTTTCAAAAAAATGAAATAGAAGTTATAAGAATTATTTCAATATATTTGTAGTAAGGACTGATTTTCTGATCTGCCCCAAAATGTCACTGCTCTTGAAAATAAACCTTTAGAACCCTAAACGAGGAACTCTCTATTTTTCAGTGACACCTTGTTTTTTAAAAATTTGGAAATATAAATATATTAAAATATATTAAACTAAAACTTCTACTTCGTCGTCTTTAGAGTTGAAATTGAAAATCAGTGCCACATATTGGTATTAGCAATACTTAAGTAGCGGTGCTGTTGCTGGGGGCTGTTTTTGTCAGTCAGCCTGTATGCACACATGGAATCAAGGGAGGGCTTCGCGCCTTCCTCATACGAGATTGTTGCAATTAATGTGAAACCAAATACGGCTATACAAGCACCAAGGATTAGATATTTCCGAGGGGCATTTCACCAGTGCATATTTTGTACACCAATTTCCAATTCCTTTCAATGAAATTCACATAAATCCCCTAAAATTCTCAAAATTTCCCTCATCAGATACCCATAATTCTCATCAAATTTCCATTAGATCCTCCAGATTGAATTACTACAATTCCCAATGAATTCAACCATTAGTACTCCAACATTCCCAACTGAAATACCCCTTGGACATTTCTTTTCAGTTTTCGGGGGATTTTCTCTCCTCGTTTCTAAAAATTGAAAACAGAAATTATAATAATTATCTCAATTCATTTGTCTTGAGGACTAGAAGAATGAATATACCACCAAGTCGAATAATTTACCAGAGATTATTTCTTTTTAGAATTCTTCAATCGTATTAATGATGACATCATCGCATTCAAGCCTGCATCAACCATAAATACCTTATGTAACATCGATATACCATGACTCATTTGTACTCGTTTCAGGTTACTCTTGGTACGAGTGCGACTGCTGTCCTTATGGCTACCACATCGACCTCGATTTCGTGCGATATTGCGAATCTATCATCAAGGAGGACGATAATCGCACTGGCTCGATCAAGAGACGGAAAGACAGAAGAAGACAAAGGCAGTCCATGGAAGTTCTGCTGGGACTCACGCCTCCGGTCCTAGCAGCCTTGGAACAGAATTATAAGGTGAAACTCTTGATGTGTGACTGCTCATGTAGGCATAGTTGTAGGGATACACGAAGTCAAAAGATAAAACAGTATTTTCTGGTTACCACCCGCATGAGTATTCTTGAATATTTCAGATTTTGACAGTCAGACTACGTCTGAGTTTGTTGCACGGTGAATTTTCGATTCGATATGAAGAGAAATTCAAACATTTCAACAAGCTTATTTATACCTACCAGTTACAAACATTTTGTTTATGAGTAGCTATCAAAAGTCAGTATAAAAATTTTGTAATTCTATTTTGCGTGCATATACATAACATACATAATTCTTATCTGGACTTGTCCACTCCAGATAATGTAGAAGAATACAATATCATTCTAGGGTAAGGATATGAGTAATTAAATTTGCCTTCTGTTTTATTCTCTTCTCTACGGTTATAACTATATGATGATCGTTCGGTGCACTACTGAAATGTTCAATAGCAGCCCGCATGTTGAATCACCGAACGAACTTTCAGAGCTCTAATAGCTGGCAGGCTAAATCACTGAACTGTCGGTGCGATAGTCACTTTGAATTGTTGACATTATTCACAATGACAATTAAATCATCGAAGTGGATGAGTTAAGTTCCGACGTTCACTTTTCTAGGGATATCCTCTCTCATCCAGTGTACTTTAAATGAAAGAAGATGGATTTCGACTTGGTGTATTTTTACGACTATACAATGCGTCCACAATGATGACTGCCGGTGTGGGTAACAAAAGGAATATTGTACAATGCCAGATTGAGGCTGAGCGGCTTCAAGCAGTACCTTTTTGCCATTCCCCCAATTTTCATTCTCAAAAAACACAAACAAAATCAATCCGAAACAACAAAAAAACATTGAAAATGATGATTTCTTAAAATCGCCTTTTGCAGCTGCGTAAGGAGCTGATTTGCTGATACGGCCCTGGATATATCCCGAAATATAAAAGATATAAAACGCTACATCGAGTGATAGATCTACGAGGAGACTCGATAGTCAATAACATAGTTGGGGCTGTAAACCATATGAAGGAAGTTAGCTAGAATGCCTCTGCTAAACTTGGCCAAATCGGTCGATCGGATGACATCGATGTTGATTGCTTTTTTTCCATCACTTCAAAGATCACAGATAGTAGTTCAGTTCGTCTATAGTTGTTGGGGAAGAATTTCTTGACCTGTTTTTTTTTAATCAGTTGGACTCTACCTATCTCCTCGTTAGAAGAAAGTCTTATTGTGCATTGACGGAAGACAATTTTAGGAGTATGTGTATCGATGGTAGCGGTATCGATAATGGTATTATGAAGGTCTTGGCCTTGATGAATGATGCTTGGTAAATCGGAGTTCGACAGGTCTCGAGCCTGTCAATGTAGGGGGTGACTTAGCCTCAGCTTGTTTACTTTGTCTACCTGGAATCGCTCGTGATGGTGAAATAATAGAAGAGATTTCCAATGAGCACCGACCAGGAAGTATCTGTAAAACAGGAGAGACCGTCCACCTTTCTAAGATGTGTTCTACAAAGATCAATGAATTGCTCTCTTCTGATCTCCAAACATATGAAAAGTACTTCAGGACAGGTCGGATTTGCGCTTTTGGAGGTGCTTGTCTTAGTGACAGGTTAAGCACAGTTAGACAGATATCGTAGTTCTTAAATTTCAATCCATGATTTCAATGATGAATGGAGTACAAATTCGGTACGAGTAGCATAACATTGTTTGATTGGAAAAACATTTGCGTAGCGGTCTGCTGGTTCTATGAACCCCCATAGAATGGAATTCTTCTGTTATGATTATGATTATATGGTATAATGATTGAATGTCGTTCGTCCATGCGGGTATGTCAACAGAGAAAACAGTTTTTCATCGAATGAGTTGTTCATGAATGAAATCATTTAGTAGAAATGCCGAATATAGTTAGTTATGTGAGTGCAGAGGGCAGAATAATGTTTCAACCATTACTTTAGGTGTATAATTCAGTTTAAGGGTTAGGAGACTGTGGTTAAAAGACTGAAATCTCAACCATTTATACCTTATATACTAATATACAGGGTGAGTCTTTAGGAAATATCAATATTTCAAGTACGTATTTGGTGACAAAAAAAATAAAAGTTCATATAAACATGGGTCCTATTCCCCGCCGTTACTGAAATACAGGGGTAAACAATATTCAGACTAAAATTTCCTTCAAATTACTTATCACATGTAAACTTTAATTTTCCAAAATTCCACCGTTCATTTCTAAACACAAGCCGGCTTTCTGATGAATAGCTCGGGTCGCTCTATGAATGGATGCGGGTTTGTTTGTTATATTTGCTGCTGCATTTATTATCCGATCGAGTGATGCATCTGTAGTGTCCACTTTACTCGAATATACCAATGATTTGAACCACCCAAAAAAAAGTTATCCAGAGGATTGAGGTAGCTGGCCAAATATGCGATCCACCTGCAACAATCAACCGGTTATTTCCGAAAAATAACAATAAAACCTAGCCTACCTGTCATGGATAATTTGATCTGTGTACTGAAATCTACCTACTAGCTATGTATTATTCTGTTTCTTGTTATCATCCAAACAAGTCTAAATATTTTGGTGCTTTTTTTGCTCTGGGATTGAAGACAAAAATAACAAACATCATTTTACTTCCCGAGAGTGAGTAATTACAGAATTTGCGAAATTCGAGCTCTTGCAGTCCACCGGAATCGAGATGATTAGTCTTGTTGATATTCGGTTCTAAATTTCACAAATCGAAATGTCTTCGATCACTCAAAAACTCATCATCACATGATAATTGTTCTTCGAGTACTTCTGTTTTTTTCATAGAGGATTCATAATATAAAATTGAATTAGATATCAGTATTCAGTCTCTCGAAATGTTCTCATCAAGTATCAACCATATAATAGGATTCATCGAATCTATATTATACTCGCGATTCAAACATATTTCTATTATTGTTTCTGTTAGTGTTGTGAATTCGGTGAGTTTTTTTTGAGAATTACTAACAACAAAGAAATGACCATATGAAATCTATAGTAGAATACTTTTTCTTCCTATCTATTGAATGATGGTTATTGTTTTTTTTTTGTTTCAGCCAATCGAAGAGCAAAACACACCTCCCGTAGCAACGAAGACGCCTACGACAAAATTTTCATTTAAAGGCGATGGATTCGATGATGCAGTATTCGATTTTGAAAGAACTCTCCAGAGGTCTAAAAACAAGTTATCAAATAACTTGCCGGATGTTACTGCAGTCTCAGGTTGGTGAAATGAAATCTTCGAAATCTTATTTTTTACTAAATATTGAATGGTCCAAATTAGGTACCTCTGTTTTCCTCAAAACTTCAGTATTCAATAATTTTCGACCCGGCAAAAGTTTTGTGGAACCTGTGTGAACATAGGTAATGAGATATACAGCTATATATTTCATGGGAAATATTTGTTGGTTGGAATGTTTACGCTGTTGCAAGATCTACTAATTTAATAAATTTTCTTGGTGCGCCTGAAATTCGAGTGAGGATCATTTTTAGAATTTTTCATTCCTCAAAAACACGTACATTTGCTACAGAGTTGATAATCATATCGTAATGTACAGGGTTATTGATTATGGATGTTGTGACTTGGTTATTTTCAAATGGTTTTTAGAGGTTCAGTGTTCTCAGTTTTGAACGAACAATCTATAGTTTGTAGTTGATGTTTTTAAATAGAGCATCCTGTATTCTATCCCACTTTCATCAGGATATCATGAATGATCTTGAATGAGAATTGCATTCGATTTCATTGCTGGATCCTCGAATATTTAGCAATAGCAATGGAAGTGAGAACGTTGTGATAAAGTTGTCAAAATATGTCATATAATAATAACGTCATGGAGATGGTGGATGCGCCGAATGCACTATTTTGGTATATTTCCGTAGCCACGTTTGGTCCTAATTTAAAAAAAAAATCCTGTCTCATAATTCCTCATCTGAATTTTAAGAAACTTCCTCATGGTATGATCTGCTGGAATAATTTCCATCTGAAGAATAATTTCAAACAACTCTGAACTTCACAAAAAGCAATGATATTGCAACAGTGTTGCAATTTGCTTATCTTGAAATACTTTAGACTAATTGATATCTCCTATTTATTATATCAATTGGGGTACCTACCTTGCAGTCTAGACAGTGGTTGTAGCTGGAAAGTTAATTGTCGTGTTGAAATTCAGTGAATTGCAAAGGATGCATAATATTCGGACTACTGGTATGTTCAGATCTATATTGTAATGAATTGAGCTAATGCATTTCATACAAAATATTTTCAATTTTTTGAGGTGGATCAACTAATTCCTCGTTTTTTGTCACAAATAGGCATCAGATATCAGGTGAAGATATTGGGGTACCAATGATTCATTGTACAGGGTGTTCCCATTTGATATATCGAAGTTGCAACCACTTTTGCATTTTCAGAATGATCTGTTATCGGGTTGTTCGTCAAAAATGAAATTTATTCCTTGATGAATTCAACTTACAGCTCACGGAAATCCAATGTTCAATATTCAATTTGTATGAGAGTGAATAATTGGATGATAAACGATGACAAATTTAACAGTCTTAATGAGCTTTTGTGTTTATTTTTACCACTATCTAGTTTTTTCTTGTTACTAATTGCCTTCAGCGATTGTGATCAATTCATATGTGAAACATGTTTTCTTCGTCACTGTGAAATATTTTTTCTAGTTTTTTTTGCATATTTAGTATATTTATATATTATATTTTTATTTATATTTTTTAGAAGTAAATAAATTCCCACCACTTAACGTCTCAAAATTTGTTCGTTCAATGAATCGCGTCTTTACATAACGTTTCAGAATCCTCATATTTTTCTACATGCCCTTGAACCAAGTGAATTAAAAATATCATTTAATTACCAATAAATTCATAACTATCTGTTTCAATTATTCGCCATTGATTTTTTAGCCACAATATTGAAACGCCTTGTATAGGAACGCTCATTATTTTATGATGGTATCTTTGAAAATTGGTATGTGGTCATTCGACAAGATAGATAATACCGACAATTTCATTTAAAAACATTGTTTCCATTGATTTCTTTCGATGAATTCATTCCTTTTATAGACAAACTTCAGAATCTTGAACCCTCTTAAATGTGAACTTTAATTTCTTGATCGCCCTGACCGGTGTATTTACAGCATACCTATACCCGATCAGATTCGGTATCTCGATGTAGTTGTACCCAGTTATATAAAATACCAGTTAACAAAGGTCTCATTGAACATTTTACTCGAATCTTCAATACATATCATTTGCTACCATTCATTACAAGCTGCTCAGTGGAATCCATCGAATGAAATGGCGTAAGGAAGGACTATTTACCAACGGCCTATATTCATCCAATTTTTATGGCTTTATTCGTTTAAAGAGTTTTGAAGCATGTTTTCAATGCATGTTACATATTATACAGGGTCGCTGATATGTATGGAAACGGTCGATTATTTCCTAAAGTAAGATAGCTAGCGAAAAATGTTAGGATACATAAGTTGTAGGGTTTTTCAAAATCCATTAAGCTAATGAAACATCAAGTATACAGGATGAGTCAAAAAGTCAGGACGAAACAAAGTTGCTTTTTCTCTAATGGGACACCCTGTATATTATTCCATATTTCAATTCTGCTCGAAATTCTGAACAAAATTGATAAAGCGCATCATTTCCTAAATTCAACCGATTTCGAGATATCGAATTTCGAAAATAACTTTTTACTACTCTCAAATTCATCAAAGAGAAAACACGAAATGATGCATTTTATGAAAGTCACAAAAGGTGGAGTATGTGGATATTATGATTACAATTTAATTATAATTTTTTTACAGAAAATGAAAAAAGCATAATTGTTCAGGGTTGATTAAAATGCAATTAAAACAATAGAATGTATTTTTTAATGAATGTCCAGGATATTTGAAATTTTATGAAAACAATAGTTTAGACAGGAGGGAAAAGAGAGAAAACAAGTTTTGATAAACAACAAATTCTATTCTATCTAATTCTATCACCGAATCCTATGATCATTAAAATTTCAATAAGCTCAGTATTAGTTAAACGTGCCATTTTTGCGCGAAACTTATTTACACTAAATGTATTTTTGACATGTGTTGTCAAGATCATCACTGTTAGACAAAAGAACGACGCGGCGTTGTTATGGAGCTGGAAACTTTCAAAGGTAACTTGATGGACTATGATCTTAATGGACTAACATTTTTGGATAATTTATTATAAGTTATTTTCAAAATTCGATATCTCGAAATCGGTTGAATTTAGGAAATGATGCGCTTTATCAATTTTGTTCAGAATTTCGAGCAGAATTGAAATGTGGAATAATATACAGGGTGTCCCATTAGAGAAAAGGCAACTTTGTTTCGTCCTGAATTTTTGACTCATCCTGTATACTTAAGTTTTCATTAGCTTAATGGATTTTGAAAAACCCTACAACTTTTGTATCTTAACATTTTTCGCTAGCTATCTTACTTTAGGAAATAATCGACCGTTTCCATACATATCAGCGACCCTGTATGTATATATGTACTGTTTCAAGTCCCTATACAAGCTTCATTTGTACAGGGTGTCTCGTTTGAAATGAAACACCCTAAATGAATGATGATACGCCATTATCATCCCTTAAAATCCAGAATCTATGGATCTACAGTTCATTGGGTAAACGATTATATCAAGAGTTATCGAGGATGATCCGATTTCATTAGGGCACCCGGAGCACAACAGCAATGTGCTAAACTGAGATGAAAAGCATCAGAATCACAGATTGATTCTATACTTTTCATTACGAAGGCTTTGGTATTCTATTATTAGACCGGATGATATCGTTAAAATTGATTACTTCAGAACGACCTAACAAAGTGTAAAGTGTGTCACATTGATATGTATTGCGAGAAAATGCCATAAGGATAGATTGCTTATAAAAATAGTTTTCACAGGTTTTCTCAACGGGATTCAACGAAAAACCCTTCAATAATTTTCATTGGAATTTCTTATATTAGCAATATAATAATAATATTTGATTTGAACACTCCGCATCTCTGTATAACGTTCACGAAAATGATAATTGAACATTTTTGTAATCGGTTATAGATAATAGCAATTGGATGACTTTGCCTGTTGTTTCATGAATTGATATTCTTCCGATTGTACAGCATACTCACTGTGCCTACGATGGATATAAAAATTTGCATAAAATCATACCATACCGAGAAAACCGTTGGTACACTTTTTGATATTCGATAATTTTGTGAAAATCAACCTTCATTATCAACACCCGTTCCGGGCAACGTGCCTCAGAAAACGTTCTCTCCTTTCGCCTTTTTATTCAACGGTTGGACTTCGTTGAGTGGACGTTCACTAGAGCTAAACAATTGTTCCTTTCGAGCGCATGCGTTTGTCAGCATTTAATGCACTTTAATACACTTTCATAGCCAACCTAGATGTTATGGTCGGTCACGAAAAGACAACAGGTGTGCGACCGTTTTCGAAAATTTATGGAGACCGTCAGTTTAGATCGGGTGGCGTGTTTTTTCCTTTGGATAGCCTGCATATTCGCCAGACAATTGTCATGTCTCATCGATAAATTCATCTGTGTCGATTCGTGTCGGCACGAATTTTTGCAATGCACGGAAATACTGAGTTTTCCTTCGATGTCTTCAGCGTCCGGGAAGGCCATGACCGTTACACCGACCACCAAGCATGAGTTCGACACGGCCAGCATCGAGTCATGTGGGATGAGCCCTTTGACGTTGCAGAACATCCGAGAGCAAATGGCACTCAGTCTGGAGAGGACCAAACAGTTGGAGGACCAAGTCAAGTTGCTGCCGGATCTCAAGGTCGGTATGCTAGTAGGAGTGCATGGTTGATTCTTAGAGCTCCCCCGCCGGTACCAAAATGAACTTCATGTTATAACTATTATATAAACTATTTCATTTGCTGAGATTAGGCAGTGAAGGAAGTTAGTCGAGGAATTTCTCGACGAATTTAAAGCGTTTTTCAATGGATTATCAAGAATTGCTACTTCTACTACTCACTCCAAAATCCAATGAGGCCGTGTGCTACCGTTTCCAAATTCACACATTACATTAATCTACAAATCTAGTAACGTTTTCTATCCTTGGAAATGAAAGTTATCGGAAGTCTCAAGCGAATCAAAGAAATTTATTGTAAAAAATACATGGTACTATGTAACACAACACTACTGTTTTCTTGTCCAACTTTCTATACAGAACATATTGCTTTTGAATGTTGAGTCACCTAGGTGCTATCACTATACACAATCTGCACCTTTCGGAACTTTTTTTTCCAGACCAAACTGTGAATTTATAATTCTGTTTCCTTTCATAATTCTTTGTACTGAAATGAATGAAATTCGTTCCCTAGGTTCTTCCAGAAATCTTGTTATGAAATTTAATTTTGTATAGTTTCTGTGTTCACCAAAGGTTTGCAGGAGAATTAAAGGTTGTTTGAATACATTTTATTTCTATTTTATTAAGATTCAATGGAGATCAAAAATGCTCTGGGTGTTTTTACCACAACAATCTCTGATTCAAAATTGAATTCCAAAAATGACAATATCCAAGAAGCCACAAAATATTTCAATTCTTCATGCACCAAAATTCTCGACAGAATTCTACCCCATTCTCTCCACATTATGAATTCATTTGCAACTGAGACAAAATATTCATTTAAGATTCTACTGAAAATTTCTGCAAGAAAAATGCATTTCAAGTTGGGCTAATTTGTCTCTTTGCTCACTTCAGAATTGATTCAATTCAATTCTTCAAATATATCTCCATTATATCCATCTCCATTCTATTGTATTTTGGTTCAATCAGGATATGGATGCACTGTAGATTTCATTTGGAGGTAAATCGCCTCTTGAATGAATAATAAGTCGTTAAATATTCGTGTTTGTTATGATTAAATGGAAGATATTTTTTGGATCATCATACACACAGTTGATGACATACGATCCTCACTATCAGGAAATTCGAGTAGGTAATGAAATATCGACGACCGTTATTATATGGATATCACGCTCGAGTTAATGTGATTGCCTCGCCGAACATTTTAATCATTTCTAGACAAAAAGAAAGTATTATCTTTCACCTTTGAGATAAGATATATTGTGAAACTATTCTGATGTTCTTTGGCTGAGTTGTAGCAAAAAAAAATATCAAAGCAACTTTTTCATAACTTCCTTCTTCAGTCAGTTGAGGAATTTACTCAACCAATCCTTATGAATGAATTTCGTTGTGCTTGCACCTTATTATAATGCATATTCATCTTCTTGGCTTCATCTCATTGAACATTCCACAATTCTATTCTGTAGGAACAAATAACCACGCTGAAAGAAGAGAACAGACGTTTACTGCTGCGGTTGAAGTCAGAAACGTTGAAACTAAATTCTCTGGATGCCAACTACATCCAATCCAGCTATGACCGCCAAAGATCACATTCTTTCACAAACGCAGACAAAATAGATAATTCCACCAAAAAAGAATCTCAACCACCTCCTCCACCCCCTCGGAAAGATTTCGGCGTAATGTGCGGGGTACTGACAAGAACTGTCGGTGTCGGACACCAGAGTCCCAACACGAAAAACGTTTCGACGACAACAGTAGAAAACGATATCGGAGATAAATGGCTTCCAGAGAAAGTCAAATTCATGAACTACCAAAATGATATGAACTCTTTCAAAAAATTGGCGATCACTAAAGAAACACAAACGCCATTGCCAAGAGATAAACGAGATATAGGTATACAATTCCGGCCCGATGTATCGACAGTCATAGGATGTACACAAACAGTTGAGATAAAGAAACAAATGAGCCATAGAGGGGTACTGGCGAAAACTAGGACTTCCGACTTCACAATTCAAAAATGTGTTGAATGCTATTCCATAGGCTGTTCTGACGATACCGTGAACGATATAATCTGTGAGAAATGCAACGCTTTCAAGAGATCTGTGGCGGTAGGCCCTGATACCAACGAAGACATCCATACGTCACCGGTGTCTCTAGCGTCGTTGACGTCTCGAAGTAAATCCTTCAACTTGGGAGAAGATAGACTGAATCTAAATGCCAGAACCCGAACTATAGCATCACAACACGAGCCTAGCACCAAAAGCAGATCTTGCCAATCTGACTTGAAGGTTATATCTTTCTCGAAGTCTTGCCAAAGCGAACAAAACAGAGCTGACAAGAACACTCAGTACGATACGAAGGTCACCACATCCAAACATACTGACACTCAAGATCTGACGGTTCCGAGGAAGCACGTGGGATGCGACGCCAGGGAAGAGAGATCGCATACTAGTGAAGTAGCATGTAACACATATGGAGACACTTTTTGTGCGAAGTGCGAGAAAGAAAAAGACGGTTACAAGAAAGACGGTAGTAGTCCGACGCCATCCAGGATTCCTAGGCCCCAGATACCGACCACGCCGGTTGAGAGCAGGAAGTTCAGGAGGCAGGATACTTACACGAAAATCTATTCACCATCTTCGGAAACAACATCAATAACTAGGTGAGATTTGGAGATTGAAGGTTATCAATAGGGTACTGTTTTTCGGGGCGAAGGTTGAAATATTTTATGGACATCACGCAGGTAGGTATAGTCTCCAAACTATAGCCTGGGTATACCCACTAAAAACTTCACGCCCTTTTAGGCTCGTCTGACCGGAGTCTTCGATAATACTTAGGCCTCTTGGCCCATTATATCAGGCCTGTTGTTCTATCACACCCATCCCAGAATGTAATTGCCTTGTACAAGTTCTTCACTGGACGTGATTTGTATAATTTCTGCTTTGCCGATTGGTTTACTGAAGATTTGTTGTCGTCCGAGATCCACACTCGCACAGTATTTCTTTTCCATTCTGGTAGTTTCTATGTTTTCCTAAGATCTTGACAGACACTCGTATTGTGCGTCCTAATATATGCTCTGGGTTTGATTCGCTTTCTGGTCCTATGATTAGAAGTTATCAGTATATAGTGTACTGTGGTGGTAGGCTGTATTTCTTGCTCATCCTCATCCAGTATAATCTATATCTCTATCATTTTTACTTGAACGAGTATCCTTTTTATAATTTTATATCGATTGAAACGGTATTTCTATTAATAAATGAACAAATAAGATGAAAATACGCTGACACGCCGGATCTTATTTATGTTAGAGGACGTATCAGAAATTCAATTGTTTTTCTAGGGAATCAGCAGTTTAGTCAGTTAGCTCTTGCGTCTTGTATCATTAAAAAATAACTACATTCATTAACATGATATGGGATGTGGATACAGCTATACCATTGTTGCCAGATTCATGTTTCATTATCCTAACAGTTTAAAATGATTTTCTATATGAACTTCAATACGCCCCATTTTTCAGAAATGGCATGTGTATTTATACATGTTATGTCTTGCGTTAAGATTTGTGAGATAGTACACATCTCTTGGCATTGTGAACAATTACATCGACCAACACTGGAATGGTGAAAATCAATTTTGTGAGGGACAGGCGCGCCACATGCTATATCGTTGTACAGGGCCGTCTCAGCTTTGTGATCACGCCCGGGGTTTATTACCAACAAATAATTGAATTCACCGCAGAAGTTACCTCGGAAAAGTAGCGTTCAGTTAATCCTGATGGTATAACTGCTACTCGTAGACAGCATCCTTCATCAAGTTCAGAAAGTGTTGAAATGTGTCGGATTTCTGTATCGATTGAAAAAACTGACGAACTGACAAAAGACGTGATGGAAAATATTGTTATAGTTATGAGACATAGAATATATAAGGAGAATATAAGGATTTGGAAAAAAAAAATAAAATGAAGGTTGAGCTGGAATTCGAATTTGGGTTTGAAATTATTATATCAACAGAGATGAAAATGAAAACTGTAATTGAAAAAAAAAAAATGGAAGAGGTATTCAGCTCACGATGTCTAGATTTATGATTTACATTCTCGTCAAAAGTTTCCTCCTCCTGCTCTTTATTTTTTCAACAAGTATACTTGAATTATAATGAAATGTGGCATGTAGATATGAACGAATGTGAACTCATTTTTCACTGATCATCACTCTTCACCCGTCATCTATGACCATTATATGTCACTACAAAACACCAGAAGAATTTAACTGGCTGAATAATTGTTCAACAGATATCTATAGAGGAGGAATAGATTCTTAACTGCTGGAAGTACGTATTGTATTGTTGGAGTCAGTTATTATCTAAGTATACTTTCATACGACTTTCATATGACGGTGCAGTTGGTACATTGATTCCAGTCCATTTCGATAGTAGGTGCACTTATTGAGACGAACATAATCTTAGTACCCATATTCTCTCTCAGTAATTATATAAAGATAGCTATAGGTATTTTATTACTTTGGAGACGGCTCTGGCCTTTGGGGATGGTTGTATCAAACAGTCGGCGCGTCAGCATTGGTTGCCGACTGCATTTATTTACCCCATTATTTCATTATGCCTTGAATTCAGCTAATTTCCTTCTCTTTTAGAACTTATGGAAAAAAATCAAAATGCGCATTGCTCATACATGCATCAACATATTTTGCTCACCAGGTAATATTCTTGGATTACGTAGACATAATAGCTGTTGGTGTTTCTTAGTCCGAGTAGTCTAACTATCATAGTGAATGTTCACGAAACAATGAATCATTTTTTGATCGATCTACCACCTGTTGGCTACTGTACTGTGTGCATTACAAACAATACAAAATCTGACCGTTCCTTTTGTGCTCCGTCAGGTTATCGGGTCTAGATTTATCCTCGAAGGCCTCGAACGAAACAACTAGCCCATTAGAAAAAGTGAAGAACAACTTCAAGCTAGGAGAAGCTCCCGTACCACAAGCTCAAAACGGAATAGGTTCAGCTCCCATAACCAAAGTTCAAATTCAAGAAGTTACACTGCCTGTCACGGAATCAACTATTTTTTCCTCAATTCCAAACCAAAATAGAAAAAAGTGAGTACACACCATACTATATTTTCCTACATGTACACTCTGACAATACTAAGATTCAGAGAAAACTTCGCCTCAGATCAACTATATTGAAACTAGGGGTGATTCAATAAAAATATCTTTTATCAACATCTTCAAAATTCAAGGCATGATAATGAATCAATAAAAATATATTCAACATTTGAGAGTCACTCGTAATCATTCAAATCTTTGTCAATATTGATATAGTGGATATTTCTGTTATTATGGATATAATAGTTGCTCCGAATCATTGAACAAATGTCATTCTGGTATAGTTGGAAAATTTGATAATATTCAAATTCCCCATCATAGTATTATATGTAGTATATTATATATAGTAGTATTTTTTGTGTTATTCTGAATCTCCTATGTCGACATTTCTATTTATTGATTTCAATGTATTGATTTCCAAACCCTGAGAGCATTAGTGGAGATATCCACAGCACAACCCGACTTGCAGAAACACCAACGATTGTATATTCATCTTCCATCTGCCTTGAATGGGTGATATAATATTTCTTATAATAGGTGATGAATCTTAGCTGATGAATTTTTTATTAAATCACTCTATCAATCATGAAATCTCAAATCCTGCATGAGGTAAGGCGAAAATTAAAAAAACATTTCGAGATATTGGCTTGTAGTTCTGAGAGAAGTGATTCACAAAAAATAAAAAAAAATCCGGAGGAATATGGGACCATCCGAACTTTTTCTTTTTTTGTAATACTCTTTTTGAACACCTGGTGTATCATGTATGGCTGAAAATCTATGAGTTTTGAGCAATGAATCTTCAGCAGGAAGAATACAGCTTCTGAATGCTTCGATCCGATTGAAAATCACAAGATTTTTGAAAAAGTTAGGGCAACTTGAAAATTGTCAAAATAAGTCGTGGTCCAATTGATGCTTTGGGTACTATATATATCTCTCAGCAAAAAACTGATTAGTTTGTATTTGATATTCTCCTAGAGCTATTCCAAGTAAAGAAATGCAAGGTGCTATGAAGGTGCTCAACGATTCGCTCCTGAAGAACTCTTCGAAGCATCCCAAGAACCACAGCGCCATAGACATCATCCAGCAAGAATGGTTCAAAATATCGAGCACGGTGACTGCGAATCCTCTGGACGTCGAAGACTACCTCGATGCCTTGGAAGACATGTCCAACTTACTGCTGGAGTACGTTGTCAACATGTGCGATTCGAGCGGCAACACAGCGATGCATTACGCCGTTTCCCACGGCAACTTCGATGTCGTTTCCATCTTGCTGGATTCCAAAGTGTGTGATATCAATAAGCAGAACAAGGTCGGATATACGAGTGTTATGCTGGTATCCCTAGCTGAGGTGAGGTCCCAAACACATGCGAACGTCGTCAGGAGGCTGTTCCAGTTGGCTGATGTCAATATACGTGCTAAGCAGGTGAGAAATACAAACTGGAGTTTGAATCCTTGTTGATTATGCGATTGGTTTACTTACAATCTTCTTGGTCAGTGAAATTATATCCTCCGCTGTAAGGACCTGGAGCATTCCCAGTTGACCAAAACATGCAACATATTCCAATCAAGGTACATCCTCGCACAACAATGGTTAGTTGAAATAACATCACAAACTATACTGAAGTAAACGAATGATGAATCGGTCGGTGTAGTCTGAAAAACACCAAAAAAATACCATTCTCTAGTTCTAGCAACTTACAGTAATTTGTCATCTTAAAAATAGATTATCTTCCATCAGTTTCACAATACATCCAGCATGAAACACTGGTTATCTTATGGAATTGTCTAATCGAATTGAATTCTCCAATCAATATTTCGTGTGTCTTGGATAATATATACCGTAAAGAAGTAATGAATCAATTGGATCTCGGTGATGACGATGAAACACTGTTCTGTAAAAAGCACGAGTTGAATTTTAGATTCAAGTTGTAAATTTCAAAACGTGGATGAAACAAAGTTAATTTTTTCACTATTCTTGTGATGACGTCTGGGATGCCCCAGTTTAATCATCTGGATAAAACGTATGAAGCGGTTCATTTGGTTATATTTCAGATTCAAGTTGACCAAGTCCCAAAACTTTGTGATTGAACAAAGTTCTTTTCATTGAATAACATGCTTCCAATTTTTTAGCACGGACAAACTGCACTGATGCTAGCAGTGAGTCATGGTCGCCTAGATATGGTGAAACTGCTGTTAGAAGCAGGAGCAGATATCAACATTCAAGATGAAGACGGCAGTACAGCTTTGATGTGTTCCGCTGAACATGGTCACATTGAGATTGTGAAGCACTTACTGTGTCAGCCAGATTGTGACTCAACTATAACTGATGTGGTGAGTAATTCAGTGGTCAGTCATAACAAAATGTTTTCGGAATGGTACTGTCTCATCACTCTTCATCATTATTTATGAGTATTTTTTTTAAATTGATAGTTGTAGTTGTTCCGCAATATTTCATGAATCACGAATTGATTATTGCCAATTCAGAGAAATGATGTGGGTAGATGAATGGAAACTATTTAATAATATAGATAAGGCATCTAACCGATTCGACACTTTTTCAAGAACATGTACGGGACATCATGTAATTTGTGACCACCTTATTCTTATAAATATGGGTAATTTTGCGCTTATCCACTGCGATCCCAAAAGTGATCCATATTTTTTTCAAAAATATTTTGTACTACTTCCTATGGACCTCAGGATCCCAATTTTCACAATGAAAAAGGGTGGAAACCTGTAATTTTTGAGATAACCCAGAAAAAAGTGCGAAAATTCAACTTCTTTCTTGCGCCCGTTGGGTAGACATATGGCCAATCGGTCTTCCTTTGCTCTCACAGATTACTATTAATGCCTCTATTATACATTGAAGGAGCCAGGGACAAAGAAAAACATCCTCGAAGAATTTAGATTCATCTTCTTTAGCATTCTTGATGATGATCAAATGAGAATATGTGACATTTTGGCTCACAGAACTAGTTGTTCTGTCAGATTCTCATTTGATAGCGCCTTCAATGGAAAAAGCGAATTCATCATCCTCAAAGATACTAACGGCAGTGGATTCAACTTCTTCCAGGATAGTTTTCCTTTTTTACTCTTTTTGACTTCTGGGAATGATGGAGGTATAAAAAGTATCTTGTGTGAAAAATGGAACGCCGATTGGTTATGTTGTTTACTCAAATCGGGTCGAAAAAAGAGGTGTATTTTCACAATTTACGTGGATTATCTTGAAAAATACGTATGTTATTACCTAATATCTTATGTACAGAAAAAACAGTCGTGTGTTCGAAAAACAATTATGGGCTATTTACTTGATTCATCAGATCGACAGAGATCAAAATCCCACTATTTCTAATATATACTGGGTAACCCAAGCACCTAGGTATAACCTTTGAAAATTTCCTGAAAAATGAAATAACTCGATTTTCATGAGAAATAATTTTTGACAATTCAAATGAAATGATATCATCTGTAGTTTTTTACATGATAACTGTATGATTGCTGCTATGCTCTGATTCTACATCAATTCCCTGAACACATTAGTAGGAAATTTGGAATCGGTCAATTAATGGCTTTTCATACTTCAGATCTTGCAACTAGCAAAATATTTTTCAATTGATATAGCCGCCTTTGCCATAATAAAAGCTATGAAAATGATTTATATTGTGTCGAGAATCAATTTTAGAATTGAGGAAATTGCTTGGAAATTTCATTTCACATCACATACTGAATAATTTTGAATCGTTCTCTGTAAAATCATTTGTCTACCTATCCTGAAAAATATGGCAATATAGTTACTGATGTGTAATTTATATTGTTCATAGAGTCAATAATTATGAAATTCTTGTGATGGAGGAGAATTGTTCGAATTTCATTAGTCAGAAATTTTAAACTGCAATCTGCATAGTTTTTTCACAATCGTATTCTATATCTATTCATGCAAAAAAAATCAAAATTGCATATTCAAAATGCACGCTGTTTACTTGCTGACAATATGCCGTCCTATTAACAAATGAAAATTTGAATTAAAGAAGTTGATGGCATTTCCGGTTAAACCGGAAGTATATTATTTATAAAAGAATCTACATCAGATGCATTTTGTTCCATTGCACTCACCTGCAAATTTTCATAAAAATCGTTCTTTCCGTTTGAAAGAAATCTACTTGGTTCCATACTTTATCCCAACCCTGTATAATCTTTCACAATTATCGAGATAACTGATGTGATTTTAATTTCTGATTTCAAATCAAGTATAGATTTCTTCAGAAGTGAAAACAAAAAAGATTGAGAGGAGGTTGAAAAAACCTTGTATGCAATAACATGGTTCAGATGGTTGTGTGTAAATGTTTGGAGCAAGTTTGGTCAGTATCATTGCAATAATGGGTAAAATATGGTCCCAAACTTTCACGGATATACTCCTACTTCATAACAATCATCTAGTCTAGAAGATAATGATTGATCGGATTAGAACTCAATATGACTGATATGGCAACCGTTCCAACTTTTTTATGATAGGATGGCAGTACAGCGTTGAAAATTGCAATGGAGGCCGGACATCGCCACATTGGTGTACTCCTGTATGCCCACGAGAGGACTCTGCCAAAGACCCACAACGCGAAAGTGAAGAAAAATAAATCGATGAGCCCCAAAAGTACCCCGTCGTCTCCTCTACCTATCAGAAGTAGCCATCGTGCCTTAACAGATGCAAAACCTAAATAAGAATATTAATTTGTTAACTGTTCATATGTTTATTGCTGAACGTGAGTTCAAATAAAAACAGGTGTTGTTCAGCATCTATTACGAGATGTTCTCTTGAAGGAATTTGGCGGTTTTCTGAAATGTATATAGTGAGCAATGAGGAATACATCAACAATTTTTTTTTCGGTCTACCTACTCGGAAATACTGAGAGGAATCAACTACATTGTCCAAAACTGAAGAAGAATAGTGTTTAAACAATATAAAACTGTACAAACTTGTGCCGGAACTTCGATCGCTTGTTCGCACTATTGAAAAGGAAATCATAATTAATATGTTAATTTGTTATAACGAGAAATATACAGCGAGTACATAGGTTACAGATTAATAAAACATATTCACATAAGTTGTATGTAGCTTGGAGTATTGTGCAACTATGACTTCAATCCTTTCAAGTCTGAGGAAGCCAATCGATTCGTTTTTGCGAATGAAGCTGCTTTCAGCATGTAAAAAATGGTATTACTGACTGTACTACTATTATATCTAGTTGGCGCTTGAGACGCCGAAGTTTTCGAACGTTTCAAATTAACACTGAGTAAGGATAAACTAACTAAACTAACATCATTTCCGATGGATTACTCTTGCAAGCTGATCTATACAGGGTTGATTAAATTGGAAGAAAAATTACATTACACCAATGTTTGAAGAAATCTGGGATTCGTGTCGGTTCTTGAGAAATTTTGTAATAAACTGGTAAACCTATTGAATGGAAATTTGTGAACTTCATTTTTTATACTACTGCAATTGGATTTTCCCGGCCTAAGATGTATTAACGATTTACCATCTCACAATTTATTAGCTGTAAAAGGCCTGCAAAATTCAATAATTTTGAGAACGGCAGTTTCGGTTATTTCCAAGTATTACTCAAGCAATGAATTGTAGCAATTATATTGAACTATTCTGATGTTTCATAGCTTTTCTGATACAGTTTTATATTTTTCTTTGACTACACCGATAATCAAGCATCTCATAGTTTGAAATTAAGTAGATAATTATATAATTATAAATAGATAATTCCTCTCAGTTTCCTTGGCAGGAATTTAATTAGGTGAGCTAAAAACTTGCAACGATATATGATCTAACGAATGTATTAATGAATCTGTCTATAAATTTAGTATCAAGAATGACATTATGATAACTAGTCGAATAGATTAGAATTGTTGATTCACTATATGTTGATAGATACCGTGTTGTTGTTACCGTATTGTTATATGGATTCGCTCTTTTCTCAACTATATCCCCACTATACTGTAGGAATGGAACTGAATTGATTTGTTATCAAACATGTACAATGTGAAAATAGTTTTGCTGAGTGAAAAAACCTACACAAAACATTTTTTTGCACGAAACTTGTAGAAATCATCACATTTTTGAATGGATGATCACTCAAGTTTATGAATATCTGGTTCCAGAAAGACGGGGAGGGGAGTTTTAATGTATTTGTGTATTTTTCCAATTCTGAAATCTTTTATCAACCATACTCCCGATGAGTTTGTTAAGTTTGAAAAAGGCTCAATCCTTCAAAAAGAAAGAATTGAATGGGAGGAAATAGCGAGTCGCTAGATGACGTTGGATAATGTGTTGCCATGTTCGTTTTGTAAGAGCAAATTTGCCATCATACAATCACACCAACAAATCCAGATATTTCATAAAATGGTTGATTATCGTTTATAAACCATTTCAAGATGGATTCTACGGGTTTAACATCACGCCCATCAAATACACAAAAACAACTCTCTAGTTCGTTTCAAAATACGACAAAGGTCGCATCCATTGTGATTTCCGTAACATTATTTTAGACTATGTTTTAACATTTTCACTTTCTTTAATTAAACAAAAAATCCATAACATTCCAAATTGTGTTTGTCCCATCAATATTTTGTACCATACTGTATATTTCTACTTTGAATAAACTTACTGTTTAGATCTAATAACTTGTTCAAACAACTATTTTCTGAATACTGGGCGATCCAAGAACTGATTGGAAGTCTGTTTATAAGTGGATTCTGAAAGCAGTGTGGTTCGACGCCCATAGCATAGAATATTTCATATTTGCTTGTATTATTCCAAATAATATGAGATACGAGTACTATTGCAGGCACACGTGCAGTAAGTATATTATATTTTATGCGGCACAAATGGAAATAACGAAGGTGTAATAATTAACAATCAATGAATCAACCAGTTTTGAATAAGGTGGACATCCATTTCACAATGTTGGTCTTCTTATTTAATGAAATCTCGTTTTCTATCTCATCATTATACTAGGTCACTTTTGATGAAAATGAAACTTGTATCCATTAATTATGAAAATTTATATTAAAAGCACACTGATGGTTTAATACATCCATAACTCCAAAAAAAACATCTATTCATAACCAACAAATAACCATAAATTATTATCAAAACTAAAACGTACTATTTTCATTTGTAACAACTCCTACAAGAGGCTGTTCCTCCCTTCTCTTCATTCTCTCACATTTTGGACATGGTTTTGATGAATTCAAGCAGTTTTTATGATAAACAGCATTGCAAATATCACAACGGTAAATTTCATCAACATCAAATGGAAATAAGGCTTTTGGTTTGTTGCACACTTCACAAAAGAATCCTTTTTGACTGCAAAGCCAACAATTGTGAACATGCTCTACTCCAAAATCAACAACTTTTTGCAGTTGCTGAGCTAGGAAACCATTCCTTATGTCCGATAGATCCTAAAAACATTTCAAACCATTGAATCTGCTTCTATACAGGGTGATTTACTCAAGAATGCAAAGAAAATAATGGTGTATCAGTGTGGTACCAGAAACAGGGTCTGCAAAATTTCAGAGCAACCCGAATAAATTTATAGAGATTATTCGAAGTGAAAACCTGAAGATCGGCCGCTGAGCAGCGAAACACTTTCCCTTTTGAAACACAGACTGATGTACTCCACTTCTAGTGACCTCCTGATGTTGCCAACTACATCATGAGATTCATAAGCAACAAGATATAGGGTCTAAAAATCAAAATAAATCTGACCAAATTCAAGAACAAATTCAACCTGGAAACCTAATAAAATCAAAAACTTTCTTCAATATCCTATTATCATATGAGCTCCACAAGGTCAACGCCCATCAAAGGCGTGCATTGTCTAATAATTGTGGGGTATTTTTCATTTCCTCTATATAATTCATTCTTTTCAATTTTAGTTGATTCACACCTCATTTGGTCTTTTCTTTGCATTCATAGGTGGAGTACTTATTACTTATTATTAACTTATTTGCTATACAAGAATCCATTCCAAGTTTGAAGTTTGAAAATGAAGATTACATCTTGTGAAAAATAGGAGAATCTGCATTTTACCACAACAAAAAATTACACTTCATATATCTTTACTCACCAAAATAGAATACTGATGTATATGTTCATACATATACTCCCTGGGCCACATCTGCTTTTGCAGTTGCTCTATGACTGGTTCACGGCAAGTGAAAAGATATGCCCTCAAAAAATTCAGCTGATTTCTCAATACCTGCAAGTGTGCCATTTCCTCAACCACACTGTATATAAATGGATTAAGAACCTGTGAATTTGAAATTAATTACAATCACTGAAATAAATTAAATCAAGAATATTTCGAAATATTTTCATCCCTCAGTCATTCAAATCACTTCATAGTTAAATTAAGTATATTTTATATCATTTGTCCATATGAAATTGGTAATTTTAGGAATTGAATTCTCACATCCCCCAGTTTCACATTGAGCAGCAGATGCATTATTTCAACTTATTATAAGTTTGTAGATTCAATACTATCTGTAAGTTTTTTGAGGAGGTGGTACATTCATTTTCCAGCTTCCCACAAAAAGCTGGAAATGGAGAATTGAAATAATTTTTAAGCAGTATTCTGAAAGAAACGAAAGTTTATAGATTTCCTAATATTTGCTCTGATTTGATTTCCTAAATTTGATTTTCTATACCTAGCAAATTTCTGGACCAAGATAGAAGAAAGGCAAAGTCATTTTATAATTCAGTTACCTTAAAATCAAGTAAAGGATGGTCCTTAACTTCCTCAATGTACTTCTTTCCTTTTCGAGATATTGAATATGTCTTGAAATCCCAGTTATGTACAATCCTAGCTGGTATTTGTACTAGCTCACTGCTTATACAGTTATCACAAAAATAATCTCCAGTAAATGAACATAACCTGTGAAAAAACAAGAAGAAAATATATCCCCATTGAAATATTGAGTAATGAACATTAACTTCTCGACTTACGTTGATTTATTTGTGAAGCCCAAGGAGCATTTACAATCAGCACACTCGTAGTTTTGATTATCAAGTCCTCTTTCTCTTGCAACTTTTCCAATTTGAACAGCTAAGGCAGTTGCTTCTGACTTAGTCAAGTGCTCGGGAGACACAATTGATTGTGATTCGCTTTGTACAACCTTGACAAATCATAAAAATATTACATTGATCTGAGGTCCACTATAACTATGATATTCATTTCAAATTATGATATTACCAAAGAGTCTGAACTGGAAAGTTTAACATGAACATCTCCTGAAATGACTCATTAGATAAGTATATGAAAATATATCACTTGGGTAAAATCCAATATCAATTTTTACATTGATCAGATATAAATGTTTCTAACCCCATTATATGGAAAAACAATGGTTATGAAAATGATAACAGTAATTTTTTTCGTGAAATTGCTCATGATTACATCCCATTTTTCTCGGTTTAAATTCCTGAAATACTCACAGTTCTTGAATTTGTAGAATCATAAGTATTTCGCTCATCTTCAAATTTCCGCCAAACCTCCCTGATATCAGGAGTCCTGATACAACCTCCACTCAGCATATTGTAACTCTCTATCAGTGCATTGTAGCTAGCCTCCATAGATTTGGACTCAGTCATTGTTTTCTCTTCCTTATCAAGTTCTTCATTCTCATTATCAGCTACTTCCTTTTTGAGAGCTATTTCTGTTTCATCAAATGACCAACCAGATCTTCTGTTCAGAGAATTTCCTATGTTGTAACTGACATTTTCAGAGTCTGAGCCCCTTTCTGGGTCAGAACTAATAGAAGGCTTGTGATCATCAACACCACTGGACGATTTGTTACTGGTTACTTTCTGTTTATCTTTGTCTAAAATGATTCTTAGAACTTCATCTTCTGTCAGAGCCACAATCTGCCTCAAACCTGACGACCCCTGCGAAGTTACTGACATTGCAGAACTAAGAGATGCAGTCTCTGAACTAACTTCAGTTATGTTCTGCACTATCAATGTATCAGTGATACTTAGAGCTACATCATCACAGGGAGCAACAGGGACCGTTTTCAAAGTAGGGGACCATATTCCAGCTAGAATTAAACTTGGCAGTGGCCAAGAATTCAGCAAACTAGAGTTGAATGGAAGAGTGAACGTTTTGAATGCTTCTACACCTTCTATCAACCGTTGAGCTACATCTAATAGTTCAGTGTCTCTCATGAATGCATCCACTTTGTAATACGATTTCAAAGCTGAAGAGTCAAGTCTCATGGTCATAAGGTAAGAAGACAGAAGGCAGTCATTTAGCGCTAGGCGTATCCAAGCTCTGCATTGTCCAACTTCACTTGATATCTGAGATAAACTTGTTATCTGAAAAGTGAAATTATTGAATCAAATTGAATGAATCTAATCTGCAAACAAGCTGAAGACAGTAAAGAGTAATTAATTGCATAGAAGTTATTTAGAAGAGATTCCTGAGAATAATCTTTAGGAAAAAACTACAGGACTTGTTATATAGATGTTAATATAATAGATATCAGACAATTATACTACTGAACTGTACATGCCTCTTTATATAAATCCAACTATATGGGTTGGACTATATGAAAAATGAATAAATATCAAATAATGATATGGTTACTCAGAATTATGTATTTATATATGTAAAATTTGGAAAATTAAATTTCAAAATATTGTTATCCACCCACAAAAATTTTCGTTCTTTGGTTCCTTCATTATAACTAGGTATAAACTGAATGTTGTTAATGATAATTTGCCATCTGAAATTATTGATTTATACCCATTCAATATATACCACATCAAAGCACATGTTCTTGAAAATTATTGTTTCTGAAATCAAATTGAGAAAGAAAATATTTGTCGCAGTGATGTGCTAATAGTATCCAAAAATAATAGAAAATCTGAACTCACTTGGTCAATTATTTGACGATGAGATATAACCAGCAAGGGGGCCCAAAAGCTTGGTTCTGGCTGTTCATCCAGATCAGCAAGAGCTTTCTTGAATCGGTGTGTCAACGTATCCCTGAGACCATGCAAGAACATTGCTTCTAACACATTACACAATGTATTAGAGGCTTCTATGATATCATTACTTTTGGAAGTTTTGTTGTCATCAATACTGGCATACTGTGTTGCTTTCACACTGTTAGATAACTGAGATGTCAATGACTGTTTAATAATATTGTCTTTGTTGTTATCTAATGAACGTACACTCCGAAAAAACTTATTCATGTTCATTTGTCACAATATTTCTCTTTTAGACCAAAATGTTCAAGAATATCCACAGTTTTTTCACAAGCTACACCTTCCCTAACTACACAAAATTTCCCAGTTTCTGATAAGTCCACAACAGTAGATGCACTACTAGTCAATTTCAATTTTCCCCCATCAAATATAGCTGGCAGTTTGCCCCAGATTGAACAGAATTCACTAACTTCCACAGCACTAGGTTCATTACTCAAGTTGGCACTAGTTAGAGCTAATGGTTGCCCAAGTCCAGAAGCTAAATTCCTTATAAAGTTGTAACTGGGGATCCTAATACCAACTTTGCCATTTGAAACTAAAGATTTGTCCAAGGTACTGTTGGTAGATTCTAGAATAATTGTAACAGGTCCTGGCAGTAATGCTTTCAGAATATTCTGTGGGAGATGTTGTACATGTGCCCAAGTAATGATATCACAAACTTCACTCAAACAAATGGCCAGTGGTTTGTTTTCATCTCGACATTTTATACTATACAGTTCACTTATGGCTGATACATTTGTGGCATCACATGCGAGACCATATACAGTATCTGTTGGTACTGCAATAACAGAACCCCTTTTGAGAAATTCTATAGCTATCTTTTCTGCAGATGCATTGTAAATTGGTATTTGAACAGCCATAGAATGAACAGCAGAGTTTGCTATTGTGGATAGTCTATTTATTGACGTTAAAAAGACTGTCTTAATCGAGAGCATTTAAAATTTCAGTCACGCCAATTATGATTGCAAGTTGGATTACAGCAACGATAAAAGGTAGTCATTGGTTCATCAGCAGATCTTGTCTGTAATTGCATGAAGTATGCTTTATCATGGCTACACTTTGGACAACGAGCTTCCGTTGAGTCAACGTTTTTCCAAGCCTCTTCTCCACCTAACACATCGTCAATTTCCTGCAAAAAAAATGGATCTATATTGTGTGAATCAGGATAGTAAGAGATATCACCTCACCTTCAGTTTATAATAATTCCTGTAAGTTATCAGTCTCTTCACTGGAAAGGAGACCGGACAGACATTGCAAATGAACTGTAGTTTTCCAATGGTATTCTCTTCAACAAATAACAAATTGGAGCAGAACGGACAAAAAGCCACCATATTATATTATGATGGATTTGGCGTCGTTGTTGGCGATTCGAGTCATGAGCTGAATTTATGTAACTTATGCGAACCAATTAAACCTTACTACAGATCGAATTATTTACCTATCATAATTCATAAATAAATATATGAAAAAAACGTGTGAACGTCAATGCCAATGCTCCAGAAATGACAGTGGCATGTGACATATGCCAGCCAGAAAACAGAACACAGAATCACACAGCTCATAGCTATTCCTACGAACAGGAAAAACCTTATCCTTAGGAGTTCCTTATCCGTATGAAGTTTTAGGCGCTATTTTCTACTTCTTCGTATGCTATAGGCACAGGTTACCTATCTAGATAGGTGATCTGTGCATAGGTAACATGACCAAGACTGTTTTATTATTCTACTGGAATCTGCGTAAATCGATTCCGAAGGATACAATTGCCTTGTGATTACCTGAATTACCCTCATCCAAGGGTCTATATTTACATCATGCCCTTATTTAAGGATGAAAGGAACATCTGGAAAGTCGAGTCGGAAGTCGCCAACGTGTCAACGTGAATGTTGGTAGCATTGATGAATTGAATAATCTCCAGATCTATCAACTATACTTCAGGGGCTAATACAAGCAAAGATAATTTTCGTATATTTCTTTGACACTAGGAAGCCAATGTTAGTTGTACTATCAACATTGATGTATTGTCATAGAATAATTGTTTAGTATTACATCGATTGATCAACTATAAAAACAGGAAGCGCCACCTGAGCGGCTCTTTTAAAAGTATATCGAATACAGCGCAGATGCCTAGCTACCCACATCGAGATATCATCAAGTATACCGAATCGCTAAAAGGTAGCAGTAATACCGTAAAAATGCTCTGGTGGCACAGAATACTTCTGAGCTGGTGGCTTATATACAAGACAGTGGTGATTGAGATGGTTAATTTTTGCCTATTTGAAATTGAACCTTTAGTTAACTAAAAGAGAAATTCACATTGTTTCTAGAAAAATTTGGAGATACAGAAATATATTTTTAATAAAAAACTAATCTCGAAAATCTCAGGTGGGTTTTCAGTGCCGCGTGGCCTGTTGAGCCTCTTATGATTTTCAATGTCTTTCTGCTCAAAGTGAGCAGGTCTGCAGTTTGCAGTTCTTTATTGACTTTCGATCCTTCGATGGATTATTCTTAATATATTATAATTTTATATTTTCCCAGCAGTTCCTATGGTTTTCTAAGATCCAGTCTTATTTATTATAGACACTCTCGTACTGAGCGTTTTGGCACTCCCAGTATCTGCCTTTGGTTTGGCTCGTTTTCTGATCCTCTCCTCGAAAGTTCTCCAGCTTTTTCATCACCTGCTATTCCCTGATTTCCTGGCACCCAGATCAGCTTAACTCTGTTCCGGTCCGGTAGTATTCTCAGTACATACTTTGGCTATGGTTACGGTCATAGACTTATTATCCTGAGGAGACGGAACATCTCATTCATAAAACTGCTTTTGTTTTGAAGCAATGATTGAAAATGAACTGCACGTGTATGAGAAAGACTACCGATCGAACCTCTTTGTCTTCACCAACTTGTTGGCAACGCTGTTATGTTTATGTGTCTTGTTTCCCTGATTTCAGCCAGTGGCGTACCGTCCTAATGGTTCCATAACTTGGAAATATATTTTATCTATAACTATATTATTAAATATTGTTCTGTCGAAGCGTCGTGTTTGTTAGTTAAGAAGACAAACATATTCCGTTTGATTATGAACAAGTTACGAATGTACTCTCGATGAAAACATGTAATTTCTCTCTGTATATGTCAATCAAAATTCTGAAAAATTAAACATCATTGGAAATATATAACCAGATTCTTGTCAGTACCTGTAATTCCCGATATTATGTTCAACTGAAACAAGTGCAATATCATATGCATTCAGACAGTTGTATAAAATTGAATTTCCTTATAATTTGCACACAAATTTCTCTTTTTTGATAAAAACAAAATACACAGCTTTCATACTTTTAATATTCATATAATACAACGAATCTATTCGGATAATTATGACACATTTTGATTCATTACTGGAAAAAAGGTGTTGGTTCAAATTGAACTGCAAATAATGTGATGTTGAAACAATGGAGTATTAACTGCAAATTACCTATCAGATGCGAACTGAAACGCTGAATGGCATGGTAGTGGATTTGCATCTGGCCTCAAGTATTTGGAACCACTTTTCTTTGTTATGACATCCTTGAATCGAGATGATCAGAACATACATAAAGATATTTGCTCAGACGATTTTCCTGCCAGCCAAGAAGAGATGCCCAAATTTTCCTTTTTTCACTATCAGCGGGAAACCTGAAGTAATACAGAAATAGGTTAACAGGAATAAGTTGCTTAGAATTTTTGATGCAATGAACAAGAAAGTCTATGCCATGAAAACATGAACACTACCTAAATCATTAACAATCATGAATAAACAGTACCTAATCATCATATATTCACGCCACTGGAATAACAAACAAATTTGGAGGTTAGGTATTCCAACTTACTTGTTAAAAGAAACATCAGGGCTGGAATTGTCAAGTTTTTTGCACACTTGGCATTGACTAACCATATTGTCCAAAAATTCACTCTGAATTCCACAATATTTATTCAAAGTCACTAAAAACAACACTTCAAAACACAAGATCACTCGTCTGCAACACCGCAACGAGAAATGGGCAGATCGCAGTTTCGTAGTAAAAATCATTCATACAATAGGCGTGGCCTGGACGCGCCGATGTCGCTTTGTGGGTAACAAATCCTATGATGCTACAATGTGATAGTTCACAAAATGAATATTCGGTAATTCCAACGTGTACATTTCAGGTTTTCATGATATATAAAATACCGTTCAGAAAAATGTTCCATTGAGACTGTATTACTTGCAATACAATGAGAAAATGATATGAACGTGTCAATAATTATTGCAAATCTCGTTCTCAAACTGGAAATATGGCAACGACACTTTCCAATCGGTCACACTAGTAGCCTACAGTGGACCAGATATTGGCAATGTCTGATCTTCTTTGAAAGTAAATAGTTCCGTCTCCTCAGGATAATAAGTCTATGGTTACGGTCCATCTAATCTTCCTGCAAGAAACCGCGACAAAAGAGAAAACATGCACTATTCGATGATAGATATTCAAATCCAGTTTTCTGCAAAGCTATCAAGAGTCACGGTTGACTTATTACGGACGTAACAGTTCGTATTGGTATTTGTTGAACCGTCAGACGAACGATCATATCTCCAACATAGATCGGTCAGTTATTATCACCTGCTATACAACAGCATGGCGCCTTGTCTAACATCCCACACACAAGTCTTTCACTCGATCCATAGCGAGATAAACTGATCCGCATAATTCAAGGGTCTCGCAGATATTGTTACGCCCCCGTGTGTGAGCATATAGATATTCAGCAGAAGCTTCGAAGAATGACGAACATCTATATGCACATGCTTAACGGTAGTTGTCATTTTCGGAGCCCTACCCAAACCACCAAACATATATTCCATATATGTTCGGTGGCCAAAACATCAAAAGCTAGCATTCGGCGAATTGATATCGGTTTCATTCCAATAAAAAAATCCACAACTTATAGTACCGCCTATTTGAAAAAGAGATAGATAGAATTCATTCAGTAACGTGGTTTCATAAATTTATGTGAAGTTATATGAATCATATGTAAGCTACAAACTCTGGGCATATAACTATTTCAATCATCATTCAATTGAATTCACTGTTACCAATATAGATTTGGATAGATTTATATAAACTTGGCCATCACCCACAGTAGTAAAATGTTGATCATTTTTATGAAAATCAGGAGATAACAGTGTTTGCTAGAGGTATTATATTAAATTAAACTTTTATATAGATAGATGGGAATTTATTTCCTACTACTCATAGGTAGTTACGAATACTTCGAAGAATGTGAAGCAAGAGAATGTGGAGGAGTGTGCTCAGAGCTACATACTATAGTGTAACACACCCT
Source organism: Gastrophysa polygoni (assembly GCA_963576655.1). Taxonomy (NCBI): domain Eukaryota; kingdom Metazoa; phylum Arthropoda; class Insecta; order Coleoptera; family Chrysomelidae; genus Gastrophysa; species Gastrophysa polygoni. The sequence continues at coordinate 7,122,717 of OY755085.1, forward strand.
TCGGGGATGTCAAGTGTCACGTTATACACAGAATACTTAATGAAGCAGTCACTTCGTCAGAGGGTAGCTATCATTGACAAATGCCAACCCCACTCTAGAGGAACAGTTATGCTGTGATAGGAAGTACCGAGGGAAGTACCTATGTATATACAAGGTGTTCAGTAGTAAACATACCCAAAAATTCAAGATGTCATTCCTTCCGTTATTTTAAGTATATTTTGTTACACAGATTTTTTTCGGAGATAATATTTTGCAACAAAAACAATATCCAATTACTTGAATAGAACATGTGAAGCTCCTTGATCTACAAGGACTATTGAACATTACTATATACCTTCAGCTAATATGAATCTCAAATTCAGTACCAGCCAGCATCTAAAAGCAGCAAGTACGAATTAACCATGAATATAATACAAGACAAAATGGTGCTGTTGTACCACTAGCAGAAAAAACAATAGGGCAAAAGTGTTATGAATTTCTTGGCCCAAAAACTTTCAATGAGTTGCCACGAGAACTGAACGAAATAAACTCACTCACATTGTTCGAGATAAAAATAAAAACTTGGTTTTTCTATAAAGCTCTATATCTACGGATAGAACATGTTATAAAGTCTAGTCCAATATGAAAGTATATCTTGTAATGTTCATTATGCAAAGGTGCAGTTTTCGTTGTATTGTTTCCGTCTATTCGTTTCTCCATGCAAGTGTAAAAAAAACTATGCTCCTTTTTATTCACAACATAGTTTCATACTTTTTCATTGTATTCATCATACTAGAAAAAATATAAGCGAAGATCCTTGCCACACTGACTAACACGATGTTCCTCGAGCATTATAGGATTTCCTTTCGTGTGTTGTCAAAAGATAAAAAAAACACATGGATTAATTTGCTCTGTGGTTCCATATTTTCCATCGCAGTCGTGTCGTCAAAAGTAATGACTGAAGACGGCCCCATGGGTAATAATCTACCGAGTTTCAAGTTCGGTCGAAACAGATTGATGGCCCAATACATTGGAATAATTCATCGAAAGACAAAATATCCCTAGAATGACCCCTTTGATTTTCACCGCATATTCACTGAACACCCTGTACACGAGACAATTTATAATCAAATGAATGCATACTAATTTAACAATTGGGCTTTTTGGGCTAATGATGTCTCGAACATGTGCTCTCGGAAATTTTGGATATAATAAATTTTGCTTTTTACATAACTTATTCGAACCAGTTTATGTGTTCAACTTTTTTTGATAATTTGGCCTCACGATCAATTTAACATTCCTGGATCATTTTTTGAAACGACTGCACCATTACGTGGTGCACTTTGCTTTGTACCGGCACCGACATTTTGGCGGACAGAATACCATAACTCATATCCACTTCTTCAGTATCAAGGCGGTACTTTGTTGTTCCTTCGAAGGAAGTTGCTTAGACACAATATGAGGTGTACAGATACTTATGATAGAGTCATGAAGTCGAGATCAAGACTTGTCGACATGTTTGATTAGTAGAACACATTGTTTTGTTTTAAATATTAGCTGGAACCTCAGTAGCAGAGAATATTGACTGATGGTTAATTGGTATTGATACAATATTGAAGGAGTTGATTTATAATCAATATGGATACAATATGGATTCGATCAGACAAAATTCACACAAGATTCCTTTTTTTTTCGCGATATTCGAGAAATTAATCATGATACGTCAAATTTCATACCAAGATAACCAATGAGCTTAAAAATGCGCAACTTTGTCCGATTTTTGTCGACTCCGTATCACTTGAAATAACCGAGATCCCCATGTTTAAGCTCGAAAACGGACACCCTGTTGAAAATAAAAGTTGTATATCAAAAGAGGAGCTGTTTCGATACGCATTTTGGTGCCATAATAAGAGTCGCAAAATGAAGAAAAAATATTACTTCTCATTAACTCTGTGCCTACATGCCGAAGAAAAACCATGGTTATTGATTCTCTATTTCGCTAGGACGAAATTATTCAACTGGACAATGGATTAGTCGAATATAATGATCCAATGCTTTTAGTTCGATCAGAGAAAAAAATACACAATCGGATTAGGTATATCATCGAGAATGCAATTAGGCTAGATGTGAAAAAATACATTCGTTGTGTTTCGTGTATTGTGAAAAAACCTTCGTTATAATGGTATGAATCAATGAATATATTCCACCCAACAATATTGTGAAATGATAAGAATTACGCAGTCGAGCATAATGGACCCTCGGAAGAATCAACAACACGTTCTTACGAGTTGGTAGGTACAGGGTGAAATACAATAATGAAGAATGAATGAAAAATACCTTATGATTATCAGGTAATGCACGCCTATAATGGTATACCTTGACATGATGGACATACACTGTGTGTATGGCCAGTCAAATCACATCGAATTTGATTACAAACATTGTCACTTTCTATCCACTGTGTCACGATGTCGAATGTTCGCGCATACAGAACTTTTCATATATGGCCAATCAGAATTGTTTCGCATACAAAACTTCTCATGTATTTCCAATCAGAATTGTCGTGGTAGGTATTAAGTTGGTGTAATCAGAAAAGATAATATTCCTGATCTCAGATACACGCGTTGTAGAAGGAAGCATAGACTGGTAGGTAGGTAGGTATCGGTTGACGAACTTTTATAAGGTATTCATGAAAACATTCAATTTTGATCAACCGCGCGATGTCGAGGTTCGCATTATTAATTGACGATTGAGCACGGAAATAATACGTCGTAATTCACTTGATAACCACCGAGATGAACACAGTCTTTTCAAATGGAACTAGATAGAGGTCATCGTCTCTAGAGCAGCAAACTGTATACAATAATGCATCTGTCATCACCTATCGTCAGCTCTTCTCAGTATTTTCTTTCAATCAACGTGGAGTCAACCGAAAATCAGAGAAAGAAAAAATGACGTAATTGACTTTGTTGTTTTACCGATTGCGTGGTCTAATTTCTCTTTATTTTGTTAGATCTTGTTTCTGATCAGTGCATGAAGGAGGGTGCATCAGTCTGTGTTTTTGCAAAGGAACGTGGTTTCGCTACCAGTGGCTTATTTGCCACTTCGAAAAACTCAGAAAATCAGGAGCTGCGTAAATGTTTTGGAATGACACCGGGACCCCCGGAACCTATTCACCCTCCATATATCTCTACTTTCGATAAAGTAATTGTAAGTGTGAGGATGATGAAGTGGAGTTTTATTGAAGTTCTGAGGTAACGTGGTTGAAATGTTCGTTAAATATATATTTATCAAATGGGGTATCAAGGGGATCTCTCAAGTTCTTCCTAAATGAAAAGGTATTCTCAAATCAGCAAATACAGATCATAAAGACACGTATGTTGAATATATAATTTGAATGCTTGCCGTATAATAAATCTGGCATTCAAAATGCTATTTTGGATTCGAGAACCACAACCTTGTATATGCGATATGAGATATTAATTTGATACCAATACGGGCGTCTTCATTCATGCATTCAATTTTTTTTCCGACTTCCGGAATACTTTGACTGAATCATACTGAATTATATAGACTAATTATACAAAGATCAATATGTATAGAACATCACACACAATGATTGAACATAGCGTGTATGACAAGAGTTAACGGGCATTATGGACTGGTTGATTGATGCAGTTGAAATATTCAGTGATTTGTTTTCATTTCCTGCAAAAAAATCATTGATTATTCGCAGTTAATTGCGATGTCAGTCTCATTTATATTCCTAATAATTATAACATGCCTAAGCCTGAACAGGACAATGCATTTAGGAAGGGAAATTTGATATCGATGTCGAATTGAAGCTGAAAAATGTGAACATGGGAAGTTAGGAGTGAAGACGAATCAATTATATGTTTCGTACTAACTTTCGTTTCGAAGCTAACTGAGCTTCATTTCAGTTCAATTGAAAATAATGCATGATCGAATTATTTCAAGAAACACCCTGTTTTATAATCTGTAGAACACAATGCGAAGCTTACGACAGAATGTATGGTTGGAATTCATTGGCCAACCACTTTCACAGAACGAAAAATAGTTGATGCAATATTTTCACAAGAATTTACGATTTCCTATGATTTCCACATGATTGATTTATGGACAGACATGCCTCCTTTTCCATATTGTAGTATATTAGGTATGGTATAATATGAAACCAAAGCCAGATATGTCCCCACAGATAAATCTTATGAGTGAGTGTCACAGTTCAAGGAATAATTTTGATATTATCCATGGTGAAGAGTAAGTATGATTCATTCGAAGAACTCGAAAAGTTTTTATATCACTATTTCCATCATTTATACGTGTCCATTAATGCATATTCTGCGAAATATGACTTCCTTGATAGGTTTGGCTTTTGTAAATATAACTGCACCTATCTTTATTTAACGTCAAGCAACGTGGGACTCACGACATTCATATACCTAAAAAAGATCATGTTAGAGGACTAGATAAGTTTACCCACATATCTATGGAGAGCTACTGTTAGGTTAGTACTTCCATATTCTTTATATAATTGTTTGACTTTTGATTAACAACATATCCATTTTCAGGATAATGCAATGCATGATGCAGACGTGTCAACTACAACTAATTGAAAATTTACAATAGGTAACTACCTACCTAACCATTTTTTCCACACTTCGAAATGACATCGATGATGAGAGTATTCTCAAGTATTTCATGATGATAGGAACCTGCTGATATATTTCTAGAGGATTACCTACTGAATATCAAAATGAAAAAGTCTTATAACCTTTTGTCTATCCATCCGACATTCACTTTTACGGAGATATCAAGGCGCTGAACGGACATGCCAACAAAATTTACTTCATCGTCGTTTTTATATAATTGCATGATCATTCTGTGAATTGAGCTAGCTGAATGAAACATCTAGATCATCTTGCTTAGGGCTTACTTGATAGATGCATCTTGCATTTGATCTAATGCACGATTTCTCATGCAATTATAGTTGAATTGATAGATTTATCTTGCATTTAGGATAGGCTATCTTACAATTGAAGCGTAATTGACAGCCCTATTTTGCATTCAACTAATCGCAGAATACATCTTGTGATTTGCTTCATTGACCAAATAATCTTGCAATTCAATTCAACTCTTACAACTGAATTTTTTTATCTTTCGACAATACGAAAGGAAATTCTATAATGTTCGAGAAAGATCATGTTAGCCAGCGATGGAATCTTGGAAGTTTGGAGGTTGTAAACTCGTCGAGCTTGTCTAGTGGACTCGTTTGAACTCGTCAAGTTTGTCTAGTTGGAATCCCTCGTGGAGGCATAGGCATAGACGACAGGTTCCCGTCGAGCACCGACCGTGGAAATATCTATATAAAAGAGGGAGAGATCGCTCACCTTCATACGATGTTCTAAAGAGGTCAATGAATTCGCTAGTGTAGTATGACCGACTAGGCGAATAACTCTCTTCTGTATGGAATCTGAGAAGAGCTTCAGTGGATGTTTGGTGGCTGAACAGTACTCCAGACCAGTTCGAATTTGCGCTTTGTAGTCCACACCTCAGCAGTTCGCACAAGGCAGAAAGTGAAGTTTTTGTGGAGCAGTTCTCGCAATGGACCTTACATGATCGTCTCATGAGAGAGCGCTGTTGGTGATGGTGATACCGAGCGTGGATATTGACGGTTCCTTAGGACCAGTGGTGTCTGACATCATCATATTGAGCATTGTGTGATCTGCCTTCCTGGTGAAGGAAGCTACAAGCTTGAGTTTTTGTTGCATTGAACTCTATTGGATTTTCAGATCTCCATTCTTGCACTTCTGGCCACACTGGATAATATAGGGTCTCTGAAGGAGAAGGCGCAATGAAGTGAACTATCATCCGCGAAGACAAATATTTGATGTGGAGTCAAAACCAACCAGAGTTGGTGCGAAGATAGATCCTTGTGGCACACCAACATTGGTAATCATTGTATCAGATGTTGTCAGATAATAATTAAATCCAAACTACCGATGATAAATTCTGCAATGAGCTAATGACTTAATAATATAAATGTGCTTGAATGAATAATGAATCGGTCAATTGAGCCCTAATTGCAAGATGAATCTTGCAATTAGAGCACAATTAGACCAGTCAATTAGTTGCAGTCAGCACAAATGCTAGATAAATCTGTCAAGCTCTTATTGCAAGATGAATCTGTCATGTGAGCCCTATATTTGAAGATATATTTTGCAATTAGTTTAACTGAGAGAGTAATCTTGCAATTATATAAAGAAGACGAAAGAAAAATTAATGTTTGTTTGGTATGTCCGGTGAGCGCGTAAGTCAGATTTCTTTTCGATTCAAAATGCTACGTTCTAATTTCTCAAAACTGATCTACCTACATCATTTATTTCAATACCGATATAATCATTTGATTTTCATTCAGAGAATCAACAGATAAATAACGTACAAACAAGTGAACATCTTCACTCGTCTTGCGATAATCAATAACCGTGAGAACCTATTGTTCAAACATCACTATTACAGTAGACAAATAATTCACGATTGCAACATTATTTGTTTATGGAGCATTCACCAAATCGGTTCATCTCTTCATCTCAAACAATGAACGAACATGTTTTCAGCACGGCGGTCATGTTTCTTTTTCCATCTCCTTTTTTTGATGCCCGTTATACTGCCAATAAGTCAAATATATGCACTTGACACCCACGTATGTTCTGTCCCATCTTTGTTCTGGGCAATATTTTCACTGGCGCCTCGAGCAAGAATAAATGCATGAGTTCGTATTTCGATGATGGATACTCCATTTCACGGAACATTTTCAAAGTGCCAACCAACATTTACACAAGATATTCTTCGGAGAAGTACGGCATTTATGAATGGGATTCATAACCAAGCGATTTCCATTTATTTTCTATCTTGATATGGTGATTTCACACAACCGAAAGATATTGGTGATTTGAATCAGTTGGTACACAGGCTAATTCACGGGGTATGGCACATTAGACTTTTCTGGTGAACCAGACAACGTATGATGTTAGGTGATACATGGGGGATCCAATACTCAAGCCTACTTTTGATGACTTCGATACAGTACACTGAAAGGTAACTATGTCAAATGGAACACCTCGAATATATTGTCATTTTCAGAATCTCCACCAATTTCTCAACAACTCCTCTTCATATAAGCCTATACCTATCTGTAACCGTTTTCGAAATGAATATCAATTAGTTTTTTCTTCGGAAATCATTACCACTAATTGGAAATGATATCTTTGCAGAACATAAAACTGTGGAATCTGACGATACCACAACTTGAAGGTGTGGGACAGAAGAACATCTTAACCGTTTTTTGAGGAAGATGATGATCTGGTAAAGACGGATTCTGTTGATGACAGTCTTACGACTGAGTTGTTGAATGTCAAACAGAGATTAGAAAAGTCACCAATATACTTGATTGCCAAAGAAGATTGGCGATAGGTTGAGTTGTCCAAAGTGTAAGACAGGAACAGCTTAGGAGCTAAGGTGTCATAACAGTTTGATACTGAATTCATCGTGATTTTCATGGTGATAGATACGTCCGGATAATGTTACACTCGAAAGAATGAATGCTGCGAATAGACAGGAGTGATAGTCATTGAATCGTGACATATCCACGTGATCCATCACGTCACAGGTATATCTATCCGTGAAATTACAATTATTTAGTTACTACATGGATTGACTACATATGAGATGGAAATGAAGGGCTAGCAGATACATCAATTTTCCATGAAGCATTCCTGCAATTCGAAGTTTGTGAATGAAGGTTTGTCAAATCACTTGCCAAGAGTCGCGTTCGTCAGGCAATCAAGATTCATTAATTGTGTCCTTCAAATTTGATAGCAAAAACACAAATGATGTAGTTCGAGCTGCGTGGTTAAATTTATTCTCTTCGCCTACCTCCGACTTTTCATGATGCCAAGTCTATAAAATACGACTATATTCAACATCATAAATATTAATGAATGCACTTTTGTCACATAGAAAATTTGAACGCCACTTCGTTTTTATATGATGAATAGATTAGGTGGAATCTAGATGCGAGCGAAGTGCATTAGTAACTCTTTCGTCACATAGATTTGTCATTCTCGCTGGATTTGCGTCAAATGCGAGATGCATTTAATGGCATATCTGGGTACGAAATATAGTTGGTACCAGTTATATGTACCACTTTCCACTCGGCCCACGCCAAAATCACAGACTCAGTGACAGCGATAACTATTTCTTGTAGTGTTGAGAGAATTCGAAAATTTCATCAACGAAAATATGTAGAAACGTACTGCAGCAATTATGTTGCCATCATCAGAGACACAAAGGAATAGATGTTAGAGAACATCACGATTGATCCCCAACTCGAAGAACTACGGAAACTTATTTGGATCCAATGGGAATGCATCATTTTCAATACTTGCAGCTACCTTCATAACATTTCGAATCATCGCGCAAAGAACTAATGATGCAAGGTCTGTTTGACAAGGTCTGAGTTGCATAATGGAAGAGACTCTAGTTCTATGACATAGACATATCATAATCTGATAACATAAATGATCAGATATCAAATTCGGAGCAGGTCAAGATTAGAGAATTCCATGAATCTCCTCAAACTGAATGTATGAACGAAGTGAATAAGTGACAGACAATAAAACGGAGATGAAGTACAGTTGGATCGTAAATGAATCAGATTATAATTTGATGAGAGGCATACTCTATACTCCCTGGAACGTCATAATTACGTATTTCGGATGTGTTTATATGATTTCAGGGAAAAAACAAATTCGATGTTACCACAATCCGGATCCAGTAACGCAATTCTGAAGTTTCAAAGCAATTTGTGGAATTCAGACTATTATCGATGAAACAGCCTGTTTTCAATATATCTTATGTATAAAGATATATGTGAGTCTCCGCCCATGGTTCATATGTTTGCGCAGAGTTTCATCATATACCTACACATATATGCATGGTAGATCAAAGTCTTCCATTTTTGTCTGAAATAAACTAGTCACCATGGAAAAGGTATCACTCTCATAATCATGAAACATTTCTTTGGATCTAGTGATGTGAATAGGCACAGCAGCAGTGTAGACAGTATCGCACTGATTAATCAGTGTTTGACTTCTTGCCAAAAAATTGCTGAATACGTTCAGTGTTCGTTGTTCTTGTTCAGAGAAAGGAATTGATACATTTAAGTAATACTCAATCCTCTTGGATACGTCTTTTAGATGCATTGTGCTTCATTAGTTTACCCAAATACGAATATCGTCTATAATCCCCTACAGGGCTGTTATTTCAAGATTTTCAGTAGAAACAAAAGCTAAAATTTTATGGGTCCACTGAGAGAAGAAGTACAGGTATGCACGATGAATATGTCATATCATTCCGATCGACATTTAGGGTTGTGTATATTTTGAATACTGTGGGAATCTATAATGATTTTGTAAGGTATCAACTCAAAACTTTCGAAGGCATCAAATCGAATCTCGAGAAATATGCCAACCAAGTGAAATATAACAAAGACTCAATAGAAAGAATTAACAGTTTAAAAAAGTACTGAAATCTGGATAGAGGATACATACTCTTCATGATGTACACCAATCCTATCAGTACCTTCCAAGTGATGTCTGTCAAGAATATTGAAATTTTGGAGAAAATCTTGACAATCGTTCAAACGTATCATTCAAGTTGGATTTCGAAAATATGTATTGTACATATTATATGCTTCATAGCATCCAGCAACTATGAGTTTTAGCTTCCTATGCTATGAAACATGAATCAGTCTGTATACACGAACAATAACCTATGCCTATACTCATACCAGTGTCCATACCAACATATGCTCAATAATTATCATTATCATAATTCACCAACAACTAACAAGATTATTTTCTCCTGACAAGCAATAATTCGAAAGATCACGTTTTATTTCTAATTTGATTAACACCAAACACCACATAAATCTACATTGAGTAAAGTTCACTTCCCACTCTGTACAGTCAATTTATTGTTTCTAGGTGAGAGATGTTACCTCTAACAATCATTCTCTGTTGCACAATAATATATTATTTCCATGTTGAAACTAGTGGGTGTTCTGGAGATACGTGGCACTGGTGTATTTTCGAGATGAACATTCTACCTAAGCAGTTTGGTCACTTTGGTCATTATAGATTATTACTTCAGTTCCCTATTCTAGATCAGTGTCGCGGAATATCTTTTTTCCATTCTTCGAAATAATATAGAAATCTCTCATACCTATACCACCTCCTGAATGTCATTCAATTGTTGTAGAAAGATGTTCATGAGATCCATGCAATTTTGCAGAATTTTCATGATCCTCTCTTCATCTCTAGACACTTTATCGATGGATCTATACCTGAATGAAACCAGCCCATCATTTCATATTTAGGTTCAGAAATAATAATCGTTCAATGGGATTTTAATTTCAACCCGTGTATCCACAATGTACACATATTCTCAAACGGAAATCTTTGAGAGGTTATAGCCAGAGGTTTATTAGCCGAAGATTTGAAATTCAGTACCCAGAATGCCATCATTATATATCAAATTTTATGAAATATCAACTTTTGCATGGAAACGGATAATTTTGGAAATATATGTGAGCTCTTATTATATATATATTTTCCGGATGTAATATGACCGAAGTGAAACTATATATTCAATAATATTTCGATGGCGAGCTCTTCTTGTGAGAGGAAAATGAATAAGCTGACTTCATTATGTTGCATTCTCTCCGTATAATTAATCAGATCAGATAGGCATCTTCCAATTCTATTCAGTTTGAATTGTCTTAATGGATCATCCAGAATTGATAATCATACTCATATCATTCATTACGTGCATTGTTCCAGTCAAGAATGGATCCAGAAAAGTGCATTTGATAGCTCAATCATTAAAATTGATAGAGTTCACGAACACACATTGATGAGTCCCACATTACATTTCAATCATTATGCTGCCTGTCTACACAGAGAATGAGTAACAATGCAGGGACGGCTTTGTATAAATACATGAGGGACAATTAAAATCGATAGTCAATATGGTTTCATAGAAGAACAGGAAACTACATATGGTACAGACTAATTAAATCTCTTATTCTGTGTGCTTGAGGAAAAATATCTCGAATGTCCTTCGCGAGTGCCTGTCCCTCTCCTATGAGTTATTCAATTATTTATTCCTGAAAATACTCGATGAAAAGTAGACATTTCTGTCATTATTATTCAATTCGTTAGTAACCAATGCTATCGACTCCAATTATTGTACATCATTCATGTAAATTCATGTACACGTATTCTTCGTGCATCATTTGCTTTGAACTTGCACATACTTGATGACGTTTGAGATCTTGTGATTCGGTCAGAGGGATGTAGTTTTTTTCCATTACGGAACTGCATGGTGGCGTTTATTGATAGGTACGATGAGAGAAAGAGAACCGTCTGTGGCCAGAGCTGTAATGAATTGTTCGTCGATAATTTAATTAAGAGAAAGAATAATGAGTTTCTTCCCGAACTAGATATATACATATATAATTGATGTTGCAGGGTGTTTCAACATTTCGTTTTAGGGTTTAAGCGAACACTCGTCAATGTATCACTTCAGAAACGTTATAGGAATTAAACAAACACACAACGTGAGAGTTTCTCCTGCATGCAAAATTGAATTTGTCTTTTTTTACGAAATTAATTTTCGTTTCGATGATATTACACCACCATTCTCTGTACCCTGCGAGAGAGTGATTGAAAACACAATATGATTACAGTATATTGTCAGAGCGAATAGGTATATTCTGAATTTTTTCATGCTACCGCTTTTATTTCTGCAAGAAAATGTTTCAGGTTTACACTTTTTTCGAGCGTGAATATTACCATATTTTCATAACGCGACTTCAACGATCAATTCCGTTTTCATGAATTAAATAATGAAAGATTCCCTAGATTCATCTGACTTAACGAAACATTGAGAGATTGAAACACTGAGAAACGTTTGCAAAAGATATCTTATGGATGTCCACTGGATGTCGAAACCTTATTCAATGTTCCATCTCTTTTCTAGTAATATACCTCATTTGATATGAACTTCTACCCCTTCGATTCACATATTTCTGACCTCTACATTCTTTTATTCCCTTTGGGTTGATTTCGGATATCCCATGGATATCGAAAAGGAGTCCAAGGATATTCTGACATGAATTGGACGGGATTTGGATGTCCACTGAATATCCGGTGTTGTATGGGACCAAGCACCTTTCCTGCAGTACTGTTCACACGTTTGGAGTTCAGCTACTAATATTTGGTTTATCTGTGGCTGAAGCTCTTAGATTCTATTCTGAAGAGAGCTAGTTGCCTAGTCGGTGATACTGCATTCACGAATTCAATGGTCAGAGGCCGATGCTCTTCAGAAAATAGTATAGAAATGTGGACGATATCTTCCTTTTCTACACACATTTCCATGGTCGGTGCTTTCTGGAAATATCGTCTATTATTCCACAAATTTTCACGACCGAAATTTCAAGAAAAAATCTAATACCTTTCTTTTCTTCCATCGTTTCCCCTCTGGCAAAGTCTGATTTATGTACTGATTTATTCCAAGAACTATTACCTAGTCTCGTCTTCAGATCTTGGACCGATTCGTTCAATGAACGTATGGTATGCTGAATATATCCATGTTCCATACGGTTACTATATGGATTTACGTTCGGAAATTGGTTTGCAATTGCAAGAAATTTCCAGAGTTTATATAATTTGTATACGATATTCGAGCCCGGAACTATTAAATGGAAATTCAGAAGAAGTAATGTGAAGCTCATACATTTGAAATGATAATTTCATTAGTATTCATTAAATAAAGTAACTCTGTTTATACCATAACTTTATTACACTGAAATGGAGCAACTCGCTGAATTTTCTGGAAGCCACATCAGCTTTGCCATTTGTATTTTCGCTGTATGCTTTTAGTTGCCACAAAGCTGGTATTTTATTGCAATGGAAAATATTCACTTTGGCGTCACGATGGTATTTTTTATGACTTCATCAAATAAATGACTGGAGTTGACTTACGCAAACACAATTGCTTCCTGTGGAAAAAACTGAACAGCTAGCTATTTTCCATATTGATGAGCATATCTGAAATTCCATAACAAAAATAATTCACTGACTGCATTCATAGCCACAGATTACATCTGGTTTCGTTGAATTCTTCCAGTAAAATCAACTGCAGTGATTTACCAAAACATTTGTATGTACCCGATCCCAAGTAATGGGCATGTTCAACGAAAAGCAAATATTTCATTATTCGATTATAGTATTCACCTAAACTTAGTTCCGGGCACAAATTGTTTTTCTCTAAGTTCCTCCTACGTTCTTCATTTGATTTTGGAAATTCGCGATTTCAATACAAGCAGAAAAATACCAGATTCAGTGACGTCAACGCCCCAGATGTTCAGCCACCCTCTCAAAAAGATATAAACTGCTAGAGTATCCAATCAGAATTCATTAGTGAATTCCTCTTACAGCACGATATTATAGGATGTTCTTTTGTGTTGTCGAAAGATATCAAACAAAATAAAATTAATTCGATGAAGTAACAATGTATGCATCGTATTTTGGAAAACTCCTTATAATTGGACGATTTAAAAAAATATGCACATATCGAAACCCTGACACTGACATTTCAACTATTTTTGTCAAAATTAACGAAAACGAAGGCAAAGGGCTTTCTAGCGCTGATGGGTCAACCCTACATACTCAAGGAGTCCGTTCGTTTATCTGTATTAGACTTTATCAAGAATACAATATGTGTTGGGTATATTCAGGATTTCAGAAAAGTAAATCAACGAAATACTCTGTTTACTTTTGTAGTTCGAATAACTCCGGAGTTCAATATTCCATTGCTAGAACATACAAGTATACTACGGTATTTAATATCTTCACGCTCCTATTATTTATCAATCCATGAAAACCAGTACTCCCGACAGGTGCTTATTGATATATTAAAAATAAAATTTCCATCTGAAAATAAACTTTTATGGGGTGACACAGCAATATGTCGAGTGTCTAATGAAAATGCCATAATCATAAAACACATGTAGATAAAGGTGGATAGGAATCGTGAATATCCATTTCAAAAATGAGTACCTTGTGGGACTAATCGGTATAAATCATGTGGTTCGCATTCCAAAGATCTATACAAAAGCGACTGAGAATTCACAAAAAATGCATTTTTCGTAGGTATAATATGCCATAGTCTCTCGATCCAACAAGCTTGGAAGTTATGAAGTTATTTGGACTTTGATTTCGTAAGAATAGTTATTTGGACTAAGAATTCTTTTATATTACCAAGGTGATGAAAATAATTCACATAATTTGCACTCAATTTCGTGATAATTTCAAGAAGAATCACAAATAATCAACAAAAATATAATAATGTGCCAAAATTTACAATCATAGCTGGTAACTTCACGATGTTGATAATGGATCGAAGATTGATGATCAAGTGAAACACAATGGATTTACCTGCAGGAGAAGTGTGAAATAATGAATAAATCATAAATGATAATAGTTAGCTAAACATCTGTTTAGGTAATGCATTGAATGTATTGCATGGATTTTTTTTACGTTGTTAGTTGTGCTTTCAATGTTGATTATCTGAATTGTGTTTTATTGAGCCTATGAAGGATTGATTATTTCGTCAAGTTGTCAATCCGAAGATCTTCACACATTGACTCAATCCTGATCAATATTGAGCATACGGATTTATAATTCGCAATATAGTCGTGATTTCGGAGAGATATATACTGTTATGGAACTGTACTATTTTATACGTTCGTAGATTGAGCACATATACTATATATATTGACTATACTGATTGTCATGAAAGTCTGTGATGACGGTTTTTCGAACTGCAGTTTCGAAAATTCATTAACTTTCGAAAGTTACAGGTCGTGCGACACATACCCTCCGAAAGGAACATCTCATGAAGAGCTTCTCAAAACTTAAAATTGTTAGCATGCACGTGGGACATCGTTTTTCACATCATTTGCAATAATGACCCATTTGAATTTATGCAAAAATTGATTCAGATCGATAAGAATACGGTGGCGTAGTTAGATGTCAAATATTTGACATTCCACTTACCCATTCTATTCCTGGACTGTCTGTACGGTAAATTTCCTGCCTGATCCAATATCTCGAGATGCCACCACTGGCATATCTACCATTAACTGCCTTCTTTTGATCACTGAATGATCGATCAACGTGAAGTAAGTAAATTACATGTTGCCAATATTTCGAACTGCAAAAAATTTAATTGTAGACTGTGAGTGGTGAAATCGAATGAAAGATCACCAGTAATGACTGTGGAGGTGACCCAGCTAGGGATTGGACGAAAAAATGACATAAAAAGGTAGTTGATTTATGCAATGCCATTATCATAATCTTTTGTATAAACTGTCAACAATTTCACCGCCATGTATCATTACTGCGGACTTTATTTACATAATTACTGGTAATTTGAAATGAAAGTCCCGAAAAATAATTATAATTTCAATCAATTATCAGTAACGAAAAATACTAGGTTCGAGTACACAATTTATCCTAAGTATGACTAGAATTGTAATCCTACCCCTTGATTATATACGGCTAACTTACCCACCTCTATCTATATTCAAAACTCATTTTGGATTATTGCACGACATACTATACTATATATTTATACTATACATACATACAGTATGTAGTTATTCATATGATGTGAAAGGGCATCAGTCTATTTCGGTAGCTATTAAAGATGAAATACGTTCAATCACTCTTTCATAATTCATTTCGGTACAGCCTGAACATTATTTCGCCTTTGGTGAATTAGATCAACTGATTAGGTATCCAAACATCGTTTGAACTACCGAAAATCCCATATCAGATGCATCAAAATGATTATTCCACTTATGAAGATCAGCAGTTGATTTATGTAATAATAACCTTAGTTCCAGATGAAGATTCTGAGATATGAACACGAGGTGTGGCTGTAGATCAATGTTGGATAAAACGAACACCTTCATTTTCCAACAAAAGTCATGATTGATGTCCATCGTTAGGGAAACAAATTAAATTATGGTTGCTGATGTTATTACAATTTTCTCGAAGACAATAAAAGCCATAATATAATATAATATAATATAATATAATATAATATAATATAATATAATATAATATAATATAATATAATATAATATAATATAATATAATATAATATAATATAATATAATATAATATAATATAATATAATATAATATAATATAATATAATATAATATAATATAATATAATAGTAGCTGTGGGTTTTTTTGATGCTTCGCAAGAATCTTGGCAGCATATGAGCATCGACTTGGCAATTATCGATCTCTTCAACTGTTTTCTAGATCGAACCACAATTTGAAGCGTGTTTCATTTTCATCGTGAAAAATCATATTTCGGTAGATTGCTTCCATACATTGAAATATACCTAGTTCGAATGAACTGTTTTCTTTGATTTTCTTTGATCTTTTGAACTTCTTTGTCTCTTCGCAATAGTGATAATGATGATGAACAAATACTGCGAACAGAGGAGCAGTTATTCTTTTCTTCAAAAAAGCAAGATTCGACACCAGCGAGACACCAATAGGATCATTAAAAAAATGAAAATTCTATCAGGCAAAGATTTATCTACCATTTGACAACACGAAAGGGGAACCTACGATGTTCGCGATTCATCGTGTGAGCCAGAGGAGATGAGGAAAAAATTAGAGTTGTTCTTTTGGAAGCCGTGGAAGACTTCACTATAGGCAGAAAATCCACAACTGTATTCGGCTCTATATATACGGCACAGAGAGCAGGTGCAATTTTCAGATATTGTCATGATCAAAATAAGATGAGTTTGGGCTAAGTTAGGTGAAAGGCATGTCGGAGCATGGTCCTTGTGAATTCAACTGTTCAATTCTTTTCTTGGAGATATGTATTATTTGAATCATTTCCGATTCTGCTTTCAGTTTGAGGTTTTTCCACGAATTGTTAGGAAAAGGTATAGCAGTATCATCTGCAAAGAGCTCACTATATCACATCAACATAAAGTTTCAATGAATCATTCATACAAACAATAACTAACAATGGTCTCAGAACGGTGCCTTGTAGTACTCCAAACTCCACCTCTCTGGATTCACTGTACTCATCAATTATTTCCACAATCTGTGTTCGCACAGGGAGATAATAATTTATAAATTTGAACGGACACCATGGATGCCAATATTCTGAAGAACCGACCGTATCAAAGGCTTTCGCAAGGTCAACAAAGATTGCTAGTAGAATTTTGATATCTATTGTCTGCCGTTCTATTTTTAGTCAAACCATTGGATCCTGTGTCGACATTTTCTCTTTGATTTATTCAATTGTTGATCGTTTTTTCAATACTTTTCCAAAGACCTTGTCAATACTGGTAATTAGAGAGGTGTCTATAATTGGTCACATCCAGTTTACTTCTTCATTTGAAAACTAGTGTGATATTGTTCTTTTGAGGGCCTTCGGAAGAAGACCACTTGTGATATTACTGGGGATATATTAATTATTTTTATGAAAACCGTTATCCAGCAATCACCCCTCAAAAATTCCACAAAGCCCATTGTTTCACCTAGCGAATAAATAAATTCATGAGAGCATGAACTTATGAATAAGCTCATTCAATGGCCCGTTTTGCAATATATCACGTTGGGGACCAAAAAGGCCTAATCTCATTTCTGCTCGTCGAGTTTTTTCACCATTCTTTTTCACACCATAATAAATTTTAATAGCTTCACAGCATTAGCCGGATATTCTAAATGTAGAAGTGCTTATGCTTATATAAAATGTCTCGCCTGGAAACAAAAATTCTTATATAGCTGAGGAGTGTCAAACCATTTATCTCCATCTATGATATTTATAATGTTCGAGGATTAACGTCAATCTAGAAAATAAAATACCTACCGCTTCTATTTGAATCAATATCTTATGGAAATGGAAAGTAATAATTGTTATTCGACAGCTTCCGGATTTCAATTGACATCTGGGTTGAATAATTTAAACTGAACTAGAATACACAACTTGCATCGCGGTAATGAAAATGATCTATTTATTGGCGACATTGAGATACACGTTGTACATAGTGCGCCTAACGAGTATGCTGGCAATCACAAAGCACAGATTTATTGTCCTTTGACAACGAACATTTGTATATTTACGCACCAATTATCAATAATTCTGCAATTCTAATGGCCCAATTATAATCTATTCGTACAGATAACTCATTTCTGATAGGTATATTACGACAACGAGATCTATTATTGGATACGTTGTATTGAATAGATATTTCATCAACTCCGAAGAGTCAAGAAGGGGCCCAGAAATGCTCATGAATTTTTACATCTTTGATTGGAGAATTACAGTGCGGGATGGATGATTATAGCAAGGGCTGAGGTAAATTAAGGTCCCCATTTTATTTCATGAAGAAAAACCCGCTCATTTATTATTGTAATCTGTTGGAATGTCTGGACTTTTCTACATAATGACCGTTCGAGCGATGCATTTTTGCAACCGACCTCTTCTTTCTATTTTGAATATCTATCTAGTATCCAATTAACGTTCAATATGATATTAAATATTGCAGTTGTTGTACAGATTCTTCCGGAATTTTTGTTGCGCAAAAAATGATTATCAGAATGATCTTTGAAGTCGAAGACACAATTTGATCCAAAAAATCGTAGCAAAGCGCTTTCGACTTTCAAATCATCAGTGCGTACTTGTCAGGTATACAATAGAAACAATAAAAATTCCTGACGAGTAAGCTGATGATGAGTCGAGAGCACTTTGCTTTGATCTGTGAAACTTTCTTTTTTCCTCCATTATTCCGTTTTCCATGTATGATTACAATCATTAGGTGTCTATTAATTCAAAGTTCTTGTTACCTGCCTAATGTAATAGATGTAGTACTGTAGGGTGGATGAATTATTATCATTAGGATTACCATAAAGTTATTCATTCTGTAATCATCATCATCAAAGATTTTCAATTATCACTAGTGAAAACTCACTACGATAGGGCACTAGAGGATTACTCATTATCTGCCGATTTTTTTCAAGGTGAGCTTTTTTGCAGGTGGCTAATATCTTAAATGAAGTAATCATTTCTATATGTATCGTCAGGATATTGAGTTGAGGTTCAAGAAGTGAATAGTGAATCACTACTGAAGTCTGAGGGCTGATAAACTGTCCTTCTGGCCTTGGTGTGCGATGGTTTATATCGTAGGACTCATGTTGTTTTAAAAGTCTATTCATCGATAAGCTAAGATAAATGGATATGGTGAAACAATTCGGTACAAAATTGACAACAAGAATGTCGGAATCTAATTTGAAAAGTTGAATCGACCAGGTAGTGGAAGATAAGAGGAGAATAGGTTCCTAGATCACCGCAATGTCGAAGTGTAGGGTTGTAAGGTGACAAAAAAGACCTTATCTCGGATATCAATAGCGGTCTAGTGAATTAATTAAAGGCAACTATGACACCATTAGTCACTTAAGTCTACCCTATTCTGTCTATGCACAGATAGACTAGCTGATTTACAGCTGTTCTTGTGAGGTACAAATACAATCTAGAGAAACATCATCCCCGTCTTTTCGTACAGGGTGTTCAACACCAAGAGGATCCTAATTCTCACTCCAACATCAGGTAAAACGATCAAGAGAGACTTCATCTTGAGATCGGTACCTCGAAAGTTATCGTTATACACGTTATCGTCTCTCAGAAAATTGGGATGTGCCAAATAGTTCCAATGATTACGTCAGTTCAATTGATTCTTTGGATAGTGGGATGAATTTGAATTCGAAAATGGAACATGTGAGTTGAACTTTCAGAACGAATTATGCCGTTGCATTTCATTTCACAAGAAAATAGATGAGTACACCACCATTGTTCAGTTCACCTTTCATGTATATATATAGGTCAAAGATATTTTGTAGCGGATCATACACATCTTCACCAAGATAGTGGCCATCTATAAATTTGACACTTCGAGCTGTCATTCACGAAGGAAAACGATGATACTTTGTTTCGTTTGGAGGCGATATTTGTGATAGTTCAAAAGATGAAGGTACCCACTTTATGAATATTCAAGGTTCAAATACTCATATTACAACTATGGGTTGAAGAAATCTCCAATGATGTTCCCAGTTCACACGAATCAACTACTAAGTAATTGTTGATAATGCTGTTTCTCAATCAATCACGTTCTGATTGAAACAACGAGTAACCATTTTGATTCGCACAACGTATCAAAAGACGTTACAGTCGAAAAGAGGAAATACAGATTTATTGAGAGATTTACAAGAGAGATTGAACTCCGTTTCGCTATTGAAAGTACGTATTTTCTGCTGCAGTTTCCAGGCGAGCCGCCCGCATTGAAAAGAATGAAATAATTCGTTGCCGAAATGCCAAACGGTCCATTCAAGATTAATGATGGTGGATAAAGTTCTTCGGTTGAATTCGATGTGGGGTTTATGAATAATGCATTCAACAAAGTGAGGTTAAGACAGATGACACTGTTATACCACTAGGAAATTGAAATAGCATGCGTACCATACATTGAAAACCATATTCAATGATGTGCAAATGTTTTCATGCCACAGCCTTTTCTGTTTCATGAGCCATGGTGAGGAAATGGCAACCTCGCACGGCATGGCATCAGCTGACCGTCCCGTGCAACTTCAGAACTGATGTACATAATAAAAACATTGGGCAAAAGATATGCTCACCATCACCAAACACGAATATTCTCTGTTTGAACATTATCATAATCATACTCTTACGTAATGCTCAAAGTTATGCATGTTGTCTTAATACCGATACGTCGAGGTTTTGATTCGAAGATTTTCAGAAATGGAATTGAGGATTCACGGAATAAAAGATTAGTACCTAGCCTGAAGATTCAGTATTTGAAAAATCTAATACCTATTTATCATATTTATCATCATTTTCACTCCATTTTAACGAATTCATATTTCATCATATTGCTATTATTATTATGTATCTTAATTCAGGAATCGCGTTCTGTTCTAACTGCTCAACAGTTTCCAACAGAACGTGTTATGGCTCATTTGGAGGATCAAGGTTTCGTGCAGCAAACTGCCATTTGAACTTGGCGTATCATCATTATTATTATCATTATAATTCTTTCAAATCTATAAAAACGGAGAATGGAATTTGATTTTGTTGGCATCTTGATAAGTTTCATGGGAGTAAGGAGGGGAGAGAGTTTTTTCATCGCTATTTCAGTATGTACGAGTAAATCGAGTACGAGTAAAGAATTTCTATGGAATTAACACAAATAGGCGCACATTTTTTTGTGAACATTTTCATGAACTTTCATGACGAATTGATGCTATATTTTGGTACTCATCTACAAATGATGGTGATAAAATTTGTCAATGACATTCGAGTGGGCATCAGATACGTGGTATTATTATTCCATCCATGCATATAAATTGTGTAAGGTGTGATCTGGAGATCAGGCCAAGTGTATGTCTATAAAAGGAAAATATGAAACCATCAAGCGTCCAAGAAAATCACATAAATTAAATTAATCGTCATTATTTCTTCCAAATGGTTTCGGGGAGTCTTCGGAAATCTTGAAATTGGTTATATTTCATTGTGTTTCAAGGAGGTATAATGCACTAGACACAGGAATTCTTATAATTTCGTCATTGTATGCTTATCTTTACGATTCGTAGTTGGCGTTTCCTATTGTGTTCATATGGAATTTCTAGGAGGTCCATACGTCGAATGGGTCCAATATATTTTGAAATGCACGAATTCATTAAAACCGACTGATATGGATGAACAATGTGAATGTAGATACTAATTTATTCCAATAGCAGATCCATCATTCCATCATTATACATCTATAAAATGAGATATCTACCAAATCATTCGAAAAATCAAGTCCTGTTTCAATCAGAGGAATGATGGATGTTGACTCCATCTGTTTTAATAATAGCCACTTGATGAAAGAATAAGATTGATATTGATGAAGTACTAATTGTTGAGTACCAGTTCTGCCTAATTGGTCAAGATTGATAGGTATAAGGAGGCGTTAATGCTTTCCTCTACGCTGTGTTCCTCATAATGATATATGAAGGAAAAGTAGTCTGTCAATCAACGAATCATTCATTTCACGAAGGCTTTCCCAAGCACCAATTGAGACAATTTTTTCACAGAATGTCAAAATTTCAACTTCCTGAAATGACATTCCTATCAAATATTCTCAGGAATATACTGATGTAATGATTTGAGGAAATCACATCGCAACTCTATGGAACGTTACATATAGCAACCTCAACACTGTAGTATTTCGTCCCTAGTCACAACAAAATCATTTCTACTCAGATACTTCATCCTATGCCTGTCGAGTTATTTTATCTCTACATAATTCCATCAGCTGTTCAAAATACATGTAGCCGTGGGTATAAAAAATTAAAAGGCTTTTATTCATATTCGATGGCTTCAAATCTCCAATGTTATAATTGTGTTAGTTATGCTAACTGGAATATTTTGCCTAGGAGCGATAGAACAAGAGGTAACGCTACTGTTGAATAACGCTTCATGATTGAACACAGTTGTTCACTATCAGAATAAGCTTGAGAAGAATAGGTATAAATGCAGTAGGTATATGTACAAGGTTAGGATTAAAGTATGGTGCCAAGTAAATATCTTTCAAACGAAAAGAAAGATGTTCATGAAAATTTGCAGGTAGGTGCGATGAAACAAAATGCATCTGATGTATATTTTTTTGTTGATAATATACTTCCGGTTCAACCGGAAATGCCATCAACTCCTTTAATTTAAATGGGACACCCTATAGATTTTTACAGATTTTGAAAGAGCTTGTTATTTTGAATTCATACATACTGAGTTCAGTGTTGAAACATTTGTGAAAACGAGGAATATGGCACTTTGATCAACCTCCTTTGAGCATTAGAGCAAAAAACTATTTAGATGAAATAAATGATGTTGTTTGTATGGATAGTAATAAATAAACGTACAATTTGGAATGGTTCAATTTTGTGAAAAAGAGAGTATTGAAATTTCAATGATGATCGGTTATGGTGATTGTAAAATTGATTTCCGTCAATCAGAATTCGACACTTGGAGAACAAAAGAGTAATTGTTTATTTATTACTATGCATACAAACAACATCAATGAGTTCATCTGGATAGTTTTTTGCTCTAATGCAAAAAACTCAAAGGAGGTTGATTGAAGTGCTATATTCCTCGTTTTTACAAATTTTTCCTTACTAAACTCAGTATGTATAAATTCAAAATAGCTCTTCCAAAATCTGTGAAGATATAGAGGGTGTCCTATTTGAATTAAAGAAGTTGATGGCATTTCTGGTTAGTATATCATCAACGAAAAAATGGACATCAGATGCATTTTGTTTCATTGTACTTACCTGCGAATTTTCATATATATATATAGTTCTTTCCCATACTGTATAGGAAGGAAATTCATGAACACCGCTGCCGTTTGATGTACACAATGTAGCACTAGAAACATTGATTCTTGATAATATCTCACAAAATCATTGACAATCAGCACTTTTATCATCGAATTTGACGTATGCCGTATGTTATTCTGGATTTTTTCATAGGATATAGTTGAATAGGTAGAATATCACAAAAGCTTCATGAAATCATGAAGGAATTATACATGAACTGAAGAAGAAATAGAAGACTTGCAACGATGTATCCATGCCTGTTGCAAGGTGAAGTGAAGAAAACGTCTTTTAATAAGAATAGCCATATTTCATGAAATATTAACGATTTCGTCTCTCATGAATGGCGGTCGAAATATGAAATATCTTCTGGTAGTCTACCATTTACGAGTTTATACCTATTACTACTCTTCGATATATTATTTGACAGAATATCCGTCCCGTAACGTATTATATGGACACTTAATTTTCTGGTGATATGCACTTAATTGAAATAGATCCATATCCATTCGGTTTCCGTTATGCGTTACACAATACCATTCTTTCAGAATAGCGAACGTGATTGATGTATGTGGATGATATTTCCACCGAAAATCGTTGGCGAAAATGCGTATACAATTCGATAATTCAGGAAATAGTCTGAAATTGTGGAGTTTGTATCACTTGAATACTCTCGAAAATTGAAAATAAGATGGAGACATGAACGGAGGGGAATGGGAAGCCCAATGTGCAAAGAGTTGAGATATGATCTGGAAAAATGGAATGATCACAAGAATATGAACGGAGGTGAAACCAAATTGAGGATAAGTTAAGGAGAAGTTGAATTACCGAGTACCTAATGATAAAACAGGAACACAGGCTGCATGAAGACAATAAAACTAAACTACGTAATGAACAAGCAATCGACCAACAAAAATGGAATTGAGAACAAAAAGAGGAAATCAAATGAAATATTACACAACAGTACTAACTTGATGTGAATCTTGGTTAATCTCTGTCGAGCATAAGAATAAAATGCAGGAATCTGAGATGAACTATCTGAGAAGAATCGAGAGAGTAATATCAAAAATGTACAGACCTATACAAGATCGGATATTCTATGGACATCCAAATCGAGTCCAACTCATGTTGGAATATTCTCCTTCCGTATACGAGGTAGGTTGAGACATATAATTGTGAGATATTATGTATTCTGAAGAGTATTTCAAAATCATAGCCTATACGTGCTGAACAGAAAGGTCGTATCTGAAATTTTCGTCAACGTCCTTTATTCATTCAACATTCGCATTCATTTCACGAGAACGTAGGTGGATTTGTTAGATGGAAAACTCAATTTTTTTGTGATATCATAAAGAGCTGTATACAGAGAATCTAAAATTGAATTTCAAAGTCATGGATGATATTCATGACAACAATTCGTCAGTTGAGATCTTCATGCTCAGCACGATAGTACACTGAAAAAAAACGGGGTTTTCCTTTTCATTGTTGCACCACCTCATGTATCATGAGGATTGGTGGATTCATTGAAAGTTATCAACATCCGGGTGAACGTCCGGAACTTGAGTTCCATCCAACTGTCCAACTAAAAATAGAAAATGGCATAAATCAAATTTCGTTCTGATAAACTTCCATTTCTTGTGGCCAAAACAGGCATTCTTCATAAACAGCTACAACTAATTTCATCTACAGTTCAAAATCAATATAAATCAATCGACGTGGAAAAGGCATGTCTTATCAATAAATGGTGCAGGAGGCTATATCATTTCAAGTTTGAAATATTCTCTATATTATGAGTCACTTCTTTCTTATAAGTTCTATGGTCATTTCGAAAAACGAAGATTAACTCTTTATCTATTTCGAAGTTTTTCTAATTTCTTCTTATACTGAATTAGAATAAGAAGTTTCAAGGATGTGGGCACTTTTGAGAAGGGGAAAAGTTCTAGGAAACAAGAATGAAATTGTGAGATGATTTCATGAAGTACCTATACTTTCTAACTATGTTGAAAATGGGAATGACCTGCTGGGGTATTATGTGACCCTAGCAGGGCATTCCACTGTGTGTACCGTCCGATCCTGTTATCCAAATTAAATGATTACAGCATCCATGGGGATCCAGTTAATTGGATCCGCTCCTTTCGGTCTACATTGGAACAATTCGAAACAATTCAGAAAAGAGTTGTTACATTCGAAATGTACTGAACTCAATTTTATCACTCCACAATGATATATTTTGGGAACGTTTTTGAAACCTTTTTTGGGTTATTCAATGAGGTGAGCATTGCCACTGCAACAAGAAACAATAAAGAAATGGCGAAAAACAACATTCTCATTCTAAAAGGAGGGGAATTACAAAAATATTCAATGTGATGGTATTTATTTTCCACCAATAGTTCAATCATGTTTCTCTCATACAGGGTGGTTGAATATTACGAATGAAATGATCACACATGAAAGTAAAAAATTTTCACATGGAACACTAATATTTTCGCATTCTCGACCTCTCCTTCCAATTCCAGTATGGTTTTGTTCAGATATCCCTATTTTAATATCGAACCGTTCTTGAGATGAACGGTTTCACAAAAAGACATGTCGAATCAGTTGAACAGTCATAGAGTTGAATTATCATTGAAAAATACTAGTAATGAGAGTTATGGGGTGGGGCACATTCAGTTGGTACCATACACCATTCCATTCCTCAGTATATCTTCATATTTTGTCGCATTCAGATATCATCATGAAATTCGATATTAGAAATTCAATCATTTTTCATTGCACAAAATACATTGACATGAGGATTCTCTTATACCCGATAATAACTATCGTATCTATCGAAAACTCCATTTCACGTGAATTTGGTATCATCTGTCCAGATATTGTCAAGGAAACATTGGCCCTCCTGAGTCTTCACAAGTAACCATTTAAAATTCAACCCTATACGAGGCAGATCGGTTTCTTCCACAGTAGAATTTATAGGGATGTCATCCGTTTTTCTTTTGAACATTCGGTCAATTGTCACGTATGATATACCTATTTCCCTTTCAGCTTCGTGGAGGGAAGCATTTGGAAAAGCATGGATAGATCCTAGTACAGTCATTTCATAGCCACCATTATCCACTTCGGGGTTGGTATGAATTATTTTCGATAAAAGGTTCCATCCAACCTATAGTTCTGCAGTAGTCCATTCATGAATATCTTCCATGGAATAGTCTACACTACTAGCAATTCCATTGCACTTCCAATAAATTATTGATGTTATTTATTTTCATTGAAACACATCCTATCTATATACATTATTTCAAATCCTGAAATGATTAGATATGATATTTACATGTTTCTGAATCCATATCTATGACAAATCATAAATAGGAATCTTCATGCTGAAGAAGTTTTCACTGATTTAGTGTGAATCGAAATCTGTCATATGCGTTGAAAGACACATCAACTCACATCATCGAGTGAGACATCCTGATCAATCTAGCCGTGGAATCCATCAGACTGAGATAATATAATAGTGGTGGTTTATTATGTAAATACAGTTTGAACTCTGAACCCGGCTAGACGTAGGTACACTACGTTCGGTAGCTGAAGCGCAGCGCTCGCTATATGGTTTCTGATAACGAGATGCGTGTAACCAGTGTAACAGAATAACTAATTCTTCGTCAAACACGGGAACATGTAATTTGTAACCACCTGTCAATTTACTTTTCATCTCCGCCATAGCCGCGCCATTGTTGCCATGCTCGTGTTCTAACAGAGTACCAAAATATATATTCACAATTTATATACTAGTATATTTATACTAGTTGAACTTAATCTCTCGAACTAGAGAATTCCAACATATTCAGCCTACTTGTATCAATTATTTATCACACATGGAATAACTTTTGAGTCACAGAACTTTCTCACAGGGAGCCCCTCAAGGGTCCGTCCTTGATCCTTCATTATCAATCATTCATAGATAGATAGTAGATACATAGATAGATAGAGTTTATCGTAATGTATTGTAGAAAATACATTTTGATTACAAGCGCTCGGCTTATATGTCATCATGATTTCAAATGAATCAAATAGGGTTGATTATGTTGAGAAAAAAGAAGGAAGAATCATGAATATTTCTGAATGTAGTATCTGATAGACATATTGTAATATCCTTCGTTCATAACTTCATGAAATCTTCCAGGAACTTCACAAGGTTGCTAAATATGAAATTGAGTTGAAATAACTATCAGACCAATAATATCGCTGATTTCTGACAGAATCAAACAACAAGACTCGTTTACTTGTTTGTTACAAATTTTAAACATCTCTGTAGTGTCAATCTGATAAAAGGAGTCATGAAACTAGTATATCAAGGACTTTTCGCTAGATTTGAGCCATAATAGGTGTTATATAAATGTGTGAGAATAGTTTTATTATATACTATTGCGAATGGAAAATTAGGTGAGCATTATGTTCACCAACAGAAAAATTTGTGATGTACAATCAGCGAGCGACATCAGCAGCCGCTCAACACCCTGTGTAGGTAGCCAAAATTGCCCCAGCATACCTCAATCGTCTATCTGAAATCTCTGAGAAGGTACCAACACTACCAGCACCGGATTTATTCTTCGGCACACCGCGTAAACATTCACCTTCAATTAATGTTTATATCTCCGTTGCGTGGGATGTGGCCCAAATGACCAATCAGCAGCCGATCTGATAGAAATCCAAAGAGGTACTAACCTATCCTTGGTAGGACGGTACCCACCTTGCCCGTATAGTACGCTAGATACGACAGTCATGCCGCAGCCGCGCGCTCGTAAGTTTCTTCACACTATTTCACGGTGTCTCTGAATGCACATGCCAAACACCATGTCGAAGATTTTTTCTTTACTGGTGCTGATAGCGAGTCTCTCGATCGCCGCCGCCAAAAACTCAGTTTCGCGTCGGCAAATCTCCTTCAATCGCGGATATCTGCCCAGATGCAAGTACGACGAGCTCATCATCAAAAACAACGATCTCTTCGCGAAGAAAATACAAGACGCGGATGTGGTTTTCACCGGAAAAGTCACCAGTGACGTAGTCGTTATCAATAACGACACCGTCCAGTTCAGTGTGATAGTGAGGCGTTATTTCAAAAACTATCTAGGCCTGCCGAAGAACAAGGAAGTGCGGATTTCCAAAGCTCTGAACGATGGCGAGGGGGTCAAGTGTAGGCAGCCCGTGAGGGTGAAGTATACGGCTATATTTATCGGGAGAAAGCCCCTGAGGAGTCTGGATGTTGATGTGGTCCTGGCCATTTCTCCTGTTCCTGTTACACTCAATAATCTGGACAGGGTCAGTGCTGCAACAAAAGGTAGGAAACGATCCTGCTATAATTCAACAGGAAAACGGAGAGAACTGGAAGTTACAGAGGACGGAAGGAGAAGTCATTTGCTTATGCAATGAGATACTAAACATGCATTAGAATTTCAATGGGAGGTTATACAGTACTAGTACTGCTATGAAACTAGTTCGGAAGTAACATGAAAAACCCGCAGATTCTTCACGGAGAATGATTATATCGAATTGCATGAATGAAATACCTAATACCTGATGACATATTGATATGAGAGAACCATGTAATGAACCTATATAATATCAGTTTTTTTGTTTCTTGTTATTTTTTCGATTGAATTGTTTGTTGCAAGCAAGCAGTTGTTGAGAGCAGATGCATTCATTAGAATATACAAGGTGTTCCTAAATATAATATACCTACCTACAGAAGGAGAAAATTCTTTGGATCATTTAATGATTGAAAATTCAAATGAATAGGTTCGAATAATACTTCGTTACCGAGCGACAGGGTTTTGAAATTTCAATATTTTTTAAAATGGCTCCATTTGGATAATCTCTTGTTTTCATCTATTTCGGTAGTTCATTCAGATGACACTTTTTGTTAAAAACCGAAGCTAACATTACCTGGTTTTTGTAGAAATGATATATGATCATACTCCCTGTAGCTCGGTAATGAAGCATTTGCGGACCTATGATTACATGAAAATTTCAATCATCAAATAAGGGAGAGAATTACCCTCATCCGTATGTACATTATATTTGGGAATACTCTGTACCCCATATTATGGAAATATGTTTTTTAGGTATTGGTTTTGAAAGTTGATGATTCCATGATGCTTGAATCAACAGACATACTGCAAGAAGTTGTTGTTGATGAAATATCTCTGAGAATTAGAGGTTCGATAGATGTTAGATCTTTCATCATGAGATGAAATTCAATTGTTTATACTATACCTTGACGGTTTTCTTACTATTCGGATCTTATGACAAATGTGAGAGAGGTTGGAGAGATATATTGCATATATTGCAAAATATTTTTTATAGAAACGAAAAGTTAAGAAAGTAATTTTTTCTCACCACATTTGAAAATATAACTTATGCTATTGAAGCTTCCGCCTCTCCTAGATGGTATTCCCAAGATAGGTGAATATTGAAACGGAAAAAAAATGATACATTTCCGTATTTGAATGAGAGACTTTTCAAAATCTCAGATTTTTCAGATATCTCTAATCTGTTACAATTTTCTGAACAGCATATCGATGCATAGGCTCTCAGATACCCAACTTCGTCTCCGTTTACGGTTTATGACATCCCAATGGTGAAAAACGTGTGTGTAATTGAGATAATTCGATCTATGTCTCAGACAAACTAAATACTGATCGACTACCCATTTTCAATTGAACGCATAAAAATCACCGAATTTGGGACTCTGAAGATATGCATGCACGGTAATAATAACTTATACAATTCTGTTCATATTCAAAAACAGTTCAGCTTAATTCCCAATCTATATGCAAGTGCAAATTCAATGTCTACAGAATAATTTCTTACCGAAGGGCTTATATCCTGCATAATTTCTCATTGTCAATTCACCTAATCAATCATTATTGAGTAAGATAAGATACTCGTTTTTTTCGAGAGTCTCTCCACATAATCGCTCGTGTGGGCAATGGAATGCAAACTATCGAACATGAATCAGTTATTATTGATGTAAATAGGCAGTTTTTCCGACACATTTTGCTCCTGACACATCACAGTGTGCAATCATATATGCAGATATTATTCGACTCATATTCTATATCTCCGACAGTTTTTCAGAATGATGTTCATGCCTCCTAGGTCATTAAAATCTGAGCTGATTATGTCTATTGATCATTTGAGTAGTCATACTGTCGTTGCGACTTTTTCAGGATCTACTCATGAAGTATATAAAGTCAGTATCATTATTCGCGATTCCTTGAGCATGCATCATTCATCATAATAATATGTGGGAGAGAAGAAATTCAAATTACCAGCGGTTTTTCAGCCACGATGCGACAATCGGCAATTATCGCTATATTTCCACCTTGATATTTTCATATTTTTTCCATTGGATATTTCAATATTTTTGTTATATAAATGCAAATTCCTTGTCGTGATGTTGAGAAGAAGGAATGAAAAAAGATTGTAATTAAAACAACACAAGGCAAACTTCTTAATAGGCTTTGATGGAATTGCGCTAAAGTTGTGTCAAGTTCGTGTAGGAATAATTTTCTGTGAAGATTGAAACTATCCAGTTCCATAACTAGTTAATGGATGAGAACTTAGTTCTTGAAGAAAGACGAATATCTCTGCAAATTATAATGGATAAATAATCGATGTAACACAGGGTGAATCAGAAACACAAAAAAGTATCTGTTACTTACACTTCATTCACTGCAGCAGAAGAAATTATACGACAAGGGACAGTTCAGTTATTTTGTTGCCGCAATTAATTGAGATTCTTTGGAAGCACATATTTGCGTCGAATGAACAGTTTGTTCGATTTTTTCACTAGGTTCTTATTGTAACTAATCAACTAATCAAGTTAAACCATAACCCTCTTCTATTGGCCATATTTTTATTAGTGTGTATTAATTATTGTGGTTGAATACTACAGTGCTTCTACCAACACTCGTAACTATCAATGTTTCACGTAACTGAGAAAATACGTACAGTTCAGTAAAACTGGAATTCTCTGTTGGTTCCAGATATCTAAACAAAAATCGCAATTTTTTCCTCTGCTGTTTCCTGAACTACCCCGATTCGGTCTGAAAGTTTTGAAAATGGCTGGAAAGATTCTGCTATGAATAATGATGAACAATTTTCGAATAATATCAGATTAGTTGTGGCAAATAGATAGCTGTTGTTGGTAAGTCTAGAATGAGACAATGTCACCCCGAGAAGAAATTTCAATTGATCGGATAGATAACATTGTGATATTCTTGTCGTAGATGATAATCTTTTTAAAGATGAATAATTGTGGAAAACAAAGTTAATCATAGGTTATGAAGATATCATGTTGTTGTTGTTGATGAAAATTCGAATATTTTTCACTAGTACTGAATAAATACTAACTGAGCGATTTAGTTCACCTGTTTCTTGCAGTGTATGATGTGAACCATTTTCAGTAACATCAGGAGTGGATTATTTCTATTTTCTTCTATTTGATCTGACACAATGACATATCTTTATTTCGATGCAGCTTAGACTTCTCAACATGATGAAAATTGAATACGTTTATTTATTCAATTGATAGTAACACAAGTCACTTTCAGGATTGATCGCAGGTATCTGCTCTGTCTTTAGGAATAGCCTCAAACGATTACAATGTGTTCCCAAGAAATTGAATGACCAACCAGCAAAATCATAAATTTTTCACTCAGTACATACAGAATCGTAGTTTCATGTTATTGAATTTTCTCATGTGAGCGAATAGCAAGGCAACCACTTATTTAAAACGTGAGATTTACTAACGATTATTTGCCATACTATTCTGGAATAATATCTGTTCGCTGATATGATATTTGTATTTGTCCATGAATGCTACCCATCACATATAATGTTATTCACAATATAAGTGTCAACGTATTCTTTGATCAAAGCCATGGTTCCTAGAGTTCCGAGGGTATGTGATTCAAACTTGGCACCCAACGATTTCTCAGTAACAATATCATGTGCTTTATAATCACGATTCCATTTCACATAACTAGTTCGATAAAAATATCCTCACTTCATTAGGCGCTTCAGTATTTTTGTTGATGTTCGGATTAGTTTGTCACCCAAAATACATTTCTATAAATTTATCTTATTTCTTCACACCAATGTATTTTCGTCCACAACGTGACTTCTTCCAGTCAATAAAAAAGAAATGGGAAATCAGGATGCCAATCACAGACAGGTGTATATTATATACAGGGTGCTCTACAACAATTTGGCCACGCGATATCTCGTAAGCCGTTGATGTTAGGAAAAAAGTGCAGAACTATCACGGTCACGTGACAACAAGTATGAAATTTCGGATCGACTACCTTGTATGACATTATACTTCTCGTTTACTATACGTTACATTGAGAAGTATGATCACTGCAACTTTTGATATCTTGGTGAATCATACTACACATTTGAAGAAATCGCGGAGGCAATTGAAATGAATGTGGGGATAGGAAATATAAATGATCTACTGAAATTATTGAGATATTCTGATATTATGAGCGCTAGGTTCTTCCTTATACCATTAGAATACGATATCATTGTAATCGTCTTGCGATAATATAGCAGGTGTCTCATTTGAAATTCCTTGCTTGATATCAAGTGACGGAATACTGAAGACAAATGTTCTTATGAAATTAACATTTCACGAGATATCGTGTGGCCAACACTATCGGAACTTATTCAATCCTACCTTATATGGTGAAAGATCATGACTAATTTGAATGTGTAACTGGAATTTTCTCAACTCATAATTTTTGTTCACGTTTTGTATCGCATCGGAAACGAGAGTTTGCTTTTTAAACAAAGTGCCAGTTTCGTTCTGAACGAAACAATATGTCATAACGTTATGAAAAAAAGAATACACAGATAGAAAGAAGCCGAAACAAACATCGCATCAAATTAAAATGTTGATGCCGCAATTAACAATCTCTAATGTGCTCGTTGCTCTGTTGATTTTATAATACCATAATGAATCCATTTTATCCGCTGATGAGGTATATTCGAACGTTTATAAAATTGCTAGATAGTTGGATTTCGATTCAGTTTTTCACATCACGATGGATCCTATTTTGTTGAGCTCCAATATTGAAAGCGATCCTGTTAGGATGACATCTTGGAAAATTAAGGTGAAAATATCAGTTCCTGCAGGAGATGAAATTTGAAATGGTAACTATATACTACTGATACTATATATATTGAGTTCATGAATGAATGCTGTACTGAAATTGTCTGAACCGTCCGATCTCGACAATTTTCATGTGAGAGACTCTACAGGGCTAGTCACTATTTTTACCTTCTTCCTATAAAGTTTCCATTATGAGAGCAATAGTTAATTGAAAGAGTTTCATGGTTTCATGTGTAAACAACAATTGTTTTCAATGGCCACGTGATGAATGAATGAAAATAATATTTTTGAAAATGATATCGTATATTTATTCACGCGTATATGTATTTCACATTCCGAAATCCTGTTCTCATGATATCAAAAATATAGGGTTGATAGGTCTAGCTGTCATAGTTTTTGACTCGGTTTTTGACATGATCTTTTTCAATGAATATGTTCTGAACGGGCAGTGCAGTGCAGAAGGCTTTGGTTTCTGAACCATGATAATATTAATTTGTTTTTGATGTTGTCATATAACCTAAATCTGAAACTACCGCACTTGGAAATATTGCCTGAACGTCAGAGCATTCAGCAGCTAGACCTATCAAATCGTGTATTTTCGAATTCAGGAGAACAATATCTCACGAGAATAAATACGGTTGACACAGACTTATGGTACAGGCTCTTTTCTTCATTGTTTCCATACTAATACCTTTCTGAAATTTGGATATTCATATGCTCACGAGAGGAAAGTTTTTGACATATTCAAAATTCATTCAACTTCCGATTCTCAGAGAGAAACCCTTGTGTATTATTACATCTTTGGAAACTCCATAATATGGATGAACTGCCCATTGATGGTAATTCCAAACGAATACTATCATTATGCCATTTGAATAAGTGAAGTTTCGAGTTAAATATATATGAATATTTCAAAAAGTGCCCCCCCATGAGCATATTTGAGA
The DNA here is from genome assembly GCA_963576655.1 of Gastrophysa polygoni. NCBI lineage: Eukaryota > Metazoa > Arthropoda > Insecta > Coleoptera > Chrysomelidae > Gastrophysa > Gastrophysa polygoni. The sequence continues at coordinate 7,157,424 of OY755085.1, forward strand.
AATATAGCTGGAGAATACGTCATGCGTACCATGAGTGACAGACTAATAGGTTGCTCCATTCAAAAGAAATATCCGTTTATCATGTGACAAATGAAAATAATTGTTATTCTCGTAGTATTTTGAGAATTGAATTCATACATTACATTAAATCATACACCTTCCTCATTTCACTTTTTTTATCAGCTCTCATAATGAAATTTTCAAGGGCGTGGAAATATAGCTACTAACCGTGTTCATGAAGCTAGAGAGCAATTTTGTGATTTCCTAAGTCTGACAATTGATTTCAATCATGCATCATTGTTGTAATTCGAAACTTTCATGCATTTGAACCATGTTAATAGCCACTCTGAATAGCAGAAACACAATACTGTGTAGTTAAACACTCAATGAAAATCCATCCAAGGAAACCGTCCAGTTATGATTATCTGAATAAAATCGGCACTTTCTCCAATATTCCGAAGAACACTACAGCATACACCTCGGCATACATGAATGTGACAGGTCCATTAACACACTGGGAGGTATGGACGATACATTATGTCAAGCTGTGTTCACAGGATTTTCGCCAAATAACGGCTGGTAAATGAGGAAATACACCTCCAGCTAGTTGAGTGCTTACCATTTGAGGTCTTAATTTTATGACGCGAATATTTGTCCTGCATACAGGTATTTCGAATAGTTCCCAGATTCTTATACGATGTGAATCTTGGGAAAGCAATACTTTTATGGCTGATTCATTGATTCCATGTTTACCAGAAGTGATGTGATGGAAGTGAAACACTTGCGTGATTTCAATGTTGAAGGATCAGACTCACTTCAGTCCGATAGCAACAAATGAAGATAACACCTGTTATTATTTTCGAAAACGCAATGGTACAGTCAATGATACTTGTTATTTGTCTATAGCTCAGTCTGTATGAGACATTATCTTCTCATTCGTTCCAGCAAATATGTCAGATAGTGTTCCAAATAGACAATAGACGATCGCGAAGGAGTAGTTGATAGTGTGCTATCAAGGCCTTGACAACTCCATGATTTCCTCCTTTGCGATTTTAGAGCGTACCATTTTGAAATGCATGCTTGATGCTTGATTCGTTTCTAAACATAATAGGTCTCTTCCATTTTTTTGATCTTTGATATAGCTGGATTCATATTCCATATTGTGAAACGATATCCTTATATAAACGGTTAACTAATGGTGAAAGAAAAATTGTGGTACATATTGAAATCTGACAAACGTTGAATGGAAAATACTCTAAAGAATACATTGAAAAATTATTCATGAAATAAACATATACTGATTGAATGTCTTGAAAAAAAAACAAAAATTGCAGCTATTACTGGTTACAAACAAATAATAATGGGTACGATATATTTATACATTTGAAGCGAATTCCTTCGATTAATTTCTGAAAATGTTCAGTGATGGACTTTTCATTTTGTTCATTAATCACATTCGGTAATCTGTTGAAATGATCAAAACCCGTCAGGCTCAAAGGGTTCATAGTGCATTTGTGATTTGTTCTGTTAATATATCATAATTATTTCGAGTGAATTCATCATCGAGGTTGAGATTATTCTTTTCTCGAGTGAATTTGGCTATGAATTTGAATGCCATTTGACTCTCTTCAGAAAAATCTTCTTGATTTCCAACATCATCGCCTCCTGATTTTTTCGAATACATCAATTCAGTGATACTTCTTTCATAACTATCCCTATACATGCATTCTCGTAGTTTTACGAAACCGATATATAAGTTTTAAGTATTTCCAAGCCCTCGTAGAATCAATTCTTGTTGCAATGAAATAAGATCCTTCGGATCTACACGTTTTTTATGACAGCGATTTCAGCATATGTCTGATATACGTTTAACGATTTTACCATCCATTTGGGCATTGCGTGAGTGTGAGCCATATATTATGTACAGTTGATTCATTTGTCAATTCTAATAAAATAATTCGTCTGCAGGCTGGTATAGACAGCCTGTATTTGAATTTCTACCGATAATGCCTACACGCTATTTATACGCACGATGATGATTGACTAAGTGATTGGAGTCCGGGAGGTGAAACAATTTTGGACAACATGGAGTTGTTAATGAGCATATAGTTCGGATCTGGTCGAAATGAGGAAACTTCATGAATTAGATCTGGAGTTATGTATGTCGAATCAGTTGTGCTATCGAGAATTGTATCAGTGATTTCATACCAAAAGGCTCAGAAGACATTATCTCCATAGCGTACCTAGACTAGTCATCTGTACAGTGATTTATATATATACAGTGAGGAAATTTGAATCATTGGTTCTAAATTCAGACGGACCCAAACATTTTTAATGTACACAGGTAGAGAATGAGATCTCTCAGGTTGTGAACATGACAGATAATGGTATTTTCTGAAGCTATACTAGTGTAGAAAACACAAATAGGAACTGATGAGGAAATAATAGATGCCATTTTGAACACATTTCTCACATGAGGGCAATGTCAATAAGAGTTTCCAATATATGAATGCCCACATGAATCGAAATTTCAAATTTCATTATTATTTTTTATTGATTATTTCCACTCACTCTTCCAAAGTTGATCAAGAGATAAACATTTCATATTTATGACACTACATGAACCTCAGCAGCCTGAGCACCATGATACAAGCTCCTAGGAATAGAAGGAAATGAAACGAACATACGTGTATCTATTTAAATAATTTGTAATACTGATGTCGAATTGAATGAAGTTCACCTATCTATCTATATTTATATCTATCTATCCATCTATCTAACAACCAATCAGATGTGCAATATTAGCTGAGCTTCTCGATCAATCATAAAGTGAAACTGGCATTGCTAGCCTAGGCTAATGTATGCTTGATCTTCATCCCATTCAATACAATTTTATGTTTCGAGCAAAATGTACTTCATTTAGAGAATGAAAGAATCTGAACTGAATCCTGGATTTCAAAATCATTTTTACTCTCATTTCTTCCACAAGATTCCTTCTTCATTTTTTTCATGGCAATTTATCTCTTATGCTGAACAATTACTTGGCGGTCGCCCAATTCAAAACTCGATCTTGGAATTCCATGTATTTGTGTTTTCTGAGAAATAGAGGAATTAGTCATTCCGACACATTCGCATGTTTTCGATGCCATCTCTTCCATATAGCACCCCGCAGTTCTTCTCTTAACGTTATTTTCGCTGTCTTCATCTCTAAGGAGCGGTATATCCATGTATAGAGGTAAATTATAGAGAATACCCGCCACGCCCAAAGATCCTCTTTGTAATAGTATAATTGTAGATTTCTCGTGTTTGATAATGGAATTATTAGTTTGGTTGGATTCGAAGTCGACATCAAAAAGCACTTGAGTATAGTAACACGCTAGAGCTTTTTATCGACTGCTTTTGTAGAAACAATGATTTTCAAGGAAAATGGTTATTTTTGTAGTAATAGCTATCATTTCCAGCTCAGTCTATTAGCAAAGCTATCTAAGGAATATTCCATTTCCAGTTCTGGACTCAAAAAGTATCTAATTATAACCTCCAAGCAAGCGTCGAAAATTATTTCAAGCCAAAACAAACATATAGAACATTTGCTAACATTCATCAACAGAATTCCAGGTACACAACTGAAGCACCCTCGCTATATTATTATTGAGCCCCTCTTCCTTTTTCTTTCGCGTTATTGGATATATTGGCGCCAAAGTTGCGTATCGCGAACGATAGTTAATGACAACTCAAGGTGTCAAAATGATAGATGGAGGATCTTGGAGATTTGTTTGATGTGAGGTGGGGTCGTGTGACAACACTATCGAGTACGAATATGCCAAGAACAAGGTGTCGCACCATTCCCATTTATATATATTTGGAAATCGATATGGCACCCATCTGTCATTTGGACGCTCGGAGCTGTCATCATTTATGAATGAAAAGTATGCTCCTTTGCCAGGATGGAATCGCTCATCAAACAAGATTTCTGATGAGCACCGACGAACGGTCAGTGAAATCGTAAGTGTAGTGTAAAGTTCTGGCATGAATATCGGTCGGTGATACCGAGCATGGGTCGAATTGACGACTTCATAGGCCTGGTAACTTTTCTTATCTCTTCTAGAGCCCTTGTATATTCTAATGATTCGAAATGGTGATTTGGAGAATCTAGTGACTTTCAATTCAACGAAAACTCAAGCTTGTATATCTTTAACAAGATGCCAAAAGTAAAATCACCAGTCAATCGAGTTGAGGGTGAAAATGTTTCATCGCTTGAAAATAAAATGCAATAAATTATATAGGCTATTAATATAACTGGTGGTTGCTTTGTTATTCATATTATGTAGGGCAAGTATAACTATTTTCGTACCCGATGAATATTCATGGATTCAGAATAGACTTTCCATAAGTACATACTTTTCTATTTGCAGGACCTTATTTAATGTTTTACATTCACATGTTGGATTTCGTACAATGAAACATTTTCACTCCGCAATTTTTTTAAAACGTTAGAGATATGAACAAACCAACAGCGCATAATAAGGTTGCATAACCCATTCTTCAACAAACATACATTTTGATGGATACGATCTCTATAGATCGTCTCGATTTTCTCTTTTCTAGTCATCCATCCTGTTTCCTCAATGACTAATACATTTTCCAAATGGCCGGTCGATATCGAGGCGATTTTTATTCTGAAATCTCAAAGGAACTGCCGAATCGTGGGATTGGATTACAAGGGAAAACAAGAAAAGAAGCGAGCCACCGAGATGCGAAATTCCTTCCTGTTTTATGAATCAAATGGAGGTATATACTCGCATTCAGGATTTGCTGAGTACAGTTTTCATATTCGATCGTAAATATCCGACATAATAACGAAATATAGAGTGTCACAGGAGAAATGCACTAGCATCATTCGAAAACCGATATTTATTACATGGTGCACCCAAAAATTAATATCTTTTATATTTGCCAGCGTCTGCATTAGCGATTATTAACGTTTATGTCACCATTGTATCAGCGTGGCACTGCATCACTCCGAAGGCAATTATTGAAATAAATCATACGTTTTCCGTTCATCCAACGGGTGCAAAAGTCTACTATGAATAAATGGCACATTTATGTTCCTAGTGTTTTGGGATTTCATGCTTTCGTTTCCAAAAATAAAAATAGAGAATGTGAGGATTATTTCCATATATTCTTTCTGAGGATTGATCAATCATTTACAAGATGTCACTGTGCTTTAAATTCAAGTTTCAGATCAGATAGATCAGATTAGATCAGATAGATCAGATTTAGATTTCATCGACAATTCTCGCTGATAGTCAATGTGTTTTGAATAATTATCTTGGATTGACCATTTTCAACCCCAGATCCAAGGAGCAAATACCAAGTTCTTTCTGAGCTCATCCTATATCATCGTATCCTAAGAATAATGCAAGCATATTCCTCGATTATTTGTGATCTTCTTTTCCTATGATGTTGATATCATTGCAATAAGACATATTATGTTGTTCATCTTCAGTTAGAATTTCCATAGATTATATCAATACACTGAACACGCAAGCTATGAGATTCATCGCCTTTTCATTTTATTCTTCTTAAGTTCTCATATCACATGTTTCGCTAACATAGTAGGATTAGGTGACGATAGAAAATGCTAATTTGTACATATTATCCTTTTTTCTTCGACTGGAACCAGATAATGAATGCTATATTTTGCCGAGATTTTTGATGTTTGTTGTTATATCAGCTTGACAATGATAGATTTGACAGATTGAAACAGATCATACGTACAGACTTTGGAAACCTAGTAGTAGTTACCTTGGTAAGAGTAAGTAAGGAGACTGTAATTGATGGGTTTCATATCTCACAGTGAAAATATATGGATTCATATCCATTAAGTTGATTGAAACTGCTCACTCAAACATCCCAAAGAGTTTCGAGGAATTAGATAATATAAGTTGATAGTAGAAGAGTCTATCATTTTTGTCTGGAGAGGGTTGTTTTTTATCAAGGTACAACAGTACAACCGTTATATAAAATAAAAAATGTATTCCTAGGAATTGCTGAAATGATCCTCGAATGGATTTTTTTTTTTTTATCTGTGAACAACACGAAAGGGAAACCTATGATGTTCGAGGAACATCGTGTTAGCCAGCGGTGGAATTTTGGGAAAGAAGGAAGGTGTTGGAATTTTTCTTGAATGTTTGGAGGTTGTAAGCATCAGGAAAGACTTCACTAGGCAAAGAATTCCACAACTTTGCCGTTCTATTGATGAATGATGCTTGGTATAGCGATGTTCGACAGGTCTCGAGCCTGACAGTGTAGGGGTGACCAGCTTGAGCTCGTCTGGTTTGTCTACTAGGAATCGCGCGTGGTGGCATAATAGATGATATTTCCGTTGAGCACCGACCGTGAAAGTACCTATAAAAAAGGCAGAGATCGCCGACCTTTCTACGATGATCTAGAGAGGTCAATGATTTGGTGAGTGTTGTGTCATCGACTAGGCGAATAGCTCTCTTCTGAATTGAATCTAAGAGCTTAAGCGTATGTTTGGGGGCTGAGCTCCAAACATGTGAGCAGTACTCCAGGACAGGTCGAATTTGTGCTTTGTAGATCATAAGCAGTTGCTGGGATGTGAAGTATCTCTTCGCACGGAAAAGAAAACCGAGTTTTTGTGAAGCAGTCTTCGCAATGGACCTCACATGATCGTCCCATGAGAGAGCACTGTTGGTGGTGACACCCAGCAAGGACATTGACGACCTCATAGGAACAGTGGTACCCGACATCATCAAATTGGGCATTGTGTGATCAGCCTTCTTGGTGAACATACAAGCTTGAGTTTTAGTTGCATTGAACTGTACTAGATTCTCAGATCCCCATTTCAGAATTCTTGTCAGATCCTCATTTAAAGCATCAACCTGTCTTCGCCTTGCACCTCTGGCCTCATTGGATGATATAGGGGCTCTAGAGGATTACGTACTGGATGGATTTGCGTACTGACATGATGATCATGGAATCAATCAAATTTGCAGAGCAACTACTAGTTTGTATGAGGTGAAACGTTTCCCTTGACACTGACTCTCTGATTGACCTTTCTTGAATAATGATTCTTTTCGGCAATCAAATCTTGAGATATCAGGCAATTAGTAGGTGAACGGGTATGAAGGTGAATAAATTGAGAACAAATTGTTTTCAGCATTACGGATGAAATAATAAAATTACCCTTCACGTCGAACCTCTTATGCTCTCGTGAAATTTGCATTTTTACAGCTCCGGGCTAAACTTTGGCGGTATTTCGCGTTATCTGCACCAGTTACATTAAGCTCATGACCTTTTCTTCCTCATTTATACCCACAAGACGAAAAATCCTGTAGTACACAGTTTGTGACACTTCAATTTTCATTAACATGAAATTAATACCTTTACACGCAACACACCGAGTATTTTCGTGGCGGTTAATAAATAATAATTCAGATTTGTGTTTCAGCCTTTGGTCACGTTACGACTACATCGAATTATCTCATAATTCAAGAAGACAAATTCAATGCGATACTCAATTTGTTACTTCGACCATACCGCCTTGATTTAAAACATTGTTTCCATGATGAGTTCGTTAATAGATATATTTCGACCACAACAAATGTGAATGCACCCCAGTCCTCTCATACACCTTTTATCCTTTTTTACGCACTCCCCCTTGCCCTTTTAGACGGTCCGGATGATTTTTTAAATTTTTTTTTGTTTCAATGTCATTTCAGGAACTACATTTTTGACTTCGCAGAAAAAATATGAATATGATTTATTTAAATCATTTAAGGAAATCAACGTCTTCAAATTCTCTAAATTAGAATACAATACGAAAATTATCATCCAAAAGAAAATGGCGATTGATAGTGTTGGATAATTCATAGAAGAAACCACGTGATTTGAATTTTTTTCAAGCTGGCGTCCATCTGCCATTTTGACGAATGGAGAACTTTCGTAGATGCCAAAAAATAGTTGCATAGTTCACTAGACTTGTTCATAGCCGTCTAGTCGGAGAAATTCTGTTATGAAATATCTATCAATATCAACCGTCATTTTGTTCTGGGTGAGTATTTTCGTCTGATATTCTGGTACCGTATAGAGAATTGGAAGACGTTTCAAATGAGATATCACTCAACCCTCCTTTCCATTTGATAAAATGTTCTAAAATGGCTTCTTTTTCACTGGTGTCAAAATGTTGCTCCTACATTCCTGAATGTTGTTGAAAATATCGAATTCGAATTGAAAAATCGAGTTTGAATTTTCTTAGGATTCAGATCTTTATAGTCCCATGCTTTCCATTTGGTATATTTGCATTCTGATGGGAATTTCATCGAAGCTATTAGAGTGCAATCATGAAAATTATTGCAGTCATGAAGATGAGATCAGAAACGATAGAAAGTAAACAAGGAGACTCTTCAGTTTGCCAATAAAGTTAGCCCTACTCTACAGTTCAATATGAAACAATAAAACGTTCATAGGGACAATCAAAATGGAAACTCATTGCAGGTAATCGCACTCGCGGACGATATCTTGCTCATTTCTGGAAGGATATAGGACAAAAATATTGATCAACAGAATGAAAGAGAGAAAACAGAGAGGGTAGAAAGCATACTACTTCAATAAATAATATATGATGAATGCAAGAAAATGAAACTGTGGATACACACGATATTAATATGCGGAAACAATGATATCAACCAAGGTGAAAGGCTGGAGAATATTAGGAAAACATATCATGAGATCAATGATGGGGCTGAAAGAAATGAAAATGAATGAAATGAAAAGAAATTAGGTGAAAATGGGCACATGGAATTATTCAATCGTGAAGTAGAGGTGATTCTGGTTAGAGTAAACAAATCAACGAGAATCAGATGATATGGACATTTACAGGTTAATTCACGGAAAGCATCATCAACACGTTCCTTGGGAAGGACTGTGAAATTCTGAAATTTTTCATTTGAGGACAATACGATTCGGTTGAAATGTTTTATTATTATTTTCAATGTCAGCAGCTGGAGCTGAAAATGACACACTGAATACATTCTGATATATGATGATGATGATGACGATGTTGACGAAGTTGTATTCGGGAGCGCATATACTTTATTCTATCTATATTCAACTGAAGTATTTAACCACAGTGTCCGAATAGTAACTTCATCTATCCATATAGGTATGAAAAATCATTCAAGTATTTGTGTCTTCGAATGAAAATTCGCCATCATCATCATTCGATGGTTTTGATATCAAAATTCATTCACTGTGTCATTATCAGCTCAAACTGCTGATAACATGAGAAATTGAGGAACAGATGCTTCACTCATTAATGACCTACATCAATCTTCACTCCTCATCAGATTTGTGTTGGTATTTGTACGCTTCCATAAAATCCTGTTGTAGAGAGCTAAAATGTGTCATTTCACTGAACGAATACGCAGTTAATTACAATTACTGCATATTAGGTCGGTATCACGGAATAAATGCGAGTTCGTCTATGCGTTGGTACCTGCAGGGATAGAGGCGAATAAAGAATAGTAATTACAGGCGAACGATTAATTATCAGTTAAATGACGGTAATAAATAAAAGTCCTACATCTTTCAGTTGGCGCCACATGTTTTACATATTCAAGGTAACTGAATGTTCTGTTGTTTCTCAACACGAACTATCCCACATGAAAACTTTCTTTTCTCAGCTTCAGTTTTGTTTTACAAGCGATGACTGAAGTTTGGATGATGACGATATGATGGGTTTATTCATATTATCTGTTGGAAATACTTTTTCATTTTCCAGCATTGGTCAATACTACTCAGTCCATGGAGAATTATCGTTACACTTTGTAAGGGAAAAACAGGAATAAGGATTCTAGATTTTCTTGATTGAGTTGCTATGATGGAATGAAGGTAGTTTATTGTTGAGAGTCAATTTATTCAAGGTGTGTCAAGGTGGATTTATGCACAACGTTTCATTTTTACTTTTCTCTTCCATTAACTCTCATTTGATTAACCCTTTCATTAAGGACTTTTTCACCTTTATGCACACACTTTGATGAATTAAAACTCACCCGGTATGATTATTTGTGTTTTGATAGTTTATAGTGATGAATTCGAACTCAAATAACAAGGTTTTCATTGTCTCACATTGCTTTCACAAGAGTTTAATTATTTTTCAATGAGAGTGAAGAGAATATTATCAATGACGAATTTGCGCATGCGTACATCGTATTTTACTTCAACTTTTCGCCGAAAGATCAAAGTTGGTTATCTCTTAAATGAAGGATAGTGAAAGATTAAAGTTAATTTGGATGTTTAAATGGTTACATGTAAATATATAGTTTTCGACATTTCAATGAATACGTTAATGAAAAAAAAAAATACAGATGAATGAAAAAGCGCTGAGTTGAATGAAAATCCGGCTTGAGTTTGGCTTAGTAACAGCTCAGATAAATATTTTCACCATCAAGCTATACAGGAAATAGAAAAAATTAACGAAATATTCAGAAATGTGCTTTCTGAGGGTTAATCTGCGATAGCATTTTGAAGTAAAAATAACTGGAATCCACTGGAATTCCATGAAGTTTGTTGGTATTCCTTGAAATTCTTTGGAATTCCTTCTATAAAGCATGATACAATTCAGCTCTACAAACGAATGTGAGTCCTCGAATTTCTTTGTAATCCTTTGGAATTCTTTGGAATTCCTTTTAATTCCCTGGAATTCTCCAACTATTTTTCAAATTCCTTGGGTGAATAGGGGTATAACTTTTGTTTACAATCAACTGGAATACCTTGGATTCCTATGTTTTTTCTATGGATGACTCAGAATTCCTCTGAGTTATTCAGTTCCTTGGAATTTCTTCGTGAAAATAATTTATTCTGACCACGGTTCACTTTTCGGAATACTGGTGTTATAAAATGAATAAATGTTATTCTTCGGAATTTCCTCTCATTCATCTCTTCTTGTCTAGGAAAAATTCGAATACCTTGGATTTCTTCCGAAACTCCCTGGAAATATTTGGAATTCCTTGGAATTTTCTGAAAGTCCTTGAAATTTCTTGGAATTCTTCGAAATTTCTCGGAAATTGGAGTTTGATAAACACAATTCGGACCGAGGTTCACCCCTCGGTATCTTCCAACTCAGGTACAATATTCAGTACTCCATGAAAGTAATCGTACATAATATCTGGAGCACTAAGAATCTTATAAATGATGATGGTTGAAGACAGTATTTCCGCAGGTTTTCAATAGCATAGGTTTTCAGGTATATTATCCACATTTTGTTTTTTGTTGCAGAAACCATATACAAAACCCTCGAACTGATTTTTTCTTTTTTATCGCTCAATAACATTAGGATATGTATATGTATAGTATATTATACGGTGCCGCCTTTCTTTTCGAGCTTGATAGTAACAATAAAGATAGAATATTATCATGACCGATAATTAAATATCTTAAGTGCTCATTTTACCGCCATTTACGTGAACGAGGAATTCATAAAATGTGACTTCGTGCTGGGTTAATGGACGAATCATCCTAGAATGTCTTGGAGATTATTGTGAACTGTCTACTTGATAACTTCGTTTAGGCGATTGAAAAATGGTATCTTGGAATCGTTCATTCGTCGCGTGTAAACCTGATGAACGAATGAGATGACAACTATCACAAAACATTACACTAGGGCAGGTTAAACAGAATGTTGAAGAAACGAGGTACAACTAGAACCGCAAATAATATTCTACGACTTGTAGGTATGCAGTGATTTATCCAAATACTGGTACCAAAATTTGGTAGTTCAAATAAGATAAAAGTATATGCAAATGACAGCCCAAAGTGTTCGAAGAACAGATGAGCGCCATCTTGCGAGAAAGTTGTGTGAGGTAGAGAAAAAAATTGTGAATGTTTCAAACGATATGGCAATAAGTTCAAACATTTTTCTGATGTTTTTTTAGAAAATCAGTGGTCACCCCCATTTTCAACAAAAACTGAGTTGACTAACTAGAGCAAAATCTACCCTGGCCGACCCAGGTTCTGAAGGCACGAGCCGTCACTGATCTAAGCCGTGTTTCAACCCTTGTCATTTCACTGAAGGATATTCAAGTAGTTGATCAAAAGAACTACAGATTCCTCTCAAACAGAACGATTCTCATGTGTATCTTATGAATCCAGGATTTATTCACATTTTCACATAATGATATATCAATAACAAACCGATTCGAAAATGATTATCATATCATATATATTATATCATATTAGTAATCTCTTGTGGAATTTGTGATGAATATTTATCAATTCATTACACGAATATTAACCAGAATATTTATGTTGGAGCTCTCGATGTGGTCCACTCACAGATATGTATTTACTTTGGGCCTGTGCTGGACTACATGTTTGCTCAATACGTTATGACACTTTGTCAAACAAGTTCCGTTTGTCTTGTCTCGGTTTTGTTCAAATGTTTATGTTCATCTGGGCGCAAATTCCAAATTCTAGAAAGTCGACATTTCGCATCATTGCTTTACCTTTGAGTCATCTCTGTGTGTGGTCCTTTGTAACTCACAGTTTTCATTGGCACAAGTCGGCCCGACAAAAGTTCCTTCCAGCCAACACAATGTTTTTCCAATAATAATACATCTCTCGAAACAATGCCACAATGCCTTCGCAACACTCGGCAAACCAATGCGAGAGAGTGAACACAGATGTTTATCCATTACATTCTTTTCAGTAAACGAATAAATTGTAATCAACAAATAGAATTTCATGCCTGGAGGTATATCAAGAGCAGTAGTGAGTGCTTGAACAGGACGCCACAATCAGGATCATCATTCATTTTATATTTGCACCAACAATAATAAAAATCGGATATAATTGGATTGGCATACAGAGGCAGGTTATGAATTTTCAGATCCACAATTCATTCGCAGACACTGTTGAATCATCACATATATTTTATCGACTAGAGTCGATAACTATTCTCTGCCTATTTTTCATCTCAAGGTGTCGTGTTGTTCCGGAAGAGTTTTGAATTCAATGAATCTGCAAAATCGGACCATTCTGGAACGCATCTTCTATCAAAAAATCAGAACTACATATGAATTCATGAGAATTTCACTCAGCATTGATTGCTAGCTAATAAAATATCACACATATTCATCGGTACTGAAATATATACTAAAAGAATTCTTCCAAAAGCTCAGCACGATATTTCCCAAATTCTTCTTTATATATAGCTATCAGACTCTTACAATTTCTCATTTCTCCTGGCAGAAGGTTGACAAGTTTCACAACGTTTATAAGTGAAGTCCCGTTTCAGAAAAGACTTGTCTGAAAACTTCACATTGAAACTTTAATATTGAATTGAAATACGAGCATTCTGCAATATTGAAATGAGTTGTTAGGTATTTTATTGCTCTACTTTCACATAGGTTGGTCCAAAATAGCCCCTGAGTACTTGTTCCATTGTGTTGGGTAAGATATATTGGAAGGAATGAAGAGTAATGAACCGAGAATGAAAGAAAAGTGTGAGGAATACGAATCTCTATGTTGAATATAAGATAGTTCCGAGATGAATATTGCGCTGTATTATCGTATAGTGAAGGCATACTGTTGAAAATAACTTTTTCTCAAAGATACTTTGATTATTTCACATTTTAACAGATTTCGGCATTGTCAACTTGTATTGTTATCACTGCCTACATTCATTAGTCACACAAGGAAGTGTACGTTCCAAGTGGGCGTTCAGAAATAATTATTTCACCACTAACCTCTTCGCGAAGAAAAAACAGAAGACTTATTCATTTCACAATATAGTAGCTTGTTAGAGTCTAATTGTTTGTACTACTTGTATATGGCACACTTTATGAAATTTATATCTATACAACAAATGTTCATTGTGTCATAGTGATAGTGAGTGTGGGACGACATGATATAAGTTTTCTGGATTGATGGTGAAACATATGTCCGAATGCGCCACATAGATGTGGAAGAAACATTGTTCTATGATTTATCACTTTCAGTCATCTCAATTTTGATAACCCATCATGAGAAATTTCACATATCGCTGGTGAATATATATTGAGTATCACTTTTGATGTCACATGAATATGACAGGATCAGTGAGTCATCAGCTCAGACTGGTCAGCCCTACATCGTAATGGGCAACACCTATTCATTATTCATTGATAGAACGCAAGTGAAATCTCTTCCGATGCTTATGACCTCCAAAGTTTCAAGAAAAAATTCGGGACAAAATGACAATGACAATGACAACCAAGTACGAATGGATGATTTATCAACAGTTGGTCTGGAAGTCAGGCAGAATAGGTACGAAGATTTTGTGATGAATGAAGCCCAGCGTCTGAGCAATAAGTGTTTCGGGAGAGAACTTCTATGGGCCCAAAGTCTGTAGGCGGAATTGCATAGATAGGTTGATGCTGAAGGAACACTAGATTACTGGAACAATGCTCCAGGCAACGGCAGAGTGAAATGGTTATCAGAAAAACACACAAGACTGTGGCCAATGATATTCTCAATTTGAGCTTAAGTGCATATTGAAGATTCCGCCTTATTGGAGTATAATACTCTCAAGAGGCGTTCCCAAGAGAGAGAAAGATGATAAACATGCTGTTGAACCGGATGGAGGTAAACAACAAGCCTGATAGCTTCAACGAAAGTTTTCAAATACAAAATAATGGTAATTTGTGGAGGATATATTGAAAGATGCTGAGGAGTCGCTAATGATTTTCACTTCTCAGGTCTACTGAAGATGGCAACTCAGTTGCCAAAATGCGTATTTAGACTTTTTCAAATATTGTTGTGGTTTTTCATTTGAGTATTTAACCACAGTCTCCGAATTGTAACTCTAACGAATGTTAATTGGGCTCGATATTCCTGACTTGTCATTCTGACTTGATCAACATCATCTATACTAATTGACTGAAGGTTACCAACACGTTGAAGATACATCATTCTAGGTGTGAAACTCTCATGAAGCTTTTCCAAGAGAAGAAGAAATGATGAACAAGCTGTTGAGCCTGATGAAGATATGAAACCCTGATTTCCATTCTGAACAATATATACCTATATCACAAGGAGAAACAGCTCAGTATATATAGAAAGCCTCGTTACTATGCATACAGTAATTCAAAGAGAAACGTATAAGCAACGTAAAACCTCAATCCTATTAATAACATGTCACTGATATCGGAATTAATTTCCCAATTTATTTTTCTTATTCTGATGTAAAAAGGATCTGAGTAGTGGTCTAGACAGTTTAATATTTTCTTATACAGGTATGGTATATGAATCTTGATGTAATTACAGCTTATTTCGCGAAATCAAGACTTAAAGCGCTCATTTGAATACAGAATACGAGAGAGCACGAAGTATGGTCATTGTTGCATTAATTTCTCGCGATTGCATTCCAACTTTTACTCTGAATATATCTAGGTGTTAAACTGCGGAGAGACTATACAATAAAGAATTGTATTTATAGTGTTTATTCTGCGAGAACACTTAGGCTACACAACATATACGAGTATGTAATAGATGTCAATTTGCAATGTGTTCCAAACGAACCGATTTTCTCCATATCTGATCTGTAATTCAAACTGTTACACGCAATTCATTATTCGAGACAAAAATTGAGATACAGGCTCTGCGAGGTGATACCACCAATTATCTTGATTGATACTTCCAATATGACTTCAACATTTCCAACGCTTATCCCTGCTTGCGAGAGTGGTTAATAGTTCTTGCGATGCTAGTGTGAGATTCATATCGCCAGAATTATTTAAGTAGTTGATTTCATTGCGAAGGAATTATTCTTTATCTTTATTCAGATCAGTTTCAATAATATTGCTGTTCCTTTACACATGAGTTGAGACACTCTTCAGTCGGTGTTTCCTATTCAACTATTCATTGTTGGTCTATCAACACATGATAAATGATGACAGAGGAGACAATTGTGGTCACAGCCAGCAAATGTGTGTCGTACATATTAGTGATGGTACATATTACTTCTTACACCTGCGATCTACTTCGACAGAAGTTTTTTTTATTTATTTCAGTTTCGTATGGGTTTGAGTCGACCAAATAAGATAAGATATGCAATAGTAACCTGCTGACTTTAGATAATGGGACACTGGCAGCTCCAATCACGACTCACGTTCTGAACAAGCACCAGAGCACAAAATCTTCGGAGTCAAAAATTGGATTCGAAACGAATCTCAAGAATGGCGCAGCCAAGACACTGTGAACGTCTGTCGAGACTAGGGTTTCTAACGATTCGAAAGCTTCCGGATTTTTTATTCTTCCATCCTCATTCTCACATTTCACTCATTCTGATACGATTGATAAATGGTTCAAAATGAAACATTTGTGTTTTGGAAACCATCAGAACCGAGTACCAAGAGCCATATCCATTAGAATCAAGCAGTAACCTTCAAACTAACCTGAATCCTGAGGAATTCTATATCATCCTTTTCATTACTAGAGGCTCATACTGAAGCGTCTAGATTATCATCTATCTAAGGAGGGAAATAACACATCAAAAAAGGAAAATCCACCATTTTTCGAAACACCCCGTCATGACCCATAAATATTACATACTTCAATACAAAGTTCATCCAATTATGACATATTTGTGAACAAACTGGCTTGTCGAATCCTATAAAAATACGAGTATATATTCACGGGTTCCGTTTCCATCATGGAGAATAACAGAATTATATATATAACGCAATGGAGCTGCATTTTCCTGATTGAATTTCGATCGCCCACAAGCAATATTTCATTAAAGATCTTTGCACAGGAAAGAATCAATTTTTCAGGATGTTCCGCCGCTCCCTTTCCTCCACTTTCACTTTCGCCTTAGGATATTTGTGGTCTGAAAGAATGAATTATACTGATGAAATTGAACGGTTATTCAGTTTGTTCAGAGATTGTATTAACCGCTGAAAATAACATTCAGTTCAATACGGAAAGTTTGTTCCGTATTTTCCCAATGGTCTTTGAAGGCCTAATGTTGAATCCATTGACAAGAAAGAATTTATTGAACCACAATACCACGAAGCTAGTTGTTGAGAGTACATGCAGACTTCATGAAGTATTATTGAATGATATGATATGAAATAATCAGAATCGATAACAATATCAATAAAGAGGCTTTATTCGTCATTCAGTTTGTAGACATCGAAAAAAATGTATTCATATACATGAGACATATACATGTAACGGCGAAACGTCAGCTTTAGCTGTTTTTCAACTTGACCACACAAAAAACGAAATTGAAAAAAAAAACAATCGTAACACTCACGAATCGAATCATCTACTACCAAAGAGAAAGAGGGAATGAGTTTTGTATTTTTTGAAGACGATTTTCTATAAACCTATTCGGAAACCTAATCATAGTTAACTCGATCACCAAGTTCATATCTTCCATTCTCATTCCCGAAATGATGTTTGACAAAGATAGAATTATAAACTTAAGTGAACGACTGGGAAATAGAGGTTGGGCAATTATGTTACCAGACTGAATTCACCTACTACATCCCTCTATGTACCTACTCCAATGCAATATGATGAATTGTTTGTGTATGTGATATTAGCATTATTCTCTAAATCCTGTGTGCCTGTATTCATTGTCAATCATGTATCTTTGGGAATTACGTAATGATATGAACAGAAAGTTGCTGTACTTATGAGATTAAACCGCGTTACAGGGCATTATTTTTCGTGTTTTTCCATATCACTCCTTGTACTCACTTTGCTCGAGTATCATTACAGTTGTTTGCCGTATTATTAGAAAATGCTCTGGGTAAACTCAAACTTCTTCGCATACAACAAGTAGGGTGTGGCTGTTTTACATTTTAACTTTCAGTGTACATGACATACAAGTTACACCTACAGTAATTCTTAAACTGTTCTACATAACGACAGAAGAATGCTGGTTTTCCTCATGAGCTATTCAATATCTGCTTCGAGATCTTATGTTACTGTATTCTTCGATATTCTTGTATTATTCGAAGCTATATAGATATCACTTATGCGGTTCGTTCTTAATATGTTGTAGGCAACGGCAGGCTTGAGACAACTTGCTCACATGTCAATAATCTCTGAAGGATTATCATAATCCGGAAGGTTTGGATGTCATCAGGTCATGAGATCAGATTTTAATTTTTCTGCGAATGAACAAGCTGGAACTATGAGAAGTTATCCCCAAAAGTGTATTTCGAAATTATTGTTTGTATACTGATGAAGACAAAAACCATCTCATAGTTACAGAACATGCCATACCAAAAAATATGATGATCGATCTCTTTTCATATGACTGTTTTCTCAAACATTTTCACGGGAAGACGAGGAGAGTGGATTCCTGATGAAGAAATTGACTGTTTCTACCGTATTTCATATCGAAAGTTGCCGTATTGATAAAAGAACTCTAAAAATGGTTCTGGGATGTACTCAACTTTCCCAAAGATTGAATTGAAATAGATCTTGCCAGCTCTAAGATTTTCATCTTCAACTCACGATTTTTCACGAAGAAATAATGAAATATGGAGCTGAATATTTTGTCGCATATTGGCGCACTGGTATCATTCCATGATTCATTTCAAACAGCAGGAATGTGATTCCCGGTATTTAGTTGACGAGAACTCATTTGGAGGAGAATTCCTCCTCGAACAGAGAGATCCATTCAGAAACTGAACTCTAACCAAAAATTCAGTGAATATAACTCCAGTTTTCATGTGTACAGCTCCCCAGAGATTTAGATTTAATTGAGAGTGGAAGAACTTCGAACTGTTTTTTTTCACTTTCTTTTCAATCGATTAAGGGTTTCCAAATTGAGAGGGTGTTGTAGTTTGAACTCACACATAGTGTTTATTCAATTTGAAGAGAATATTTAGGACTTTCATCATTCCAGAAGTGAAATATCGAAATCTCCAAACTTTTGTTACCGTTTTTATCAGAAACTACTTTTTGTGACATCCATATCTTCACCTCTGTACCCTTCATATATTTATCGACGTTGTTCTTTGTGGAGGACCCTGTATGCATTCGTTTTTCTGAGGCTATAAATCAGAGCAGTGCCGACCTCATCTATAATAACGTGCCAATGAATGATTTATTGCAAAGGTGACAGATTATGATAGTATATCTGTGAGTTGCCACGGTATATCGCACATACCTACTATCGATACGATATCCGTTTGTATTCTCGTTCTAGTGATTTCCGTCGCAATAATTGAACCAGAGTTGTGTATTGTCAATTCTGCGGGTAATTCATGGATATTCCATTCCACATATCCCACGTACTTATTAACTGATCTGGAATGATAATCTCCATTGGAAGTCGTACTGAATACCATTTTTTATGAATCTTCCGAGTTCAAGACACGATCTGAGAAAATATATCGAATTTCTCACAATCAACATGAAAGCGAAGATTCAATAAAATGCATGAAATGCATATCGTGTCGCTCAATGGAATCATGAGAATCTGAATATAATAAAACTGATAAACCGATAAATGGAATCGATAACATATAAGTTGAGAGATTCAAAGTCTATGCCTATTACCATTTTGTGGTTGTACCAGAAAAGACAACGAAAACGCATTTGACAGATTAGATTAAACTAGTGTGGGTTGGCTTGAATTCTCTCATAGCTTCTCGTCAACTCGACCAGTAATGATATTTCGAGAATCTTTCGAGAATACTCACTGAGTGCTGCAACTTCAGGTCATTATTTTGCTGTATTGCAGATTCTTCTACTTGTTATTGCTGTTGAAGCTGTTGAGATCGACTGAGTTCGTACCTTCTTGAGCAAAGATGTTCAGCTTTCATTACTAAATTGGCCCTCCAGCTGCTTTCTGTTCTAGATGCGAATGGGTATTTCTCCAGTTGTAGCTTCCAGTTGGGCTGTCTTCAATATCTGGAGGATATCTGATAGGACTTCTTTTCGTGTTTCCTTTACATTATTATAACAATATTACCATCTAGGATTATACAGACTCACAGACATAGCGCCGCTATTATTGTCCGATTTTAAAAAAGTAGAACATTGAACTTGGGAGGAAATATCTTCGAATCAACTATTGCCATGAACTATTAGTGTGACATTCGTGCCATATCTCCAAACATCTTATGATATTCACTCCTCTCAGTGAATTGAATTGAAACACGAATGTTGAATTGAATGTCTGTAACGATAATTGTTCATAACGAATGTTATTAACAATTTCGTGGGTGAGTCTTTGGGTTTCCTTTTCAAGAAGACCTTCGAATTCCATATATTCACCGATGTAACGTTCCACAGATCCAGGTTCCTTGACTGCTTCGTAGGTACTCAAATTTTATTGATTCCTTGCAAATTCACGACCACTGAGCTAGACACACAGATTATCATTGAACGCAGACGTAGTTGATGCAGAGACATTCACTGCCACGTTCAATGATCCAACATGATCAATGAAACGGTTCATTTCTTGTTGTCAGAGTACTAATTTTGCGTCAAAGTGCGATATGACTTGGAGCGTTCTTTGTCAACCTGTAGTTCTTGGGATATTGATACCTCATATTGAATATCTGGCCTTGATTCGAACTGGTTGGCTGGAACCATAGACGTTATTCCAGAAACCTTTGTTGCACCTCTGTGTCTTCAAATCCCAATTTTCAGCTAATTCTGTCGTTCCAAAATCTCCGATAGATTGGCTATACATCTCGCCCTACATAATTTGAAATAAATTCAATTCATCAAGATATATTTAATCCTCCCCATGTCAGTGAATCCTCAATATTCGGTATATGTGCATTTTTTTTCATTCTATTATCATTTTTTGTGAATTTCCGACTCTTTGAAGAATAGAAGGGTTCCGGATATAACTTGGTCTCTCCTACATGAGTATGCAAGCGGTGTATAAGAGTCCACTTCATCCTCCACTTCTTTCAATTTTGATTCTGTTCTATCCCACTCTCACTGTCATAATCATAGTATTACATGTTTCAGATGTATTCTTATGTCATCAATTTTAATGCGAATATCACTGGCAATTGCATCTTGAGCAGCTTCTTCATAGCAGCACTGTCGATGAGTTCGTTACCACTATTCCATAGTGACTTGGAATCCATAGAAGGGTATCAGAGTTATCTTGTGTTTTTAGCCAGTGTATCCGAGCAATCATCATTTGCACTACTGGATCTTTGCTGAAAGGGTTTTGCTGTGCTTGTTCAGCGCCCAAGTGACGATTTTTTTTTCTATTGAATTGTATGAAACCTGTAGATTGTAAAATAGCGTAGTAAACACTTGCTCCTGTTGGTAATGTCCATGGATGGCAGATTCCCAAGATTGATATGGCACATACTGATCGTTTATCAGTCTTGAATCCGTCCGTATAGACAACATGGCAATCAGTAACTAACAATTATTCCGTGTAATCCCAAGAGAATGACACTTCGATTGACCTCACTCTTCTTATACTTTCGAAGAAGAAATGTTATCCATAGAGGAATGGTCTTATCATTATTATTTTCATTCACATTATCATCATCATTATTATTATCATCATTATTATTATCATTTTTATCATCATTTGGTACACTTATACATCTATAATCCGTTCCATGAAACTATCTATCTAGTAATTGTAATATTCAAGATCGCAAAATATCGTGGCAGCATTCTTCAGATTATTATTTCGAATGATTGGAATCGCTACGATAATTCCTCGGACTAAAGCGGTATGAATGAAATGTATTTCCCAGTATAAATCAAATAAATATAGCATGAAGTGATTCATGACTCCTTGACTTAAGTATGATCTCAATCATATTTAATAATACCGAACATTCTAAGTGATTACAGTCATACTTTATACTCTGCGTTGAGTGCTGCAATCGACATTAACGCCTTGCCGGTACATTTCAAGAGAATGCATGGGAACGTTCCTATCATTGGTGCTCGAGATACCATAAAATATGCTTTTGATTCCTCATCGTTTCAATTAATATTTGGTGTTATTAATAGCGTTATGGATCGGGCAGAACCTGTGCCACACAGGCTATTACTCTCTGCAAGGTTTGGTGCAGAATTTCATAATGAATACCATAGTTCAAACGCTGCGTTTTTCATTATTGTTGGAAGAATCTTCAAGTTCAGATTTTCTAGTCAAAATTTGAAGAAATGAAACATGATAAATATGGAAAAAGGTTCTTATAGATATATGTTCGCGAAAGATTCGTTCCCGAGATATAGGGAACTCAAATTCATAGAAAAAGACGATTTTTCAATGATTCTTGAGGAGGCTAACCAATTCTGGTCGATATCTTGTTGTTATCTCTTATTAGTATTCTCATGAGTTATCTTTCGGATCTACTACAGTTGATGTGTTTGAAGTTCAAGTATTAACAGGAGCGTGCCCACGGGGCAAGTCTCTCAGTTTTTTTGGACTAAAATAACACTTCTTTAGTAATTCTAGCTTCGTTCAACAGAAATATTCTTATTGTAATTTCTCATGATGCATTTTTGCTTCAGTGAGTAAGTGAATTTGAAACATGACAGTTTCCCACTCAACATGTTCCGATGTAAGCAACGAATTGGTTTCTAATTGAAGAGCCAAAAACTTATGCTTTGATCGATTCAATCAAGAAAATGTAATCATCGGGTGCTACTCTTCACAAAATTCAATGGAATTTCGCCGATAATAATATAATATAGATCATTTCTAAGAAACTTGAAGAGGAACGAATATAAACTTGTAATCTATATCCTGGCCCCAATAATCTAACCTTGAAGTTTCGTGCAATATTAATGAAACACACTGCATATGCAGAATGGTTCAGTTTTCAGGACCAAATGAGAAATCTCCATGGACCTCTCTATGACATGTATACAGAGCGTTGAATTTCAATTCTCATTACCATACTTTGTTGATAGACACGAGGTGGTACAAATTTGAGTAATCATCGCTGAGTAGACCTTCTTGATGCATATTATTCATTCGAAATCACTTTCTTGAATGCCTCAAAGACAGGATATAGCTGAATGGAACGCAAGGGGTTTGTTTCATGTGATGCGAATTCAAAAATAATGAATACAGTCGCTGTATTCTCATGGAGAAGATGCAAAATTCAATTTTTCCTTGGTTCATGATCGATATTTCTAGTTGACCCACACAAAACCTCTTAGTGTAGCAGCAGAAACCAAGGAAGCAGCTAAATTAACATTCTCCACTTGATTCACTTTTATTTATTGTAATTATTCATGAGATCAATTTGTTCAGAATCAAAACGACGTAATAATTTTATTCATAGGAGATTTTGAGAATGATGATAAAAATATATATCTGTCTTTGTTAGAAGAATGAGATGAGAAGTAGAGAAATGTCACTGAGAAACTCTCGAATTTTAAGCCAAGAAGGCTTAATAAGGAAAATATGAACCAATATAAACAACATTTGAAATTTTCCACTTCTATATTGAGGCACTCTTATATGTTCTTGTTTTCTAGCATTTGAGAGCCAGAATCTCCATGATAATATATCTTTTTCACATCGAGCTTGAGAAATATGTGAGTCTGGATGTAAATGTGTTCAAACGTCAATGAATCCCATTCAGATTCAAGAACAGCTCAGTATTATTGGGACGAAGAGTTTATCTGGTAACTCTACACTTTATGTGATGTGTTACAATTAAATGAGAATATCCAGCCTTTAATTTATAGACGTCTTTTACGACGTTTTCGATAACGTAAAAGTTTATTCTCCAGTTTACATATAGGTACACAAATTATATCGGTGTTGTTGTTATCCACCGTTCTTATAATATATTAATCAAGAGAAAACTTGTTGGGAGTTTTTATCGGACATGCGAAATGTTGCTGATATTTTACAGGGTGCGGTAGAGTTGCATACCTGCCTACCCAAAGAACCGAGCATTTCGGTGTAGGCGGAAATAAACAGAAATTTCCGGTAACTGTCCAAACAGATGACTATACAAAACAATATCGAGATGGAAATCGACATCATGAGACGCCAGCTATATGTTAGAACTGATGTCATCATCTATATTTTGAATATGTTGATTCATTTCACCGACGATAAGATATAGGTATTGAAAAAACTCATCAATAATAACAAAATATCAGTGATCGATGGAAGCCCAAGTCTCCTCAACTTTGTTCTCTCCTCCGTCTCTTCACTATTTCACTCCACTCTGGAAGAACATGGACTCCTATCAACATCGTAATGAAAATCACTATCAATGTTGTCAATGACGCATATTGATTCCTCTCTTTCTATGTTTTGGAGGAATAAAGTGAACAAAACAGATAATCGGTGATACATTGACATTGAAATAGATTGGCGGTTAGCAAGATTGGTGATACCTATTTTCCTGTATGTTTTATTGAGTTGGAAAAAAGAATCATTGCTTATCCCTTTCTTCCTTTCATTTTCTCTTCCGATTCCTGTAATGAAATTAGCTCTCTTTCTTACTGTATCTGCTATTTGCTCTGTCCATTTTCACGTGATTCTTGATTATTTTGTTTCTTATAGATTACTTGTTCTAGTGATTTCATTATTGCTTCGTTTTTCATCTTGCCCCACATTGTTTCTCCATTTGTGTTTCCATCTATCATTTGGTCTTTATTTCCAGTATTTCTTCTTTATTTTGCATTGTGTTTCTTTAGAAATCTCACTGACGTATTATTGGGTCGATACAGCAATAATTGCATTATACTAAAAGATAATTTTATAGGAGTTTTGATTCTTTTGTCATCTATTTTTTCATAATATCTCATCCAGTGAATAGTATTTGCTAATTCAAGTTAATTAATATGATCCGTAATGATACTTTCTAGGTATACAAAAGTTGCTTATTCAAAAATATACATATACCTTCCGGAGTCTGAGTGGCGAAGTGATGTAGAGAAATATAGAAACCCAAATGAAATAGTTCTGAAGAAGAAGAAATACTTCGTTAAATTTTCAGTTATGAAATTCGACCTTGAAGAATTCAAAAGTTGCTGTCAGGTGACCGACCTCGTTTGTGCTGAGAACTTCTCAGGATCCCTTTTCGACCATGATTAGTGAAATCATGATCATCAGATACATACCCAGCATGGATATCTTCGATGTATCAGATATACACTGATTGAACACAGACGAAGCAATGATTTCGAATATGTAAATGAATTATTCACTTCTGATTCCGGTGATGAGTCTCGTGATTCAGTCCACATATAACAACGGGACATCCGTTGATGAATCGCTGGATTCACATTTTTCTATATCGATTCAGAACTATTTGCAGTCACATGAGGAGTAGCAAGTGAAAGATGTTATCACTTACGTCAACTGAATTATTGTCATATGTTCTGAATTGCATTGATAATACCACTCAGCACGATTATGCGAATAAAATGAATGTTCCACGACACTTCAAGATCCGAGATGATATGTATGCCAAGTGCATCCAAGATCTAGCTAATATACATTTGAAATTCAAGGGATCAGAGAACTGAACATGTGTCGATGTTTTCATATGTATATGCATCATAAATATTCAAACTCCAACAGCTCTCCGATTTCTGGTCCACTACGATCCACAAACATTATTTCTTGTTCACACCAGTGGAAAGATGCAAATGCACGTTCCATCACAATAATTATTGATCAATATTTCATACGAAAAGGATAATCCGCCAAGGTTTTTGGCGCCAATGAGTGTCGGCGTTCTGAGAAAAATTGATCGTACGAGGAGAAGAGAATAGACGTAGCGGTTTGTAGCATGTAAGACTAATCAACCTACACTCTAGTTTTGTGTGGGCAGCAAGAGTTGAACCGCCCGAGAGCAGAGAGAAAAGCTAAAGCAGAACCGGAGCTACAGAACAACTCGTCGAAAAACCTTGCTCGAAGATTACTGAAAGAATTTCCAACATTGATGAGAAATAATGGAGAGAGGCTACCTTCTGTATAAATCAGCAAGGTTCTATGGAATAGAAAATGAATTATTCGCTTCTTCAACTGACGAATGATGATTGGTTTTGATTACGCACGATTTCAGCTGCATGGGATGTTTTTGGTGGATAGTATGTTCACCAATCCAAAAACGACTTTCACTCCTCTACATCACGTATAGTATTTCACAACATGGAAAGTTTCTCAATAAAAGAGGGTATTACAAATGGAAAAACTACCATTTTATTACAATATTTCCGATAGTCGAATCACTTCGGGAAAAAAGTTGATATAGGAGTTTGAGAAACGAACTTTTGAGATCATCTTGCATCCTTGATCTCATATATGCAGGACTCTCATTATTATACAACAGCTTGCATATGGCGTCTCTCAGAGAGGTCAACGCTCCTTTTTCATATTGTCTCATTGTTTCTGAGAAGTTGGCGAACCAGTGTTACTCTTGATTGTGTCCTGATGGATATTTCAGTGCGAGCTATAAATTGAAGTGAATTTATTTTATCTCAAACCTTATCATTCTCTTATCCTTACAATGTTTAATGGTGCAGATATCTTGCTGTGCGTTCATAGAGTATTGTCACGAACATTTCCTTTCAAGGGCTTGTTTCCTGATCGTTCGGGATAGTTTAGATATTTCTGAAGGTGATAAAAAAGCGAAAAAAGATGAATAGATGCATCCAGGTATTCCAACAGTTTCCATGGTTCTGGATCAGTGTGAAATAAGTTCGATCTGTTTCTTACTTGTTCTCCGCTTCTTCCAGCGCTAACGTCAGTAGATTTTACTCGCATAAACTAGAGCTAATCTGTCATGGTTCAACAGACTACTGAGAGTTCCTTTGTCTTCTGTACGTACACTCATTTTTGAAACTTTGCCATGAAAATTTGTGTAACATTAAACAATTTTATTTGGTAGGCCGTCCATTTTTGATACTTTGAAAAATGAGTTAGTTTGCATATGGTTTGGATTCAATAGGAACAAATTACACAGCATCCTGATAAATGGAAGTTGGTTGTTTTCGTGAACGGTTGTGTTCCTATATAACGTGAGCCGGTCCTGCGGCATAACATCAAGATGCAACAACCACAACTCTGTCAGCCGTTCATTTCATTTCCATGTTGATTTCATCAATAACCATTTGGTTTTATCTTTATTTTTCATGTTTCAGTTAAGCTCTGTGGAACTCAATCATCCTCGCAACTGAACTTGTGCGAAGGGCACACGAAAATGAATAATATTATTCTCAGTTTAGCCCAGCACTGCTCGCAGGCAAGAACTAGTTATCGAATTTTATTGATTTATTAGGTCGTTGTGACCAGTGAAATCTCTAATTATGATGTGGCATTCGATACGTATCATTATAATCCATCATCTGTCATACGCAAACCCATTTATCAATTACTGCTTCATGAATGATAACTCGAATCCCAACAATGTCTTCTATCTGCTATTATCTGTGAACACTTCCAGAAGGAATGACGTGATTTCTCGGCTTTCAGAGAGATTTCAGGAAATGTAATCGTTTGACACTGCCTATGTGAAGAATTTATCATGTAATTATATGCGCATTTGTCCAGAAGTACATAATAGTCCATTTGGAATGATATATTGCTTCATTAAAATCGTAGTAGCAGAAGTTGTTTATAAACTAAACTTCCTGTATTTTGCATCGCATCATTCCTACACCTGTGATAATATTGATAGCAGATAAATAGTCAGCACCAGTTATTTTCGTGAACATACGGAAGGAATGGATATGAAAATACCACCAGTCACACCGAAATAAAAACCTCTGAAAGAGATTATATCATCCAAATGTATGGATTCCAGTTAAGCTCGTGCCATAATTTGTGACTGATAAACGTATAATGAACCTTATTTCCGACTAATCTCATAGGAGAATCTTGGAACCGAAATAGAAGCCAGCGTTGAAGAAATCAACAAAATTCGGGACTTCGTGTAATTTTCATTTCTAAAATTCCATACGGTCTATTATACAGAAACACGCCAGTCATTAAAAAGAGTTTAGAGTCAAACTATTAGTCAACAAAGTATAAGATCTTGTTTCTCCAAACGTATATCAGTATGTTGATACTCTTGATACTTTTGAATCACACCATATTACTTTCGGTTATCTATGAAGTGGTGTTAGTACCACTTTCGAATTTGTAAACTGACAAGACATATGCATTATGGAATGCCATAAAACTTTTAGTGATCACCGAATATAAAGTAGCGGTTTATCGGAACTGATATGGATGAGACTTGAGAGTTTTTTCGGCGTTATTCATCTGAACTTTTGGCATATCACAGACAGTTTGATAACAAATGAGAAGGTTCGATTGTGGATTTCTACATTCTGTTCAGTGGGAAAGCTCCATCTTCACTGAGATAGTGAATATTCAAGGATGGCTCAGAAAATACGAACGATCATAAGTCGTTGATCGGTTAGTTCAGAGATGAAGTAATAGTAATATTTCTGAATTATTACATATATAGTGCGTCCAGATATCATCATGCATGGATGAAGGGTATTGGGGAATGCCATGGATGTGCATTTTTGGAAAGCGTATACATGAGGATTCCAGATTGAATAAACGATGTGAATGCTATTGGATAGGTTATCACAAATCACTCAAATTCACCAGATGTTTCCTATTCGATTCGTCAGCATCTGAGCTGAGTAGTGATGCTTTCTTGGACTGAGATGTTGAGCTGGGTGTCTCTGATACGACAGATACCACAGTATCCTGAGACCAGAATGGAATGATAAGAATAAACTGTCATTCAAAACAGAATGCTTCAATTAGCAGTCACAGGGCGTTGGAACTAATTAATTTCCAAATTCAGTTAGTTCTCGAAATTATTCACGGAAATTATTCTGAACAAATTTCCAATCAAATTGAAACATTTTGCATCAATTTTCTCTCAAACCGAGAGAGAAAAATAGGACAATATGAAACAATCAATATTATTCAATATAAAAATATATAAAACAATCTTTCAGTCAACAATACTAAAATAAGCCATATGACATGTTTTCCATGGACGAAAGGTTTTTCAGCTGTATCCACAAGCTTACCAGGGGGTGGATTTTGATATGCTTCATGAACGAGCTCATGGTCTCCTACGACACGTATTTTATTCAATTCTCTTTTCTGCAAATAACTGAAATATCTACTGGCCTAAAAGCTCTGGGACAACCGGTATAAATTTAGGATACACAATGTATATTCCCGAGATACTGATACTGAACTGAAAACAGATTCAATTGAATTATATGCATTACTCAATTTGAATTGCTGCAAGTGATGTTTAATTTTGTCGTCTGATTCGTTTAGTTGTAATTAAAACTGAACTGTACAATCAGCGTTTGTGGAAATGGCCCATAAATTCAAACCAATATGCACATGTGAATCTTATTGAAATTGTTAGGCTACAGCATACTGGATACTGATTCCCTCTTAGATAATTTGATCATGTAATCCATTTTGAAAACCTTCCCAATGTCACGCGACGTGAAATATAGAGGCGTATGAGGCATATAGTCAAGCCACGAATAACTATCATTTGTTTTTGTGTACATGATTACAGTATAAACTACCTTGAGAGGAATTATTCTCAGTTGATCGGGTTGGACGATCGATAGTGACCCATAAACATATATTTGTCAATAAAATCTTTGGATGCAAGTGATGTATATGATTGAACTGTCATGACATTGGATTCCTGCGTGAGCTATTTATCTATGTTACTCCGCTAGATCAGATGGAATCTGTTCAATATTGAAGGAATCTTGAAGATTCTCATCTATAGTTTTCTACGAACACTGTCGACCGAGTATAGTCGACCACTAGCATTATTTGTAGTTTGTAAACGGTGCGAGAGAAAGCCAAAATAAAATGAATGGAAAAAGGGGGGATAAATAATTACCACAATTTACAAGAAAGAGGTAGCTCGTATAATTATGGTGAACCCTGTTTCAAAGAAGAAACCTATTTAGCACCTGTGCAACCCACGTACCACTTAACATATTTAGCTTTTGGGTGGTTGGAACATCAACTTCTATTCACCAAGCGCCACTGTGAGTTGAAGGATGCCCTGAAGTTACAGATAATAATGAAAATATATTCGGAATAAATATTCTCCGAATACACTCCACCATGATGTTGAAATCGATTTTTTATTTTCGACCCGTTGAATTATTTCTCCAAATCTTCTCATCATCATTAGATGAAGTTACAAAAGATACAAACATCATTCGTGGCTTGTCCCCAAGTTCATGAGGATTGATTCATTTAGGCCATTAAAACTATCATTTGATATGCGGAGTGGAGATATATTCAATTTTCATCGCTTTTTCAGAATACCACACAGATCGAACATGGAAAAAGATTAATTGCACCAAATCGTGATGGTTCAAGTAGACGACAGCATTAAATTATGTGTCATCTTGTTAACTGATCATTCGATTCCGCTCCAGTGAGAGAGCCAAATGCCAATGGAGGCTTTGATTTCATAGTATCCCACATCCAATCAACATTAACACAATATGATGGATTTGAAGTATCAAAAACTAACCACGTTTTGCGAACTTTTTCGGAGAAGGTTAAAATTACATGAGTTATTGAATTAATTTATGAATAGAACGACATGAACATATGTATTCGAGCTTACAGGTCATATTCTTGATTCGTCCGAATCAAATGCGACTAAGTAGAAAAGAAAATGAATAGCCGGTTCATAAGACAAAATTTGTGAATGAGTCTCCACAATGGGTCAGTTCCAGAAAAAATCTAAATTAATTTTCATAGAATGAAACTGAAAAAGAATTCCAAAGAATCAATTGAATTTTGAGATGAGATGGGATTCAGATAATGAACTGAATAAATGGTGTTACCAAGAAATCTCACCTCCATGATGGAATGAATCGCCAGAGTAACCTCAACACGGACAATTTGATAGCCGTGCGCAGGAAACTTTGCAATTTATGGGCCCCTACATTAATCTTCTCTACAAGGTGTGAATACCTTTCATTATTTCGATTTGCTTGCATCAAAATCTGAACAAAGATTCCTGTGACCACATGAAAATAAAACAGGAGAAACATGATTAATGCTGGATGTGGCAAGCATAAATTGAAGCATTCAGAACAGAGTGCCGACGCAATATTTTCGGAACCTAAGGGCTTGCATGACCTCAATGTGCGAAATTATGCACTCTCGTTCCTGAGGCATCAACAGCACATTGAAATTACGATAATAACACAGGCCTTGGTGTCTATTACTACTTACTTCAGTTTCTGTTAGCTCTACTGTACTCACAGGCAAGTCATCACGTTTTGTGGCGGATAGTTTCACGCGTTTCACGCAATGAAATGTGATGAGATAATCCTACATTTATACCGAGATTTCGCAGAATATGCCTTCCCAACTGATTTTCAAAAATTATATAGGCTAAATACTGTCTGTGAGTTCTTCGAGGAGGTGGTACATTCATTTTCCAGCTTTTCGTGGGATTTTCTCTCCTCGTTTCTAAAAAAATAGAGTAGAAGTTATTAAAACTATTTCAATATATTTGTAGTAAGGACAGATTTTGTGATCTGCCCCAAAATGTCACTGCGCTTGGAATTAAACCTTCAGATACCTAAAAGAGAAATTCTCTATTTAATAAAACCTCTACTTATCTTCGTTGTCGTTTCGGAAACGAATCTCAACACAATTTGAATATTTTTCTCTTCGCAAAATTTTTTTTCAATTCCATGAAAAGCTGGAAAATCATATAGGATCCCCAACGGTTTTCTTGAGATATGAAACATAAAAATTATTATCGCTTGAATAGGCTCTTGATAAATCTTGAAGGTTGATGGATGATAATGAAAATATACATGAGATAAACATGAGAAGTTCGAAATGCCCGGTCAAGGCGATACCAATAATTGTTCGGCTGTTACAGAAGCTCGCATGGCAGGAGACAGCTGCTGTGAAAAAAAAAATTGAGAACGAATTCAATATTCTCGGTGAGAAGAGCTCAGCTCCTTCTCTCTCATTAGATCTTTTGATAACCCAAACGGGAAACCTATAATATTCGTGGAACATCCTGTGAGCCAGCAACAAAATGTTGGGAGAGGAGGAAGGTATTAGAATCTTCCTCGAAAGAATGGAAGTCGTATCAGGAAATACTTCACTAGGTAGAAATTCTCACTTTGTCATATTATTGATGGATGATGTTTGGTATAGCCGAAGTTCGACAGGCCTGAACTCCGAACATGTGAACACTACACCAGGATAGGTCAAATTTACGTTTCGTAGATCATGAGAAGCCGCCGGGGTATTTTTGCTCGGACAGAAGGCCGAAAGTGAATCGCCGCAATTTTTTTTTTCATGTAAATCTCTTGGTGGACCTTACATGGTCGTCCCATGAGACATATCCAAATTGGTACAGATTTTCAGAAATCCATATCAAAATTCTTACCAGAAGACGGTATGAAGTGTACTATATATTGACTGAATAGGTTGTCGTATCCAACAAATAGTTGATGTGAAACAAAACCAAAGTTGGTACCAAGACAAATCCTGGAACTCCTGCACTGATGATCACTTTCTCAGATGAGACTTCATTTCCCACCACATAGAGTGATCCATCACGTGAATTTATAATCCTTCGATTCATTCCAGGATTGATACATATTAGCAGGAAAATATGATGTATTGTGATATCCCACGTACACCCTATGAATTATTCACTTCGTGAGTTTGTCATTTCTCCTGGATATAGCAACAATCTCCCAAAGCTAGGAGAAATCCTGCTTATTATACATGCAACTGTCAATATGAAGATTCTCTTCCCAATACGAATTATAAACTTCATTGTTTCAAATCAAGAGTTCACAACGCCAGTTATTTGTTACTGCTCTTTTCCTTCACACCAATATTACTTTCAATTCGAAATAAGCGAATTGAAACTATTGAGTTCCATCCCTGTATCCAATTTGATATATGACATCATGAATGAAAATTGAATTTTTCATTGTGATCTCGTTGTGTGCGAGAGAGATTAACATTCCGATTAGTTCACGATTTGTTAAAAGGCTGCTTACCCACCAACAAACTGTCTGTTAAACAAAGTCGACGCGGACACCAAAGAACAAGTGAAAAACGTGACGATTTTGTTTGTATACAGGTGTCAAATCGCCAACGCATTGTGAGACAGTCACATTGTGTGCGTTAAAAACTCGTCAGTAATGCAGTGAAGGAGTGGTTTATATTTTAAGCTGATAATGAACGCGCCCAAAAAAGAGTAAATCCTGTTGCTTCTAAGGGACACATGACAACGATAATTGAACCTAGACATTATATCTGTGAGCGATTCGTATACCATTACACATGTTAGTCAGGTTGATTTGAGCTGCGGATATACCCAAAGGTGATATATGTAGTCCAGAGGGTGTCCGAAAATTCAATAAATAAACAAACAATTTTTGGAACTTCAATTGACTAATCGATAATCACATGGGCTCACATTTTCATGAGTTCAGTTCTTTACGGTACTACTGAGTGGATGAAGTGAAATAGTTGTTCTCTGATGAACATGTCCATAGAGACGCATGGGTAAGATACCCCTGAGCCTGCCTAGAAAAGTGAGCTTTGGTGCGCATGGCTCAATAATAATCTGTTGTGAAGTCGGTGAATAATAATCATGAATGATGTGTTCCACAAGAATCTGTCCTGACACCAACTTAGTTTTTGCTCCACATCAACAATCTATTGAATGTGACCTGCACAGTCCATAGCTTTACGGATGATGTTACATTTCATACCGCTTTCTCCTCTAGAGTCATGCATATATATATCAATAATACAATAAGGTCAGGGGAGCAAGACGGAGACTGCTCGATACTTTGAATAACAATCTGGCGAGAATTTTTAAATTAGGATCAAAAAATCAGTCCGAGGGGGATCGAACACAATGCGCGGTATGATTATGTCAAGCAGCTCTATTCCTATATGAGGTCGTCAATATCCATGCTGGAGATCACCATCAACAGTGCTCTCTCATGGGACGGCTATGTGAGGTTCATTGCGAGAACCGTCTCACGAAAACTTGGCTTCCTATTTCGTGCAAAGAACTACTCCATACCCAGCAACTGCTGACCTGTCCTGCAGTACTGTTTGGAGTTCAGATACGGAATATACGCAAGCTCTTGGATTATTTCCATAGAGGAGCTGAACACCTAGTTGTTGAATAGACACTTAGGAATTTGTTGACCCCTCTAGAACATCGTGGAAACGTGAGCGATCTCTCCTTCTGATATGAATATTCCCATGATGGATGTTTCACGGAAATCTCGTCTACTGTTCCACCTCGAGCACTAACAGGTAGACGAACTAGACGAGCTCAGGCTGGTCATGTCCACATTGTCAGGCTCAAAACTCCGTCCTTCTATTCATCATTATTCAATGGTAGTGCAGAGTTATGGTATTATCTGTCTAGTGCAAGAATGCAAGTGTCAATAAAAATTCCAAACACTTTTCGCTTACCGCAACATTCCACTGCTGGCTCTCACGATGTTCAACGAATATTATCCTCGTTGTCAGAAGATTGAAAAGAAATGCATCGATATGATTCTGGGTTCCCATCGAACTCTGTTGAGAACATATTGATATCACTGAGTCGTGTACACTGTTTACTCTTCATCCCAGGTTTTCCTTCCTGATTCAATAAAACAATCAGCACCTAGCAGTCGCAAATTACGAGTGCGAATGCACTGCGATGAATTGCGAATTTAATTATATCTTCTGCTGTTCAACATGCGCCTCATATAATTGTATTCTGTGAGATGCCACAAGAATCATTTCGAATATTGTCCATCTCGGAATTCCATCTGAATCCGGCGGGATCCTCTCATCAACGCGAAGAGAATACGAAGCAATTCGAACAATAATGATGCAACAATAAAACGCAGTCACAGCTACCCACTACTCGAAGATGGAAAAAAAAATATGTATTTTAATTGGTTAATAAACTGCTATAACATTCTGAATGCAGGGAGTAACAGTGGGGAGTCGGTACTAATAACACCGATGAAATATTTATTAGATAATTTGAATATCGTATATCGACTGATGATGATTGGAATAATGAGATTAAAAACAGACAGACTAATTTTCGAATACTATACGATTTGATAAGAATCTAGGAATTGTCTAGATTTATTGTATTTGTTGTTCTGCTTCTAGAATCATCATCATATTAGGCAACTACAAGAAGAAAATGAATTATTAGATATCGATATTCATAACGTCGATATTGAGAGAGTTTTTTTGATGGGAGTGATTTCCAAGAACTGAATTTTCGGAGATAACTGTAGTTGAATCTAGGACAAAATTACAACCAAAATAAACTTTGTATATGGAATGGAAAACAAAATGCAGTTCCCTTGAAAAAAAATGGGATTCTCAATGTTTCTGATTCACTTTGTGGACCCACTTATGCGTACCCTCTGAATCATTCAGAGGTTGTGATCATGGTGAAGAATCCTCTCAGCTCTCAATATACATGATCAGGTGATTAAATATCGTAGTTCGAATGAAAATGACGTATGTTCGATTGGCTGCATTTGTTACTTTTTCTAGAAAGACTCGAATAATTCAAAAACAGTCAATATTAGGTATATGGAGTGTGATGCATGAATTTGAATCAGAATAATACGTAGGAAGAATCAGAAAATGTTGTGGAATATAGGATGTCCTATTGAAGATAGCAAAGATAACGGCCTCCCAGAGAATCCGGAAGCTTCACAATAACGTGAATATTTCAGTTGAATTCTCAACGGTTCTCTTACCGTCTCAAAAAATTTCCAGAATCATGCTACTTACGGTTCTCTATCAGATTGCGTTAACTCATGAAGGTATATCCTGTATATGAGTCGATGATATCACCCTACTTTCCCCCCCACTTTTTTCAGTTGGTATATTTTGCTAGTGATGAAAATCGAGAAAGACTACGAATGCTGCAAAATAGGTCGATGAGGGCAATTTCGAATTGCAATAAACGTACTTTGGTGAAACACATAAACACTGTCTCACATGTCTCCATGTGCAAATGTGCAGAATAGGTATCAAAAACTCTTGTTATTTCGTTTGTTCCTTTTTGTTCCACAAACGTGATATATCTTCTCATCTTTCTGTGACGTTTCATCGATAGACGGTTGTTTGTAGATTTTAAAGAGCATTCCATTTCTCAAAGTTCCTCGTGTAGAAACTTTTTGACATCATACCTTCTTCTGACTATTACATGTTTCATTGCCAAATGTTTTCCAATTGCCATGGTTGTTCACACAACACATGTTGCATAATATACTTTGGTCATCACGGACATCAACGGTTTTAGTTATTCACAAGGGAATAACTTCAGCAGATGATACGTTGGCCATAACGGAATCTATTTTACATACCCATATCTGAACGCTATTAATATTTTGTGGGCTCAAATTTATTTCCTTTATGATAGGCTAAATGAACAAGACACATAATAAACCTCAGGACATCGTGTAGATTTATAATACCCTTGTTTGGCCTGCGAGGTATATAAATTCAACTTAAATGAGAACTAATTCACCAGAGAACATGAAATTTATCGATATTATACAATATACTTCATCCGAAAGTGTTAACAATTCTCCTGGTTTTTCGAACGACCTCATAAATCATTCCACAGAGGTATACGGAGCCTAGTCTGAAGAAAGTTCTGAAGATATAGGCCATCTTGAATTGCTAAGTGGATGATTTGAAATATCACATTGTTGAAAATGTCTAGCTCCAATATGAAGCCAATCAGAATCATTCATTTTCAGAAATCCGTATTGAAATATTCAACGTTTCTTCATTAGTTAACATTATCAGTGACTGTCACTTTCCTTGACGCTACTGGGAAGTATCGTCAATTATTTTGAACTGATATCGGAAGTATCACATACTTCCGAAATATCTGTGGCAAACGGGCATCCCAATGCCAACTTCCTCTCTCTCCACTCCACTCCACATACTTCCGATATCCACATACAGACTGTTCAACTCCAGAAGTGATGCTAATGAAAACATTATGATTGGAATCAAAGTCTGTAGATATCGATAAGACTGTAGATATCGATTCAAAATCACTGCAGATTTTTCCGTGATCCACCAATATCATCGATGAAGTCGAAGCAGTTTTCGTTGGAAATAGTTCCAGTATAACCTGTTACATGAATTCATGCTGATCTATAATTCAGCCATATCAGATCGTAAATTTACTACCTTAAAAGCCTAACAGTTACTTTTATTTGTTCCAAGTGGCAAGAATGGAGCGGTTCAATCGATTCGCATTATGTGCGAGAAACTTGTAACCTGCAACAACTGGAAAGTATTAAGTGGAACGAACTCATCGAATTGATATAGCCTAAAACATCTTGTCATTCTCCTATGAGGAAATGGACAAATACTCATTTATCAAGCGCAACTGACCGGCAAATAGCCATGCATTTTTCACATTCTTCTCCTGGCACAGTTTATAAACGATATGAACGCCTTATCATATCATTATCTTATCATTTTTTCCGGCGAAAAATTCAAATTTTGCCTTCATGGCCGCTCTTGGAATATTTGGTGGAATTTCTGGTCGTTCAGGACCATTCTGTAATTAGTGCATATATTTTCATTCAATGAATCATAGCAGAGCGCTTCCGATTATCAAGTCATCATCAGTGCGTACCTCTGTGAGTAAAATGAAGTAAAAATTGATTGGGTTTCCTTGGCATACTCACATATTTCTGATGACTGTAGGTTCTCCTTAGACTAGACATCATCCGATCTATGTTTCAGTGATGCCTTGGAAACCTACATCATGATTTTCACAACTTTATGGTTCCCTGACTCCATGTCATGGAATATTTCACTTGTCAGTTCAAGTCTCTTGTTTATGTCATCACGTCAAAATCAATCAATATTGACTGGTTCCGAAATATGTTATCTAGAATGATCCTGGGCTAGGTTACTTTTTCCAATAATTTGGATATTTCCATAGACTTAAGGATAATAAGCCTATGGATATTGAAATGATGATTGATATCTTCTAATGGTGTTCCATATATACTTGACGGATGAGTGAACCCACTTTGGAAAATTCCGATTTTATAGTGAGTCAAAATCTTTTTTCAATATATTTGATTTACATACAGATGCACTGAAGAAGACTCAACAGTCGAAAGCGCTTTGCTGTGGTTTATTAAACAAAAACTCACATACGGTATACAAAATTTCCTCCTCCGATTCAAAGTTGAAATGAAACAACTCAGTAACTCAGTCTTTCGTTTGGTTGTGATCTGACATCACATTCAATAAAAGCTCCACAATCATACACCTATCATACCCATTCAAACAATGGCCATTATTTGTTTATGAATATAATACAAGTTAATAATGTATAATGGTACAATCTGAAGAACACCTGAAAAGACTTGAGCTTCCTTTATCATTGTTGCCTTATTGTTCTCCAAGTATTAGTCATTCGGTTTATTTTAATAGGAGAGTAGATGACATGTATGATATGCAGGATTTACACCGAGTAGATTCTCGTGTAGGAAGTCCACGATGACAACTCGAGATCATATAGACGTCTTGATTGAAAAATAAATCATAGCATGTTAGTGACATGGTTTCATGACAATTTCGTAATATAATGAATGCATTGACCGAATCGTTGCTATGATTTCAATCCAGCTACCTGTGTGGTATCCTCCATGGAGAATTCGTTTCGCGATTACCTCTCGAGAATTGGAAATTTGTTATCCTAATCGAACCAATAATCTAAGAATTATTTGAGATATTCAATGCCTCGCATTGTTTCATTCACTACTTTTTAGGAAGACCATCTGGAAAATATTATGTCTGATACTGCTATAACACATTCAGGGGAAATTGATTACAAATAATCCGTATTTCGAAATTGACTTCATGCTCTGGTTGCCACCTAATAGACATTGTTATACAATAGAGTGAAGTGTTTTCAACTACGTTATATGATACGTTGATACATGATACGATACATGATGATAGGTTGGGGCATACAAAAAACATATACATAAAGAATGAAAACAATGATGCGAATTATATGCATAAACACGAAGTATACAACAACACTGAAAATTTAGGGTCAGTGAGTATGTTCCAGTGAGTACTTCTGAAAGACCACAAAGCATGATCGCTGTTTATTCCTCCCCATCAAGAACATTCAATTTGGAACGCAACCTCTTTTTTAACACGAAGGAA
The DNA here is from genome assembly GCA_963576655.1 of Gastrophysa polygoni. NCBI lineage: Eukaryota > Metazoa > Arthropoda > Insecta > Coleoptera > Chrysomelidae > Gastrophysa > Gastrophysa polygoni. The sequence goes on from OY755085.1 coordinate 7,196,707, forward strand.
GTAACATTATCACTTCACAAGTAGGTTCTAGGATCTGGAACACTAAACGAAAACACATGAGCGTATTCAAATAATTTATAACACTACGAACTGAATCGAGCCTATCTGAAACAAAATATATATATATATATAAGTATGTAAGTTAGGAGAATATATATCAAAACACTTTACTAGTTTCATGATAATCTCAGAAAATAATATTATCTAGTGATTAGTTTACTGATAGGCATGTGATTTATATGATTATCCATCATAGGAATTTACTGAAGTTTTTATGTAACTATCAACGGCTTTAGTATTAGCTTCTACTGTAACAAATGCTGATCAAATGCACAATACAAGTGTTCATTCAGTTAGGTGCACTAGCAAAAAGTAAAATAGTTGTAAAATTATTACCATTGTATATTTTGTATTGCAACAAATGAATCAAATCGAATGAAAAAAAAAATATATGGAAACAATTATCCTAATATGAATGATGATAAAATCAAAACTTTAGATTTCTCAACCAGAAATAATATAGAAAATCATGAACCAATTGAGCTCCTTGGAGTGTATTTGGACTCGTCTTCAAATTTCTTACCTCATATTCAGAAATTATCGAAGCGCCTGTCAACGTTCATGTTTAGAACAAGACAACTTAGCAAAATAATAACAACAGAATGTTTAAAAGTAGCGTATTTTGGCATTTTCCACAACATATTGACATATGAACTGATAGTATGGGGTTCATCATGTCATTCAGTTATTATATTACACATTTGAAGAATATTTTGATCATTTCGACCCTTCAATCAATTTTTTGCTTGCCTAATAACAGATATATATATATATATATATATATATATATACACATATATTTTGTATACTGCAATATCTTTGATTATACGTCTGTATTCGTCGTATTTGTTGTATTTGTTGTATTTGACTGTACATTCACTGTACACTGTATTTTTCTTGTTGTTATGACAATATTTTTCTATTCTATTCTATTCTATATATATATATATATATATATATATATATATATATATATATATATATATATATATATATTCCTATATTTATTCTTTTAGACCCTCAGGGGCCGCCACTGTATGGTCGTCTAATCGAAGGCCAGCATTAAGAGAAAAATATAATAACACAGATGCAGTATAAATAATAATATAGACATTTCTATATACAATAGAAAATAACATAAATTGAAGAACACCTAGTGCCTACCCACATTCGTTGCGCACTTTGGAAATTGTACAGTGGGATCGAGAAAGGAATTTACACAATAGCATGCATTAACTGTCTCTGGTAATAACAATGTATGATATACTGACCATGAGGTAACAGTATACTGTCTTTATTTTTCGACCCATCGCAAGTAGATGCTTTTATTCTAATGAAAATGTGTTCCATAGAACCGTCTCCATGACTACACTGTGAAACATATTTGTTTGTGAGTGAATCTTCGGGGTGAAATGTTTGATTGAACATCAAGATTGAGTGTATCCAACATTTTGCCCTGTTATAACAATATTCATTTCAAATTTGATTGATTTTACTCGAATGAAGTTGAATACAAACTGGGCAACACTTCCTTGGCGATTTCTATCCCATCCGTTGATTAAATCTGCGAATGAGAAGCAAGAAATCACTCACATTCAAGTGTTCCTGCCAAATATTGGGCTGAAGGAAAGAGGAGGAGATGAACTGATTCATCGTCGCCATGGCATATAGGCATATACCGGATTTCCCAGAGCTTTCAGGCCAGCAGATATTTCAGTTATTTGCAGAGGAGAAAATTGAAAGAAAATACATGTCGTAGGAGACCATGAGCTCGTTCATGCAGCATAGCGAAATCCACTCCCTGGCACAACCCCCGAGAAATCACCCCTCACTTTCGTTTTTCAAATTGCACCCCCATGTTTGTTTTGGTTCAATATCATCCCTTCCTTCATAGATCTTTCAGTTGCTTCTTGTATATGGTGGTTTTCTCTATGACATTGTTTCGTCACATCAGCCTGTTGAACATTGCAGTCATTATCGATACGATTTACTCTACACGAACTCCCAAAAGCAGGAGGATACTGTACACTGAAAAAAGTACTTAGTTGAATTTCAATGAATAATGTCTCAATTCCTATCAATGCCCAATTGAGTTGATTTCCTCCTCCACTGGAAGGAGTGGAATTGATTCCGATGATCAGAACTGATTTACTTTCCATAAATCATAATCCTGCATGCAGAAATAGAATGCACGAATTCTCCAGTGATGATTCTTGATTTTCTATATCTTCGTGTTCCTGAATGAATCTTCATGAATATTTCACCTAGTTCCTACTCGGGAAATACAAACTTGAGCATTGAACAGATGCTTGCACCGATTGGATTCACACAGTCTGTATGCTCTAGTAACATTATCTTGATCGAGAGACTGGGGATTTTTCGAACTATAAACATTTTTAAATGCATACTGATGCCTCTTGATATCCATCAGCCGAAGTGAAATGTATTTCAGTGGGCGTACTGTTGGAATGCTGGACACGAATGCAGTATTCCGAGATGTTATTTCTTCTCCGTTCGCTTTCCCAAGATTTTTAGAGGTCTCGGTGGGACAATTACCACTAGATCTAACGGGTTATAGGTTCTGAGAACTCGAAATTGGAATACGGTTGGGAAGTTATAGTTGACGTTTTACTGTAACTGTAACACAAAGGGTGTCTCTGGCAACATCATAATATGAAGCCACTTGTTCGAATATTATATTACCCGATTCGAAATAAATAAATATATACCGTAATACAGGTTCGAGCATATTTCGATATCTCAAGCGAGACGAATAACTCTGAATCTATTGATTTTTCCCATATCTTCTGAGATTTTCTCTTTTCGCTTCTGAAAACTAAGAGAGTACCTATCTCTTTTTTGTTCCTTCTGGTGTCGAAGTTCGTCCGGACATGGAGTGACTTCGACACACCTTGTGAACTATACATTACAATACGTGGTAATTATGTTGAATTGATTGAGATTGAAATAATAAATATTGCTAACATTCAATGAGATATGGCAATGAAGATCAAATGTATGTAACAAAACATCAGTATTGCTTTTTCCTAATGTAATAAAATATTAGCTAATGAACAATGAATATTTCTGGTAATCTCAACTTCTTTGTCTTGGTTGATTATGTATGATTGGACGAAATAAATGGAAACAAAATCATTGATTTTCAGTTCCTCAAGATTTTTCAACTTGCAAAACGGATTGCAATGAATGAAGGAAGAATTCACTGACAATCGAAAATTGAGAATGTATGATAGTTCACAACACTTCAAAAAATTTACATGACACAAAAGAAAAAAGCATAGCAAATATCTACGTGCGAAACTACAAAATAAAAAAGAAGGCAGAACGAACATGAGGCAAATACTCCAAAATAAGACAAGAAGTTGACGTACAAACTGCAAACAATACCAGCGCAAACAAATTCATTCCTACCATGCGTAGAAAGAATCGACAATGAATAAAATAAAGTTATTGTTAATTTAAACCTGTGCATTTGTCTTATCAGTTCGATCAAATATTGTAAGAAGTCTGTTCACTCGATTTTTCGCTAATTTTCTTCTTTCCGGTAATCATATTATACTATAGTTCACCTGATTTCGAAGAATTCGTACTATTTATATGAGAATGGACGCCTTATATTCCGTCGATGAAGAATCATACTCGGAACATGTATCTCATTGATCGTTGTAAAGATTATTTTCAATGGCCATTATTTCACACACGTTTGGAAGTGCTCATCACTAGAATTGATAGATATTCGAGCTTTTCATCACGAATGTATCGCCGTATCATCTGTTTGAAACTGTAATTACCTTTTTGTTGTGCCAAGAGCTGTTTGCCAAGATGGAGGAAACGCCGGAAAATTATATGCGAGCCAACGTTCTGTAATTTATAATAAATGATAATAATACACTCATCACAACCATTATAATAATGTCTAGATTTCTCACATCATGTTTTGAAAAATCAACCAAGCGTTTAGTTCGTACTCACCTCGGGCCCCTAGAGATAAAGACATCACTTTCAAAATGATAAAAATTGATTCTCACCATATTCCTGAAGATATTTCGTCTAGTGGCGCGATTTCTTCGCACTCCTATTGGCATACAACTAACTGGACGCTGATATATCGAAATTTTCCGGTTGACCTCATTTACCTCTATCTAATTCGTAGCAAGTATGAAGTAATTTCATTTCATGGCAGTACAAGATGATAGATTTCACATGTAAAGTAGTAGAAATATTCAATTTCACCACACCTCTAATTACCTATTAACTACACATTTATATGCCGCGAAGTCTTTTTTGAATATTCAAAACAAACACCTTTTTTCGTCGACAAAACCAATTATGAACCGAGGATAAGTTAATAGATACGTAGGTTTCTAGACTGTCGCCTTTCATTATACAGAATGATTCGAGTAACCTAAAATGAGAACTCCATAATTTTACGAGGAATTAAAATCATTACGTGCTAAGAGGATTATATATTTGATGTGTGATGACTTTTATTCGATGAGACCGAACTACCCATAATATTACAAATACTCATTTTCCTTTCAATCAACAATGAATGATGGCATGAACAAACTTGAAATCAGAGCCTTGATATAGTAGATAATGTGGTGTGACAATGCAATGACAATTTTCCGCTCTAAACTTCACAGATTCACAGATTGTTATATTTTCCTTTTTCTGCAGATAGGTATAACACTGATTTTCATTAAAACGGTTGCGATTCACAATGGTTATAGGAATGATGTAGTAGACAATATGGTTAGAAAAACTGAACATAAAATTAGTATTCGTGAAACCACTGCTCTTGAAAAATTTGTGAAAATTCCTTTTACATTTTATATTTACTACAAATTGAATTGAGGATACTGGATGTATGTTATAGCATGGGGTTTCAATAGTGATTAATTAGATATTTCAATGTATTCAGGAGTGTTCATAGTATATACTGACGTTACCTACATATACTATTTATATTTTATTCGTACTTTTGTTCTGATATCAGTGTTATATTCATATTCATACTGTTTCCAAAATTGACTCATAATGAATACGTACTCGATCTACCACAGTGGTCAATGAATATCTACTTGTTCCAAAAGTTTTTTCGTCACTTCGAGAGAGAATGCTCTGATCTGACCCTGTCATATCGTTGAATGAATGCTGTGGGTAACGAATTTAGTTCTGGAAACGGTTATGTGTGATTTACTCATGAGCTTGGCACGCCCACTACAACAATTTTATAACAATTCAGACAGGAGAACGAATGAAATCACTGATGTAAGGCATTAAGTTACGTTCATTCAGAAACAACAATAGGCGATGTGTCTCTGGAAAGAATGGTTCGGCTTAAGGGTGGTCCGTTGATTCTAGTGAAGCTACAAAGTGCGGTGGAGTATTTAAACCCATTTTTCTGACTTTTTACTTCCAATAAAGTATAAAATGAGACGGGAATGCCTTTATAGCGCCCAATAATTGCGGCTCGTAGGTTGAGGTTTTATTAACGTTGTGTTCCTAGAGCAGGTTAATATACCAATTTGGATAAGTTATGAGCTATATGTTGTGAATAGGAACATAAAAAGTATACCTGTGTATACCGAGGTGATACTATAGAAATGGACGCACGATATTTAGTTATTGAATGCTATTATGAGATGATTTACGAGACCAAAGAAACTAGAATGTTAGGAATGTTTTGATAATTTAAGTTTTATTGCCTCTTTGAACATTTGGGATGCTGTCGATCTTGTATAATGATGTTATAATATTTCAGAACGAATATTTTCAGGAGTGGGAGAACATTGCCTTCCGCCTGGAGAATGATATCAATGATTTTGATAAGAATCATTCAACAGTTTCTCATGCATATTCTTTGGAATCCAGCTATTTGATCTACTGTCCGATTTGCGAATTTCGCATTATTTGAAATTCAGAAAGAACGATGAATCCTGAATTCGGTCACATATTCCACTCTTTCGCAGAGTAATGTCAATAATACAATATTCATTTTCAATCGGTATTTCATTCATATTTTGGGGGCACAAAACTAAATCAGTTGAATTTTCATCAATTTTATTTCGTTACAATGGAAATAACTCAATTGGGTACATTTGTATTTGTTTACCTGTACACCACAGAAATCAATGAAAAAATATTCGTTTTCAGGGCTGAATAATCAGTTATTTATTTTTGCTACATATTATGTATCTATTCATAAATGAGAATATTCTGGATTGGTGATGAATGGAGAATATAAATGAATACTACGGGAAACCAAATGATGACAACTGGATTTTTTGCTTCATCATGAGAAATAAATCATGACCGTTTGTCAAGTGTTTGTTCCATCGAACACACGATAACAATGAAAATACAATGAAGAACAAATCCGTTTCTTGAAATAACTATTAGTTGAGTATTTTGGTTCGGTTATGGGAAATTGCATACCCACTTCACCATTTTATTCATGTTGATCCTGATGTAGAGAATGATATAATTGAAAAAAATTTTCTCATTTGCTCCTAAACATCCTGGGGAATGAGACAAACGAAGTAAACAAATCATTCTTAAGTTTCAGTCCCCATTCCTTACCCGGATTGGGACGATATTAATTATCAAGATCTCCTGAGACTGCAATTACTTCATCTAACAACCTAATCCTCAACTTATAGGTGCGAAATATCGAACATCTTTGCATCGATCCTTGAAAATAATCGCGAAATGAGGTAGTCTCTTCATGCTTTTACAGCGTTTATTGATTAAATCGTGAACGTCCAACAGTAGCGTAACACCAATATGCATAACCAAGGTCATTTGAATTGAAGGAGGATCACAAAATGTTTGGTATCACCACCTTGAGCGATTAATCAGCGGTACGACCATGTAAGGTCCAATTTGAGGACTGCTTTCCGAAACTTTGACTTCTTGTTTCGTGCAAATAGCAAATACAAATGAAAAATAAATAGAAAGCGCAAATTCGACCTGTATTGGAGGACTGTTCATATGTTTGGTATACATCCCCAAAATATATGCTGAAGCTCCTGATAGATTCTTTCCAGGAAGAGAGCTATTTCCTCAGTCGGTGATACTACACTCACGACCTCATTGACTTCTTCTAGATATCGTAGGAAGGCGGTCAATCTCTGAATTCTTTATTGATGATTCCATTGTCGCCGGTGCTAATCGGGAGTCTCTCACGACCAGCGATTACAGGTGAAGAAACTAGACGACTAGACTGACTGGTCAACCCTACATAGTCAGACTCCAGACCTATGAAACTCCGCTCCACCAATTATCATTCATCAATAGAACGGCAAAGTTGTGGAATTTTCTGCCTAGTGAATTCCTTCCCGATACTTACGCCCAGCAAAATAAAAATACCTTCTTTTTCCCCCAAACTCTTTTGGATCACTTGAAATCATGCAACAAGGGATCTAGAAACCTTCTAGGTATAAGCACCTATATCATATAGATATACTTTTATTCTCTCGAAAAAAAACTATGTGGATGGTTTCCATGATTTATATCAGAATTGTCATGATATTTATACGGTTATGTGTTGGTTTATATCAAATTCACCTCACTTTTGATGAGGTTCATTCCATTCATTAGTTATCTTCGTTAGTTACAAAAATCGAATTTTTATAAATCACGAAGAAAGTATAGATGAACATAGTACAAAAAGTTTCGAAGACTCATAAATATCTTGTCTGGAAGTAAGATATATTGTATATTCACATATATGTATACTTAAATCATCGGACGAATTTTCAATATATCAAGAATTCATCTCCTGAACATGATGCTTCGGTGAATATTAGGTTTTTTTTTCTATTAGGTACATATACCTACCAAATTCGGATGTCTTGACGATCATTGTAAATATTGTTGAATAACTCGTAGATCGAACTCACCAGAATCCATGGATTCAGTGATAATAGGTTACATCGCTTCATGGATCCCCTGTATGCAAATTCGGATATCATATTCATAAGGTACTGCGAATCAATGGAACTCCCGACCTCGGAAAGGACTGTGATAGCGATGGCGTGGATGAACCACTTCATCCCTTCCTCTTCCGCTTAGCCCACTAGTTGGCAGGAGCACAAGCCCATTATTTGGCAAGCTCGAATGTGAATAATTTTCTGCTATCATTTGCACAATGGATCAACGGATAGAGTAGAAGTCATCAAGAGAGAGTTTTCCAGTTCGACGCAAATCTAAGACACAAAACAAAATTTATGCATTTTTAACAACCCAGCATCATCATTATCAGTTTCGTATTCGCATTACTGCAGCGGACTACCTAGTGCCTCACAAATTCGAAAAAATCGTCTTGAGGAAAGCAAATTATTATGGTGAAATTCATGGGTGTCTTGTTACGACACTGTGTTAACATAATACAATTTTCTGCTTGACACTTCAAGTCTTATCTTGTTCCATTAGGTATGTTAATTGTTGAAATATAAATTATGCATACAGAAGAGCATCATGAAATGCATGCTGAAGAAAATTGAAATCTGATCATGGGTAGACACAGATTTAATAAATGTTACAGAAAGTTCATTTCGAGAGGTACAGGAATTCAATAATTTATGAAGGCGCTGAAATGTTGCATGAACGTTCCGAAAAATACTGCATTCGTGTCGCTGCAATCTTTTATTTGCTATGGAAACATTGCTATGACACTTCTATTTATCATCAATGTCGTGCATACAGGGCTCGACATTAGGTTTCTAACATGAGTTATATACTCCAATATTCAAAAATGATATCTGCGTGATCGATACTTCATCTTCGAATAGTTGAGAACTGAACACCTATCTCACGTGATCACCTATGTGATGGTTCGTTACTTTGATATATTAGTATATTTGCGAAATTAAATGGCTACACGAACAAGTACTAAAAAATAATAATAATAGTAAATGTCTTCATTCATCACAATCAACTAAGCATACATTGAATTATAAGAAAAATATTCATGATGAAATGGTGAAGTGTCAGCTTGAGCTGTTTTTGAACTTTACCAGAAGAGAAATGAAAGATAAAAAAATAAAAAAGAGAAGGAAAAAAAAGTCTCTTTTTCTAGTGTTCTTGATTACAAGTTCCATATTGGTTTTTTATTCCTCGAGGTGAGTGATGAACGATTTATCCTTATTGAACTTATTGTCTATCTCATGTGCACTCTGGAAGAGAGACAGTGCAAGAGATTTTTTGAGAGAACTACAATTCGGGAGAATGTTGTGGTCATTTCAGAAAACTCTAATGAGGTGAAATTAACTATTTAGCATTTGATATCATCGGAACTCCTCCTTGAAGAATACTTTCGAATGTTTAGAAACAAAATGAGATCCATAGACAACAATCATGCATTCAAGTATTGACAAGGAATTCGCATCAGCACTCAAATTATTCTCTTGTGTAAATACTGTGTCATACATATTATGCAAACATGCAGTGGGTTCTCATCAAACCGACCGACTTATACGCAAACTTTATCGTGTGTGCTGCTCAGATCGATCGCCCCTTACTATATCATTATTTATTCATAGTTTTTGACAAACGAATTAGACCGGAATTATAATAACTCTCAGCCTCGACAATGAAAATTAATGTTCACACGATGATAAGCAAAAAACAGGGAGCGCGAGTCTCCACGTATAGAATCTCCGTAATCAAATACAACATCGGAATTCGAAACTGTGTTAGTTCTATTGATTTTGGCGTAGTTGACAGGGTTAAGCCACGGGGAAAGCACCAGGTGTGGTTGACGTGAATGAAAACGTTGACAAGTAATCCGTGAGCCGCTTTAACATTCAAATGCGACCAATTCGAGTTGAAATAAGCTCTCAAACCCCGAGCTTTTTTGCCCGGTTTTCGTTAAGTTACACGGTTTTGACGTCGAGTGTGCCCATGTACTAGTGATGATAAGTGTCCAGAACCAATTTACCACTCGGATTATATCGAGGGGTCTTAATATTAATTAGATCACCCAACATCGATCATTACTCGCAGTGGCGACTCGTCAGTGGTGCCAAGGGGATTGAGAGAACAGTAGTAGTCTCAATTCAGTATACTTACAATCGTCACCACCAGAAATTGGAACACAACACATATTGCTGATTGGTCATAAATTAATTTTCATTATGTGATGGAAATTGTATTTCATATACAGAGTCATAACTATTGGGACGTAGGCTAAGAAATGATTCCGTATTTTCCAATCGGAATCACTGGAATGTTTCGTCAAAAAAAGTTACCAGTCGATTTCATTATCAGGAATCATTCCCTTGGCGCCTCCTGTAACGAAGTGTCAAATAATACATAAAACATTATACCCTGTATGAAATTATGCCTATGTGCCGATTTTGATAACAATTTATAAATTCAGAGTGGAATTATTAGCAAAAACAAAGAAAGCAACTTTAGCGCCCTGTATTTTTTTCCACTGCAATATTTCATCGAGGCACATTTGAGGGACTGAGGAAATACTTTCAGTTCCAGAAACTGAGCTCGCTCCTGTTGGTGTTAGAATTAAATTTCCGATTATCCTTGATAATTTTCGAATTTGGTTCGAATCGAATACGACAGCACAAATAATTTATTTTGAATCGGTCCACATGGTTCAACTAGAATTATCATTTATAACTGAAAAGTTTTCGCTATGAATAATTCCAGACAAATATCAATTAATGTTGTATTGTGACGAATAAATAGCTGTTGTTAGTGAGTCTAGAATGAGAATTTTGCTACTCCAAAAAGAATATCCGAATATTAAAATAAAGAACATTGTGATATTTTTTTCACAGATGATATTTTTATCGATGCTAAATGATGGGAAACAAAAGAGGAACTCATTTGTAGAAAATAAGGATATCATGTCAACCAGTTTTCCTCAGTGTTAGAAAATAGTATGAAGGTAGAATGAAAAGTGGGTTATTCTTACGTAACGTAAGATATTGAGATATACCGGGGTTTTGGTCTGATATTGATTGTTTGATTTTGGCTGATGAGACCAGAAACCAAATATTCCTGTAGGCGAATTCTTGGTCGCCGTACTGCCTCATCTATCAGAATTGAACAATCACAGTTGAACCAAAATATAAACCCGCTATGTATGAAGGATACGTACAGTTAGTTATGTCTGTTAATTAACCGGCTGTTTTAGTCGACTACAAAGGTTATATAGCTCATTTCCTTCTGCTTCACGATACAATTGTCAAATCAGATAATGAGGGATTCTATTATTCATATCACATTTCCCGACAAACTGATGACTCCGACGTACTGATATTCCTCATCAGTATTGGGTGGATGAGGAATAATATCTATGAACATTTTTCCGATGACCCAGAGTTCCTGAGAGACAAGGTATGGAAGTTTCCATAGTTCTCACCAGTTTATGGAGAAACTCTTCTTTGCATATCTCGATTTGGAATAGAAATGAATTCAAGGAAGCATGTTCTAGAGTGGAACATGATCATTTTGGCTGAACTTCAAATTATTCAGAGGACCATGGCTGATTGTGATCTCATATGTTTCTTTCGAGCCAATCTGTTCATACGACAAATTAATGGAAGAAACAGTTACCTACTAGTCTGGCATCGATTCATTTCTTCAAGAATTTCCTTTCTTCTCTCTCAATATCTACGCATTTTCATGTAGGTAATCTCATTAATAGGCGCCTGATTGCTCAAGAATTTTAGCCCACGCAGTATTTTTTCAACTATGCATAACATTTCAGTGTGAATAATAATAATGCATATAACCTGTTCTTGAATCAGTCATATATATATACTATAAGTTATAATTAATGACAGGTATCTTTTGAACTCATCTCTTTTCTGAATCACTTATAGTAGGAATCCATAATAACATCTACTGTCATAACTGTTTATAGATTTATGGTATTTTCTATTCGAAAAAATAGTTTATAAATGATGAGAATTGATCAGTGTTTTTCCAAAGACGTACAGAAATTTCATGGAATTCCAAGCGCCAGAGGCAAAGATTACAGCTTCAAGAGGGCTTACATGAGGATGATGTATAATAGTAAAGTTTTCTGAAGAGAACTGATGATTGATGCAGTCTAGATGAATTGAGAGGAAATCAATGATTTGAGCTTTCATAGATCAACAAATATCTTTGTGAAGCGTCTAAGTAGAAAAACATTAGTATTTTGCTACCTGTATATTGGCCTGTCGAAGTGAAATCTAAAAAAAGTTCCACAAAGAAGTACATTGTAATAACAATAATTGATCAATAACCGTCTCCTGCCTGAGATTTTTCACTTTGATTTCCAGTTATAGATTCAGATTCGTTATACTCATCAGAACGAACTCAATAACTCGTATATACATCAGTCTCTTCATGAGTGATATGTGATTGTCATTCTTGTGTGTTAAATACTCAATATATAGATACAGGCTTCGACAGACCGCAGCAAATACAAGAAGAACATAATCTTCAACAGTATGTATAATTACTCGAGGTACAATTCCTTGCGGAACAGCATCACAGCGTGGGTATTCTCGTAATGAATATTAATATTCGCCCTGTACACCTCGGTATAGGCATAATGAATGACTCGTACAGTTGTACCACGCCACTACACCAGATACTCAATTGTGTTGTGGGTTGTGTGAGCACTCAAGATCTGGCAACACGTGTATAGTTATTAAATCGGTATCCCATTTTGCGAAATACAGAGTGCCTCAATAACTTGGTGGATAGTACCAAAAGAATAAGTCATGTCGAACTACGTCAAACTTCAAACAGAGATACGTCGAAATGAATAAGTCAAACATACATACGTGATAAGAAAAAACATTGGTTGATAAATACCATAGACATGGTGGGGCGGGAAGAAGAAGCTACAACTCATGTTCCCACTTCATCAGCATCATTCGTCGATAGAAAAATTTCGCCTGCCGAAATTCCAAAAATCCCACTCCTGGATCACACGACGTTCCATGATCATTATACGGTGTAACAATTTGAAAACTCACAATTGGATATATATCACAATCGAAAGATGATATCGAAAAATGCCTATCGTTTTCAAAAAAGGAAGAGAGAACTAATAAATGCTTCCATTGAGAGATTATATACTGAGTACAAAAACTATTATTATTTATACCATCGGATAACGTAGCATGGGGGTGAGTTCTTTTTTATGTCATTTCACATCTCTCTTCCTATCCTAGAAACGATTCTAGGCATTTCCTGATATCATTCGTTTGTGAGATATTGCCCACTAAAAGTTTTCAAATTGTCACACCATATGTTTTTCTTCCGTGCTGGCGAAACAATGAAAAAAATTTAGCTCGAATTATTATTATCCTATAATTCCTCAGAAATTCACTTGCTCAATTAGGACTGCAGTCTCAAGGTGTAACCTCAAAATGTTCTCGACTTTGGGGGGAACACAGCAACTACTCACAAAGACGTTCCGCTTAGATTTATGCCGAGTGTGTAATTTTCGTCATTATAGGAATCCAAGAACAATGAGTGACAAGAAAAGCACTGAGCAAATACGTCATCCGAATGCCAGAGACGGTGTGATATGTTCTAGAACAAACCGAATAAGAATCGAATGACAAGATCTCATCAACCGGTCTGATTCTATGAAAAGGAAAAAAGGAAAAAAGGAATCTTGCCTTCTCTCACTTGGTGTGCCTGTCGATTTCGATTTTTTTTTTCATGTCATCTAGATTCTCTTCATGTACCTTATCTTCCCGATTGTCTGTTTCTGTCCGTTGGAAGTCAAACCGAGTTGAAACTGGGTGGTGTTAATTATGCAAACTAATTGTATTTATCTTGAAAACATCACGCGAAGATATCTCACATTTAATTAGAGCCGATAAAATCAAAACGCCGTATTGGTTGCGAATATTAGTTGCGTGTTACTCTTGAATCCTTGAGCCCAGTTGTGTAGTGACGTGAGGCATACTCTGAACATTACAATGAATTACTGAAGTCATAAATATCCTTCAGTCTACAACCGGTTAATCTTGAAGGAGACATATTTTTCTCGAAATTCGCCTTCACAATCTTACTCCCACTATTTCGTCGAATAAATTATTTGCGCTTTTTCATTTTTATCTCAGCCACGAGTCAAGGATACGTGCAAGAGATATCAGGGTCCAAATGATGTGGAGTACGAATTATAATTCTCATATGTGTCAATACTGTGGTGTCAATGATAATCGAAGCGTATGGGCAGTTCGCATGTGATATTCTACAGAAGTTTTTTCGAATGTCATTGTTAAAGAAGTAAAATAAGTATGCAAAATAAAGGAAGTATGATGATTCGTCGGGTGGCTTCGAGAACAGAGATACATCTATAACTGTCCTGTCGTTGAGAAAAATTCTGAAAGGAAGTCAGCCTGTATTTTTTTTATATTTCCTTATTCTGGTCATCATTCCACACAGGTGGGATTTCGGATGGTTCAAATCACAATTCGATTTTTCATATTGCATCTGCTTGGCCCTGACATGTTTCGTTTCAGTTCCTGAAGAAAATAGAATTTACCAAATTTCTTGTTCGTGAACGGCTCTAAAATATATAATTCATGATTTTTGTTGAATATCTTTTTTTTTGTCACAAATGGTTCCATGGTGGTCCATGTCAGTCTTCTACAAAACTATTTTGATGATACGGTCATCAAGATCCAGAATCAGATCACAGTGTCGAAACATAATTTACTGGTAGGTTCTAGAAAAAAAAAAATGATGGCTATGGATTCATGTATTCATTTCGCAAATACTCTAGGTATATTATGTATAATGTTGCCCTGAACATGTGAATGTGAAATATAAGTTTTCCATTTGGAAATCAAAAGTTTGGATAGCTTTCAGTTCGAATAGGAATACCCAAGTGGACCAAAATTCACGAATGAGAGCGAATTATTATTCTATATAATTGCGAATTTGAAATTTCAATCTCGAGTGACAGCAAAGTCACAAGAGTGCCGAGTTCACTGGGTAGATCTGATGGGTGGTTGGTTGATATCAGGAAAATCGATTAAACGTATAGAAATAGAAGATATTTCAAGACGCATTCGGAAGTCATAATAGAAAAAATAGTAAATTTGTTCATATCCATGGCAACGCAGTAGGTACCTGGGTTTCTTCTCAAATATCGTCCAAGTGTCAACTTGGAAAGTATTATCCTGCCAAACCTTGTGAACTATTATGAAACGACATTCCAGACTACAGGTCCCAATTCAAAACAGTTATCGGTAGGTGTTATAGTTATCACGTTTTTATTTATTATCCAGCATATATATTCCTAGATGGAATTCAATGGTTGCGTAGGGTATCATTGTATTCAAAAACTTATTTATGATTTGAGGCCGGTCACATTATACATATATTTTTTCAAACGTAATAAGAGCGTGCGTAGGATAGCAATAATTATTATGGTAGGAATGCCATCATGTATTATTATTGGGGCTTTCTTCGATAACTTTCACAAATCTATGTAATTGAATCTCTACAGTGCAATGAATTTCAATAGGAAGACAGATGGGACAAGAATTATTGTTATTCACTAGTAGTAGTAGAGGAAACTGTCGGAAATTTATGAAGTACGTTTATTCAATTTTACCGTATTTTATCAGACTATAGGTGAATTTCCTACTGAAACATTGGCATAGTTTTTTTTTCATTCAGAAGCTTTTATCACTCCGAATTCATGAATCGGTGTCGAAGTTGAAGAATGATAATATGACATTTCTCGTGAAAATTTTTCCCAGATAATTGATCGAATTCATTTTGAATATATGGCGAATGCGATAATAGTATTTGCCTTCCACCAAATCTTCGGTTATTAGTACTGGTGAATTTCACGAATGAAAATGTAATGATATTATGTTTTTCTAACAGGAAGATCCTCAATGGATGTATATCGCGAATTTCTACACATACTGGATATCTGACTGATAGACCACTACACAGGTTCTCCCATAATTAGTGCCAACTAGTGAACTAGTTGATAGTGAACGAGGTACAGGGGATTCGAGGAAAAATGTCATTTCGAGCTCGAGAAACAGCTTTCATATGCACCAACAGCGCTCTCTCACAAGAGGACTGTGTGAGATCCATTAGAAATGCTTCGCAAGAACTTGGCTTTCTGAAACGTGCAAATCCGACCTGTCCTGGAGTACTATTCAGACATAAGGTGAAGGTGAAGCTCTTAGATTCTATGAGCTATGTGACCTGAACTATTGATCTAGAATTTCTTGCAATACTCATTGGAAGTATCGGTCGCATCTTTTCCTGAAGTAGTCGCGATGCTTCCAAATTAACCATTCAATATATTCAACGTCTTTGAATATATTTGAGGCTGACATTTTTCAATATATGATGCTGGAAACAGCAGTAGTGAAGGAAGCAGCACTACAAGCATTGCATGCCCTTGGCTTCTTTTTTTCCATTCTCGTCGTTTTCTACCTCTATCTTTGAACCATATTCATCTTTTCATACCTCTTTTTATTCCTCATTTCGCGTTTCTGAATTCCTGTATGATACGAGTGATACGGCCCAACCTAACTTTTCGGGTGAAAATTTGATTTGCCTCGACTTATTTCGAATTTCGAAAACAATGTTCAACCTCTTTCTCTTTCACTTTCTGTATCTTCTTCACAAAGGCACACCATCTACTCACTTCCATCTTCCAGTGACTGTACCACCAGTTATGGGACAACCAGCACTGCCAATCGAATCCAGCCAAAAACGATGTACAGCGCACCATAATGCGACTGATTACCGAAAGGTGATCCTTAATTAGATGCCGGTGCCTATCGGGACAGACATCTGCTATTTCCGAGTCCTCATAATCTACTTATCGTCACAGAACACTGACGGCGTGCTCCAAACTCCTATCGATGGCACTTCGGTCTATTCGGCAGACACTCATCTATCCCGGACAACGGCGCCAACGCTCGCGAACACGTAATTGGGTCGATCCCAGCTTGAAGACATTCGTAAGTGGTGAACATAACCTGTCGGAAAATGCAGCGTCTCGAGAAGACAACAGCCATACACTGGATTATATCAGATCCAGCCAGATCATCCTGTTACAACAGCAAACGATTATTAGTTGCCACGAGTTGGTATATGGACAGCCCTCTACAGTTACGAAAAACCCCAGATGGAGTAGGAGCTGGTGTGTTCAGCCGGAAACCGAAGACTGAAATATCAGTTGATCTTGGTAGTAATGCTACAATATTTCGAGAAAAGCCAACTGACAGATCTCTAGTGGACAAAAATATCAGTGTCAGGGGGTGGAGGGCAACGAGAAAGCTGGCATCATCGGAAGAATGAGCCGAATCTGCGTTCATATGACCAGAACCAGTCTATGGAGTCACCACAAGTGTTCCCAAAACAATTGATCTGGACTGGCCGGAGACTCAAGCAGAGACTCACTCACTACCATCTACCATTTGGAGTCGTTTCCACCAAAGGCCTCAAGTAATACAACTAACCAGATCTTGGGGTGGAGTAGGAATGACCTGCGAATTCTGACGGGACTGTGTGCAGGTCATTGTCGTCTAAGATACCTCAGAAGGATAGGTCTGAATCGAAGATGTAATATTATGTATTGTCTACGAGAATATAGGAAGGAGAAAGAGCTATCGATTCGTTGGGATGAGCAACAGATGAAGATGCAATTTTGCCAATAGGCAGCTGATCACTGCAAGGCGCGAACTAGGGTCTATTTGATAACTCACCTATGAAATGATCAATTCCTATCTTTTTTCAAATCTATCTGGATAGATGATCACAATGAAAAAGTCATTCTCGTACTTTGTTTCTTATATTGTTGTGGTTCTCACTGAGACGCCACTGGACCTAATAACTCCAATCTAGTCAGTGCTTTATAAGCGCCTTATCACTTCAAATAACTGTACCAAATTTCAACCGAATCAGTTTGAGAATATTCATTCATATATTCAATGACCATTCATCATTTGTGAGTATTTTCCTGTTATTTTATTTCAACACTTGATATAGGTCGATATAGGTAATATTGACAATAGCATCAAAGCATTTAATACCTCCAGTAACTTTTTTTTTTCGTGTCAAATAGGAAAGTGAATAATATAACTTCTTTAATGTTCATTCAAGACAATTACACGTTACTAACGGTGAAACAATGAGAAGAAACATCCTTCGTGGAAGTAAATCATTTCAAATCAGTAATAGGTATACTTTGTGACGTTATATTCGAAATGAAACATTTCGAATAGCTACCCAATTTCTATTCCTACTCGAAGCCTAAATGACTGCCTGCAGAGAGATATTTTCTCCACCAACAAATGAATATGTTGTTTTTCTCCGCCAATATACTGGCTTTTGTTGTATAGTTTGTCATAGTCTTTCAATACTTTGGAAGAAATTCTGCAATCCCAAGTAACGTTTCATTTCAGACTTGGACTAAGACTTGGACTCAGTCAATGTAGGTGCGAGTTTATATTACATATTCTTCACTTCGGTAGTCCCAGACATTGGAAATTTCATACTCCTACAACTAGTTATATGACATCGACCTTCCTTAGGATGAGAGAAAACAGTGAAACTACTACTACTTCTACTACCGCTACTAACAGTAGTGGTAGTCAATCCCACCACCTTCGTTTCATTTCGGGGTATAAATATAGGTCATAAGCAAAGCGTAGGGGATAGTTCAATATTCCTGGGATATAATATATCCTATATCCATCAACCGAGGTCTGTATACACAGGACATTCAGCCGATAATATGAAATATAGGAAACGAACACCAATAGACTAAGCCATTCTGATTGATCCATAATAATTTGATGTTATGGCAATATTTATGGGTCCATGGAGTATTGATAGCGTTCCCGATATGAAAAGCTTATATTAAAGTTCGGGTGCTCCTATATTGCTCCACGGAGTGATATGATGAGTTATTGGCTTGCTTCAAGAAGTGAAGTATTTCGGCAAAAAATACGGTGAACTGGGAACATTTCATGATTTGTGTTGAGGTCGCGAGCACTAGCTGGTGAGATGATTATCATCCGAAATATCTGAATATGAGTACAGAACTTTCGTACAGTACAGAAAGTTTCGACCATGAGATACCAGTTTCGCATTCACTAGCATTTATATATGGAATGATATGAAGCATCCGGTTGCGTTGAGATGGTTGAATTTTTTCGTGGATGGGTCCCCCTTACTGATAGGTATACGGATAGGTAGACGAAAACTTATCTAATACAACGACTATCAGTACTGGTGTTCCACAAGGATCTGTATTAACGATAATTTTGTTTTTCCTCAATATCAACGATCTGTTGAATGTGACATCCTGCCCAGTGGCTGTGACTAAACACTTCAAATCGCCTTCCCTTCTGGAGCCTCTTCTTCATGTGATATGGCCAGAGTTGCAATATGGCGACGAGTCGATACTGTGAATGAATATCTGGCATGAATGTTGGAATATGGACCTGAAAATCTAGTAGACATTTACTAGTGCCCAGGAAATGCCCAGTCGAAGTGCCCAGTGAAGTGTCTAGTCCCTAACAAAATGCCATGAAGTCGTCGATGTCCATGCTTGGTATAGCCTACGACAGCGCTTTCTCATGGGACGATCATGTGAGGTCCATTGCGAAAACTGCCCTGGCCCTGTGATTTTTCGCGAGTGGCAATATTCCAATCCGAATGAAATTATATATGAATATTAAGTATATAGTATAACGATGCTGAAGTTTTGACGCCTCCCACACTGAACTCATAAACTGTGGATATATGCTGCCACTGACTCATTTGTAGGAAATTTTATCGCCTATGAATCGATATATTTCTCTTCATCTCGAAGGGTTGAAAGCAGCGTTTATTAACGTTTACATCTGAAGGTAATACGGAATTCAGGAATAAATGCTGAATCATCGATACGGCGAAATTATGGTAATGATTCATCAATGATTATCGAATCTGCTCTTCACCAAGAGTCATGGAATTTATCAAAGATCTTTTCGACTTGAATATGTTCCTAATTTTCATTGTAAATGACCTGAGGCGTTTCAATCACGAGCACACCAATACGAATTGATGTGAAAACTCAACCTACTATGACGTCAGCATCGACATAGAGGGGATGGAATAGCGCCAGGTGAGATAGTGTGAAGTACGCCCTTGGTTACCCCCTACATTGTCAGGCTCGAGACCCATCGAACTTCGCTCTACCAATCATGATTCCTCAATGGAACGGCAATATTGTGGTTGTCTCTGCTTAGTAAAGATTTCCTGATGCTCATGAGCATCCAAGAAGAAATCCAATATGTGCCTCTTCTTCCAGCAGCCCACCGCTGGCTCACACGGTATTCCACGAGTGTTTCAGCTTCTCCATACGTGTTGTCGAATGATGAAGAAAGAATATAGGATATGCGAGTCTTCCTGCATAAAATAACATGATTTGTGTAGAGGCAGATTATTATAGGAACACCATATGTATATACGCCCAATAATCAGAGCCTAATGAAACAGAATGATAATGGTGGAGCGCTTTGCTGAAAATTCCTGAAAAAGTTCATCAGTATCCTATCGGATATTCAAATTTCGACTTATTGAAACCAAATCAGCGTACTGCAAAAAATATAGCGTTGATCTACAAAAAAACTTTTTCAGCATAAAACACCAATTCCGCATTCACTTGCTGTTCATATCTAGTGCAAATTTCAATGTTTACCATGATGGTGTGCGTGTTAAATGAACTAATTAACTAGGCTCGGAGACAACAAATGGTGAAAGCTTTTATATGTCCATTAGTTTAGTTGCCTATGAGTCTCCCTCTGTGTCGATTATAATTATTGCCTTTGATCTGAATATTCAATTATACCTTGATGGAGATACGATTGACATACAGAATTTGTTACACAATGCATCTGCACAAAGCGAGTCAGTTTGAATTCATTGCTCTAGAATCTTTCCCCCTGGTTGTTTCCAGAAATGGCAGAACAGAATATCTAAGGAAATAATCTAAATATAATGATTATATAATATACTCATTTGAGGGTATCAAAGATATTGACGTTCCTAATTATTCTTTCATTTGCATAAATGATCGAATAGTAAAAATATTTCCATTTAATCACATGAATCTAACACATGTTTCGATGCGGAAAGTACATTGCTGTAAGTTAGAACAGTATTTTTCTTTTCATTTCTTGAAGAATGAATATTGTTCGAATGATCCTCGTGAATACAAGGTGATATATGAAACATTAAATGATTGAATAGATAACAACGTTTTCCTCATTATGGATGATGAATGAACATGATTGAATCAATTCCATCAGTGAGATGATATGGTTATATTATCCCATGATCATGAAGTTCTGTGTCTGGACTTGAAATGGTTCAGAAATCAGAATCAGAATCATGTCGATATGAATTTCCATTTGAACTAGTATGCATTTTTGGAATGATGGAAATTGGGATTGTTCATGGTGGAAAATATATAGCAGTTATCAACAGGAACATGTAACTCTATAACAAAATTTCTAGTACTATATCTGACACCAATACAGTATTGTAAAACAGTCAATATCAGCGAAATAATGAGAATACAAGTATAAATCTCACTGAAGTGAACTACAGTATTGTAAAACAGTCAATATCATCGAAATAATGAGAATACAAGTATAAATCTCACTGAAGTGAACGGAAACATCGTATAATGCTTCTCTGTATGCATTTTTTACCTGTCCAAACATTGTCAATTGTCTCTGGCAGAACCGTTTGACTAGTTTAGGCTGGTCACACAGAGCTTCCAAGAAATTTTCCAATACCTTCCTCCTCACCAAAATTCCACCACTGACTCACACGATCCCACAGTGCATTGTCAGAAGAGGCCAACTGAACTCCTTTCCTGGCTAGTTCAATAATCTGTGATAGTCTATGAATGTTGGCTTGAGTTTCTGCGATGAACACTCTGGCCTGTTCCATATTATCATACTGAATTCTGAACTGACAAGAAGTCAGCCGATTGCTATACGAATCGCGATAAACGAGGGAAAAATCATTGCAGGTGGGAAAGTATGAAAACACAGAGGTATTTCTTGGTATCGCTCCATCTACGGACATTCTCATAAACGTCTAGTTAGAAGTGAGGTAGCGTAGCCTTTTAGGGCTCAATTTGATGTATGAATGCAAATTATTTCAGAGTGTAACAAGGAGGTATTCGCCACCGAGTAATCCTCGTCTCAATTCAGAACACGTTTACGGGGGTAATACGGAAACTTCCGATATCTGACTGTTGGCAATAATTGTCATTTATCAGAATACAACTCGAAACTTCAGATAAATCATATCAGACATGGAAAAAACCACCATTATTTCGAAGTAGAAATGAGGTGACTCCATAACTCAAAACAATTATTGAAGCACCTTAGAACCGATTGAAACGTAGATAGGACTTTGAAGATATGTCATTTCGATATGAAACAATGGAAGAAAGCACAGTTGTTTATATATCAGAATGAAATTTCATCTTATTATCGACATAGGAGATAGAAAGAACTAGGCATGGCCATGAGAACTTGATTACTCGATTTGGAACGAAAACATATATCACAACAGGACCCAAACCTTGGACGAAAGCATGAACAATTCACTAGATACTCACTGGGTCCTAGATAGGAAACAAGATCGTGATTTTTCTGCCAATGATATATTCCAAATTTGTGATACATGTAATACATGTTGTAATGATGAAAGGGAAACAAGCGTTACTTTCCATCACTAGCCGATTATTCATAACGATATTCATTAACGTGTTTTCTCGGGAACTACTGCATTGAAATCCAAAAACAAGGAAGCGTTGGTAAGAGATTTCGATTACCTTCAGAATGATGTATCACTTGACCCCTTGCCCCATTTGAGATTCAAGGGTGTAGCTCACCTCTAGGAGGGGTTTGAAGTGAAAAAGTTGAAAACATGCGCATAATATTTGCCCCTCGAAATAAAAATCGACCAGTTCGGGCGTTTTTTTCCTGAGAACGATAACTATGTCGAATCGGTCTTGTTTCGTTTCCATTGGGGCATCCAGGATATATGATAAGAATGATTACAATATCATTAAACACTTGGTGTTCTTCCTTTCTATTGAAATATAGCTACAGTCTACCGAAAAGCGGGCAAGACACTCCTCTCTTACAACTATAGACCGAGTGCACTTTGACATCTGAAGTAACAGCAAGAAGCAATCAATATCAAACTCATTTGATTTCTAGAGAGCTCAAAAATTGTGAACGATTAGCAATATGGCACTGAACTGATATCTACCAAGCATTTTATTGTGTTGAGCACCAAGGCTTTCTTGCAAATCTTCCTACAGTTTACTGGTCTATAGTTTCTTAGTTTCCGAGTTTCCTAGCATATAGACCATTTCATGTGGTGGTAGATGGAGTCTCATCTGATACAATGAGCTGGTGTTCTGGAACGATCTGTCAAGGAACCAATTTAAACATTTGCTCTACATCAACGATCTGTTGGAAGTGATCTACTGGCCAATCCAAGGTTTTGCAGATTATTATATTTCATACCGCCTTCTCCTCTAGAGCCCCTTATCCAATGATGTCAGAGGTACAAGATGGACAGCTCGATTCTAGGAAAAAATATCTGTCGAGAATTTCGACATTAAAAATCTGGTAGAGTTCAATGCAACGAAAACACATGCTTGTATGAAAATCTAAGAGGCAGATCACACAGTGACCAGTATTGGATGAGGTCTCACTGAGAGAAGGAACTGACTTGGAATGGAGTCGGATGGTTTTATTAATGTCCACACGAAAATTATATTTCCTGATGGAGCATTGTCGAACCTTCCCTCGTACAGGCTCGACTACCTCGGCCACGTTTAATGAGTGGTTGAAACCTTAATGTTTCATACCCGGATATTACTGTGTCTCCAGAGCTGCTTCTCTATGTTCGTCCTCTTTCTGGTTGGATCAATTAATGCATATCATTATCTTCAAGGACCGTTAGTCGTTGTTCCTAAACGTTAAACGAGTTCGAACGCATAATCCACAGACAGAAGGGGAGTTAGACGACGAGGAATGTGAAAGGGTTATTGCTGGGAGTTGAGGCTAGCACTGGATGATATGAACAAAACCGTACATTATCGTGGATCCTTTTCGGCAACTGTTGTTGGTAACTAGGACACATCATAGGACAACGTGAATCAGATCAAATGATTATTTACCCCATAAACTTCGACACTTTTCGAAAGTGTCACTTATTTGTGTCGGAGGATGAAATCACGAACTTTGCGAGGAGAAATAATTAATTTTTCATTGTGTTGGAAACGGAAGCAGATTCGCTTCCGAAACGTGCACTCCATCAAGATGAGTAGAAATGTTGGTATTCATTCAATATATTTGTCTTCAAACTTTTCTTTCTGAAACAAGGTGTCACTGTCAAATAGACAATTTCTCTTTCAGGTATCTCAAGGTTTAATTCTGAGCGCAGTGACATTTTGGGGCACATCACAAATCTGTCGTTACTACAAATATTTTGGAATAATTTCCAAATAATTTCTGGAAATGAGGATGGTAGTTCTCGCAATGCCCAATATTATGATGTCAGGTACTAACAACTTGGCATTCTGATGACTTCGCTCTCGACCTGACCTTGAGTACTGTTCATATGTTCGAAGCTCAGCCCCCAAACATAGGCTGGAAGCTCTTTGATTCCATTCAGAAGATTCACCTGGTCGGTGATGATACACTCAAGAATTCATCTACCTCTCCAGAAAATCGTTTTTCATTGATATTATGCCAACACGTACGATTCCTAGTAGACAAATCAGACGAGCTCAGGCTGGTCACCTCTACATTGTTGAGTTCGAGACCTGCCTAACTTCGTTCTACCAAGCATCGTTCATCAATAGAACGGCGAAGTTGTTGAAATATTTTCCTAGTGAAGTGTTTACTGACCTGAAGTGTCTACAATCTCCAAACTTCCAAGAAGAAATCCAACACCTCCTTCATCCCCCAACATTCCACTGCTGTCTGATAAGATAATAATAGAATATTATGGGTTTTCCTTCCGTGTTGTCGAATGATCAAGAAAGTAAATCAAATTTGGGCCAGCCTATACGAAATCCGACGATAGACTATTTCTCCATTATTCGAATCATGTTGATACATTCGACTTTCAATCTTCTCGTGATCTTACAAACGTGAGATTTCATCTACGTTCAAACCAATACGATCATGCCCACAGTCTGATCATATTCAGAGTATTGAGAGTGGTTTCAATGTTATGAACGTAGCAATTGCTATACCTATAGCGGATAATTTCGTTCAGTGACTATTACGCGAAGAGCACAAGAATGAATGTGTGGAATCACGGCGCCGGAATCACATTCGTTTCGAGATGTAATCGTATTTTAACCCTCACTTCAACTCCGAGTGGAAATAAATTCAATCAAGAGTTACGGATATTGATTTTGCGTCCGTCCCGCCACCCCTTCTTAAGGAAAGGGAAACAAGTTGGGAGTTTCGAGGAAGTTTATATGAGCATAGTGTACACGCGATATTAAATTAGAATTTTTAATATCGCCATTGTGTAGCAGCCGGCCAAGTATGCAACAATAACGTGGGAAAAAAGGATGTGCGGTCTCAAGATACGAAGTACTTGACTGCTGGAGAGAGCTATGCCATTATATATTACCATAAGCCATACCAAATACCAAAATATTTTCTTCAATTCCAGACTATTGGACATCATGCTATGTGATATCAGGGTATGGATGTCTGCCGTTCATTAAACCTATTCAATTTTGATTTCATCATTTTTCTTCTTGCTCCTGTTCTTCGATTCGGAGGGGAAATTATGATTTCTCATCCAAACTCATCCAAGTCTTCACATTCTCTGTCTGTTGTTCTATATCACTACCTTCACAATTATACTGGCCACTATGTAGTGGTGAAGTGAAAGACGCTCTGCAGAGCAGCCAAGGCCAATATGGCGGCGCCCATGGCTCGCATCAGTTGACCCTGTATCATTTTTATTCTCCTTCAAACGTTCATGTGCTTCACGGTATTTGCGTGTTTTGATTATTGCATTGATGTGAATGTTGTTGTTTGACGACACAAATCTGCGAATCTACATTTACAATTGAAAAATATTAAGTATTCCGTACTCTAACACGTAGATTGAAATCAAAGTTTGTCGTTGGATATCTTGTCTACTATTGATTTCACATTATCATTTCCATTTTCCAGTTATTGGGGGGAGATGAAAACGGGATTTGAATACCCTAAATCGAAAAATTTTCCGAAAATGTTCACTACAATTCTTTCCCTCTCATCTTCAATCTACTTCTTATTCACTAACGTCCACCAGCATAACGAACTCAAATGCCGTTGACTCAAATTATCAGTTATTCCGAATGAAAATACTCTACCTTTTCGGTCTGTGCCCATGCTGTATATTCCGTTCAACGTGTGAAATTAGCATTTGCTAATAATATCGGTGATAGGAAGAGGTTTTGGCGAGCGTCCGCAACAAATGCTGTTTACCTCCTGGGAACGGCTTTGGCGTGTGATATTCCCAAGCGCAGTTCCCATAAGGCGATCTGTCCTGGACAGTTTATGAGGAGAAACAAGGCGCTTTAACCAGCACCAACCCTTACTTTTCCTGCCGACACCCCTCGAGTGTGATGAAGTCTTACGAGGGTCGCTCCATAACATATATTCTCATTTCATTCCTGTAGTACTATAAAGAATATATGGCAATATGATGGGGTTGATATCGAGATGGTTTTGTCATCAGGTCGCCAGGGGTTCCGATCCTTTTCTGCGAATGGACGGAGTCTTATTGTTGAAGACGGCTGTCGAACTGACCTTTATTTCATATTTGGAACAATCATATCCTGTTTTTTTGAATCAGATTCGGTCATAGAGAGAGTAGGAATTGAGGGTTCTGACGTTAGTTTACCTACCAAATCTGAATGTAGAGTCAGGTGGGAACTGGCGAAGATCTCTGTGTTATCGCTTTTCCACTTCAACCACTTGCCACGCCTTCTCAATAGCTGTCACAATATCCAGCTACGAATGCATAACGGGCCAGATTTGGATATCCACGCATAAGCATAGTTCATTTGATTTCTCGAACCATTACTATAAAAGTGCCCGGTTGGTACAAGCACAACTAGATGATTTATGTTACCTTTACAATGTTATGTTATCACTATAACGATCATATTGTTATGTTTCCAGGATAAATGCCATGGAAGAAGTTACAGAAGTTAGCAGCAACCTTCGTCAGGGCACTGAAAATGAACTTGGATGTCACGGTTGCATAAGTCACAGTGTTTTCGCATTTATGGATGAGAGAGCACGCCTCTGAATTTGAAAATTTGTTTGCAATATCATATCATATCATTGATCATGATATCGGATATCCAATATATTTTGTAACATTCTTTCTTACCGCCCTTTCTTCGTCCATTCCCTACCACTTGGAGTCGAAGTGATTAGTTTCGAAACCACAAACTTTCACCTTTCCCAACCCCTTCGCGATAATAACGAGTACGCTCCTGAATTCACGATTCCCACTTTCTTTCTCTCGACATATAACGAACAAATCTAGACATTCTGAGATTCTCACGAATTTTCAATTTTCTGGTCACTTGAAACAACTACGCCTCTGATGTTGCAATTTTGGTTTTATATCATAGTACAAAAAAAGTTATTTCGAAATTGGGATTTCATCATTTCAGCCCTTCCATCTTTCATTCCCTACCAATTTGAGTGATGAATTTCCAAGGTACAAAATTTCAGTGTTTCTGGGTCTCTAGAAAAAAGTACGGCCTTCCCCTCATCCACCGTAGCCAGATCCAAAGAGAATCGATATCGAACCATGAGAAGTTCAAATCGTACACAAATATCGATCAAATATTTTATTTTACGACATTAATATCATTTTTCCATTTTTTTCATCCCCCATATTTAACTTCACCAAGAGGTTCTTGAAAACCCACAAATTCTTCCACACACCACCAAAAACTCATTTCTACATTTCTCTCACTTTTATAAGCAAAACTCTGATTTGCTAAAATAGTTCCTCGAATTTACACCCCTATAACACTGCCCCTGTGTACCGTGGACCAGAAATCCACCCTCATGAGAAGTGCTGGTTCATCTTCTTCCCAACTGGCTCAATATTCAATTTGAATTTCTCGAAAAAATGCGATTTTACACCATCGAAAAAAAAAATCGTTCTTATACCCATATATCTTCACACCGTCTAGTATCGCAATTCTAAAACCACATCATCGAGTGCAGATTTGACGAGATCTGACAACTGAGAAATGACACCAGAAACATCAAGCAAGCACAAGTAGAACTTGCAAGAAATTCGCAAAAACTGCGAACTTTACAAACGTTACAAGAATTGCTATTAGGCGATACGCATGCGAAATTCAAAACCTCCACGATGTTGAAATGATCTTCCAGTATTGTAGCAGTATCATATACCTATATCAACTAGAAACATTCTCATGGTTCGAACAATTTCTATGCATCAAAGACAACTTCAGTCAATATCTTCGTCGACTTTTGATATCAAATAATTTATGTTATCAGAATTGGAGAATATCATTCTGTGGACAATGTAGAATTTTCTCCACCTTCATTTCTCTACTGGGAGAGCACACACTCGTATGAGGTAATCAGGAAGGGAGTAGGTATAGAGGACCAGACACTGCACTATTGATTTATCCCAAATACTTTTAAAAATAGCGTTCCGTACTCTATTCGAATGTTCAGCAATCGCGATAAAAAAGCTGTCTAAACATCAACTGTGATTTTAAGCAAAATGGAGTTTCTGAACGAAATTTTATTCTGAAATTTCTGTTCTGGCTCCTGTTGACAGTGAATACGTCTGAATTCATTTCTGTCCACGCATGAGTGGAGGTTGACATATATTTAGACTCTTCCTATAACACCAGAATGAAAATGCGATTTGTTGAGTGCCATTCCATCATCAGTTTTACAACTTCGATCATATATTGAGAGAATCGACCTGAGCATATTCGGAAAATATTACTGTCGTTCTCTGGAGGAGACTCGCAGTGGTGATTGTCATGACGAATAGTCTCGCTAGTACTGCCAATTGTTCATTAGTATTATTGAACATGTGTTGATTATCTACTCGGAATAACACTCAACGTTTCACAGAACTAACAAAATACGTTCAGTTCATTGAAAGTTTGCAGGACTACAAGGCTAACTGTCCTTGACAAATTTCCTAATTCGTATCGAATCGAATAGGTTCGTGTTGTCCAGGAGAAGAAAGCTCACGTAATTCAGTTTTCTGCACCTCACACGGATGCCAATTTTCCGAAAACGTTTGCGGCTCACCTCTCACTGCGATATCGAATTTAAAATGATGATGTGCCTTGATGCACAACGAATCGCGAATTTTCGCTTCAGTGTTTCTCGAACTACCCCGGATAGGTTTGAATTGTTCAGGTTAGCTGGTAGAAGTTGAAATGTTTTTGCGGGGAATGAAAAAATTTTTGAATGACCTCATATCAGTTGTAGTGGATCGAATAGTGAAATTTAGTCAACACCATCACCCCAACGAGAATCCTTGATTATTCAAATTAACAACACTGTAATATTCCTGTTGTTATGATATGTTTATGGTATCATTTATGTTGTAGACGGCATTCAAAATTCTAAAAAATCCTAAAAACTATCAACAAAAAAATACCAATTGATTCATTCAGTTGACTAGTTTTTCTCAGTGTTGTTTTTATAAACCTCTACCTCCCCTCCCCTAGTTTTCTCAGTGTCGAGCTCTTTATAAGTGTGTGGGTGGGTGTTGATATGGTCACGAAGCGACAGTCGAATCGTGCGTGACGCAACCACTGAGGTGAATAAAAGCCCTGTATAGTGAATAGGAGGAGCAGTGTATTTCTCGTTTCATGTCCCGTTGATGTATATGTTGTAGGAATTCGTGATTGCCAGCAAGCATCTGGAGAATAATAACTATCCATGTAGATTCTGCTCGGGACCCGAACAACATCCATAATTACTCAAGAGACACTAATTGCCGATGTTGCCCCTTGAAAAATCGAATTTTTCGCTGCGGCGACAGCACAAGTGATCATCCAGGGGTTGTTACCAAACTCTGATCACGTCTAGTCGCAATTACAGTCTTCTGTCGTGCTATCCTTCGGAGGAGCGTGCTCCACATGAAACCCGGTCTGGCCAGGAAAGGCCAATATCGGGCCGTGGTCTTTGGGTCGTTCCAGCCAGACGTATGACACTTTTTATTATGGGTTTCCACAGGGGGCTGATATCAAACTCGCATTTACATAGGGAGAATGACTGGTACCAGGACGGACGGTCATCTGACGATAACTGAATATTTAGCATCTATAGCATATTATACGCACCGAAATGGGGGAAGGAATGTCTTTTACGATACCAGCAGGAGTGCATGACGATTCTGAAAATTGTACAACCCATCTGGATGGACAAGGGAATACGACCGTCCACCAAAGCAGTCCTGATATTCGACTGTCTTTTATTGAAACGAATCTGTGGACCACATCACCGTTCCGGAAAGGATTATCAGATGGCAGAAATATCAAGTCTAACTTGACCCGTGACGTGACGTGTGACGAATAGCATGTGACGCATGAAGCGTAGCGTCTGACGTCACGCATCACACGTCACTTCACTGGTCAGGTTAGGTTTGATGCTGGTGCAGATGATGCCGTATGAACAGGTGTTGTACTGCTCAAGTGAACGAATATCACGAACATCATGCATAGTTTCATAGTATGAACAACGAAATGTAGCAACTAGAATTGTGATGGGGCATAGTGAAATGTGAAACTGTTTTAATGCAAATTTCTGGGGATATTACACAGTCTTGAGATAAACTCGACCATGTTGAGTTCCGACGGTTTATTCATCAATTGCAATCAAGTTGTCCAATATCTAACATAATCACTGTCATCATTATTGTTCGACTGGATATTATTTCAGACTAGCATTCACATGGTATGTATATACAACGAATATAGATGCACAGGATGCATTTAGATGCGGAGGTTGTACAGATGATTTACAATATCTTCTCTTCTGGAAGTAGTTCTATTTCAATAGTTCTCGAACAACAAATATATTCAGAATTTCCTCGGAGTTTTGGTAAATCCATTCACACACGTATGCTGGAATTGAAAATCTGAAGGATACCAATCAACAGTTTTCAATACTAAACTTCTGAATGCATGATATTTTGGGGAATTCATCACCATTTTTGGTGACTTGATACTACATCTACATCTTTGTACAAGGAGGTATTGTCCAATCATTGTTTTCAATTGATGGAAAGTGTGTGCTGAGCTTGAAAAATCCCATATCCTAATCGGTGGCCTACTAAAATTGTGATTATTGCTCAGCTTACGTGTGATTGCCAATACCATCGATCTCTTCTAACATTTCACATATGTTTCACATGATAATTCACGAGTATCATCGGCTTTCCTCACGTGTATTCGAAAGATATCCGTGTAAGATATTTTGTTGCTTAGTGCCTAACATCCTGTGTAATGCCTCAATTGATTTCTTTGTGATCCACCTGTGAGTGTCTGAGAAACATATCCATAATCATTAACGCTGTCATGGACTGAGTTTTCA
The DNA here is from genome assembly GCA_963576655.1 of Gastrophysa polygoni. Taxonomy (NCBI): domain Eukaryota; kingdom Metazoa; phylum Arthropoda; class Insecta; order Coleoptera; family Chrysomelidae; genus Gastrophysa; species Gastrophysa polygoni. The sequence goes on from OY755085.1 coordinate 7,228,482, forward strand.
ATCGAAATTCTATTCGAGAATTGTTAAATTTGTCGGACGTACAGGAAATGAAGACGAAAAACCACGTTCTCGATATTGCTGGATCCCACATCTGAGCATTTGGATTGATGGTGGATTGAAACGTAATATAGAAATGAAACAAAGTGATTTGAAGTTCTCTCGCGAGGAATCCTCGCACAATCGGGATCCAGTAAAACATTTCAATAGCATCAACAGGATCGAAACAGAAGCGAGAAAATCGAGCTCTTAAGATGTATATCTTCACATTCTTTGAAGTTTCGAGGATTTCTTGGATGAGATATTCCATACTGCGGGGCTTCGTTTTATAAATTTTACGCTCGGTGCGATTCCTGAAAGAACAAAATGCGTTTGTTTAGATTTCATTCCTCTCTTTCGAGACGCAGCGAGTTCGCCAAAACTTTGAAATAATTTTCAGATTTCAATTCGCCCAGATACTTTTCATACTTGAGATTAGAGGTTCGGCTCGTTGTTCGACTCAGGAACCGGAAACAAAAGTTTCCCGTATATCTCGGTGATCAAACAATACTTAATACACTTTCATGAAGAATATACGGAAACCAACAAAACTCGTCTTGCCCAAAGGGCGTTTGGAGAACATTTGATTCAATTAAATTCATGTTATTCTTGATTCTGCGTGAGAAATCAGGATAAGATTCATGTGAAGGAAAAACGACGTACATATAGCGCACATGAAGCAGTAGCGTACATATAGAAATCACGGGCTCCCAATACTTGTCATGTCAATCTATTTCATTGTTTTCATCTAGTTATCAATCTCAATGACACAATGTTTTCAAAATAATTCCACAGACCCAGCAGAATGAACTATAAAAATCTTCGATTTAAAAATCGAAACAGCACATTCACAACTTTTCTGTTCACTATCAATAACTATGCATGACAATTTATCATTATGAATGTACTAGTATACAGAGTTGGCAATACTTTGTTTTCCATTATTGCTTCTTCCTGAATATAGAATGATACCAGAGAAAAGGATATCCGTAACCCTTTGATACGAATTTTCATCAATATTGTATGAATCATAACTGGCTCGTTTGTTTGGAGCAGATTTCAGTTTTTCTCAGATAGCTCTGAAACGAGAGACGATAGGATGAATATGTTCCAGCAATCATGGTTCACTCGAACATGCGAAGTTCAATTTCCTCCATTCGAACGTTTCCCTTCTTCTGAAGCTCTCGAAGGAAGCACTAGTGAGAAACGAAATAGTATCGATATTCCCTAAATAGTTCTCCTAATAGATATTCGACTCTTTCATGATCTTACTTGTCCATTGTTCATTGTCTGATTCCTCCACAATCTATGAGATAGATGAGTAGGCAATTCCAATCTATATGAATTCATATTCGTTCACTGTGAGGTATGAAACTATTCCTGTTGAGACCGTTACGATGGTATAACTACTAATTTAACAAATCAATCATTGTCACTCCGGAATAGAAATGAACAATGATTTCAGTTGGATAAAGAATATATTGTACTCAAGCAGGTTGTCCATTTCGCACTTCATCTTCGTGCGTCTCAATGCGAAAACTTCGTCTCATCATATCCACTCTCGTTGTATGAACTACTATTTCCACTTCTTTGGATAGTAGTTTGAAGGAATCTACAAGCAACACACTTTTTCTTCACATTTCAATCTTTTGTACATATTATGATATCTCGAGCGAAATTCAACATTTATATTATATTAGATCTATTTTTGGATATCCATTTGATATGAAAATGTTTTCATGTTCATTAATTCCAATAAATCTTGTTGATTTCGAAGATGGAGATACTGGAAGTGATACTGGGTTGAATGTTCAGAAGATGATATTCATACATAAAATTTTATTCCTTCTTTTCAGAAGCAGTTGAAGTCAACGAATTATCGGGAAATATATTGCAAATCTTTTGAAAAATCAGTGAGGGCATGGTTTAGGAGAGCGAAGAAAAGGAAGGTGGTAGCTTCAGAAGATGGTGTTCAACATGTCCTGTTTTTGGCATGTTCAGTATCTTAAGATTTCACCAGAAAGGATTTCAATCTGATTGGAGATGATATGTTATTGATTTATTCGTGTCTCACTATGTTATTTAAAGCCCAATGTATTCCCAATCGAACGAATGTCAGTGAAGAATATCTTGTGGACGTCAAAACTGAAAGATATCTACTGGACGTCCATGAAGGAAATCGTGATGTGGACAATTTCAACACAACAATAGAATATAGCATGTATACCGCGAACATAACATTCGAAGTTGCGACGCCAGTGAGCAAACAGAACCATTCGACAATTGGATTCCTGCAAACCACCCAACTCTATGTGTTGATGGAAAACTTCTGGATAATTCAGCCGTTGAGCAGTTGACAGTTCCGTGAACCACTAGACAATCATCTCGAGCCCACGTAGCTAAATTCATTAATGGCTCATTGGTAAACAACAAGATTTTCGCAAACAGATTCTCCATTAACATACTGGAACAAACTTACGTGAACTCCATCAACCGATTGGATATAAGCTAACTAACAATAAAAATTATGTTCGTGTTGTGATGAAGTTTCGCTATACAATGGGAATGAATCCGATGATAGATCACCTTCGAGAGCATGCAATTCCGAGTAGATGTGTCAATTCCGTTGAAGCGTTTGTACGGTACAATATTCTAAATTTTGGCGGACTCTTCATGTATTTTGGCGAAGGATGTCAGTATTCGATTTCACCATATTGCAAAAGCTTGTTGGATTAGTTTTTCATCAGCTGAGGGATTAGGCGGTATTAATACAATCATATGTGATACTCGTGAAGTTTTGTCACCGAAAATGAATGATTTTCGAGTAATGGTGGCGTGAGTGTTGTGGATACGAAAATTATTTGAATCTCTTCTACTCTGATTATATAACAAAAACGAGCATTCCTCTAATCATTCTTCCATACTTTTATATTGATTTATTCATTCATTGTCCAGTAACTTCCCGTTCCCAATTGAGTCATTTCAAACAGAAGTGCACTATTTGATATTTCCTTCGATTATTGAACAGACTAGATAAGTAATCCACAGCCCTGGCAATACAGTTTGTTTGGAAGCAACATCTATAGTATCTATCTTTGTGTAAACAAGGATAGCAGGAGCTGATTCTCCCAGCACCAGTGCCGTGTTGTCAGAGGGGTCGAATTTATTATTAATTCATGATGGAACCAAATTGAAAATCCGTAACAATTTCAGTAGTACTTTTCAGCATTTCTTGGTGAGAAAATGAACATCCTTATACCTCCTTCACATTGTTACGAAAAATTCGGATACATACAATCCTATGGTGATTTTTGTAACTTGCTTGTGATCAATAAACTTATTATGACCACGTCACAAGAAAAGTTCCATTCTCAACGCCATAAACAATATACTCACTATTCAGTATACACTGTATCTTCTTATTCTTTACCATAAATAACGTTCAATTTCGATAATGAACATTTATAACTTTGGCGATCACTGACAGTGCATGTAAATATATTCACGATTTCAAAGTTCAGTACCTACTAGTGGAAATAATTTTCAAAAAAGTGAAAAACTCGTTTTCAATGCAAATAGATATGATTGCATATTTGAATGTAATTTTCAAATCTGAAAATGAAACTTCTTCATATCATTTTACGATATCGTCAGAAGTGAAGGAGGTTTTATCTTGAGCAGAATTCATATATTTTGACGCAAAAAATGATGTCTGATTATTTCATTTTATGTAGATAGATTAAAATCAATAATAAATATGTGTAGACAAGTATTATGACGGAATGTTATATCAACAATGAAATCATGACTTATGTAATGATGTAGCAAATAGCAGTGTATCTTATTTAAAACAGGACTGAAATGAAAAACAAACATGGATAATCACACAAATAATGATCAATGAATAATGATTTTTGAATAGGATTGTTTTTGAAAACATACTTCTCACTCTAATTTCCGTTGAATCTTTCAATTTATTCGCCTCATGATAGAGTCTTACAGTGAAATATTCCTTCAGAATTAGTTTGACTAGTTCCATTGGGTGATGTTGTAAAGGGTCAGGGTCAGTGTTGTTCGAATGCATCAAAAACAGTCAACGGTATAATTCTCATTGTTGTGTCTACAAGAAGTATAGAAATATTCTAATATTTTTTATCAAAAATAATAATTGAATTCATCATCATTCTCAGTGATTTTTCAGCAGCTTTGCATATTTTGACTACAAATAAGGAAGCATTTATCAGTGCTCCATATTTCACCAGAAGACACTGTCGCAGCTGACCTATGGATATAATCAATATAATCTAATCAATTCAATTAGAATTTATTTTATCCATTCCATTCGGGAAAATGCTCCAAAATCTCGAATGATACGACAATGGTAACTTACCTATGAAATGACGTGTTTTGATCGTTAGGTTCAATTTGTCTTTCACACACCTCACAACGTCTCACCATCATAACAAATCACCAAAACAGAAAATAAACTGAGTTTCTGATGAATTCTGATTACACAAAACTGAACACAAGTTGAATAATATCGATGCATCAAAACGTAAATATGACAGATACCAAACAAAGCAATAATCGCCGTTGACTGTTAATATCGAATTGCGTTGTTGCAACGTTGAGCATAAAGTATTCATGATACCCATGCTGGTCCTCGAGCCCCCAAGAAAGTAAAATTGCTAAGTCTCAGAATAATGTAGCAATCTTCTATTAATCAGAACTGATTCAGAATCGTTCAAATTGATTATTATATTTGTGTAATGAACCACATGAATTCATAAAGGAATTCAAATATTATGGACTATTCATCACTTTTTGATGATTGGATATGACAACACCGGCGCCGATTGGGTACTAATATTATGATAATTCTGGGAATTCATGTTAGCATCAGGATATTTGTTTTGTTATCCTTCTAGTAGGTTTGTTGTTCGGAGGATATTTCAATCAATACTAGATAATACTGCTTGTACACTGAGGAAAAAGGAGCAGTTACTGAATAATAAGCTATTATACAGCAAAACAATCAGGATAGGGAACACCTATAGGTTATATTATTGCCGCGATTGATTTAGATTATCTGGACTTGACTCGAAAGAACAGTTCAGTCGATTCCCTCATCCGCAATAAGGAAAACTACCCAGTTTAATTTCTTATAATCAAGTCCTTAGTTTTCATAGCACGCCCAGTGCTCATATCGCATATATCACATATTACGCACGAACAGAAGAGAGTTCCACTCTTGGGTTGAGTAAGCTTAGCTTAGGTCAGGTGAACTCACGCGAGAACTCACACTTATATTCTCAAATTTCAGAACGGTAAACAAGGAAATACAAGAAATATGAACTTTTATCAATCATAAGGTACCTACTATTATTTTCGATATCATCAGGTAAGTTTGTTCAGGAAAGTTTTGTATAATAAATTTTCACAGAGATTGAAGTTTTCCCACGAATCATTGGGAAAAATAATGGATATGAGCGTGAAAGTTCGCTTGCAGAAATCAGAACGATCGTACTAACATCATATATAACATACCTACGCGATTCGCGACATACCAGTCGCGCGACTGATGTCACAAGAAGAGGAAACTTCAATGTGTTTTCATGGGGGTCTCCATATATGTATACCCCATATTGCATGATTATACAAGAGGCAAAGTACCTGAATCAACATATCTTCGGAAACCGTGCTTTCGCTCTCATTACAAGACACTTTGGGCGAACTATGTGAAAGAGCGAGCGATTGCTTAACACTGATAACACTCGTTCTACATCGCCGATTGAAGAATTTTCGAATGGCTCACGTCATTATTTTCATGCGTTCTCATCACTGGAATGCATATTTTCTGAATACGCTTGGGCGACCTCCTCTTCAAGGGATCGGAGTTCTAATAATGATGGAATGATATCTGTACAACAGATCGCATTTTCTTGCTCAGATGTTTCCTGAAATACCCCGATATCTCATCATTGAATGAAAACTATTGTAATATTTCCATCTTCAGATGGTATTTCGATAAACCATGAATAATGATGGAAAGAAAATACCTTCCTTCAGGAGATAGGGATATGTCTTCTTCTAGTCGATGGAACTGAAATACTGAGTGAAAGATTCAGTCAATTAGTTTTCTCCAAGTGTAATGAGTCTATCAACTACGAAATAGTTATTGAAAAATTCCATTGATACTGGAAGATGCTATAACTGATACAGGAAATATTGTATTTCTACCATAAATACCATTTTTATGATATTGATCTTCAGTGAATCAGAGAAACAGTTCATTAAGATAAGCATGTCCAGGAAAATCAAACGAACGTTCATTGTGTAGCTAGAATCCTCTATACGTACAGTGAGTTCGCAACGGAAATGAAACAATATGGACATACGAATTGCATTAAAGTTAGTTGAGTTACCTCTTCAGAACTTTTTACTTCATTGCCGACACTGAGTTTCACAGAGTTCCATATGCCCGTGCATTATGACGCCCTTTCGGTCTCTTCATCTAGTTTTTCCAGTTATACCAACTGGAATTATATTAGCTTCTCTACATTCCGAATGCAATTATGATCCATATGTAGGATATTTCTGCATGCCTGATATATAAATGCTCCCATGGTTTAATTATGTAATGCATTACATCCATTACAAACGAATTTGCTACATACCTACTTGTATGAAGTATACAAGAAAAATCGATTGCAAATCTCTGGTGTACTTGAATGTATGAAAGGAGCAGTTGAACAGAGAGATCTATGGTAAAAATTCGGAACCCAGCAAAAACTGAAGAATAAGGCTTGTAGACTGTAGATTGAAGTTGGGTTGTATTATTGCGACAGCTTGTAAATGCTTCCTGTCCCTGTGTTGAGTCCACGATGATGAAGCCCATGCTTTTTCTGACGGCTTTTTTGCTCGGACTGCTGGTGCCATGAACACTTGAACTACGTGGATAAGACTTTGGAGAACTTCTTAGGAGCAGAGTAGGAGCGGAAGGCTATACCAATTTTTTTTAGGGGATACGTCAGAGGGCAGTGTCCTGCGAGGATACCAGGTTTGCTGAGGTGAAGGTACTCTCTACCGTTCTCGGAACTTCTTATCTATTAAAAACCAAGAACAATAAAATCATCACTTAATAATACCACCATCATTTTCATATCAAAATATTTTGAAAACGGTAAAGAGATAGTATCAAGTTTCACCAAGAGTACCTATGTTGCCAGTAGTTTCGACATAATCTTTGAAACAGTATGAATTCTTTCTCGAATACGACACTCATCTTGGATACGGATGACGTAACAACATTTTTTTACTGAGCAAATCCAACTTATTTCGCAGTATCCTACGTAACCTAGCAACGGAGCCACCTTCTCTGGAAACACCTTGTATGCATCCCAACAATACGTGAAAGATTGATGTATATTCAAGAGTTTTCACTACAATCCCATTTTCTGCGATATTTGGGGCGGGTCTTTCTTATGAAATCACCTTCATATGTTGTACGGATTCATCTGTAACATCAATTGAGCGATATTTTTTGTTTCAGATGACACCAACATTGAAGTGAAGACCTATAGTCAGGAGTCAGCAAGTGAGTATAGATAGATGAATTGAAATGGGATCGAAATCGATCATCAATTTCTTTCAGATAAGACTCGAAAATCAGAATGGAACGGATGATAATATCCATGTATCATGTTAATAAAATATAGGGTTCCAACAGGAATTATATAATCTGATATTATGTATGTATAATGGCAGGATTTTGATAAGATTATCGCCTGCAGAGCACATGATAATGATAATAAGGATTTAATTGAACAAGGAAACCTAGCCCCATTCGTGTCTCATTAAATATTCCATGGAATAATCCACAGGAACGACTGAATTGAAATAACTCAGGAATTAATTCAACTTTATCAGCACCGTATGATACCTCTGAAGCGCCCATTCTACCGGAAAAAAGGAATATCATATCCATATTTATCATTCTACTTCCTCGTTACTTTGTATATGTGACATTTAATTATTCATTCACTATCCTATTGTTTGTATGTTTCCCATCATAAGAATTATAATCATGTCATGAGTTCCTCAAGATTCAGCATTGATTACTTGTACTTGTAATTGAGCACTTGTAGACATCGCTGGGGATCTGAGAATTTAGTACAGTTCAATGCAAATGAAACTCAAGCTCGTATGTTCACCAAGAAGGCTGATCACACAATGCCTAATTTGAAGATGTCGGGTACCACTGTTCCTATGAGGTCGTCAATATCCATGCTGGGTGTCACCACCAACAGTGCTCTCTCATGGGACGATCATGTGAGGTCCATTGCGGAAACTGCTTCACAAAAACTTGGTTTTCTATTCCGTGCGAAGAGATACTTCACATCCCAGCAACTGCTTATGATCTACAAAGCACAAATTCGACCTGTCCTGGAGTACTGTTCACATGTTTGGAGCTCAGCCCCCAAACATACGCTGAAGCTCTTAGATTCAATACAGAAGAGAGCTATTCGCCTAGTCGATGATACAACACTCACCAAATCATTGACCTCTCTAGATCATCGTAGAAAGGTCGGCGATCTCTGGCTTTTTCATAGGTACTTCCATGGTCGGTGCTCAACGGAAATATCATCCATTATGCCACCACGGGCGATTCCTAGTAGACAAACCAGACGAGCTCAAGCTGGTCACCCTTACACTGTCAGGCTCGGGACCTGTCGAACATCGCTATACCAAGCATCATTCATCAATAGAACGGCAAAGTTGTGGAATTCTTTCCTAGTGAAATCTTTCCTGATGCTTACAACCTCCAAACTTTCAAGAAGAATTCCAGCACCTTCCTTCTCTCCCAAAATTTCACCGCTGGCTAACACGATGTTCCTCGAACATTATAGGTTTCCCTTTCGTGTTGTCCACAGATAAAAAGAATATATGCAGCGTGAGTTATTCATCCTGTATCTGAAAATACTGAAACTCCTCTCGAAATCCTCCTCATCAAGTTTTCAGATCATATATTCCATATCTTGGAGCATAAACACATGATACTGTTCGAGAAAAGTACACGCGAAAAAAATGTTGTTTTCACACTACTTCTAGTCAACATAGGTTTGTGACTGATAATACTGGTATCATCATTGTTATCTTCGGACCGGTAGGGCAACGAGATTCGGAATAGGAAAATAAAATTTGAAGTTGAAATGTAGATCTTTTGGACAAGAAGTGTAGCTAGGCAAATCGGTATAGCTGCCAAAGATCACATTCACAACCGTCAAATGAATGACAATCAGAGGAGAATCATAATTTCAGTTGGATACTCTACATGTAAACAAGACCCTTATCTATATAGGAATATTCGTAATTAGCGAAAAATGTTATCACTCATAACGTGCTCTTTTTTTCTCACTCATCATGTGGAAGAAATATTTGAGAATATCACAATTACCATCGACTATCTATTTCGATCTAGAAGATTTTTGCATGCTGACGAATAACAAGTGAGGAATCATGAAAAAGTCCAGAGCTCATGAGTCTCATCCTTCTGAATTCAATCACTCTCTTCTCAGTGTGGGTTCAGAGTTCCAACCATGCGATTGTTACAGTCACAGCAGTGTAAAAAGTTAATTGATTGGGGATTATCCCTTGCTATGGTCCAAGTAACAGAACCACTAGAATGCATCGAATTGAAATGCATTCCTCAATAACATTGCGAGGTCATATTCGATTCGTAGATGCTGCCGCAAGAGCTAATATTCTAATGAACTATTACTATTATCATGTAATGAAGTATGTGTTCGGTAGAGTGGATCGCAGGGCACAATGGGCTCCAGACAGAGCCGGACATATCGAGAGAGGGATGAAGATTGGCTGGAAGGTTTTCAGGAATTTCCATTATGTAACCGGATACCACCGACTCATATCTTCCGAATAGAGCCGAGATATATTGTCCTGGACACATGATCTCAATCCAACAAAAAACTCGGCCAGAAGAATTTCCCTATTTATCAACAACCCTCTTCAACGTGGAATGGTTAGTGGTTTACGAATATTCTAAAAATGCGCAGTTTCTTACGGTGGGTGACGCTGGATTTGAATCAGTGCTTGTAGTTTCATCATTAGGAGGTGAATTTCTACATTCTGACACAGAAAGAAGCAGTTCATCATGAAATGACAGAGGAGAGCAAGCTTTTTTCGAAATCAAGGAATAACTATACGATGTCAGAACAACTTCATTTTGCACTTCCTAGATTTATAACCTCCATTTATTCATCTCTACATCTTCGAAAAGTTGCAGCTTTACAAAATATCTGAATTCAGCTTTGAATTCAGCTGTTGTTTTTTCTAACTTTCAATTCTAACTGAATGTACGACTCAATAACATCACATATTTTCTTCCGACTGTCAATAAGTGCCCCTATTTCCATATGTTCAATAACAATTCATGAATGTAGTTCATCCATCGGCTTTGTCGCAAGTGGTACGTACATAATAGAGAAAAAAAGACAGCAATCAATTTTTCGTCGGAATCTTGGAGAATATGTTGACCGAGAATGTTTGTAACTGGAATATGAACAACGCAAATGAGATGATAATCAATAACCTAACATCAATATCGATTGGTTGTACTTTCTCAAATGACTCGCAAAAGGTACCCAGTGCATATTCCACAAGCCGTGGAGGAACATCACCATCGTCCATAGATATCCAAATAAGTCCGCTCACTCCTTTGGAGCGCTCGAAACGCCGGCGGTTCGTGCTACCATATTTTACACATCAACACAACAATGAGATGTGAGCTGTATGAGAAGTCATCACAATAACGATTGGTGTCCAAAAACTGATTATAACTCTTTACTACGGAGCAATCTTGCCATGCTCACTTCGAAAACTATTTCTCTGGTTCAGACGGAAAACGTGTCGAGCTCGATAGGCGAAGGACGCGAGACAGCAGGAGGGGAGTTTTCAGCGCGCTGCGAGAGTGAGTGGACTTATTAGAATATCTATGGACGATAGCGTCATCATAGAAGTAACTGCGCACTATCACATTCAATGAGAATTAATGGAAGCAATGATCAGAGACAGCTCTGAAACAACTGTGATGTGAATATGTCAATCAGGCAGTCAATATAACGTCAGTCACAGTGACGATCAAACAGGGACCATCATGTAATCAGACGAACAAGACAACAAGACTCAAACAGTTTCGAACCTGGCGTATAGTTCGATTGGAACTAATCTATGATAGTTGATATCGAGCTACCTTGATGAATGAAATAATGAATTATCAATCTCCACCTGTGTGCATTAGCAACATCGTGAGAGGTGCAGTGCAGGTCTAGTAGTTTAGGCAGAAATGACAAGCTTTTCTCGTGGATCTTCGAGGTCAGCGTTCGAATATCCGGAAAAGATCAATCAAATCAAATCAAATATACTTTATTGTCAAAGATTGATACATCTTATGGACAAAGCAAAGAGGAAGATATCTTCCTGAAGATTCCCGATGACGATGAGCACCGCCTGGAGAAATATCTATGAAAGAGAGAGAGAGATCGGCCAATTTCCTATGATATTCTAGAGGTGGATGAATTCGTGAGTGTAGTGTCACCAACTAGGCAAATAGTTCTCTTCTGAATGAAATCTAAGGGCATCAGCGTATGTTTGGATGCCAAAATCAAAACATCTGAACAGTATTTCAGGCCAGGGTAAATTTGTGCTTTGTAGATCATGAGCAGTTGCAGGGATATGAAGTACCTCATTGCACGGAAAAGATTTGCGTGTGTCACGTAGGCGAGCCTGTTCCTCTTGGTTTCCACTGACGAAAGACATATTGCATATCATGCTTTTCACTGCACTATTGTCATATTGTCATCATAGTATTGTCAATATATCTAATGAGCCTGTAATTATATTCAGCACAAACTTTTTATCGAATTTGATGCAAAAAAAAGTGAACTGTATTTCACTTTTTTCATTATATCGTCGCGTCTTATATAATCTGTAGATTGGGATACCTTTTCCGAACTACTACCATGATATTCCCATTTACTTCCCAATTCTGAGTGCTCAATTGATAACAGATTATGAAGGGACACCTTATATATGTATATGATCAAGAATAATCACACGCCGTTGAAGCATGTCTCTGAAAGTGCATTTTCCAATATCCAATCAATCCGAGCCATTCGATAACGACTACCCAAATGTTCATAACATCAAGACCCTCTCTAATATTCCGAGTTAATTAATAGTTTCGAACTCTGATAATCGCGAACACGTTTCGTGAAATCACGAATGAGATGACCAACCCGACCAGACAGGATTGAACGATATGATCTTGATTTGCCGTGAAAACTTGTTAATTATTATACGATAAGAATCAGTACAGCTCAGTGAGCTTGAGCATCGTGGAGTTCCAGAATAGTTCAATTAGAAAACGAAGATGGTACTCTGTTCTGTACTGAAGGAAACCCACAAAACAAACAACTAATGAGAGCGAAAAATCGACTGGGAACGCATGAGATGAACCTGTCTGGACCCACATCGATATGAAATTATGTTGATCTCGAGAATAGTTGCATTCATTGAGAGAAAATTCCATTGTCCTCACTTATATCCAGATCGTAAATAGGACTAACCACTTGTTTCATTGTTCAGTCACTCGGATTTCACTCGGATTTCGATAGAAGATTCTGCAAGGAAGAATTTCCAGCAGAATTCAATAGGCACCGTCAGTATACTCTGAAAAATGGGAATCTATCAATGATGATTTCTGACACTGCATCCCAATTCATTACATGATACTGAATTCCAAGAGATAGAACCTGGACTCTTTAAACTCATGAAAAAGGCATTTTCGCTCAAAAAACAGAGAACATCTATAACAATATTGCTCTTCCAACAAACTAAGAGAGTGAAAGACATCGAGAAAATGCCACCAACCAAGTCGAACATAGTTTTGGACCGAAAACTGTGGAATCCGTTTAGACACTCCTATGAACTAGTCAACCTAACAATCGATTGCCTGATTCACGGCATATGCTTCTTTCTGATCCTCAGAAAATGTTGACTCGCCATGGGAGGCACAATATATATCTGGAGCGTTGCAGAAGACTATTTTTCTGAGATTATGGCGTCGTGAATGAAATTGATCAGAATTCGAATCTACAATTGCCATGATGATCAGTTGTGGTTTATTTGCCAATAATGAATCTTATGGAGGAATGAAGATCATTATTGTTTGGTAACCGATAGCAAACGGAGCAGTCATGATGATGGAATGGAAATAAATTATCATCATCACTATTACTTCATACCTAAAACTACCCTCTAGTTCAAAATGAACATCATATTGAAATATTGTTGATTGTCTTCTGTCTTGGTGAAATCGTACGGAAGTTCCAGAAGTATAGTGAGAATATCCAAACTGACTGAAATCCATTTAATTCTCCAGCGAAATCAGCTGTTCCAAAAAGCCACACAATAACGTTTAATCAGCTACGTAAACAAAATTCCAGCGTCTTATCTGGAGCCCAATTTCTCTGAATTCCCAACTGAACCGCAAAGTTCCTTTGTTAAAAGGCATATTCGTCCTTTGGAACAAGCCGAACATGTTGGGAGTTTACTACCGTTCATCAACTTCTTAAAGATTGACATTGTTGTCGTAGCTCAAATATGGACTTTCTCATCATTGGAATCGTCCTAAACTGCCTCAGAAATTGTCTTTATCAGAAGATATATTCTTCGACTCTAGTAAAGGATGATTCTGGATATTTCGGTGAATTAGTCCAAATATGTGTGTCTGCTGTACTGAAATGAGATACTTAGATTCGTCATTTCGTCACCAAAATGAGGCAGGAATTCGAGATCAATAATTTCTTCCCTCAGGACTCTCTCCTCCAAAAATCCGAATGTCGAAGGTCCATGCATATTTCAGATGAGAGGAAGCTCATCAAACTCAATCAACTCGTTCCCTCACAAAGATAAAATAGCAAAAATACCCCTGTGATACGGTGCAATACTTGGTACAGAAGAAACATTTCATTCTCTGCAAGGTTCTCTTAGATCAGTACACGGTTTCTGAAGGCATCAGCGAAGGTGATTTCTGAGCTCACATGACATATCTATCGTTTTCGCAGATTGTGGCAGACTGTTGTCAACGATGCTGTACCATCACTGGAGAATAGTACGTACGCGATGTTTTCAGAAAGGATGTCTAGATCTCGGTCTGCGATTTTCACATAAAGGTCGCTCCATTACTTTGGAAATCATCGAGGTGGAGTGGAGCAGACAAATTCAGATGTCGATTTTTTCTATTTTATGAATTCGTCCACTTTTGAATTGACGATTCGTGGTCCGAAATATCAATCAGTGAACGATGAAGATAACAATCGATACTATAAATAAAGATCTGACAGAAATTCAACTCCAGTTTTCATCTTCACTAGTGAGGGGATCACACGATGCCCAATTTGATGATGTCAGGTACCGCTTTTGCTCCAGATATAGTACCTTAAGTACTAATCACTCCAGGAGCTTCTCATGCGCAAAGCGGAAATTAGATCGAAGTCCTTCACATGGTTTGAGGTTCAGAAAAGCGCTATTCACCTAGTCGGTGATACTACAATCACTAATTCATTGACCTCCCTAGGACGTCGTAGAAATAGTGAACGTCGTGGAATAGTTCCGTGGTCGGTGTTCATTGGCAACCTATTCGAATATTCCTGAAGAGATTCCAGGTAGACAAACTAGACGGCTTATACATAAAATGTTCCTCACATTGCGCTCGAGATGACAATGAATCATACTCGTAAATGGACCTGTTTTTCTACTATGCGCTTCCTCCAACGTACATAATCCAACCACCGTGTTCAATTCAGCATCGAATTAGGCAGTGGTCAATTACATGCGATGAGCTGACATCAAATGGTATGACTGGTGGAGGATTCTTCACATTGCGCTCGGAATGAAAATCACAATATCCAACAAACTTGACAGGGATTTCCCCTCAACGCAAACCAAACGGTGACCCGGCCTGCTCCCTCGGACCTGTCACATTGACCGTTTGCACTGCAATGACAGGCGCCACCGCTATGGGGCATCGAGAACTGTCCGACAGCGAATGTTGCGGCGCCAGTCTATCGCGAGCTTCGCGCGGGAAAGTACGGAAAATCCGGTGGAGCTTTTCCTAATTGCTTCCGCGATCTGTCTGAAACGCACGTGTTCCGATAACTCCGGACGCACACCGTGAACGGTTGTAAGAACTGATTTTCATGTGTGCGGGATCGAATTTGATGCGAACCAGGTATGATTATTTCCGTTTATGTACCTATGCGATAACGGTTTGGAGGAAAAGGGAAAACTGCAGGTGTACAGCCAGCTCTGGCCTTGTTATATTCTCCTATTTCCGGGCTTCCATCGGGATGTTATGTTTCTACTACTTTTTGGTAGTGTCATTGAAATTATTTCTAATCTCACAGTTTACCATGATTCATATATCACTTCTGGTTCATTCCTCAGAGTGGATTAGATGTGACTTCTCATTAGTTTTCATCAAGTCACTAATCGGATTCGCGATCAAATAATTCGCTGATCATAAAGTGAACCTGACAAATTCCGAAACTCAGTAACATTCAATTATTCCGTCAAAGTTACTTTCGGTAATTATTGAGTGAAATACATAGTCATGCAATCACGCGAAATATCCATACTTCTATACTGTAGCTGTTGATTTTTCCTTCGAATCTTGGTCTGGCTTGATACGAAAATAATGGAGCGTTTTATTTTCTCGAACATGCGGTTGACTTTTTCAACTAATGAATCTTTATACCTCGTGACATGCTTTCTTCATAATTTCATCATCAGAAATTCTGTACAGCTCACTATAACTATCTTTTTTTTTCTTCTTTCGACTCCACGAGAGAAAAACCTATATTGTTATATGGATATGATTCATTCCTGGCCAGCAAAGTTCACAACAACATCCCCCAATCAACTCAATTCTATAGTTTCCATTCGTCTGAATTTGAGACGAAATCTGGACTAAGGAAATCTAGCACAAATTTCAAAACACACAGTGTTCAGGTCCAGCATCTAAACAGATATTTTGTGAATGTTGAACTCACCAGGAAAGCTTGAAATGTGAATGCTGAGAAGTGATGAAAGTATCACCAAATGATTGTGTACCAAGCAATTTCATGAAACAGTTGCATCTTGGTAGCGAAGAAGATACAAATATTTTGAAAAATAAAACAGTTGTACCATCTGTACCATCACTAGTAATCATTTTGAAATGATTTTATGCGTAGCACTCTTTCAGAAATGCCTCAGGGAAGAGATGGAATCATTCTATGTTTTATGAAAAAGAAAATATAGTTGTATTGGAAGTGGAATGAAAATGTTACTGCAATATACAATACGTAGGTGGCAGGTAATCTGAAGCAAACTGATAACTAAGAATAGTAGGCAGTTCTACCAACCCTGTTACCCTGATAGATCATTGTTGTTCATACTCTAGAGAGCGACCTAGAAATTTGAATATGAATACCTCTTGACCACTATTGTTCCCCATAAATATATCTGTGCAGAATCTGAACGTTGACCTCACTCGACATATTCTCTTCGACTCAATTAATATATATATATATATACACAAACTTAACACAAACACGTCTGAGTACGTATGGATAGGAAAAAGTTTATGGAATACAAATTATGAATACGCGCGTGGTTTGTGAGATAATATGCATCGAATTCGGATCAGTCGCATAGTAAAAAAGTTGTTCAATAAAAGATTTCTCGGCACTTCTCAAATAACGCACTTCATGTTTGCTTCTGCAAATTTCAGTGCGGAAGGTCAAGAGTGATTATGGAATAGAAGCCACGTCGTTCGCAGAAGTTAGTGAAGTAATTTATCATGTTCACAAAATCTTGATACCTCCTGATATTATTAAATTATTGTAGTTCTTTTCCTAACTACTGATTTCTTTACAATTATATTCCTTCAACTGTCAGATGGAACACTTGCTCGTCAAAATTCAGATCAATATATGCCAACAAAGATTTTTTTTTACTGATCATCACAGGTAAATATTACACTCAACCAAATTTGGGACCTTTTTCTTGCTACAAGAAAAAATAATATATACTACTTTTTCTTATTTTTCAGCTTTTGATGGGATTTTCTCTCCTCGTTTCTAAAAAATAGAGTAGAAGTTATTGAAAATTATTGCAATATATTTGTAGTAAGGACAGATTTAGGATCTGTCCCAAAATGTCACTGCGCTTGAAATTAAACCTTTAGATACCTAAAAGAGAAATTCTCTATTGGTCAGTGACACCTTGTTTTTGAAAAAATTTGGAAATACAAATATATTTAATAATAATTAAACCTCTTCTTATCTTGGTGGACGTTTCGGGAACGAATCTGCACCCGTTCTCAACACAATTGAGATATTTTTCTTCGTAAACTTTTTTCGTAAACTTTTTACGAAGAAAAATATTTCAATTGTGTTGAGAACGGGAGCACTTTTCACTTTTCAGTGTCAAAATCGGAAACATCGAAAGAAGTTTACGAAGAAAAATATTTCAATTGTGTTGAGAACGGGAGCAGATTCGCTCCCGAAACGTCCACCAAGATAAGAAGAGGTTTTATTATTATTAAATATATTTGTACTTCCAAATTTTTTCAAAAACAAGGTGTCACTGACCAATAGAGAATTTCTCTTCTAGGTATATAAAGGTTTAATTTCAAGCGCAGTGACATTTTGGGACAGATCCTAAATCTGTCCTTACTACAAATATATTGCAATAATTTTTAATAAATTCTACTCTATTTTTTAGAAACGAGGAGAGAAAATCCCATCAAAAGCTGAAAAATGAATATACCACCTCCTCGAAGAACTTACAGACAGTATTTACTTTTTCTTAGTGCACTCTTTGCTTCGCAATTCGTACTCCGAAAAAATCTGAACCAAGGAAGCGTCTGATGAAAATTAAATGTAATATACTCACCCGAATTGAAAGTCTCAGGTTCCAACGGTCGAAAATACAGAAATGGGATAGCAATCGCAATTGTGACACCATCGAAGGAAGACATTTTATATTTGGTGCATAAAATGTTCATTGAAATATTGTGGTGAAGTCCTTTCGACTGCTGAGTCATCCTCAGTGCATTCCTGTGAGTGAATATGTTGAATGAATATCAAATAGAGAGATATTGGAAAGTGAATTTACTTACTCGTCAGGGGTACAAGAAGGCCATAAAAGCATTTTCGTTCCATTAGATAACACAAAGGTTAAGCACAGCATATTTATATATCATTGAAATCAACCAATTGAATACTGTCTGAAGGTTATTCGAGATCGCGATATATTCATTCTCCTAGTTTCCACTACCAATATTTTGAGATAATCATCCTAATTCCCACAAAATCCCACGAAGACTAAGAAAGTAATGAATTAGAGATCATCAAAAAAACCATCCTAATCCAATCAGTCAATTGTGGAAAGTGGAGTCTGACCTCACGCGACAATATTGACAAATGTTTCGACATGTCAAGTGAAATAATATATGGATTTCCTCGGCAGCCGAAGTCTGATGAGAACTTCTCGATTAGGTAGATTTAACTGAAATTACAATGGCAGGAAATGGATGGGAAATATGAAATAGGAAAAAATCACGATATGACAATCATAGTTGTGGAACTCTCATCTTTGAGCCATAAGACGCTGCCTTAGCGTACGACTTTTTTCGAGTACGAGAAGCGAAGCAACAGAGCAACAATATGTCTTATAAAACATGTAGCATACACTGTTTTTTCTTTCATTCTGCATCAATTTCCATTGGAAATGATGAATGAGTACTGAATATAATATATAATATAATTGAAGACCATATCATATGATAAAGACTATTGTTGACGCTTGGGAATACTGATGAAATGACCGAAAACTCAAAATTGGCTGTATGAAAATGCGTATGAAAATGAATTCTGTTATTTCAGAATGTGCTGCTGGATAGATGATATGAGTGTGAGGAGAAAATAGTAAAATATCATATATTCGACTTGTGTTACACAGTTCAGTGCTATCAATGTCAAATCAGCATTTATTATAATGAATTCATTACGCGAGATAGAAAAACATAATTTCGGTGTGGAGTTGATTGAATATTGAACATGGCACATCAGCTCTCCTCACAATCACTTCTATAACGATTCAGAAAATTGGTATCCATTGAGAATCCTCCTAGAAAGGATCTTCAGATCAGCCTTATATAAAAAGAAGAAAATCTCTGAAAAGGTCATCACACTTAACAATATTTTCGAAAAATATCTGGACAAGTACAGTTTAAGTTTTTCTCAACTCATCATACCATTTGACGAATTTTCATTCGATCTATGATTCCAAAAGTGATTGAGAGATTATAACTTCCGCTTCAACCAAATAACTTTCCGAAATGTTATGAAAGAATAATATTTGCCTAGAGGTTTCGCTTCCATTTCCTTTCTATTTTCGGTGAATAATTCACGAAATCGATTTGTTTGCCGAACACCTTCCTCGGAAATTTTTCAATCACATTCTCCCCTGTCTACATTATACGAATGCATATACACGTATATGACCGGATTTCGTGATATATGACTATAAAGGATTTGATTAAAACAACCAGGTTAGGTACTTTTCGATGGGATCATTCCGCTGTTGTTTCAGTTCAACGGCCTGTTCTAACTGAAAATTGCTACTCAAAGGATGAGGGTGTGTAAAAACGACTGTGTTGATAAGATCTATCGAGTGGGCCTATTTCACCCACATCGAATGGAATCGTACTGAATAGTTACAGTTTGGACCTCTGGCGTGTCTAACTACAGTTAATTATCGTGAAACTAGCGAATTTCCATTCGTTATTTCCCAACAATATAGTCATTATTGTCTCTGGGGGGTATTTTCTAATCAAGTCAGCATTTATTTTCTTTTCACTAAAGTCACCGTGGGGAGGATTGCGAAAATTTCTGAAAAAGAGCTAATATTTGGTGAAATAATTCAATATCTACCACAACTGATACATATCTACATAAACAGTATGTTCCAGAATTGGAGTAGAAATAGTCGAACAACATGAACAGAACTTGGACCGGGGGATCAACTGTCAACTGACTTGATGTTCAAGCATCTTCCAGAAGATAT
Source organism: Gastrophysa polygoni (assembly GCA_963576655.1). Classification (NCBI taxonomy): domain Eukaryota; kingdom Metazoa; phylum Arthropoda; class Insecta; order Coleoptera; family Chrysomelidae; genus Gastrophysa; species Gastrophysa polygoni. The sequence continues at coordinate 7,248,714 of OY755085.1, forward strand.
CTATCTTCTAGATGAGAGAAATTACAATACAAAGAAATGGTTCAATTTATCACCATACGTAAATATGCATACGCAGACAACATAGTCTTTGTACCACGATCGGAAGAAATTTGATAAGACATTCAGAAGGTTCATAGGAGTAGCAAAAATACGGTTCGAGAATAAACCGAGATGAAAATACATAGAAATGCATGAAGAGGAGAGAAATTATGACGATGACGAATACAGATTTGAAAGAGGGAAGCAGGTGGAATGTCTAGGGGTAGCAATAACAAATAAGGCGGAAGGGAATAAATATATGAATCAGAGAATTCTGAAAGTAAACAGAGCCACTGGGTCCTGAAAACAAATACTGAAAACGAAAGAATGTTTCTAGAGCCAACAAAGCTCGAATATGCGAAAAATGACGCCAGTGGTGTTGTATGCAAACGAAATATAATCGATGACAAAATGAGGTGGAAATGAATGGGAGATTCGTCCTGGGGAAGTTTTTGCAGAAAAGAATCAAAATATCTGAATAACTCAGATGCACGAACAGAAGTAATGGAAATATATGGGGAATCGAAAGTTTCCCAAAAAGTAGGAGCTCATCAAATTAGATGGTTGGGACATGATATCACATAATTGCAGGATTGTGAAAGAAGGTGTTGCCTGAAATGGAGGGAGGTTCGACAAGAACAGGTAGCCCTAGGTAAAACTGATATCAAGATATTCAGAAACGAATAGAATATGCAGGTATGAGAGATAAGAAAGAGAAAGCGAAGGATGGAAAAACGAAGGTATGGTTGAGTTGTGAAGAAAATCGTAGCCAAGGGCCGAAATATATTTCAGTTCTATATCTTGGATTTACCTTCCTCTCGATCTATCGAGAATAACCATTATGGATCACCAGATCCATAAAAGTTTCTTACTGGATTCAGTTCATGGATGATTGAGGTCAACTGACTTTCTGTCAACTGTCTTTATAGTTCAGATTGAAGTACGGACCGAAGCTCCTAATATTTCTTTTTTGGTATCGATCATATTATGTTGAGGCGAATTGCCAATGTCCAATCCATCAGTCTTCACATCATCACATTATACACATCAACACAATACTTCTTCTACCTAATGCATTTTTGCCTCTCCATAATTGCCTCTGAGGATATCATTCGACTCATCCTATGGAGTTTGTTCGTGCATATTGCAAGAAACCAAAATTGCTCAGAAGTCATCAGAGAACAATTCTGAACAACGTCGCAATATATTCACAAAATATTTTGTCTACTTCAGTCTTCTTCCTTCTTCACGAGATGGAATAGATCATTTCTAGAGAACTCATCTGAGGTTATCCGTTTTCCATGTTATAGCAAGAGTGATATTTTCTGAATGGAGCCCATGTTTCTTCGTCGTTATAGTGCAAACTCTTGTTTCGAACGTCTACTATATATCATCCAATGAAATTGCCATATTACCATCATATACAAAACTGTAGTTCGCAGAACTGTTATATTCCAAGGGTCGTCGACTGAAATAATACGAGTAATAACATCCTCCACTATGTAAGGAGACATAGTGTTATTCCATCAATATCCATAACTTAATTGTAACGGTTGAAGCAATATACGTGACACCATTGTGGACTTGTTGAATATGGAAGGATCCTGAGCCATGTACAAACTATTATCAGCTCTTGAGGAGATATCCTGCAGATCAACTGAACGATGAAATTATGTGAACTACTATCTTCAGAATTAGCTGCATCAGTTGAGTTTCTCTATCAATCAGCTCAAGAATATCCTCATTTATTCTCAGAGAGAGTTTGATTCCTCACTAAATATTTCCGTATGATAGCTGCAGTCAGATATCTGATCTGTTCGAATAAAAAATGAATTGATTCATAAATTTGGTTATTATTCTTGGAAATTTCCGATTGGAGTGCAGGATAGTATAGTGAGCTGTGAAAGTATGGAAGCGTATGATCATTAAAGCAACTAGATTTGATGATGACTTTCATTATAATCTATATCGAACATTTTCTTAGTGCAGTGACTGACGAATTGGGAACGTCCTGTTTGATACATATTATGTTAATCTGCTCCTCATTGAAGTGGAAATTGAAAGACAACTGAGTACTTATGAGATCAACTGATCCTAGCTCACATTCCTCCTCATGAATCATCGATATTAATAACTCCATGGAAACTCATTAGATACGAGAAATGAGATATTTTTCGATACCCGCCAAATGAGAAGAAGTGGTTTTTATAAAGTTTGAAGCGGCAGACAACATGCTGCGAAATAGCGTTGATGCTTTGTAGAATATTTATAACATATATATCATCCAACAATCCAGGGAGTTTCATTTCTCGGTAAAAGTTTAACAAGGGACAGCTTTTTGTTACGCGCGCATTAGTTTTCCATATACCGACAGATTAAGGCTATTCCACGGCCACGAGACTTTGTTTCAAGAGCTGGAAGCGCAGCAAACCCTACGTAGGGCACATTGTTCCAAGGTTTTTGTTCTTCGTGTTCCACTGTAATTAGTTACGTGTTGGGCTCATAAATGTTCGACTCGTCAACACGTGCCGGGTGACTGGAATTGTTCTTTATTTTTAAACAAATCGATAACTCTCGATAGAAAAAGATATCGACGCATGCTCTTATGATTTTTCTCGATCAGACCCGAAGACAGCAACATATGTTCGTTCTTATCATTGACATTCCGAGGTCACTCGACGAATCTATGTTTTTTCCTCAATGCGCTCGATATTGCTTCGTTGGAAAATTTGCTTTCCAAATTAACCTATGAATATAACAAGATAACCCTAGTACTATTCAGTGAATGATCATCTCGATGATGATCAATTTTATATCATCGAAATCAATCGCAGCCAGAACTGGTGTCGATTAGGTCAAGTAGAAAAACTCACAGTCATCTCCACAATTGAGTCTGGACATGAATATGTCCGGAACATGTTTTCCATCATAATTTCACTTGACTCTTTGGAATATTGTGGAGATGACTCCGAGTTTTTTCACTCCACTACCTATAATTTACGTGGAACATCATGTGACCAAGCGGTGGAATGTTGAAAGAAGGTGACGGTATTGGAATTTCTCCTAAAATTCAGAGGTCGTTATCATAAGGAAAGACTTCACAAGGCAGATATCTCCAAAACTCTCCAAACTGTCGTTCTATTGATGAAAGATTAGGACAGCAGCAAAGCCCGTCAGATCTCGATCCGAAAAATGTGGAGGTGACTTAGCAAAGCAGTTCGTCTACCTGGAATCGCTCGTGGTGGAATGGTAGACAGAATAATAGACGAGATTTCCGATGAATACCCCGAATAAGAAAATAACTAAATATCTAATGCCACAGGCACAAATTGAACTTATCGTTGAATTTGTATGTAAAAGAGATGAGTTTTGGACTCAGCCAACTATCAGCGGATGAAAAAATCCTACATCCCACACACAAGGAAAGAGTAGGAAATCGGAAAATTGATAGTACGGAACATACAGGATTCCACGGAGTGAATACATCATACTGCTCTTTTATATTTCCTCGATCATAGTAAACTAGATCAGACCAGTACACAGTTTAGATTGGCATATCAAGGTCACTCGACAAATATTATGTTTCCTGGTAAGCGCTCGATATTGTTTCATTGGAAAAATCCCCTTTCAGAAGGAGCTATAAATATATCACAGTAACCCTAGAACAATTCGATGATTAATTGCTTTGAAGGTTATTGATTTTTGATACCACCACGCGCGATTACTAGTAGACAAACCAGGCGAGCTCAAGCTGGTCACCCCTACACTGTCAGACTCGAGACCTGTCGAACATAGCTATACCAAGCATCATTCATCAATAGAACGGCAAAGTTGTGGAATTCTTTGCCTAGTGAAGTCTTTCCTGATGCTTACAACCTTAAACATTCAAGAAAAATTCCAACACCTTCCTACTCTCCCAAAACTCCACCGCTGGCTACCACGATGTTCCTCGAACATTCTAGGTTTCCCTTTCGTGTTGTCTATAGATAAAAAAAATCGTGACCAGTAGTATTAGAAGTGTATTGGTATCAATAATATTCGAATGCATTTCTTTTCATTCTCAACTTTGATCATGAAAGAGTAAAGTGTTGAAAAATCATCAGTGATTGGATGAATTCAACAACCCAATGAAAGCATTGCAAATTGAACGAATATGAGATTCCCAATTTTCAGAATTATAAGAGGAATGTCCTATGAATATAAAGCAGATGACGTCTCTTCCGGAGAAACACGAATACATAAAAGAAAATATATTAGTTGGTCTATCACCGCCTCTGGAAATGTTCAAAATCATGCTTCTTTCAGTTCCCTATACATAGTTCGCGTTGACTAATGGAGATGTACCTTGTATATAGTATAGGGTGGCCACTTCTCAAGAGAGCAGAAATGACCCTCAATTTTGGATGATATGACTCATTTATTTGCTGAATACTAATATTTCCTGATATTCAATTCATCTGAATCGTTTCGAACTGTCGAATGATATTACGAGATGAAAGTCACTCACAGCTCAAAATCAGAGTAGAAAACCATTCCTACTTCCTGCCCGACTTTCGCGAACATTAGCGTTTTTTTGCATCCAAGTCATGAATAACCGATACAATGATGAAGAGACACAAAGAGAATTATCCATATACAATTATCTCGGAAAAATCAACGGATGATCATCAATTCGAAAAACTAAACTAGTCGTCGTTGGCATGAAGTGGAAAATTGAAAAAGCAAAATTGGCAGCGCCATCATCAGTTTCAGCTCATGAAATCCAGAATTTCAAGGTTCTCGATAGGTCGTCAACCAATGAATGATATTTTACGATCCTCAGAGTCTGAATAATGAATTTGATTCATCAAGAGATCGCAAACGTATGAAAGATGTGATTGTCAATAGTTTCAGAGGAATTTAATCAGTATCCTCAGGAAGAAATAAGTGATTTTTCAGGTCGGAGATAGCGTATATAGTGGTGTATTCTAGAGCTATTAGAAAAAGAAGTGACGAAGTGGATATAAAAGAAGAAAGGGGGAAAATTCTTCATCACTGTCATCCTGAAATGTGATGTTATGTTCCACCAACACCAACGCCACTGGAAATGCACACAAGAGCATGAAGCAAGAATGCAATGAGATATTTCGTGTACCGAGATTCGAGGATTAGCATTCCAACCTGCATTGAATGAATATATCTGAAAAATTTCATTATTGTATCATACCAAATCCATCAACATTTATACTTGATGATACCTGATTGTGCAGTCTATACACCCTCCTATTGAAACCTGGAAAGAACCTGGCAGTACAATACCTTGAATGCATTTTGTGTTATCACGTCGGTACATGCAAGCCCGTCAAGATTCTCATTGAAATCTTGATGTGCTATATCATATCATACATGCTTTGTGAGGAAACAATATTAGTCAGCAGACATATTCGTCGAACCGTTAGTGTACAAGACGTAAAGTCGGGACACATAGTGAATATCAAATAAGGAGTTGAAGACTTCCGAACCAGCTGGAAACGACCTGTCAACCGCATTTTCAGTTCGTCCTCCAACGATCCGGCATGAGCGTCCACTGGAATATTACATATCCGCTAGCTACACTAAGATGACGTCAATAACTTAGTGATACTTCGCCACGACAAAATGACTCCAAACGGAAGTCATTACTGTTACAAGCATGCACGGTTTTGACAGTATCGATTTTTTACTATCTTCTGACAAGACGAAAGGAAACCCTATAATGTTCGAAGAATATTGTCTAGTTACCGGTGGAATGATGGGGAAGAAGAAAGGTATTGCAATTTTTCTTGAAAGATTGGAGGTCGTCAGCTCCAGTAGGCTAAGAATGACATGACTTTGCAGTTCTATTGATGAATAATGCTTGGTGATGAGAAGTTCTGCAGAGCCTGTCGTATGTATTACCACCCTGAACTCGTTTAGTTTGTCTACTTGGAACCGTTCGTGAAAATATCTATAAGAGAGATCTTTCGAATAGAGTCTTAGAATAGAGTCGAATAGAGCTTCAGCGAATGTTAGGGGGATGAGCAGCTGCTGGGGTGTATAGAACTTCTTCGCACGGAACAGGAAGTTTTTTAGAGGCAGTCCTTGCAATGGACATCACATAATCGTCCTTTCAGAGAGCAACAAACCGTTGATGTGGAGTAAGAACAAAGGTGGTCCCAAGACAGATCCTTGTGGCACACCAGCATTGAAAGTCATTGTAACAGATGAAACCTCATCTACCACCACATACAGAGTACAACTATCAAGGTAGATTTTCAATTGTTTGCTAGATTTTTGGAATGCATCTGAAAAAAAATTATACCAAAGTTTTACGTTTTATGAAAAAATACATCAAGGACATAGCGTTCTCATCGACTATCGAATGCGAAGTCTTAAAACATGTATAGTAGTATTTGACCCATTAATTAACACCTCTTGACAATCGTATTCGGAGCCCGTACAAGTGAACGAAACGAATTTAACAGGACTCGTATCAAGTGGTTGTGATGGTGATTCATTTTGGACATTCCTACCTACCACATTTCAGCGCGCCTATGAATCCATCAATACTTTCCAACTTCTTTCCGCGAGAGATTCGTCTCGAAGTACGACAAATTTCCGTTGCAGGCTGTTCCAGTCATACTTTGAAAAATCCCCACAATTAATTTCAAAGTTTCAACATATTTCACCCAACTGCATAATTGAAAAGGAAGGATTTGTCACCGAGAAATATTCATTATCGATGAAATTCAATTAGCGGATTTCAATACCGCTTTTTTGGTCGACTGAAGAAACTTTACAGTTTCATAATGGATTAATCGTATTCGAACGATTGTGGGATTTCCAAAACAGAGACTACTACTACGAAAGTGAGAAACTAATCGAAGGATTTTCACTCTGATGCATTCAGTTTCTGTTCATTAGATCAGCTAATTCTTGAGAATAAAAGTGATCAAAAGAATCATATATAGACAATCATATATCATGTATAGACTGATGATGGATGTTATCTGAACAATGTCAGTGTGCAATTCACATGTAAGCATAGAAGACTTTCCGTTGCAGATTAACTAGCCAGAAGCCTACAATATCTATGCTATGTTAAATTCCTCAGGAAAACATAAACTTCCTTGTTATGAAGTAAGAATGAATATCTTCCTTCGAAAATATATGAATGAGAGCTCAAAGTGTCGAAGATTCATTCACCTTAGGCTTCACACAACTTTATTATTTCAGAACATTGTGATAAGATATTCATAAATGGCTCCGATTTCTTGTTATGTGAGGTGAATCAATCGACTGCGTATTGAATGTCAATTCTCAAAACATTATCGAAGAGCAAAAATGATGAAAAAGAAGGAAGTGGTGGAATTCCGTACCACTTGATGCTCTAAAAGTTATGATGATATTTTTGTCTCACTTAAACTACCTTCAAAAATATAGAATGGGATATAAACATTTTCCTTTCCTTACGAGCAATCCAAATTCAGATAACTTCTTCTTCTCAGGTTCACTCAATTCAGAGTCACATAGTTTACTTATATTATATCATTTATACATTGCGCATCAAGATTGATGTCTTGCATCGAGAGAAAATGTGGAATAGTACCTACCCCTTTCTTATAAATCAAGGATCTAGACTAGAGGAACTCACGATGATCCTTCAGAAGACATTCTTCATGACGTTGTTCCACTTTTGACATTTTTATATAAACATGAGAAGGAACTTGTCATACCGCGTATTTCCTTTGATCTCCGTGAAGAATATTTCAAATTATCCAGTAGATACTGTCTGTAAGGAACTGTCTATAGGAACATTAGTAAATAAACTCACTACATCGAAACTTACTAAAATATCATCTGTATCGAGATGGATGTTATTTAGTTTCTCCAAGAAATGAGCAGTATTTCTAATGAAACTTTCACTATTTCCTGATAAAGGTTTTATTATATCTAAAATAAATCGTGATAAATTTTGACAAGGAGATCCTATCGAACTCACGATTGGTCTTAATGGATTGTTTGGTTTATGTATTTTTGGAAGTCCATAAAAAAAAAAAATTAAACGTGTTGGTGACAAGTTTCTAGTGAAAACAGTGTTCAAGACAGAAAATACAATGAGATCGATTTTGACTCATACAAAACCGAGAAATGAAAAACAGTCATCAAAAATTGTATATACAGTATACCATGTGTTTGTGGAAAATATTATAACGGTGAAACCAGCAGGCCTCTATCAGTAAGGATGAAAGAGCATAAGAACAATATAAAGAGAAGATATACTGACAAGTCAAAATTACCTGAGCATATCCTTACTGAGAATGGACAACATATGGCCGATGGGAGTAATATTAAGATCATAGGAAAAGAAGACAACAACCAAAAACGGAAAATCAAAGAGTCTGCTTGCATTCTCCTGAACGGAGACAATAAAATTGCTTCTTGTTCAGTTGATATAGATAGAACTTGGCATCAACTTCTGAAACTTGAATATGAAAATGGAAAATTCGATATCAATTAAGAAAAACACCTTGTAACCAGAATTCCCCCGTCTGCCAAATTGTCACTTTTCAGTGTCAAAATCGGAAACATCGAAAAAAGTTTACGAAGAAAAATATTTCAATTGTGTTGAGAACGGGAGCAGATTCGTTCCCGAAACGTCCACCAAGATAAGTAGAGGTTTTATTATTATTAAATATATTTGTATTTCCAAATTTTTTCAAAAACAAGGTGTCACTGACCAATAGAGAATTTCTCTTTTAGGTATCTAAAGGTTTAATTTCAAGCGCAGTGACATTTTGGGACAGATCCTAAATCTGTCCTTACTACAAATATATTGCAATAATTTTTAATAACTTCTACTCTATTTTTTAGAAACGAGGAGAGAAAATCCCATCAAAAGCTGAAAAATGAATATCCAGTAGATGTTTTCCAGTCTCACTAACAGGAATTATATTTCTATGGTCTGACTGAAGTTGAGGAAATTTATAAGGTTAAAACAAACCGAAACTAAAGCGCAGATATTCTTCACCAAATTTCTTGTCATCATTCCATTTGCTATTTGCTGGGTTCGAATATTTGGGCTTCCACTGATCACTATTTAGGAAGCGCTCACATACACATTCTTCCGATTGAAGCCGATCCAAATCAAATTTTTATGGAAATAATCCATGGAAATTCTCTTATCCCGCACAATTGGGAGTAACGGCACAGTAGAATAGATTTGAATTTCATAAAATTTTCCGGTTCATCGATATTTCACTTTTCTCGATGGATTCAGTATCTCAGGGAGACCAGCCTTATTTGAAAGATGGATAAGATGAAGGAGCATTCTCCGGAATCCAAGGTTATACGCGAGATAATAGAGGGTATGTAAATTACATTCACAAAGTAAAAATGAAAGACACAGGGGGATTTTGAGGCGCAGTGATCTTGAGAGAAGGAAAGTACGTTTAACTTTCGATCGGTCTCAAAGCGGATTCAGCGAAGAGGTAGTGGATCCTTTCAATCGGGCTCGAAAGGATTCGAAGGCACCATCGAGTATATTGATTCAATTGAGTTCACTCGAATTCGTCAGCACTCACCAACACAGTTTCTCTGTCAGAAATCATCTATACTGTACCTATTTTGATTTAGTACCCATCATTACTGTAAGAAAATTCACATATCACATTCATCGAATGATAGTACACAGTCAAGAATGCATAAAGGCCAAGAAATATACTCAATAATATAAATATTATATTGTATATCAATATAATATAACGTATGGAACCAATTAAATATCTTTCAAACGAAAAGAACGATATGCATGGAGATTCGCAGGTGAATGCAATGGAACAAAATGCATCTGATGTAATTTTTTTGTTGATAATATACTTCCGGTTCAACCGGAAATGCCATCAACTTCTTCAATTTAAATAGGAAACCCTTTATATTTTTACAGATTTTGAAAGAGCTTGTTATTTTGAATACATACATACTGCGTTTAGTGTAAAAAAATTGTCAAATCGAGGAATATACCTCTTTTGTGTATTTTGCATTAGAGCAAGGAACTATTCAGATAAACTGATTGATGTTGAGAACTGTCTGTGAGTTTTTTGAGGAGGTGGTACATTCATTTTCCAGCTTTTAGACATCTATTGGAAAAAATGCAGCATGTCAAAATATGACATTTGTCCAAATAATCTCGAATATTTGACGATAAATTCTGATGATTCAGAAATAAATACGGAGCTGCAGTATTCTTCATTCCTTGATGACTTACAGAATGATCCCTGTAGGAGGAGTGCAAAAATATACGGGAAAACCCTGTACGCACTGATATCCTAGAAGTATTTTGTTTCGTGCAGGTTATTCACGAACAGAGTGCCACACCAAACCTATATTCTTTCAAATGGGACATCCTCCATCCGTTGATATTTTTTATATGAGTGATGGTCCCTCAATGAAATTCGCAGCATTTCGAACTTCGGAATAGAAGAATGCTAGAGTTTGACGATACCGACGAATTTGACATAATATCTTAAATGTATGGAGTTGGTTGAAATCATCCATTATTCATTTACACACCCGACATTCAATACCTACCTAGAGAAAATTCCTAGTAATATATAACATTCATTCATGTTGATAAAAAAATGAGATTGATATTAGTAAGGTGTGATTATATAATATATTGATAGTAACTATTATATAATAAATGTAATCCTCAAAGAGCTCTGTCGGGTTGTAATACCTCAAATCAGTTGATAATAAGCATTATTAGGAAGCGGAAGCGAAGCAATTTAGGAATGAAACTATAGGTTGAAACAACTCATGTGTACCAAGGATGAAAAAATTGAACTCGAATTAGCAAATAGATCGAACTCAGAATACGAGCACAGAAGTCACTTGTTCTCACATGATTCCTATTCTACATCGAAATGAATTCTACAATCTACATCAATGTAATGCATTTGACCTCGACATGGTTCGATGGTTTTCAAAGTTCGAACAAGGTCCCTAAAGCTCAATGATTTGATGATTTTTTGAGAGAAATCTCAGTATTTCGTGATATAGATAGATTTGTATACTACAAGAGGAGGAAGAAATAATCGATCGACAGATACACAGCTACAGCTATTTTATCGATATTCAATTCATTTTCTCCTCTCACATCTATGATCGAGATATAATCAGATGAATCATCATTGTCTACCAATTCTGATGCACCCTGTGCACTTGCTACTTTTCTACTGATATGTAGTACATAGGAAATAGAAGGAGAGGAGCAAAATTGTTTGATGCGTCATAAATCTTTCGAATTACATCCCTGTCGTATAGTGATGGTAATTAGTCGATGACAAATCGATGTTTTTTCCTGATATGTCGGTATAACTCATTCTAGGCTGGAATTTATATGGAACGACGTTCTCTCGAAGCACATCAGTTACATTGATTCCGCGATAATCGGGCGACGAATATGACATAATTTTTCAGATATGAATTCAATTGATGAACGATTATGTCCTGGAAGCACGATTGCAGAGACACGGTTTTTCGTTCAGTTCAGGATGAAATTATCATCATATTACTTCAACAATTAGTCAGGATTAGTGAGTTCATCTGAATGATGCCTGTGAAATGAAAATGCATGACCGTGCATTCATTATCGAAAAAACAGTGTAATCCATATTTTTCCGAAAAAGTAAAACGGTTGATAGATTTCCGAAAAATTCTGGAGTAACTAGTTCTCACACCCCCAAGTAGGGACGATACAATTTCTTCTCGATATCTCAATGATCAGTTCTCAGAAATAGTTCAAAATTAGAATTACGTCTTCAGTCTATGGCTACGTTTGATAAGCAGTTATCATAATTGCCGACATCATCTTTTTCATGACGAATCTTCATTGCATACATTTTTTTGTCGAATCTGCTGCATTTTTTTCCGTATTCAAAGAATATTGGCTTCATCTCAGTGGTCGTTTGACATCACTCCAAAAAATCTGGAGATGATTGTGAAAAAAAATATAAGAGGTTCTGATGAAGTATATAAGATATGAGAATCTTCCTGGAATACGATATAGGGGGCTTTCTTGGAGTCTTCAATCGGTTCATAAATACTTGCGAGTGTGGAAAAGTATGGCGAACGTCCCTGTTCATCGAACTATACAACTATTTTTCAAACGATTTTGTTTATCTTATCTCCATATTGAGACATCTTTCATTCTTCTTCACATGTAGTAACAAAGTAAGTTTCAAAATATTTATACTCTGGTGGATTGTATGTTTTCCATTACTCTGCTTCAATGGAATATTAACGATTTTGGCATCGATGACCTTTATTTTTTCGTTCCTCGCAAATAAACGTATTTGCGTATGTTTATTGATTCAGTTCTGGGATCTGTTGAATACATTCATCTTTGAATGCAGTGGTTAAGTCACTGATATTTTATTTCTTGATTCTAATCCTTCGATTTCAAATAGCCTTGCTGACGCAACTGGCTATTTCACGATTATGAAATTACATATTATGCGACACTGCGTATGAAACTGGATTCACGTTATTACAGAGCAGAAATTTTCATTTCATGAAATGAAAGATTCACTATCTATTGTGTGCGACTTTGAAGTGATTCCAATATCAGCTAGGAAATGACGTTGTGTTTATATATTGAATGCGAAACGATATTCTGAGAAACATCAAGGTATATAGCAGTGTAGAAGCACCTCTCATAACATATTAATGTGCCTATAAAGTTCGTTTCGTAGGGGAAATGGGGGTTTAGTGAGACGCACTGACTTCTGAGGAAACTGATGAAGCACAATGACATCGGAAAAGAATATTTTCTGAATCGGAAATGATGCTTTGTTGGACATGATACAGCACTCATCAGTCGAGGAGAGAAGAATGAGGTCAAATTGAAATGTTCAGGTCACAGATTGCCCAAGCGATGTCAAGATTAAAACCAAATACTATCAGTGGGTTAATCGAAGAGGTACTGTATCGATCTTCGGGGACTTTCTCTCCTCGTTTATGAGAAATGAAGTAGAAGTAATCATAATTATTTCAATATATTTGTAGTAAGGACAGAATGCGCTTGGAATTCAATCTTCTGTCACCTCAAAGAGAAATACAAATATATTATACAAATATAAATATATTTTTAATGGAAACAAAACGTTAACTCACCTCAGTGGACGTTTCAGAAACTAATCTGCTCCCGTTTTCAACATAACTCGTATGTGTGATAGTTTTGACACTGGAAAGTGACAAGTTGGAAAACGGAGGAATTCTAGTTACCAGGTGTTTCTTCATTGATTGCTATTGAATTTGCCATTTTCATATTCAGTTCTCAGAAGTGGATGACAAGTTCTATCTGTATCAATTGAACAAGAAGCAATATCATGTCTCCGCTCAGAATACAAGCAGATTCTTTGATTTCTCGGTTTTGGTTGTAGTCTTCTCTTCCTATGATCTTGATATCACTTCAATCGGCCATATCTTGTCCATCTTCAGTAGAGATATGTTCAGGTAATTTTGATTTGTCGATATACAGTGTGGAACAGCCAAATGGAATGAATTCGATAACGAACAAATGAGAACGTGTTGGGAGAAACGCTTGGACACGTGAATTGTATTTTCAGATGCGCTCTTTTTCGAAACAGGAATGATTATATAGGGTGTTATGTGACAGTGGCCGATACTAATTCTCTTATTTTGAATACAACCCCCTGTATATTATTAGTTTCTTTTGGTTTTATTCAGTAAATTGTAGACATAATTCATGCACAATGTCCCATACCTGTCTCAACTGTTTCGGAAATATCAAGTGTTTTCAGGTGTATTACAAAAATTAACATTGAAAGAAGACAATTATTTCATTTCACAAATAATGTGGAATAAACAGAAGAACATCAATTTCAATGTGACAGATGTTCAAAATGTTCGCCGCGAACGTCTTGGCAACATGCTAATCTGGTATAGAAATGTCTTCTAACGTTACTCAACATCTCAGGCGTGACTGATCTAATCGCAAGCGTGATTCGTCTTTTCAAGTCATAAGGCTATGAGTTTTATACGAAAATGAACAAAACTGTTTTTGTTCTTCCGTTTTATTTTATATCAGTAATATGGAACGCATTGATGGTTTTCGCTTATTTTGCCTCATTATTAAGAGCTAAATGAGAGATAAGTATTGAGTGTCATGTAGCGAATTTGTGAAATGAGATAATTTTTTTTTGAAGTTAATTTTTGTGAGATATCTGAAAACACTTTATATTTCCGAAACAGTCGGAGATAGATATGGGACATTGTACATGAATTATGTCTAGAATTTTCTGAAGAATTCAAAAAACTAATGGAATATAGGGGGGTTCTATTTTGAATGAGAAAGTTGATATCGGCCACTGTCACATGACACACCCTATATAATTATTTTTCAAAAAAAATGCGCATCTAGGAATACAAATCGACGTGTACAAGCGTTTTTCCCAACACGCTCTCATCCATTCCTTATCTAATTTATTCCATTTGGCTGTTCCACACTGTATCTTTTCTTTACATTGTCATTATGTCCATTTATCCTTACTGATAGAGGCCTGCTAGTTTCACTTGTATAGTATTTTCCACAAACACATGGTATAACTGTGAATTAAATTTTTGAAGAATGCTCTTCATGTCTCAATTTCGTATGACTCACTTCCAACATTTCGATATTGAATCTCGGAATGAAAGATGACGTATTTCTCAGGTTCTTAGGTATTGCTCAGGTTATTTTATAGATATAAACATAATTCCTAACACGGACTTCAAAATCTTCAGATCAACTGTGAGCTCACAAAATTCAGGAAATCATTTTACATTACTCACAGTGAAAATTTTATCATAGAAGTGGATGAATCAAGTTCTGACGTTTACTTCCCTAGGGAATTTCTCTCTCATCCAGTGTACGATAAATGAAAAGAGGTAGATTTTGTCTTGGTGTATTTACAAGACTGTAGTTGTTGTTCCCTTCATTCCAAGAATGGTACTTTGCGATGCAGAAATGGCAAATCAACAATGTAGTCGCAACATCCACGATTGTAGATAATTCCTTGAGACTACGTCAAAGTTACCCGAGATGAGTTCTCCAGGGATTTGCTTCTCCCATTTCCCCCACGCGCAATATATGGGGATCGTGCTTATGCGGGGGTCTCTGCCGAACATGCCGCTTAGACCAGATTACAAAGCACAGACCTTATCACTTCAGGTCACAGCAAAGGTTGCACCACAACCACTTTGTTATTAACCTTTCATATTAAGCGAGAGCCAACGCTGCTTCCCTAATCGCGTCTTTTTAACCTTTCGCCGTATATTGCTTTCATGCCCTGTTTTCAGAAGAGTGCTGTATCTTGAGTTCACATCGAGTATCTGATTCAGAGACAAATAATATGGATATTCGACTACCCCATGTATTACAGGAACAAAAATGCGAGTCGAAGATTAATTTGATGTTTTAGACAAGACGATGATGATTTCAGATAGCTGCATTTTCAGTCACAAAACCCCCTTTCGATCCTCATTCATAATCACAGCGTGGAATACTTTCGAACCTTGCTGAGGTTCGAATAATATGAAAAGAAAAATATTTCCAATCGAACAACCTCTTAGGTTCTTAGATAACTCCATACAATTGTTCAAAATGAGAAGAGATAATAGTGAATTGATCTGGAATGCTACAAAAATATATTTGGTATCATTCAAGGAATTCTCCAGGCATGACCAACGAGAGTGATTATTATCGACATCCATAACGACAGACCATTCATACATGGAATCAGTTCATTGGATCGATGTACCGTCGTGACACTTCAATGCACGTCCAATCAAAGTATATTGATCAGTATGGAATTCGGAATGAGACCGACGTCTTGGTTCATCAACTGGTTAGTTACTAGAACATATCGTTCAAATGGTGAATCGAGTGTTCCTCAACCGATTCTTGAGACTAGTCACAGCCAGTTATTCTTTCATTTTTGGCAACACTAGAGGAAAAACTGGAATGTTGTTCGTTCAACATGTAGAGTTACTTTTCGCACAGAACAGAAAGTCAAGTTTTTGTGGAGCAATTCTCGCAATGGACCTCACATGGTCGTCCCATAAAACAGCGCTCGTGGTTATACCGAGCATGAATATTGACGACTTCATGAGAACAGTAGTGTCTGACATCATTGTATCAAGGATTGTATGATCTGCCTTTCTGGAAGTTACGAGCTCGAGATCTTGTTGAAGCATTGAAGTCTACATTTTCAGATCTCCATTTCAATACTCTTGCCAGATCATCGTTTGAAGCATCGACCTGTCTCCGTCTTGAACTTCTGGCATCAGATCGTTGATATGTAATGAGTGTGGAACACCAACATTGAGAGGCATCTTATCAGATGAGACTCCATCTTCAACCACATGGAGTGATCTTTCTTCGAGGAAACTCAATGGTAAATGACATAGTTGGGGCAGATAACCATATGAAGAAAATTCTGCTAGGAGGCCTTGGTGTTAAACTGGGTTTGACATAATATTTTGGGAATAATCGAAGAGCTCGAAGAATATTTTCCATTCATAGTTATATGTCAAATATCATGCCTAGCACAGGAATCTCAGAAAAATTAAAGACTTCTATAGAATCGTAGCAGAGTTCTTCAGAGCCCACCATACAATCTCTTCTAGAGTTCTTCATGTTGCAATTCGTCAGAGCACGAATATTGTGGATGAGAGTTATACCAAACTAATCGTAAACTTCACCTCGGACACAAAAATTCTGTGGATCACGCAATCATAGGCTCTGGAGGAATCACAAAATACTGTTGCAATTGCTCCTCGTTCATCAAGCCTCTTTTGAAAAATACATTTCTTGCGAAATTTGGAATTATAGAGAAAGAAAAAATAATTCAATAATTTATGTTGCGCATGAGTATGCTTCATATCACTTCTCTATCGTTAGATCAGAACTTGTGTCTTTTGTTCAGACGATGCCAAAGAGGGATTCGCAAGTTAATCAATATTCTTGGTGGCATAGAATCCAATTATACTGACTTACTCATGGCACTCAATAGCTAGATCAAGTGGATCAAGTATCACATGTATCCTTACTTTTTCGGTAATGGGATTCCCTCTCGGATTCTCCTTCATCTTGTATAGAAACACAATATTCCGGAATAATAATGCTCCCACACATTCGGAATATAATGGCCTGAACGGCAACCGGCGAAAACCGAATTAGGGACTAATACCTCACTCGAAATTGGGAATAGGTTGAATAACAATACAACGGAGATTTCATAACATGCTGCCGGTGAAACTAGTGAATTTATTGTTTGCTTGTCTTTGTCAAAACGAATCAGAAAATCATGCTATTCTCAGAATATCGCCATCACACAAAGTAGGTGCACGATGGAATCATCCAAGTGTGAAGAAATCAGTGGAACCTCTGAAACTGAACTGCACTCAAAAAACTCAAAGAACTCATGCATAGAACGGAATCGAAAAAAAAAATATGATACCCAAAGTTCATAGATATATGGAAGATCTGTAAACTCGCCGATAGAGTCTTGCAGTGGAGAATGAACTAGACAAACTCTAAACGATTTCGAGTGTCAAACACAACAGATCTGAATGGATGATGATATTGGGGCAAGGACACGCAAACCCTATTCCAATCTGTTTTAGAACCATACCAACAATCGGATTAGGTATTGTACTGGTAATTGTGCATGGTGACTCTGCGATCTATTCTGCCTCAATTCCTTCAGGGATTTCAGAATTTTCAGGGAGGCTTCACCAACAATACTATATGCTATCGAAAATTGAACATCACAGACGACACTATTTGAAAAATAGATGTAATGAGGAGGAATGCGGCAGGAACGAATTAAGAAAGAGAAATGCAAAATGATTCAGCCGGCAATTGGGAATAACATGAATATTAAAGTTTCAGTACATCAATTCGAATGAACAATTGATTCAGGATTATAATAGCTATTTGATAAGCAAGTACTGTCGCTCTGTAGGCTAGACGATAGTTGTGCTTTCAAATATATAGTATGTGCTGGTATCAAGCCTCACTTGAGAATTCTATGAAACTTCATACAGGAAATCTCAAGATATTGAATTCCAAGCAACTGTAACATATATCTTCAATCATAGAAACAAAACTGTTGAGATACAATCGAACATGTAAATCGGATATCACGATATCCTGGTTATTATTGAATACCCTTAGTTTGAAACTATAGAACTATGAATTTCGATCCAAACCTCCTTCCTGGTCAACATAGTGGAAACTCACAGGACTCTCGAAATAGTTCAGACAAAACTTCGATGGTGTACTCTATGAGCAAGAGCATATAATCGGAATCAATTGGCTGATATCGTCAGAAGTCGTATCTTATTCGCCCAACAGCTTTGACGGTCTTGTGAGCAAAGCTACCCTTTTATATCGCCGCGGGCAATCACTTCAGAGGGCCCACACTATCGAAGACCTTCGATGATTCATAGTCAGATGAAAAAAGTAATTAGATGTTTTGAAGGCGGGCCAAGAAGAAAGTGATTACAGCCATTACAGCATATCTAAGCTGACGTCTACCCTTTTCACTATTCAGGGTATCTGCCAGTAGCAATATCCATATTTCTCGTCCAGGATAAGAATGCGAATAAATTGAGTTGGCGATTATCTTATCTCAAAGTCTCGAGCTCTATCGGAGGTCACGATTTCTGAGTGAATATCGCCAGATTCAGATAGCCTTTGCTAGTTTCCTCATATATATTTCCAAAGCATTTGCAATATAGCATATCTTCTGACAAAGATCGTGAGTCGGAACGCTCATCGGATATGGGGGAGCTATTTTCTTTTCAACAAGAATCTCAGAACTATTTGACAAACATTATCGGTAATTGAGGGCTTACCAGCAATTTTCGAAACCAGATAGTAGTATCCCAGCTGACGAATTAGACAAAACAGACAATGAAATTTAGCTTTAGAATACTCTGAGAAAAGGAAATACGTGTGACACTTCATGGAGTTCACTGTGCAGAAATACCACCGTCAATGAAGACAAAACTTTTCAAAGTTCAGCATCAATTTTGGAGAACTGGCCATTCAATATGCCTATAATTGATGACGAAGAATTCGGAAGAACTGACAAACTCAAGCATGTTTCATCAACAGCGTTCTTTCGGATACCAATAAAATTATTCCTTGATTATCACAGTTCTTGGAATATAACCACCGATAACATCGTTGGGTTTGATACAAGATTCTGTTCTTCCAATGAGGATATAGCCTTCGGGTCTGGGAACATGCTCAAAGGTTGAGAATTAGTTCCACTGGCGCAATTGCTTTGGTCATCATTCAAAACGTCCGAGTTCGTAGTATTCGAGAGCATTCCAGACCACAATGGTGCAATAAGCATCGGAATTCGATTTACTCAGTATTTTCTCATCGACACATGTATTGTATCTTCCTAACTTGCACCCAAAAACGTTTCGACTCCCCCATCAATCTTGTTTTCTGTCACGCACCATTTATCTCCGTATTTTTCCTCTATCCCTTTCTCTACCTTGTACTGGTATGTCGGTAAATTCGGAGTGGATTGCTAGGCACGTATGCCTTTGTTTGCAATTTAGAAATAACACCTTCGATATATTATAGAAGGAAATCGGTTCCTACTTTATCGATAGAAATGCTCTTGAATTCAGATGAGCAATTCTATATTGAGAAATTATACGGAATTATCGAATTATACAGAATTCATATGACTAACTGTTAACATCTGTTCATTATACACGGTGATTCTCGAAAGAGACTCACTGTGTATCCCAGTGAATGAAACAGGAAAAGAATCTCAAAATACAGAAATTTCTTTCTTTTGGCATATTGTATTATTTACCCTCTTGCCTTTACACAATATTCTCACAGGATGCACAAATGCCACAAACTACCTTCTCACATATGATTTGATATAGCTAGGTATGTAATTGGCAAGTAACTCCAATTTTTCAAATTCTCTCCCAATGTCTGATATTAATTAGTGAATGTGGAAAGAAGGTAATATCATAAGAGATTTTGTAAGCACCGTTACTGAGCTGGAAATTCTAGCATCCAGAAATGGTGACAAATTGTAGTGAAGGATTTGACCTGAGAGAAACTGATTCATTGATATAAAAGGAATTCTAGAACATTTAAACGAAAGATTCAAACCTCTTTTAGAATCCTTCCATATGTTATTGAGTGATTCAAATTACTCAATATCAATCTCTGAGCTTGAACCGTTCATTTTCAATTGTTGTCATAACAATTACTCATGTCAAGGTACTGGGCAAAACGTTGTTTGATCACAATGAAAAGGAAAACTCTTCATGTTGGATTTCAGTCACTCACTGAACCTATCCATTGCCGACCCCGAAAATAGTGGAATGGTGTTTTGGATTTTCCTTATCTACAAGTACTCCAGAAAAATCATCCTGCTCAAATCACATTCTCCTTTCCTCCATGCATAATTTTTCGTCTCGAAATCAATTATTTCGATTCAATTTCGAGTTCGTTTCTTTCCAAGCACATTTTTCATGAGGGGGCCTATAGTTCCAATAATAACGTGAAAGTTTATAGAATATCACGTCTATACTTGACGACAACTTTGGATGTAATCAGTTTCCTGCACGTATACGTGTAGATCGAACTTTCGAAAGTTTGCGAGTATACAGCTTGTGTTTAATCGATTTCAATCTTGTCAGGAGTAGGCCATTGAATAATATCATGTTTTTTCAAATCTTCTACCAACAGGAAACTCTTCCTGTAATCGATCAGGGCGCAAAACGCCGAGAATATGTTTTCGAGTTGATAACCATACAAACCAGTTATCCACTAGGGAACAGAATTGATTATACAATATAGGTTCGTAGGAGAACCTTCTTCTGTAGAACGATTCATAGAACTACATACAGTGCATTGGTTCTGAAAGTCAAATCACATGAACACATGTTCATTCTTGAACACAAATTATAGTTGGATGGATCAGAACCTCACATCGAGGTCGTCCTCACAAAAATACGGATCATTTATTCAGGAGGATCATCAAATTTTCACTGCCGTTCAAAATTTCGTCGGAAATGATCTTCATTGAGAGTTCACAAATAAATCAACGCATCCACACACATCGTGCAATCATATTCTTGAGTTAGACGAAAAAATTGTCGAGACCAGGAATTTCAAGGTTAGGTTTCCTTTTTTTTAGTGGTTCATGAAATTAGTGTTGGGAAGTTAGTTCGGGCGGCGAGTACTATGAAATGAAGAATTTTTTTTTGGTTGCTGAACATGTTGTCCATTGTTGGGGAGAGCAACTTGCAAACGTCCACTTATTCTTCGAGGTAGTTCCACGAAGGGTAGGTGGATTTTGGATCAAGGAGCTCCAGTCTTTGGCAATTGCTTGGCCATGAATTCTGATTCCATCATGTTCCTAGCGTTGGAACTTTGAAAGCCGCATAATGGCTTCGGACAAGGAGTTGGAATTGAATGCCAGCCGCTTCTTGAATGCCTTCGATTCGTTATAATTGATCTCTCCTCACATCTTACCAAAACCATTATATTGTTTTGATAGCTCAATGCTTCTGATCCAATTCTGGTCAAATGGCCACTAGTTGCTTCTACGAATTCATTGACTGTTCAAGATCAGTGTCACTTTCTTCTTGCAGTACGCGCAATGCTATGACCTCGAATGCCTAAATGCTATTCCACAGATTTCATTCCATCGTGTATGCTTTCTCTCAGTGTATATTTTGATTCGCGCCTATCTGGAGGGGAATGAGATATAACTTTATATCAAGATTTGTCGCTTCCTCTCAAGAATTTGTTAATATTTCTGTCAAGTTTGAGTGTCATGTTGGTTAACTGTACACGAAACAGCGGAATTTATCGCAGAACCGTCAGCTTTCGTACTGAGAAACAGCGATAAGAAAAGAAATTAATTTGAATGTCACATTCGCCCCCAACGGACTGAATATTAGTCGTCTGCAATATTTTGGCCTTTGATCTCCGGAAGTATAAAGGACTGTTTTTTGAATACGGCTGTTCCATTTGTTTAGATAGTAATTCCGAAATATGAGATTCTCTATGGTCGGGATTCAGAAGTTATGAGATCGTTCCAAAATATGAGTACACCTTTCAACGAGTTGTTGAGTATAGAAGTTGTGCTTCAAGGGTGAAACCATTCATGTGGTCCATAAGCTTCGGTGAAATTATACGAACACTTTAAGAGAACGAATAAATTGAAATGAGCGAAATGTATATTGATGATAGGCGCCAGTGGGAAATCAGCAGAATATTCATACTTCGTATATTTCGTATATTCTCGTATATTCTATCATCATTCGGAATGTGAAAACGTAATCAGTAGTCAAGGGACTGAAGGAATAACGAAGTGGTTGAACTTCGGTGTATTCTATGAAAGTAGTGAAAGGTAGGTAACAACAGAATTTTGAATAATTGAATTGAGCTGATTCGAGATGAATCTTGGAATCTCATGATATGGAAACGAGTGAAGAAGAAATATTTTTGTTCGTATGTCCGGTCAGCGTCTTCGGAGTATGAAACAATGTGTATAGTTCAACAATAATTGGTCGATTTCAGGATCATCTATCATGAAAGAATGAAGTCCATAAAAGTCTGTTATGTATGTGAGTGTCCTGGTGAGTCATGCACAAGCAGCAAAATGATCTGTATGAGTTCATATATGTTCATATCATGAGATGGTTCCAGAAAAGACTTTTCATTCCGACAGATTTCCCTTCAACTCCAAACTGATGAAATTCCAAATCCTTCGAATCGATATAGTTAATTTGGTGCAAACTATTCAGCTAACGATTCAATTATATTCACGACATGTTATTTTTTTCAGGTGCTGCGCTTATCATTGGTCGGTTTGAAACATAGGAATGACTGGTAGTGTTGCGTTACTAACCCCTAACAACATGAAATGGCTTCGAGTTGAATTTATGCCTCCACATGTGATTCATCAGATGGAATGGCCGATGGCCGATTTTATGAGGCCACACGTACAGGAAATATATTGATACGTAAGCCCTACTGAACCATCGTTCATAACACGAATTGATTCGCTCTTTAATTCCATTGTACACCCATTGGCGAGAACAGTTTGGTGCAATTTTCAAAACGTGATCATCAATGTGTCACTGATCCAATTCACTTAATTTTTTGCTTCATACATCACTCATATCTGAACATTCGAAACTCCATCGTACCTCTAGAGAAGAAAGGATGTTTGTTAACAGTCGACTTGTAACTGATTTGTATTTGTTTCAACATACACCATATCTTCAATTCTCTGATTCATGACTTGCTGAATCTCATCAGAAATATTTTTTCCCTCGATGTCCATATTGATCCTTGATTTTGATTCATAAACAGCTATTTTCCTCGAACTCAACCACGCAGACCCGGTTAACTACATCATGACGTCACGGGAAACTCCTGATACACTTTGCACTCGATTGTTGTAGGGGGTGATGGAAGTTTCGTTATTAATTATCTCTCAATTAGTGAATATGCCTAAGAAATACAGAACCCAATTTCATTGCTGATATATTATCTATTACATCAAATAATGATCAATTCATTGCTCATAAATGCAATCTGATATATTTAGGCAACTCATTATCTGAACAAAAATGTAACACTTCCCAAGGGATCTACGATCCCAGAAAGATTGATGAGGTATCTATTTCGAACAAATCAATTGTCATATCTTTTTCGTCAACGATCTCAACCAATTTCTCATCAACATATAACTACTTGGTATGGATCTATCCTTACCTTTAGCCTTACTTCCAATACAACAAGAACATACTACTTTCTCTGTCATTCATCAAACTGTCACATCAGCGAATTGAGTGGTTGGTTGATAATTGCGTCATAGTTCAGAATACACTTCAAGAAAAATCGTCTGGTTAACTCATTGCTGACCCGGTTTGCGTGATTAATCACGAGAAAAAAGGCTTCACTCTTGCATATATCATTGCACGATTCATATCCCCAGTAGCACACTCAGATTGGTTAAGTGTCGATATAGTCGAAAAAATTGCTCAATATGGAGGAAGCAGGTAGAAACAACATTGGATCCGTACATTCGGAGAGATATCTCAGATCTGACTGCCGATATTGAATCCAACTGTTATTTTTAACATTGTTTGGGAAACATTCAGTCAATATAGGCCTAACATTCTGTTGGAACATAATGATATGTATATTGATATCGATATATATATCTTTCCAATGATCCATATCGTATCCATTTTGATTCATCCTGCTAATTCATTCAATATCGTATCAAAATCATTCAACTAACATGCAATATTCAACTATTGGGCCAATACGTAGCCGATTTCCAACTGATATTCTGTGCTAATGGGGATGATTCGAAATGAATGATGGTACAGGTTCCGCTTATTGCTCAATTCTGAGCTGAACTGAGAAAAATGCGATACACCAACGGCCAACACCCAGCAGCTAGCATGGTAGCATCTTATGGAGTCTACAATGACTCCAACTACCGTGAAACTAGCTACAGCGACACCTACCGGACAGATCGCGAACGTGAAGAGGACGGATTCATACCACGCTCGAATCAGTGCCGTGGAGTAGTTGTGAACGCTTCCGGAGACAGCAGTGTGGTGCGTCCTTCGCGACTCCAGCAGTCGCCAACAAATGCAGATGCCAGCTCCAGGTGCGGATGGTTCCTAACTAAAGACCCTAACACGCAGCCCACGTCCAACAGCGCTTCTTGCTGGATTTCCTGGTGCAGGCCTACTATACTGCTGCTGGTGCTGGTGCTTCTGGTAGTGGTGTTTGTCCTGGTATCTGGGATACTACTTTATCACAATTGTACGTCCGCCAGTTCATTGTAGCATGCATGTATGGATGTAGTTGATTTTAGATTTCACAATGTCCTTATGAATGTTCGTGTATGCCATAGTACGGGGGTCTCCAAACTCTCTAGCGTTAGAGCCATACTACTAAGTACTTCAGTAAGTTCCAAAGGCCAAACCGTTCCAACTGCCCTGCCATTATTTATAATTTCAAGACAAATCACAGAGTACGCGCCCTGAGCATGAGATAACCAAAAACATGTTCGATTACTTTTCATTATTACTACCGTGACATTTGACGAAATCTGGTGGTCAAAAGCAGAAAACGGTAGTAGTGGTAGTACCCATATATACTCATATAGCAGCAATCTCGACCAAATGCAGTTGGCAGCTCCAGCTGCGAATGATCCCTAAGGATAAAAATACACAGCTCACGTCCAGCAGAAGGGAGCTATTCGCCTAGTCGATGATACAACACTCACCAAATCATTAATCACTCTAGATCATCGTAGAAAGGTCGGCGATCGCTGCCTTTCTTATAGATACTTCCACCTTCGGTGCTCAACAGAAATATCATCTATTATGTCACCACGTGTGATTCCTATTAGACAAACCAGACGAGCTCAAGCTGGTCACCCCTACACTGTCAGGCTCGAGACCTGTCGAACATCGCTATACCAAGCATCATTCATCAATAGAACGGCAAAAATGTGGGATTCTTCGCTTAGTGAAGTCTTTCCTGATGCTTACAACCTTCAAACTTTCAAGAAAAATTACAACACCTTCTTTCTCTCCCAAAATTACATCACTGGCTAACACGATGTTCCTCGAACATTATAGGTTTCCCTTCCGTGTTGTCCACAGATGAAAATATGATTTTTCCAAAGAATAAATGATATTTTCATCAAATTCTCAACATAGTCGACCAAACTGGGTGAATGTTTGCCTTATAAGAGTAGACCCTTTCGAGGAAGTGAAAAAACCTAATCTTTTTTCGATAAATCTTTTTTAGTTTTCGATCAATAATTCCAATCCCAGTATTGACTGATATTTCTGGGTAGGAAAATATAGCATGAAATATATTTGAAGCTAATTTAAATTCTACAGTTAGATTTACATTCACTTGGTCATTCGGCATTCTATAAGACAATTTCCTTCTGGCTAAGTACTTATCACATTATCATTTTCCTCCTTGGAACTATCTAGCGTTGAGTAGTTATCAGATACGCCTCCAAGAATCTTAAAAAATTTGAGTAAGTAGTTAAATTCGGTTCTGAAATAACTGATATTCACAAGTGAATGAATGATTTTTTCCGGATATTAACATCAATACTGCTTTCTCAGGAAATGGATCACGAAGTAGTTCAAACCTGAGTACAAACCAGTGAGGATCAAAATCTTTGAGAGAAATGTAGAGTAAGCATTTCTATGATTTCGATAAAATGTATTTTGAAGAAGACCTGAATCAAACCTGTTGATTCAGTATGATAGGTTGATAGCATAGCATAGCATAGCATAGCATAGCATAGCATAGCATAGCATAGCATAGCATAGCATAGCATAGCATAGCATAGCATAGCATAGCATAGCATAGCATAGCATAGCATAGCATAGCATAGCATAGCATAGCATAGCATAGCATAGCATAGCATAGCATAGCATAGCATAGCATAGCATAGCATAGCATAGCATAGCATAGCATAGCATAGCATAGCATAGCATAGCATAGCATAGCATAGCATAGCATAGCATAGCATAGCATAGCATAGCATAGCATAGCATAGCATAGCATAGCATAGCATAGCATAGCATAGCATAGCATAGCATAGCAAAGCATAGCATAGCATAGCATAGCATAGCATAGCATAGCATAGCATAGCATAGCATAGCATAGCATAGCATAGCATAGCATAGCATAGCATAGCATAGCATAGCATAGCATAGCATATTATAGCATAGCATAGCATAGCATAGCATAGCATAGCATAGCATAGCATAGCATAGCATAGCATAGCATACTCTATACTCTAAGACAACGGAGTTCCCACGATAGATCTAAAAAGGTCGCAGTAGACGAGGCCACCTGTTGATTCAGTATGATAGGTTGATAGCATAGCATAGCATAGCATAGCATAGCATAGCATAGCATAGCATAGCATAGCATAGCATAGCATAGCATAGCATAGCATAGCATAGCATAGCATAGCATAGCATAGCATAGCATAGCATAGCATAGCATAGCATAGCATAACATAGCATAGCATAGCATAGCATAGCAAAGCATAGCATAGCATAGCATAGCATA
Organism: Gastrophysa polygoni; assembly: GCA_963576655.1. Classification (NCBI taxonomy): domain Eukaryota; kingdom Metazoa; phylum Arthropoda; class Insecta; order Coleoptera; family Chrysomelidae; genus Gastrophysa; species Gastrophysa polygoni. The sequence goes on from OY755085.1 coordinate 7,275,955, forward strand.
GCATAGCATAGCATAGCATAGCATAGCATAGCATAGCATAGCATAGCATAGCATAGCATAGCATAGCATAGCATAGCATAGCATAGCATAGCATAGCATAGTATAGCATACTCTATACTCTAAGACAACGGAGTTCCCACGATAGATCTAAAAAGGTCGCAGTAGACGAGGCCATGATTGCCAACTCCCCAACTAAAAATCTGATTTGAAAAATCTAATGATAGATCCCATATCAATGTTTCTAGATAAACTGCAATATTGGCTTTATGGTTGTATAAAAAGCCCTAAGGCAAGCTGTGACAACTTCCATAATACATGGCCATTTTGGTTTTGACAAAGTTACTCCAGTGTTTCAATGAGAGCATTTCGTTTCAAGCTGTGACAATCTCTCGTAGCTGATGAATATTGTTTTAGCTGGATATTTGATGAATATCTTTGCCTGTCTCAGTCCTATATTGTTTAAGCACCATTCTGATGGACTTTCTTCGTAAAACTTGAGTAAACCTGCAGAAGTGTTCCTGACCTATCTTGACTTTTCTTCAGTTTCCTCAGTTCCCTCTGATACACTCACCTAACTATTTACTATAATCTATGACACTATGATCGCTATAATATCTCTATGAGATCGAATCAATATTCCATTACTCCTGATTCGGAATACTACTACTTGACTATCGTTGACTTTCACGCAATGTGTACGGTTGCATCTCAGCTATCATAATAGTAGAACGAATGTATTCTCTACGTGAATATGTTGGTGACATGTCGAAATCATTCATTATGTGTATTCTATTCTGGTGTTCGTCATGGAATATGACCAACCACAAAAACAAAATAACATTTGAACCCCCATCATTAACATGGTCGATAATAGGAGTATAGATATATTTCAGTGGATATTCGTTCCTCTATATCTACTCGAGGATCATCCTTGTCGAAATAGCAGAGTGAGGTGGGAGAAGATCAACATGATAATACAATGTATAACACGTCAAATGAAATAAATGGAGTACCTACAAGTGCATGCCAACAAGCAAATACAGACAACATCGAATATGAAGACATAAGTAATTCATGGAATAATTCACATACAAAATGAATAAATATCGTCACATCAATTCAAAATTGAAATTTGTAACGGAATATTGGGCTTTGGCTGATAGATTTGATGAATGATGATGAAGTATGAATATGTATGTATAACAACTCTCTGTGAGTTTGCATGAGATGTTCTGGTATTTCAACAGTACTTCTTCTCGTATTATGATTTTTTTCATCTGTTCAGGACACGAAAGGAAACCTATAATGATCGAGGAACATTATAGGTTGCCATCGTTTCTTGCGAAAGATGACGATACATTACAGAGGTCATATGTCCGAGGTAACTCCAAGGAATCCAACTGTTTCCATGTTGATCCCTCTGGTAGAGACATATATTTGCGTGGAGCCAATCGATCTGTGGCGATATTAACTATTCACCACATTTGAGTATCATCTGCAAATAAAACTGAACAGCAGCAAGCATTCTGATGCCTTTGTTAATTCACTGATGTGTACCGAAAATAGTAGAGATCCAAGTATACTGCCCTGTAGGTTTTATCGCGATTCAGATAGATATTCCGGTAGATACTCCGATTGATACTCCGGTTGATAATGCGGTTGCTGAACTCCTAATTAGGATTCTTCTAGAATACAACAAAAATATATCTCAGCATAGCTACAAATTTTATTGCATTCCAATTACTGAGTGAACCATTTCACAGATATCAATATGGCATCAATTCCAGAGCTTCCATTAGAGGTGTTTCAATATTCAAAAGAATGAATGTTCTTCAAGCCTATGGGAGCGCTAATTGGTGTCCTTATTCAAATACTGGTTGTTGAAGGAGGAAAGCAGGAACGTATTTCTCATCATATAGAGGGTGGACCAATAGTGTTGAGAAGAGAAATAGCTGCTCGGCTAATTGAGTTGGAAGAAGGAAATTGACATGAGTTGTAGTTTTATGACATGAATGTTTCACAATTATTCACCATCATTCAGTGTTACATAACAACAAGTATTTTTTTTTTCGAATAGAACACCTGCATATTTCAACATATATGAATTCCCACTCGGCTTTTGATCCGAACTTGCGCGGCTAATACCGTGTATATCCTTCAAATATGCTTGGGTTCGAATAATGAATTATCCTCCGCAACATCAAGTGCTCGTGAAGTTCAGGAGTTCATAATTTGATGAACTCTCTCTATTAGTCCCTATCAATGCATTCTCTGCCATTCTACTATGTACATTCGGCGGATCTTTGCGGAATACTTCGGAGAAATCGTTTAGCGCCAGAGTCTTCTCTTGATCCCACCTGGATTATTTGCATTTATTCAGGGAGTTCGGACAGCACCTTTCAATCCTGGCATTGTTAACAGAATAAACATCCAGTATTAGAGCTTTTGTGCTTGCATGTTTGTTTTTTTCAGTACACCCATACAAGTTGTTGCTTTTGTAACCATTTCAGCTTTTAATTTTCGTAGGTATTGTGCACCTGTTACTCTAAGCATCTACGTATTATTGTTGACAGAGGGATATAGAGAATGGAAATACAGAATACCCGAAGTAGGAATTAGAATGGGAAGAAAACTCATATAACTACTCCGTAGTTATATTGATTTTACTATGGCATTCCATTAGTTCCACGGCTACTTATGAACAATGCTGCGAAATCAATCAAAATTCACAGGGTGTCCCTGGACTTCCCCTTTTCCTCTAGGGAATGTATAGAATGGGTCGAAATCAAAATATCACCAGTACGGGCCCTCGAAGTTACAAATAAATCCCTTCGATGAGCTAGCATGCAGGAGTCCCTTGTTTTGCTACAAAGTCAGGAACGGATTACCCCCAATGGTCCACACCCAAAAACTTTGAAATGACACGATATTTTTCAATATTCCTTAAGGAAACAATTTCCTGAATGAAAGTACTCTTGTGGAAGATCGATCGCAGCAAACTTTTGTTCGACGACATCAAACCTGACATGTCTACTATTTTACGAGAAGATTGATTTCGAATGAAAATAGAATTGACAGGTGGAATTTTTATAACGATATTATATCGGTGTGTGACAAAAATCTACAGAACTTGATATTTCCTTTGAAGAACTAACGGCATTGTGAATGGAATTCTAAAATAGGTACTGTCCTGTTTGTTTACGACTTCATCCTACCGTATTTTGTATCATACCTGTCATAAATGTTGTCGAATTAACGTTACCATAATCATTTTTGCTGTGAAAATTGTTCATTTCGAATAATGGTGCACGATCGGGTTTGATGTCGTCGAACAAAAGAGCATTTTTACCAAAAATCGTTGCTCCGATCGATTTTCCACACGAGTACTTTCATTCAGAAAATTGTCCAGGCAACCTTGTTCCGGTGAAAATATTGAAAAATATCTGTCATTTCAAAGTTTCGGGGTGTCGACCATCCTGACTTTGTAGCGAACCAACTGAGTCGTGCATGAAAGCTAATCGAATGAATTCATTTGTTTAGTCAATCACCAAAATTTGGATAATTTTGAATATTCACTTCTAAGGAGAATATTTTCCATTTCGTAACTTCGAGGGCCCGTAACTTGGTAACAGAGGATATCACGAAAGAGATTTTCAGAAAGTACTGGTGATATTTTGACCCCATCTATACATACATGCGACTCTTCTATGGATGTAACCGATTGGAAACATCCTGGAGAACATTACTTTCGAGCGATCGTCGATGAAATCAAGGTTAAATGTTGAGGTGAGTCGACTCTCAGAGTGATCTTCATCTACATAGGAAATTCCACTCACCCAATGCATTTCTCTCACAATGTATGGCTCTATTCAAGAGGAACAAATTTATATTCATGCGTATTGAGCCCACTGAGCCGGAATTTACAACCTAAATAATTCCCCCTCGTCAGAACGATGAAAAAGACGGGAAAATTCATTTCAGAAAGACCCACATTCGGCTTCAAACTTTGAACAGTTAGCTTGCTCAAGATTTATGCAAACTACTCACTTCTACCTCTTTCGAATGCCTTGAGGGAAAGGCAATTCAACTGTTACATACAAAAGGAACATTTGAATAAGTGTGTTCACATCGTTATTCAACTGAAGCTTAATGAAGTCCTTGTGTCTTTCTCTCTGGAACAAATGGATGAAGTCGCACCATATTCGGTGAAATGTTTCGAGGTGAGTTTGAATTCAGATAATGAGTACAAAGATAAGATAAGTCTGAGAACTCACATCAATTCCTCTCCAGATGAAATTCACCTATGCCATTCCGAAAGAAACTGTAGTTATGATTGAGGAAAGCTCCCATAAGAGGATTGGTTGAGAGCTGACAACAGTTCAGGATGTGGGGTAAATCTCCAGTACCTTTGTTGTAGTTGAAGCTGGAAAACAATTATTTCGAAAAAGAAACTGATGAAATCATTAGGCAGTCATACTATTACCGGCATATTGCATAAACCAAAATATATTCATGCCAAGCAGAGGAGAACATAATACAAGAAGTACCTCTATATTTGATATCATAGAGGATTCTTGACAACTATATATATATACCCTCGGAACCACTAGAACTGAAGAAGCCATAATCACATTTGTTATAGTTATAGGACACCTACATATGACAGTCCAATACTATTGTTACATATCATTCGATGAATGAAGAAATATAAAAGTGATTGATAGGTATGACAAAGTATACAGAATTGTTACAGTCACATACATGAGGATGACACGCTCGAGTTGTATTATTAGTTGTACATCAGCTTTCCGGCTGGGGAAAGTAATCCAACTGTTAGTCACTCATCGACATCAGTGACTGAGACTCTTCGGTGATTTGATTCATCATTCAAACAGCAACAGAAGCTGTGATAATTTATACTGGTTTATCGCAGTAACTGTGAAAGCTGTCATACCTAGTAGCGCTCACTACCAATTTCCCTACGTTCTTCACATGGAATGAACATACATTATCATGAACAGGAATGTTCGAAGAACATCGTGCTAGTCAGTGGTGAGAATGATGGAAGAGAAGGAAGGTATTGAAATGTTTCTCAAGAGATTGATCATTATACATAAAATTCCTGATTAACCGAAGGATGTCAAGCAATAGTAGGGTTCAATTTGACTTCGAAATCACATACTATCAATGAGCCTGTTTCTTGACAGTAGTAGAAATACGTCGGGAAGAAAACATTGGAAAACAATGGAATGTGTATCAGAGAAATCGAAGATGTGACTGAACTAGAGTGGAGGAGAGATATATGATCGAAATTAATCAAAATATATCAAAGATATATTACGGAATGAGATTGAGAGATGGAAGATATCAGGATGAGAGGCAATAAGACCAGCACACCCTAGGGGGTGAATGAACAAGTGAAAAACATCGTTTTGTCAATTATTGATTTCATCACATCACGCATAACTGACTTGTTAGTAGGCCAGGTCGGTTGATATATGTGCATCCTATTCGACTGCTGGAAAACAGTAACACAGTGCACAGTAATGACGACACTGCCCCTTATTTCTTCAACTATGTCTCATGAAATATCCAACAACATGAACCGAACATTTCACGGACAGAAAAGAAGGTAACAGAACAGGAATTTCTTCAGTTTACGTACGTCAGACTCGGTCTCTCCATGAGATGAGGCATGTAGGTCAAACTCTACACCATGTAAGAGCTGTTCAGAGATGGCTATCCGTATTTATTCAACTTTCCTCTCTGTACTGAATTTCACAGTCAACTACAGCTCTGTGTGTGGTTCTTTGAGATGGGTCAACTTGAAGCTACATGATCATTCGTCAAAGCGCTTTGTTAAGGATTCTACATTTCGACTACTTGTTCTTGTTGGGTCGAGAGCTAGCTGTGAAATTTCAAGGAGGCTTGTTAGCATTGTGATTATACATTAGCGGTTTGTTGCTTGACTCTTGATGGCGGAAACTCTTTGAAGTCTTTATATCCATCATTCATGGAGTGGATAAAAGAAGTCAACAAATTTTTTGTTGACAATACAATACTTCTTTTCAAATTTTGCTGTCATCACAATTTTTCCAACATGGTTTGCAAAATATTTGGAGGTCAATACTTGTTATCGAGACAAAGGAATGAACTTCGAAGACTTGAGAATGTACATCACAGGAATTTATCAAGCTGCATTGAAAAATGAAAATCATCTCTTTCAATGTTTTCACCGTTTCAGTAAAAATACGGGAGAAACAAGGGGTTGGTTCCTATGTCGATCTTATTTCATGAATGTAATCGATTCCTCAGAATCTCCCACATTTTCCAAAGGAGAAGTCTTGATAAACTTTCAGAATCCATAAGAGTTGATTCCGGGAAAGGAGCAGGACTCAATCAGGCTTGATACCTGCAAACTTCGCTCTACGGAGCATGAAACATCGACGAAAGCGAAAAGTTGTAGATTTATCAGCCTATTAGTAAAGTCGTTCGTGATGCTCGAAAATTTCGAAAAACAAAATCCAATATCTCCTGAAATTCTACCGCTGGCTCACAAAATGTTCCACGAATAGGTATTCTGCTCGTATTGTTGAAATGAATCCAATGAAACATATACTATACAATTTGACAAAATAGTTCTTTACTTCCAAACGAAACGAAAGCATGTGTACAACTGTTTGCGGTACGCCAGGGTGTTGTGTGTATAATGAAGTTTTGCGTGTTGGATATTCTGCTGGAAAGTGATTCTATGGGAACCAACAATTAAGCTCGGCGTACAACGTAATTAATTACTTTTCTGTGGTTTTAATTAGGGTTAAGAGTAATATTGCTAGCACGCTATATATTATCTGCAAGAACTGTAGCAATGTTTTCTAGACAAATACCTAATTAACTATTTATGAATAAATATCTTCTTTCGTCGGTAAATCCGAATCTCAAGCTCATATCAGTCAGTCAAATCGTCGCTGTTATGGAATGTTATGCGTGTATTGGAATAACAAGGGCAATGCGCATTTGCCCCACTGAAGCTCTGGAAGCGATGCTAGATCTGCTCAGCTACATGATTTTGTCAAAAAGAATGCAGCAGTATGTGCATACAGGCTAAACTCTACCAAATCAACTGTATCAGGTAACATTTTCGGTCACAAGTCCAAATGAAATGACAATGGACCCAGTGAACCAAGCATTGGAACAGAAGATCCGATCAGAAAGATGAAGAATACAGTTACTATTTGGATAAACAATGGTAGTAATTTCAAACTGTTCAACTCCTGTATTGAAAATAACGTTTGTTCTGTAGCATGGAATGAAATACAATGAAGTCCCATATGGAATGACTCATTCGAATGAGAAAGGGATGGGTGAGAACATTTCGTTACTCACACCGTAAAGGGTGAGTGAAACTGAACTACTTTCCCGGGAAAGACCTATTTTTCAACTAGATAGGCGGAAACTGGAACTGGTAATTTTTCATGAGAAACTTGACGGTGGGAATCGAGACAATAATTGTATATTTGTTTACCGTTCATGAACATCAAATAAATTAGTCAAATTCAGTAGGTACAACTTGAATTCGTTAAAAAAAATCTTCTTCCAGTTTGAGAATACGAATTTCTCTTTGAAATTGTCCAATGTGGCCCACCACGTGCAATATGTACGTTGAACCGTTTTGACAGCATAACTTTGTTTTCATCTTCAACAGCTCCACTGTATATTATCTGGAATTATATCTGTTTGATATATTCCTCATATATAATGTTTGCACTATCACTTCCAGAACTTCCGATAGACATATATTAGGCAAATAGGTTGGGATACCTTCCTCGAGTTATGTACCTTTCAAGAGGATATAATAATTCATCTCTGCCTTTATTAGCCTGCTCATGACGCTTTATATAGAAGTGGGCGTTTTCCTAACAGCTTCAGTGATCAGTTCTGCAAAACTCTTTTCGTAACATCAACCCGCACGGATTGGGAACTCCGTCGAAGTTCGTTAGTACTGCTGGTGTCGCATGTACAGGGTGTCCCATAATGAGGCTGCCAAACCTCACCAGTTCAAGATCATTTATTTTTCAAATGTACATCTGTTTGTTACGAGATTGCTGTCATATACGTAAGAGATATATAAATATATATATAGATATATTCACAGGGTGTCGTCGAACAAAAGTACATTTATATCAAAAATCGTTGCTCCCATCGATTTTCCACACGAGTACTTTTATTCAGGAGATTGTCCAGGTGAACTTGTTTTGTTATAAGAATATCGAAAAATAACTGTCACTTTTTTTAGTCGACCACCAAAATTTGGATGAACTTCAGTATTCAATTTGAAAGTTATCAAAGGAGAACATTTTTTATTTTGTAACTCCGAGGGGCCGGAACTTGGTATCGAAGGATTTTACGAAAGAAAGTTTTATGAAGTACTGGTGATATTTGGAACCGATCTATACATTCCCGAGAGGAAGGAAAGAAGTCCAGGGGCACCCTGTTTATAAAATAATGATGATAATAATGAGCGGTTAATGACCTCAGATGTTGAAACCGCTCAAAACCGCTCGAAAAAAATGCATTCAGAATAATAGCTCGCCTCCAATCTGCGAGTAGATTTTTGAATACCTCACTGATAAAATCGTCTTCATTCATCCTACAGAATAACTCACAAATTTATGGATGATTCCGTAATTACAAGGATGAAAAGGTGAAGCTGATGCTGTTTCACAACTCAACCATTTACCAATTAATGCAAATTCGATGTAGTTCCTATTCAGATATCAACTGACAGTTCATGTATTAATATACCAGAAGATTCTGTGAAATACAACGAGAGTGTATTTGCAGCATTAGATAGGAGCCGTCATGAAAACAAATATATGCATGGACAAACCGAACTCAACACAATGCCCTGATTCGTACCAAAGTATCTGTCTGATCTATGGTCCACAATGAACAGAGCTGATTGTTGGTCAATAATACAGTTAATTTTCGAGCAAACAAATTATTCGGTAAACATCTATCTGGTCACGGACTTTGCGATAGTTTACATTTCGGTCAACTCGTTTCCGATCCAATGAACCGTTCATGGAGATCCAGTAGGACTGGATTTAGATTGGATTCCAGAAGTTTATGAATTGTTTTGACGTTTGATGGATTTTATAATAGAGGGTATTTACTACATCATTACCCATGTGCCGATTCCTCAGAATTTTGATCACTCCAATGAATGCAAAATCGTATAGAAATTCGCATTCTACCAGAGGTGAATGCTCAATTCGGAATTCTCGATCTTTTTTTTTTTTCTAAAGATATCGTAGAATGCTGGAATCAAACGTTTGAGTCCAGCATGTCCGTAGTGTGAATTCATCAATATTCTTGCGAAGCTTCAAATCATGTTGAGGCTGTGAATTGATTGTCGAATAGTCTGTTCGATTGTTGCTTGCATCTTCTCATAACACTCCGATCTGTCTGTAGTTCTATGCATATCAGGATGTAGAGAAATACTGCGGAGCAAAGCCAAATATTTCAATTTTAGTGCAGCTATCAGAGAGAGCCAGCAGTTCGTATCGAATTTCCTTTTTCACCAAACACAAATTCGATTATATTCATAATGAGGTCGGACTATCGATAAACAGATCGTATCACCTGTATTAGTACGACCATTCAGTATAATTGATGGAAACAATATATCTCTAAAACAGTTATGAAGGAGACTGTGCTATTTTTTGTCACTCATCTAGTCTGTTCTATGGTAATGAAATTATGAATGATTGACAAGTTACACAGAGATATGATTTGATACAGAGAGATTTAATTTGGGTCATATAAGGAGGGAAGTTAGTTATTCAGCATCATGGTACTGGACCATTGAAATAGCACTTGAGTGACTGACCACTCTTGATGCGCTACAAAAAGGGTTTTCAGTTATGCTCCAAAAGCTGAAGAAGAACATTTATGAACTAGTAACTTACCCAGTGGAATTTCACCTGATGTTTTGTAGAATTAACAGTTATTCTCATTTATGAATTCTCTCGGAGTTCTCTAAAAAGTTTTAGATTCTTTAGAAGTTTCATCGTTGGTGGTTTAATATTACGAATCTTTCGTACTATATGGGATGTGAATCGATGACAATGTTCTCCCTACAAGTTCCATATGAGTGCAGATAATTCTTCGAATATGAAGGCAGGTAGTCACAGTGAAACATTTACAATTTCCTTAATCATGTATTAGGCAATTGAATCGAAATTGGGCTATTATCGAATGAATTAATCAATGATTCATGTTAATTTAGAAATCATTCACTCTATTTTAACATGGAAATCCATATTGAATATTCCGCATAAAAGCTCTCTAGTGGTTCAAACATTTTATGATTCTCAGTGGAAATTTCCTTCGTTGGATGTAAATGTTCCCTACAATAATTAGAGCAATGTGTCTGAAAATATTCCTCGCTTTGTGAAGCTACTCTGAGAATCTGATCACCAATTCGAAAAATATGGATATTTGCGGTAATGAATGAATCGATGGACTGATTGCTGATTGAAGTTTTCTTTCAATCATGATTCGGAAGGAATCGACATCTCTATCATCAGTTCAAACTGCGTAATATGATTTTCGCTGACGCCAAGGTACAATTGCTCACTCTCTGAGGGGGCAATAATTGCCCAGTTCTAGCCTGGATCGCCTTGAATATACCTTATATTTGAACACGTGGAGAAATCGCATCAGGATTCATCCAATTATGTGGATATTTGAACTGGATTAATCGTCAACCTCGAGTTAATCAATATCATCAACACCGTACGAAATTTTATGTTTTTCTATCTAGCGAGTTTCGATTTGATGGGAAACGAATCCCGAATAGGGTGTACACAAACACATAAAATGCTATTTACGCTGATGCTTGATAGCTGGTAGGTATGTTAACTAGTGCTTGCTCCGAATCGTAAAACACCATAGATTGATGATGAAATACCTACAGAAAAACTGTTCGAAGAGGAATCTGTTCAATTGGCCAATGCTCCATTCTTATGAATTCCGAAATAACCACACAGTCCATGGAATGAATAAGATATTACTCTCTTTCAATAAATTAAAAATCCTCCTCGATGATGAAGAATAAAATATAATACTCGAAGGTTTCACTCAGAATTATTCTGTTGATGAGTTCTTTTCAGAAAGTTCCTCACGGAAGCGTCCTCAAATATATTCATTTTCACTTCTCGGTGGCTGTTTCTATACAATGTGAAACATTTTCATGTGAGAATTCGATATTTCCCTCAAACACAGTATTTGAGATGAAACCTTGAACTTTTTCATTTCGTTCCTGGATGACTCCGGATTTTTGTACGAATATATTTCGTCGAAAGGTCGTGTTTGAGTTATATTTGATTTTGTTGAATGAGTTGAATGAGAGATGAGTTTGGCACTCCATAGTCTTCATGTGATATCTTTTCAGTTTAGTTTCATTCAGAATATTGGATGCTCACTGTATTTCGAGTGTGCACATATTCGAAATGACGTATACAGGGTGTTCCGGAAAGATACAGACAAACTTCAAGGGGTGATACATTTCCGCAAATCAGCCGTTTGGGCTGTAGAACGAAAAAACTGTTTATGGTACTTATTATACTGCGCACATGTTTGTATGAACAAAAATGCTTGTTTTGATGTCTCCTATCACCCCTTGAACTATGTCGGTATATTTTTGGGTAACCCTGTATAATAAAGAGTGAAGTCGCAGCTCAGATCTCGAAAATTTGACTATCTGAAGGAAAACGATGAAACTACCGGAAATATCCCGCAAAATGTCACAGAATGTCAAAGTCAGAGCTCTATGCATTCAACTGTTTTCGAAATATCAATCAAATAAGTATATACAAGAAGGTTGAAAAAATCAGTTTTCTTCTCATGTTGAACGATATCTCGACGGATTCAAATTCACAATCGAATATTACCGATGAGGACACTTCGCTTACGAATTCGATACCACATTATCTTCATTTTATCTCAAAGAGTACTGAATCAATTTAATTGACGTATAATGTTGTTTCAGATCTGGTGCACAAACCACGGCAAACTTCATCCATTGAAGGTAAGAGTACCAACTCATCAGTTAATAATTGTACAACGTATTTGAGCACTTTGGAAACGATATCTCTTGAGCCCAAAGTCTTTCAAAATTCCACATGAATGAAGATAACGATTTCGGGCTGTTATTCCACTATTTTTATTGAGATCTTCATATCAAATGAAATGGTTCGACATATGACTAGGAAACACCAGCAGTTGTAATCAACCCTACGATAGTTTATCATTGCTTCATATTTCATCAGGCACTAGGTTAGGTTAGGTTCAATGTGCTCCTCTCAAAGATAATGCTAGTGTACTATTTGAAGGATATCGAAAACAAGTAATAAGATTTCATTGGATTTCCTTGATGAATTTGTTCTTGTTACCGATTACGTGGTTTTCTATTCATTCTTTTGTTCACAATCTTCATCATATTCATTATGTGACTATTTGGCAATATAATATACCATTTTTTCTTTGCATTCTCGGCTGAATTTCTTTGTATCTCCCTGTATTAACTCATGCCATTTGATTTTTGATTCGATCCACTGTTGATTCGATTATTTTTTCAGTATTCATTTCAACTTGACCTCTTCCATTTGTTTCGTTTCCTTCTAGAACATTTGTACCATACGTCCTCCTATTTTTCGTTGATTCTCTAAAGTTTTTGGTTCATGTAATGGAATTCTGAAACGAATGCTTTCGATGAAAGACCTTGTCATTCTATATTGGAAACAAAACCACAATATCGACCAGGCTCTACTCTGCCAGGTTTCCTACAAGTTACTTACAAATGAAATTTGTCAATTCACACTGCCAAGGTCTACGCGCATACTTATGACAATAGAGACTGAGATTGAAATTGGTCATATAGCAAAAAGATCCAGGACTGAATTTCTCGATCATATCTGAAACGTGTCTCGTGCTCTGAAATTATCCGAGTTTGGCAGATTTTTGTCAAACAAGGTTGGGAGGAAAAACTCATATGATCCTCCGACGTGCTCCAGGAAATGCTCATCGATACTGTTTATGTTCGTGAGGTTGCAGTTTGGCCGTTGTTCACGCATACAAGTTCACTTCAGATGAATAATTCTCATATTGGTAGGTGGTTTCGCGTCCTGAAAAGGATTGTTGAATGTTCATCTTCAAACCAATAATCGAATGAGATAATTCACTTGATCTCAAGTAGGGAGAATAAAGTAGAAAAAATCAAAGGTAATTGGATTTCGCCATTACCATCCATATCCAGACTGAATCCTTACATATAATTAACCTATATTTAGATTTTTATACTATATCCGGTCAGTGAACTGTATGAATTGAATCCTTTTCCATTCATCACTGATATTTTCGTAACAATAGCTATATGATGATGAACTAGTTAATGTTTCGTTAGATCTAGAGGCATTGTAAATTATTGATGTCGAAATCACTACTAGTACCGTTTTCAGGTAATGTATAGTTGTTCTCCCTCAGAATGAAAGCTCCAACTCGAGAACCACGATGAAGCTCAGAAAATTCCAAATATCAGAAATGGACAAATCATTAGCTGTTTGGATTTCCGCACTTGCTAACCTCTTATTATCTATAAACAGGATTAGCCCTCCATCGTTCCTCACTAATGCTATTTCCTACTCGATTTGAGAGCTCTTGCATAGTATACCAATATTGGGAACGAAATAGTGCCAACCCTATATATATAAATATATATATAAATATATATATATATATATATATATATATATATATATATATATATATATATAAATATATCAATTACAATCTTCACACCAATCCCACCTCACTTTACCTAATAATACCTAACCTGATCTGAACTAACATCTAACCTATTCTGAACTAACTTTCTAACTTTCGGAGTGCAAAACAACTCAAGTCCTGAAATCTATAAATATTGGAACTCATTTTAATCATTCAGGTAATTATTGTTCATCCAGTTACCCACACTCAACCGTACTATTCCACCAATTCATCAACTTGACGTAGGGATGAAAATCAAAATTGCAACAATGATAGATTTCATTCAGGATATTGTTCGTTCCAATCCAGTGAAGATACACGTATGAAGGAAATGGATAATCAAGTATTTAGATGTTCCATTGATCTCCTCCATGATATTTTATCAGGAAGGATGCCACATGCCACATGGAATTCGTGGAGTCATAAAAACCATCTGACGTTTTATTTTTGCTGGAACGGCAAAACATCATGAGAACAGAATGAAAAAGTGGAGGATAATTCAATAAGATTCCAGCAGGTACCTAACATTGAGTTATATTTTCGTGTCACATGCATACTGATATGATAATTTGAATAATTATATTCAGATAGTGTAACTAATACGAAAAAGAAAAATCATAGTGAATTCTACGGACATCTTTGGGTGGACCACGTTTGGATATCCTCATCCCATAAATCAAGATTCGCAAATGGAAAAAGCATTCATAGATCAATTAAATTATCTTTCAGAAACAGGACTGAACATGCAGTGAGAAATATAGTCAAAATGGAATGACCTGTCTTGGCACCAACGTTATTTTTGTTTCCAGTCTATAGCTTTTCGGATGACAGTACCGCATCTTTTTTTAGAGATGCAAGAGGTACAAAACAGGCCGATACTATAAATGAAGATATCTGGCAACAATTCTTATAATAGATTTCAATGCAACAAAAACTCAAGCACGTATCATCACCAGGAAGGCGAATCACACAAAGGCCACTATGATGATGTCGAGTAGTACTTTTCCTAAATGAAGTCATAAATATCCATGCTTGGTATCACCACCAACAGTGCTCTCCAGTGAGACAACCATGTGAGGTCTACTACGACAACTCAATGATCTTTTCAACGGACTTCTGTTCCGTGCTGAGAAGTGCTTCACACACCAGGCGACAATTCCACCTGTCTAGAAATGAAGTTCACATGTGTGTTTTTCGGCTCTCGAACACGCTGAAGCTTTAATATTTTATTATTAGTCGGTGAAACCATTTTCTGGCGATTTCCATTTGGAATACTATTCGCAACAATTAATCTGTGAATTGGCTGTGAATGTTCTGTGAAAAATGTGTTTTAGAAATAGAAATAATAATAGTAATTTTAATAATAATAATGAATAGAAATCTATCGGAAGAGTTCAGAATGGACCTCATCGTTATTTGTTGTCAGCTGGAAGTAACTTCAGTAGTTTTCATAGTGAAATTTAGACACGAACTAGTCAGCAATTATGTGATGATGATGATGATGATGATGTTATTCTCAACTAAGAGCCGTCTTCCCATCATACACAGCTCCTATGTTATCTTCGGAACGTCCTCACCTCTCCAAACAATCTTATTCATCTATCAATTCACATTCCTTCAACTGCATGGTTTGGAATTGAATTCACCACCACATAAGCGGAATTAGAATACTCCTTCATGAGATGTGCATCTGACAATGTGTGTGAACGCGGTAAGATAAATAATAGCAGCAAACCAAAACGACTCCCGTTGCATCCGCTGTGCCTTTTTTCCTCACCATGACAAATTACTTTTCCATTCATTGTTTTTACCAGTGACGGAATGTAATTTGTTCGAAAATAGTTCTTCCGACAATGGATATCCGATAATCGATAGCGCTGTTGTTGAATACCAGGAGTACAAAAGTGGTATCAGTTCGAGAATTGGACGAACGAAATTGATGAGAAGCGGTCCGAATTTTTACTGACATGTTGTTTTTTCCGGTGACCATCTGTTATTGAGCGAATTTGACCAAGATCCACACAACGCCAGTTAATAGAAAACGTTTCAATTTCGATTTTTGACAATTCGAATATGAGTACGGATGTAATACCTAGCTATCCTGAGGAGCAAATTGAAATCAGTGGTCCGGAACTCGAAATATCAGTGTTTCAGTGGAACAAAGGATTCTTGCGCCTCCCCAATTACGAACAAATAGAGCCTCTGAAGATGTGAACCGATTCGAACTCTTCTTATGAATTGTAAAAGCCCGTTTCATGGGCGTTCTTCCGATCTTTTTTCCCCACAGATACAGAGTGGTGAATTCGAGAGTGTAGATTTCAAAATTGTCGATATTATTCTCTCAGAGACCACTCACCCATCCATCAGAAAGGAAATCAAGGATATCCTCGATGAACAATTTCACATCCGGAAATAGAAGTTAAATAAATTTGAATATCTCTCTCCAATTTAGATTAAGAGAGTTCCATATTGAATGATTCAACCAAAATAACATCGCAATGCTTTCTGAAACTATTTCTGGAAAATCATTTCAATCTCGTATAATGCAGATGGAACATGCATGCTTTCTCGATTGATGAACGGCATTATTATAAATTTTGGAACAGAGGTGGAATATATTTTGTTATTATTGTTGTCAGAAGCACTCGAAGAGCTTGTGCGAGTGGAGTAGACGAGGATCTAGAGATTATACAAGTGGAATCCGAACGGTCTAGTCATGTAGAACTTCATGACAGAGCATGAATAAATCCAAATCTGATTGCCAGCCAAGGTCTAGTAACCATATCACATGATAAAATCTTCTGTTTTATGTCCATCAGTAACATTGAGGTAACTCTGCTGCCCTCGAAGAATTCTTCATCTCCTAATCTCAGCTTCATCAGTCTAAAATGTTCCATGAAGATTCCCATCAATACAATCTTTCCTTGATAAGGCTGGGACATTGATCCTTCTTCTAATAGACAATTGCAATCTCGTAGGAATAACCCGATCTCTCTGAACCCTCGGAAGACTTTCCAAATGACTTGATAACTTTATAGCATGCTAGACTCTGTTAGACAGCATTTTTGGATACTCAGGGAAGTTCCTCCTGGGCTGAATATTGGCTGGTCTCTCCTATCATGACCAAAACACTGAATATAAGTAGTCAAATGTCTGAAATCTATGCATGCTCGATTACATATTAGAATTTCAGAATATTAGAATGATCCATTCATGAATGGTACCGAGATTTCTTTTCTCACGACGTCGGTGCGTGATAGTTGATTCTCCCATGATAATCAATTCATCCGGCATTATCAGTGTCAAACTATCATCATATTTTATTGGCTCTGGATACATGCCAAATCCAGATAATGATTATTATTATTGTCATTATCATTGTTATCATTATTGAATGAGTTTGGACAACGAACACTCACAATGAGTGTGGAAATAACCTCTGAAATATTCAATGATTCAAGAGGAGAGTTCAAACTAGATTGTTTTGTTTTGGATCATTACTGATTCGATCAGATTTTCTATATTTCCGATGAGCACTCATAATCTTTAATGCATCAAATGGCAATGAATTTTACCTCTCATTTCGTGAACTGACCTTCATCACGCCGATTGATTGATTCACCTGGCGAAACCAGAATATTGGCATCTTTTCTATTGGAAATGAAAAATGTCATTTGTTCTACATTTCTGAAGATATTTCGATCAAAAATACGTAAAGGTGGTTTACGGTTATTTCCTACATTGGGAAGAATAAGAGTTGAGCTTTCGATGACGTGTGATGAAAATGTTACTGTTGTTCCATTTGAGGTTCCAGATTTGATGCCAATATTTCCGATGAATGAGAAATTCATGGAATTTAAATATTGATGGTGGTGTCGAATTGACGTCCACACTGTATAGATATGTACAGCTAACACAGTAGAGGTTATACTGTCTTCAGTCATGTCACTCTATAAATGATTCGTCTGTGTTATATTCTTTCATTTTCCTAATAAGACTGAGTGCTCCTATCTATCTCTGAATATTCTGAGTGAATTACACGCAGCAACCACATAGTCTTTCGAGATAATCTTCTCATTCATTTTTATTCCGTCTACACTTCTTCCATCTGACGATAAATATTTTGTTGTAGATTAGTCTGTCTTCAATGAACCCCTGCGGAAAAAAGCTCTTCCGAGGTTATAAATGGCCCGAGCGTTTGAGAATACTAATTCACTCGGATGTTTTCCGAGTCAGAACTCAAAGAGAAATGACGAATCAGATATTTCTGCTTCGATAGCGCTGGGTACCTCCTTGAATTCGGAATATTACGACACATGATCTCACGTTTTCAAGGAAATACTCGTTTTGGATTCGATTCCGATTGTACCAACTGTTCAATTTCCAATCATCTGAACATTATGCTCTTCATTATTCAACGAGTTGAGTTGGCGTTTTCACGTTCCATTCGTTCCCTCTCTTGACGCCTCAAATGTTCTTAGGAACATACTTCGTTGTGTGAAAAAGTATTTTCCTGCATTCATCATAATGAGAAATAAAAATATCCATATATTAATTGTCTGTCCAAATGATCTGCATGAAACTGATCATATCTTATCCATCATCAATTATCATCAATCCAATTCTTTCCATTGTGATTCGAAACAGAATTTGGTACGAATCTATTGAAATGTCATGCTATTCCGAACGAATCAATTTGGTCCACGGAGAATCGGCATATGTCCCATATTCCAGGAAACTGACTTTCATCTCCATGGGTGACTCCATTCCAATCAATCTCTACAAATGCAATTCAGAAGAAAAACAAGAGAGATGAACGTATCAACGCTATATGAGAACTATTTGTAGAGATCTCAAGAACCTCACTCTCATTTTCATAGAACATCTCGAGACAATAATTCAACGAGTGGATCTGAGACCTCTCATTCTACATTTCGAATCCAAATCTATCATATAGTTGATGACAACAATATCTATAATGATATTTCATGCTGAATATCACTAAGTGGAGACCAAACTCACCGACACTATTGAAGCGATGAGAACGAAGATAATATTTTTCCAGAACCAGAAATTCTCGACACCTTGGCTGAGGACACTGAAGTGTCTATAATATGGCCAGACAAGCAACAATATGCACTTTCCAGGGTCCAGAACTCTCTTGAGGCTTCACTGGAGATAATGCAAAACTGAATGAACGATGAAATCGATGAGGAGTTATAGAATTCGGTCAGCTCCAGGATCACAAAATAGAAGACATTGAACCAGTGAGAGAGTGAGAAAAACTTCAAATATTGATAGATTTCGGCTTCTAATGAGAGGAGAGCTATCTCCTGGAAGATCATTCACAAGAGTATCCTCGAACATTTTTAGTGCAATTTCGAATTCAAGGAACTAGTTATAATTCCTACCCAATACCAACTAATTCTTCTGTATCTTAGTTCATGGTTGTTGTGAATGAAATACATCTTCAGAAAATTTCCTCAAATTCTGTATTTTCACATTCGATCATATTTTGTAGCATTCATGAATGTCTGAAGGAATGTACAAGATATATGCAGCAATCAAGCAATATAAAGCAATCTGCATAATGACACATAGTATCAGAGGGATAATTTCGAATAAGGTACATACAATCAAATGGAAGTTGATGAATTTCTCGTTCGATAATTCAGGATGGATCGTCTTTTGAATGGAACATGCGGTATATCCATAACAAAATGTTGTGAACACAGCCGACTGGTTATATGTCGATGAATTTCCATACGAAAAAACGTGTGCGTTTTAATTGAATCGCATGTTCCACACTGTGACTATAACTTTTTATACGTTCCTGTAGGATCACCTGACCTATACGTTGATTATATCAACTTGAGTGTAGGCTATAAAATATGTTCTTAGTAATCGTGCTGTGTCAGCACCCCGCGTAGCGCGGAAACTCCTGCTAGTCGCAGGAGGGTTGTAAAATAAGGGTTGGTTGGTACGGAAAGCGTAGTGTTGAATATCAGAGAGGGAAAAACGAAATATAAGTTTTCGAATGCGAACCGGGAAACCATCGTCGGAATTCCCAGATCCGCCCTAATAACATTCCTCATTGACAAATGCATGTTTCATATTAGATTTGTATCGAAAAAAATGACAACGGATGTGAAGTACCCGGACTTATATTTCACTGTATAGTTCCGATTGAGAAAAATATAATCATCACCTCTATGAACGGATAATTCCATGAGTATGAAAAAAAAATGGAAAAATATAAACCTGAAGTAACGTTTACAAGACACTGAGGGTCGCAGAATCATCCGGGATTAACTGAGTCGAACTATACAGAGTCTTACAAGAAGATACCGACAAACCTCAAGGGGTGATAAGGGAACATCGGAACAAGAATTTTTGTTTAGATGAACATGTATGTACACCAGGTGTCACAGAGCTTTTAGCCAGCATATACAGGGTGTCCTTAAAAGGTCTTTACAAAAAGCTACCACATATTCTTCAGACCAAAACAATTCGATACAAGCAAACTTACCTCAGTAAAAAGTTGCTTAGTTTGGGCGCTAGACGGCTCTGAAGTTGAAATTTTCAAATCGATTTTGCTTCATAACTTTTGAACGGCTCATGAGATTTTTTTCAAATTTGGTACGTTGGCATAGACTCATCGGGCAATGAAACTCATATCATAATCATAATGAATATCATTCCATGGGCGTAGAACTTGATTTTTTCAGTAAATAAACATCTAAAACTCCTACGCCAATGGAAAAAAATTAGTTTCAATATGAAATCTAAATTATTCAACTCATTCACTACAAAAAAGGTACTCTTGACAAAAGTCGATTCCTCTCATGGTTTCGACAAAATTTTAATTTTAGTGATTTAGAGCATAATTAATAATAAAACGATTAACAGATATTTCATAAAAATTGTTCAAAATGTTCACCATTTTCACGTATACAAAGATTTATACGACGCAAAAAGTTGAGATGTACTTTTTGCATAGGTTATTTCTATTGAAAATAAGTAGCACTGTTTTTTTTTCTGAAGACTATTATTATCTGCTCGAAAACAGTGATATTCACATTCTTGGTTTCCATAGTTTCATCTGTGTTGATTTGTCGAGTTTTATTGACGTTGATTGTTGATATCGGACTTTTCTGATTTATCATGGCCGTACAATACACCAATGAAGAATACACCGATATGTTATTGGTATTCGGATATTGTCAAGGAAATGGTCGAGAGAGTGTGAGGGTGTATTCGGCAAGGTTTCCAAATCGTCGCGTACCAAGCCAAACTAAGCAACTTTTTACTGAGGTAAGTTTGCTTGTATCGAATTGTTTTGGTCTGAAGAATATGTGGTAGCTTTTTGTAAAGACCTTTTAAGGACACCCTGTATTTCAGTCATTTGTAGAAGAGAAAATTGAAAAGAAAATAGTGTCGTAGAAGACCATGAGCTCATTCATGAAGCATAGCAAAATCCACACACTGGGTACCAACCCCCGAGAAACCACCCCAAACCTTTGTTTTTTCAAATTGCATCTCCATATTTGTTTTGATTCAATTCACGTCTCTGAGAATTATGTTCATAATTCTATTAGAAACAGAGGAAATCCGTCGTGCAAACGATTTTTTCCGACGGCATTTGATTTTTATCAATCATGTGGGATCAAATATGAAATATCTATTTTTTTATGGTTTCTAATAGCAATTCTTTTCCCTGGAACACCTTGACAAAATACTGACAAACGTAAACTGGGACACTCTATATATATATATATATATATATAGAGTATATATATATATATATATATATATATATATATATATCTGATATTCTCTCCCCGAATCGAATGGAGATCAATATACCTATCTGCTAGAATTTGAAATCAAATTGGTTGTATATTGAGTATTGGGTATCTTCAAATATATATTCGTATGAATGAAACTCAAGGTAGTTCTGAAGTGTATGGGCACCTTCAATACATGAAGTCCTGAATGGACTCACTAGTTACTTCCTGCTTGCTTGATATAGAAGAGTGTACTGACGAAATTGCCGTAAAAATGAACGACGGTATTCAGTATTCAACAGTATGGGCTATTCATGTTAATGCAGAGTTGAAGAAGTTGAAATCCTTACGTCTCACTGTGACGGTTTACTACTCTCTAATAAATTAATGCGAAAAGTTTTCAGTCCGTAACAGTAAAGTTTGACCATTAGCAGTGCAAAGTATCCCCTTCAAGAACACCTACACTGTTACCCTGATGGCGCATACACTCTGGGAATAAGTTTCAGTCGGTGATTCTTCAACCGACTCCTAGGACTGAATATGACCTACAAGAATATTCAAGTAGGTACCTATAACGCGAAAAAAGTTGCTTTTTCTTGTCCGAGATAATATACGGGGGAAGCTTCGGATGTAAATGCAATCAGATTCCCCAACTCTCCGTAACATTCAGTACTTCGATAAAAATAACGTGACGTTTCAACTATGAATACTGTTAAGATTGTATATCGTATATAATATTTCATTTTCAAATATGGTAGCAAACCACTTTCGACTGAATGGTCATCATCAATGTTCACACGTCCGGTTGAGAGAAAGCTTTCCATATGAACTTCGTTTGACCAAATCGAAGAAATTCCTATTATTGTGGATTGAACTCAAGAACAGTTTCTAGAATTGTTATAATTTCAGAATAACATTGCAAGTTTTAATTTCTTGAACATCGACCTGAATATAACAGGATCTATCTAGACCTGAACAGTCTAGTCAATTGCAATCAATAACTTCACCACTACCTCACAAAGTAGTGAGCAAAGGTAACAGACAAATTCATTCTTGGACAGCCTATATTTCTATATTTTCTCCTTATATTTCCACATATTTTGCAGATCTCTCACAGACTCTCATGTATATGAATTCAAGATGTTGTTCTGCGAAAGTAACACACAGTATAATGGGTAATGAATCCAACATGCAAGGGCTCGAATCTTTTTATCAGGTTCACGAACCCGAGGGGTCAAATCTCGTCGAGGAAAATCTCAAAATGGGAGGCATATCAACCAAATGCTTTCAATCATTAGCCTATTTCCATACTCGCCTTTTCACATATCCAAAAATAAATGGACAACAGACCTGGATCGAACAAGAGCTTAATGGATTCCAACTTTCATTTACAGCATATATTCGTCGAGGCAATGGTCCGAATATTCACAAACGGTTTAACTAACACGAAACACGGTTCGTTTAGGTAAGGATCAATCACGAAATCCGGTATTAGACCTATTATAGTCCGGAATTCAACTTTATGTACTTTGAATAATATTACTACCGAAACTATCACTCACCAAATCCACTACAATGGAACGGCAGTCATTTTAAAAACATAGATCAGTTGTATTTCGAATTGGAATTTCTATTTCGAGATACTACATGATGATGTCATCGAAAATGTGTTCAAATATATCAGATATATCTATCTTCTAGTGAACGTCACATTGGCATAGGCTATTTCGGACATGATAGGACGATTTACTACTTCCTTATCCTGCTATTATCCATTTCTACCGTAGCTGTCCAACGATCTGTTGTATGTGACTCTTTGCCTAGGCATTTGCTTCACGAATGATAGTACTATCCGTACTATACCATATCATCCAATGAGACCAGAGACGCAGGTCGGTACTGAAAATGATGATCTGGCAAGAATTCTGATATAGAAGTCGGAAAATCTAGTAGAGTTCAATGCAAATAGAATTTTAGCTTGTAATAGCTTCACCAAGAAGGCAGATCACGTAATGCCCGCGATATGAAGTCGTCAATGTTCATGCTCGGTATCACCACCAACAGCACTCTCTCATGGCACGACCATGAGAGGTCCATTACGAGAATTGCCTCACAAAAACTTGGATTCCTGTTCCGTGCAAAGAGGTGTAGTTCACACCTCAGCTGCTTCTCATGAATCACAAGACCCAAATTCGACCTGTCCTGGAGTACTGTTCATAGAATATATTTGGAGTTCAGCTCCCAGCGGTGATACTACACTAACAAATTGATCAATTTCTATAGTTCATCCTGGAGAGGTCAAGCTCAGGCTGGTCACCCGTACATCATCATCATCAGGCTCGAGACCTGTCGGGCGTCGCCATCATTCATCGATAGAACGGCGCTGTGGAATTGTCTGTCTTCAACATTATAGGTCTACCTTCCGTATTGTCAAATGATAAGAAACATACATATACAAGCCTATAGAGGAGTCTCAGCGAAAAATTTCCTATCGCAAATTGGAGCACATACTAATAGAACTTAAGATATGGAAGTAACTCTAGTAATCCTAAGTAATCCTAATAAGTAGGTATTGGAACACACATGTCCTCTATGAGACCATTGAAGTTTCTAGCCACGGTTAGTTGGTTCCTAGCTATCGCTTTTCTCCTCAGTGAACCAATTCCTTATTTCAAATTGGAACATCATCTGTGTCGATTTTTCACAACCAATGATTTCACCCTCGGCTCAATTCACTTGCTTCCATGCACGTTCACTATTCGTGCAATTTTATATGATCTATGATGAGAGCTCACAATATGTTCAGTATAAATGGTAGAATAATTATACGTCAATGAACTGAAAAACTGTATTGTATGAATCAACCCAAGGCTAGCGTCATTTATTCATCACACGTGAGTAAAAATGCAGTATTGAATGTTTATGATTGAGTAGTATATCATGACGACAAATTTCACGAAATTTCACGTCGACATACATGTACAGCGCGGTCAGACTAACTTCAGAATTTCCGGATAATTCAATTCTCAGGTGAATCACACTGTATACTCACCTCATAGAAAATTCATTGTGATTCACCTGAAATTGAAAAAATTACGAAAAAATTAAAATGTAATACGAAATACCTCAAGATTATTAAGTAATGCACTTCCATGATGAAGCCACTGACCTTTCGGAAACTTCGGCGACTGCCGATACGTAATATGTGCATTTGTGTGCCGCTAATTCACATCGAAATCGATTTCAAACGTTGCCACTTCCTAGCTCTTAGAGTCATGTGACGTCATGTAACTCTACAAATGGAAATTTATATCCAACCAAAAGGAAGGAGAAGTGTTTCGCTACTCAGTATCAATTTCAATTTGAGAAAACCCATGGATTCACTCGGATTGCTCTTGAATTTGGCAAGCACGTTCCCTGATGCAATGCTGATACACCAATTTTTTCTACGAATCCTTGGGTGGATCACCCTGTTCATGAATAACCTTACTACTGGCATATGCATGTTCACAGAAGCCATTGGTGGAATGAAATACAGATTGATATGAGTTTTGTCCGTGGATTTTCACATATGTTAGAATTGATCACATTGTAATCTGTATCGAGAACACTCTTTCATACATATATTAACCAATTGTCGAAATTTTTCGAATACAATGGTAGATTAAACTAATTACTTGTGATCTATGAGTGAATTGTTTCCTGATATATCTACTTCATTCGTTTAGTGCTATTGGAATAATGATAAAATGACTCATAATGAAATAACCATTATCGAAATGGGCAGTGATTCAATATCAATCGGAATTATTACTCCAAATCGAAGAGAATCCTGAACCGGCAATGGAATTCGATTTGGATATTATGATCACCAACGAAGAGGTAAATTACTAATAGTTTGATAATAGTATAGCGTAATTCAGCAATAACTGGGATCATCTGCTGTTGACCGTTTCGTGATTGATGTATAATAGGGAGCAAACATAATGATTTGGATCACTGGTTCATTTCGATATGCGGCGGTATCTGAAGAATGCTTGATATATCCCAAAATCATCAACAACTCAAGCATGGTACCAGAATAGGCAGAAGGTTTGTTAGAGATGAATGATGATATAGAATTCAACCAAAACCATGTGACACTTGTATTGAAATTTGAAGTCAAGCGAATATTATAAAACTGGCCATCATCGATCAGTGGCTTCTGTTCGACCCAATGAATCAATATTTTCCGTCTGGGATATCTTCAGAATAGCCATGGAATCACAATATTACAACATTTCCAGTTGTATTCCAGAAAGCGTGAACTAAATTTCGCAATAGTCACTTATTTTTCTGAAAGTATGAATTCCATTCCAGAATAGTGATTAGAATTTAGAAAACAATGATTTTATTTCTGGACGGTAAGTTGAATTTCAGAAAATATCATCTGTTCAATCTCAAAGATGTCAGTTGGATTTCAAAAAATATTACTCGTATATCAGGATGATTGAGTCGACTCCAGAATTCATAATTTCAAAATCAAAATCAAAATATACTTTATTATCAGAGGATTTTGTATCCCATTGACAAAGATTTGTGAGCATAAATATAAACATAACTAATGGTGTATAAATAAGAACTGGTTAATTACAAATAAATTGAATAAAACAAGTACAAATACAATAAAAATAAAATGGAATGCACGTATTTTTAAAATGATTCATCAAAATACTCTTGTAGGCTATAATAGGGTCAATCACCTAACCAATTTCTAACTGCTCTCTTGAATTGTACGTTGGTCAGATTTGCAGACCTTACATCTATTGGTAAGTGATTGAATAATTTTCTACCATTATAAAAAATGGAATCCTTGATTAATGTTGAGTTGGGTATGGGAAGTCTCATATTAAATATGCTATTACGAGTGGCATAAGGAGAAGAAATAAAGTCAAACCCCTTTTTATGTTTGTACACCAAGCATACAGTTTCAAGAATAAAGAGTGCAACGACAGTTAAAATCTTATTAGCCGCAAAATAATTTCTGCATGATTCCCTAGGTTTGACTTTACAGAGACACCTTACAGCCCTTTTCTGTAATATCAACACAGAATTTCAGAATTGTCCAGTTAACATGTAGAGTATCTATGATATATTCTATGAACTATAATTGACTACAACTACTATTATGATATTGAAATGATAATTTCTGTTATCGAATTGATAATTCTGAAAGACATTCGATGCTTCCTGAAATCGAACTGACTTTTCTGATATACAATTGTAACTTTCCGACATCGATTTGACGCTTTCTAAAATACAACTAGAAAAGGTGTATGAAAAATATAAGATGATGCCAACGGCTTTCACATGCCATCGAAAAGTCTCCTCATACTCTGCCATAGCGATATACATCGGAAGAAAAGAACAAAAAATTATTATCTGATTGTTGTGACCAATGCAGCAACAATTGTACAAATAGATGAATAACTTTTGGAAACTCAAATATTTGAGAGATAATTCAATTGAATTGAGTACAATTTGATGAGATCTCAAGTACTTCTGTACTACAACATCGCATTCGAATATCAGTACTTCATACCCATTTCAACTAGCAAATTCTATTCTTCTAGTATCTCTATAACCGGTTTCAGTACTCGTGTACATGTAGTATTGAAGTTGAGTGATTTGAGTACTTCCTTCCTTGATTCAAGTACCAGATATTCAAATATGGTTCACAAATTGTGGGTAGTTGTTTCCTCCTCCTCCTCGGAGAACCAATTTTTATTCATAGTCATGCAAGGGAAGGCGAGATAAGTCGAAACGAGAGGAAGTGTTTTCTCGTCGAGAAGAAAGGCTTCTTTCGTCGAGACGAGAAAATGCTTTCTCATCTTGTCTGACACAAAAAGTGAGTCGAATAGGATAAATCCCACTTAGCCGAAATACTAAATGAAGAATGGAATGACGGGGGCCGACACGAACCGATAATTTCAATTCTTTCCAACAGTAATCACTTCGATGAAACACTGATAACTCATTTGTTTACAGGTTCAGATAATTACTACAGCATGATCAACACGATGGGTGAGTATTTCTATTTGATTTATTTCTATTTCTCAACGTTATGACCCTATTCATCGAATGATTGATGAAATCTCTAATCACCCTCATCAACAAACTTTGGAGGACACAAGTGAAATTTCCCTTTCTAATTAGAACGTCAACTGGTTTGTTATTTCCGAGCATTACTTACCTTTTAGTAGACATAAAATCCATGACTTTTACTTAATTGAGTCATAAATAAGACAGACTCTCGTCCAAACCGAGAACGAAGAGAGGAACAAAATGTTCCGGGCTCAGGGACAGATTATTTGCAGAATAATTTAATTCTGATCATTGGAAGTGATGCATATTTTCGAGTTCTGATGGATGCGAAGACTGAGATATCCAAGAAAATTCCAGCCCAGAAGATTGCCAAGGAAGTACTTTCTCATGGGCCAATTGCAGTAATAAACAGTCAATTCAAAACAGCAGTGAAACTTTGATGAGAAGAAGGGCATTCCAGACTCATGAAGATAATCCTGAATATCTTCATCATCTGGAAGTTTTCATTCCATATATCCATGGATACTTATACAACAAGATAGTGAATGATTCATCATTAGCGAAGTGTACACCTATTGATATTTTCCACTAGTAGCAATATATTTTAATCATCATTGATCTGTGAAACTCAAATATGTTCATGTACTACTACTGTCTTACTATCTACACTGTAGCCTGGTTCAGTTCCAGAGTCTCTTTACTCTTTAGAAAATGATCAGCACTATGCTTATACCTACTTCCTATATTCGAGTGCTATGGAATGGTTCAACAAATCTGCGCATGCACTGATTTATTTCAATATCAAAGCATGCACGTCGTTCTCATGACAGACCACAGAACGAAGTGATATTTTCTATTAATTCTTTCATTTTCACTCTTTCATTCTCTTTCATATTCACAGGACTGTGAACATGAGAATATGAATTGAAGGAATATGAGGGGACGAAAAGATTGTCCGGATATTGTGTGTGAAACCTACAAAAGTTTATCGTACAAGTTTCCCAACAACGAATTCTATATAACGATATTAACATCATCCTGGGTCAATACAGTTCGTGCATATAGGTGAATTACGTTTGAGATAGGCACTATTATATTCGCGAGATGAAGAGAGCAATGTGTAACCTAGGTTATGACGGATCTACCGATGGATATATATCAGCTCAACCCCTTCCCCATCGCTCATTATACAATAGGGCTCCCGATCCAGGGGTATGAACTGTGAACGATGGCAGAATGTCTTTGAAATATCACTGCATGATGAATCAAAGGCGAATATTGCTTTATCAACGAAAATTCACCATTCACTTCATTCAAGAGATGAACATTCATTAAGAACAAACAATGTCAATAAGAAATATGAATTATTCATTTCAAAACCGAAATCATGCTCAATATACATTCGCGAAGAAGGAACGTTTGGTGAAATACAAAAAATGTCTTAATGGAATGCTAGGTATATCGAAAAGCTTCTCTTGCATCATGAACAGTATTTGGGAGGTATCAGTAACTCATTCCGATAAATGAAGTTGAAGTATCTGATGATTCGAGAAATTCAGAGAACACAAAACTCAAACATGAAATAGAGTAGGTAGTGTATTTGATGGCTAGATGATACATTCCAGAAGATCTTAGTAGATTTCATTTCCGAGAGATTTGAAGGTGAACATCATGAGTGCTACCCCCCTCCCATCCATTCTGACGTTACCGATTGTTGTGGAAATCGCCGCGTCACGTCGACTTTTGATTTCTACAATGTACATTTTTGTATGAATAGTTTGAATTCAGAAAGTAGAAACGTGTCTCCGTGATTTTCCTAATGAGAGTCCAGTAACGAATTGGATAGGAGGGGAGTTAGACTAATGATGCTCTATGTTTGGTTATTTCAATATTTGAACCTGAATTTTCAAATATTGGAACCATCAGTAGTGAAGAACAGTTGATGGTTCATGCATGGAGGTAGTAGTAGTGAGAAACAGTTCAGTTGATGAAGGATTTCATTAGGACACAAAATCAAAAACTGTTGAATATAGAGATACATATCACTGAATCTATTACAAATGGGTTATATTAACAACCTCTGGAGATAATACGTTTAGAATATGTCTTTCAACCAGGAAAATAAACAATGGGAAAAACATAAACAGAAACACCTAATGAAAACCAAGAAAAACAATACATAGCAGCAGTCTACCAAGGCTTTACTAGAGCTTGCTTCATCAATATATCCTACCAAAAATATCTGAAGATGAGAATCTCGTGGACCAAGTGTGAAGAGTAAATTCAGAACAACAAAGAGAAAGCAAGTCCATATGGAATATGTGAGTGCCTAATAAGTAAGCCGTCCACAATACATCATACCCAAGTAAATTCGAAATGATATAACAACCGTTGATGATATCTCACATATATCCATCACATGTTGTTCGAATCTGAGTTCCTTGCCAAGAAATCTTCATGATGTTTCATATTCAATATTCTCATTTTCAAGCTATACTCATGGTTAGTTGGAAGTGACTGTGGTTGTGTCACTTTCGGTGATATCGAATAAGAGCAAGTTCAATTCGCACCGAATCTTCATCGTCTTGATATCTACAGCATGATTCATTCGTGAAGGTCATTTATATGACTCATTGGTGTTTTCAGAGTGATGTGATATAATCCACAAACATGTCCAAGTTCAGACTCCTGGGAAAATCGAAATTTCTTGGTATTCTGTGAAGCATTAGATATGAGATCGAGTTTATAGTATGTCATTCAATAATATGCGAAATCCTATGTTTTAGTCGTCACAAAATGTCATGTTACAGATGTGTGATTTGTCTTTCATTCTTCTCAGCGCAGTCGAAGTGAATTGCAGCCTCGGTTTCAGAATGACATCCCGAGTATGTGATTAATGAAACGGCAAAGAGGTCGAGAGGTCAAACTACTTGACTAACGTGCCCACTCCAACCCCTCAGCACCTCTACGGTAGACAAGTTTATCCATATATCTCCTCTAACAGTCATGATAAATTCACCCCAGCGAGCAATTTTGTAACACCCAGCTGACCGTCGTTCCAACCGAATCCCTTGCCACCTTTGACTATGGCAAATGGCACCTAATGTCGTCGAGGTCGTAAATTCAAGGGTTTCTCGAAGGCGCATAGTCTTTTCTTATTAGAAACGTCTCCTCTAACAGATTCTGATCATCGATCATGATACCGTACCGCGTGGAAATAAAAATGGCCTTCGTGGAAAGACTAATGAAAATTAAGGAAAAGGGAGTCTCAGATAATAAAGCTTTACTCCAACCAGGGTAAATTATAAAGTACAATGAACGTGTTTAGTGAAGGACTTCCAAAATATGACATCAAATACTTTTTTTTTTCAACTCATAGAACTCATCTTGTATTTTCATCACCATGGATTTTCGAAAGAATCCAGTTTTGATTTCAATATGAATTCTAGGGGGTCCAGCAAAGATGAGTGGATATCATAGGAGCTCGATACTTCGACAATGAACAATGGAAGAGGAGGTTATAACGATTGAATTTTGTGATACCAGTACTGGTACTAGTGTATATTTGTTACACGAAGCAAGTTTGCAGCTTGAGATGAAGTCGAGAACTGCAATCATATTGAGTGCAGAAAATACTTGTAGCCGAAAGAGGAATGCGCAACTAACATTCTCACTCCTCCAGAAAAATAAGTTCAATATCGAAGATATGCAATATGTCTCCATGTCTGAGTCAAAAAACGTCGCTTCAATACCAACACAAGAGAAAAAAATCATACGAAATTCATACGTGACCTCCTCTGTGAGGATAACGGATCATCTATCGTTACTTTTTACTCAAATTTAACACAATATTTATCTACGATCGAATTAATTGTGTGTGTTTTTCGAAGATATTCAGATACCAAACCAAAAACTAGAATTCAGTTCTAGAAATTGTAACTCTCGAGCACTGGCTTCCACAGATAACTATGAACTCTCGTTATCAGAGCAATTTTATCGAACAACGTGGAATTCGATACCAGTAGAGACTTCCCTGATGCTCACAACCTCCAGAATTTCAGGTGAAATTCCACTACCTCTCTCCTCTCCCAGCATTCCTCCACTGGGTCACACTATGTTTCACATGAACACAGATTTCACTTCCGTTCGATCGAAAGATTGAGAAAAGAACACTTTATGCATTGTGAAAATCGCGAGCATCGTGAAAAAATCAAGTGGAGTGGATAATGAAGTGACTAGAGTAAATGATTATGAATGAGGAAGCACAACAGAGTGAGTGAAAGTCAATGAGGTAAAAGTGCGCTTCTACATGTGCTTTCCAACATGTCGAAATGACTCAGATACAACTCGATCTATGAATATCCTTGCCCTCACAATTTCAACTCTATTTGAAAAGTATCTATTTGAATGTTATCTGAAAAATCAACTCAAAGGTGGTTCAAGAAGACTTTCCTGTAAGCGGCGTATTTCCATTTCGAACTCACGAACTATATACCACCAACGAAATATAGAAATATCACAACTGACAAAACACAAATTCTCAGAATATATTCAAATGCAGATTATCCTCATAAAAACCCTCGCACTATAGCTCCGATAGAACTCTCTACTTTACATCAATACAGAACTCACCGTCCATACGGATGGACTGAGAAGTGAAGAGGGTTCAGAAACAAATAGGGTTATTCACGGTGGATAGAGTATCAGAAGTATGTGAAGATCGGGA
Source organism: Gastrophysa polygoni (assembly GCA_963576655.1). Lineage (NCBI taxonomy): Eukaryota > Metazoa > Arthropoda > Insecta > Coleoptera > Chrysomelidae > Gastrophysa > Gastrophysa polygoni. The sequence continues at coordinate 7,308,382 of OY755085.1, forward strand.
AGACAAGTTATTTTGAAAACAAGTTCAACGTGTCCAATTCTCGAAGCTTTTGCTACATATCTCAGCTGTCTTTGCAGATAGAGAGTGTCAAATTTCCTCATAGTCCTCACTTTTTTGTGAAACAAACAATGTCGCAAACAGAACCTTCACTGCCCTGCATGGTTTTGGAATACAGGGCGAAATTGGAAATTCTCACTATTTGAGCACCTCCCGTAACTTGGTTACCTTTCAACACATCTACAAGATCGAGAAAGGACCTCATGTATTTTTTCACCTGATACAGTGACATGCAGTACAGTGGAAATATAATCTCTATAAAAGTTCAGACATTCATTCATAAGTTGCAAAAATGACGATCCCTGCAGTTCGATTCAAATTTTTAGAAGCACATGGAAAATAAATAATTTCAAGTTTTTTTTTTTTATTTTCAAGGCTTCAATTCAAAATTATCCACTCAACAGGTTGATAATGTGTATGAATTATGTGTATCGTTATGATACACAATGGACAATTCGAACCAATTGGTGGTGGTTCGGGAAACACCGTAACAAAAAGTTGCGATTCGATGTGTATCATTCCACCATCCATTTGAACTTGAGCGTTTGAATTCGAATGAGGTGCATATTAATTAATTGCGTGAGCTATCGTTTTTTGGAATAGGTAGACTCGAGTAGAAAAACCTATTCGATTTATTCGATTATACTAAACTGAACGTATATTGTCAGTTCTGCGAAACACTGATAGCTACTTGATGTATGGTTGAGTGATATAAGTGTGTGTGTCTTGATCATCAGTATCTATTCTAGTATTCCCATCATCAACCATACTACGTAAAAACACATAAGGTTGAATGTTGGGACAGCAAAAAGGTATTGAAATTCTTCTTGGGAATTTGGAGGTCATGGAAGACTTGACTTGGTGAATAATTCACAATTTTGCCGTTCATTGATGAATGATATGATCGGTAGAGCGAAGTTCTTCTGGTCCTATCTGAAGCTGACCAGACCACAGAAACCTACAGTTGTGAAAGAATCAACTGAACACTAAACTGTTCATTTCAGGCATGAAGGCAATTCCAAGGAATCAAAATTAATTGTGGCAACAACATGAATTAGCCTCTATCATATTCATTCCTTCAGCTTCAGACGATCCCTGCAGTGCGATTCAAATTCTTCCAAGCACATGGAGAATGAATGATTATGTTTTTTTTCAAGGCTTCAATTCAAAATTATACACTCAACAGGTTGAGAATGTGTATGAATTATGTGTATCGCTATGATTCTACGATATATTCTCACCGAAATCGGAAAAAAAAGAAGCGGTTAAACATTCCTTCGCCTTTGATCAGATGTCAGGTGGATGATTCATTCATCTCTGATTGCGAACACTTTCGAGGAATATCATTTATGATGCTATTGATTCTTATGCATGAATTATTCTCGCAACCGTGTTATAAGACTCTTAATTCAAATTGAATTTCTCAACATTTGCTCACCCCGTATGAAAACCTCCGACAGCCATATCTCTGCTGATCATGAGTAACTAGCCCGAAACGTTCGACATTGGATATTTCCATTTCATTTCCACAGTCTGTCGTACCCATTGATAATACCTTATGGTCAAGCACACATTTAATTAATGTACCAATTTGTCATTTCTAATCAAGTTACTCTCACAGTACTTCTGGAGTTGTTTTCGAATGTTCTTTTCATTTTGAGATCATAATTGAGAGCTCTTGTTGCTCCACTCTCGAGTGGTAACGACCACGTACCTACTCTTCTGCAATAAGAGAGCCGAGAAATGTTAGTTAATCATCTTTAGAAGCTTGGAATTTTCGAGTTCTACCGAAGACCATGTTCACCACTTCTAATATAGCTTGACCGACAAGCTATTTCCTCCTCCGGAAACTCGAATCGGCGACGAGATTTAATGGAACGAGATTATTAAAAGAAAAAGTTTCCTCAGGTCTTAATATTTAAGATGTAGCAGCCGAACCCCACTGCCAAAAAGCTCCCTAATGGCTAATGCTGTCTGAATCATTGAAAGTAGGTATCTATCTGGAGAGGATTTGTAGAATTTGAAATGGAAATCGAACTCTTTGGGTATTCTGTAGATCGACCGCCCACCGAGCATCCATCAATGTGCCAAATTTGTGCGAGTCAAAATTTTCTTTTTTCTCACAAGTTCCATCGCGTACTCAGAGAAAATACTGAAAACGTTGCACAACTCATTTGTCTCATCAGGATACTGTGTACTATGGAAGGTTGTATTCTGTACAGATTTTCTCAGACCCAGGGATGCATTTGTCAATTGTTTTTCATAGTTGGTCATTCAGCTATTGAATCAGATTGATGTTTTGATATCATCAGTGCATATAACTGGCATTATGTGACAAGTGAGGTGGTTTGGTTTCTCATCTGAACTATGGTAATCATGGAATCATAGGTGTTCGATGTGTCTCATTTGAATTGAAGAAGTTGAGGGCATTTCCGGTTGAACCGGAAGTACATTATTCACACAAAAAATTACATCAGATGCATTTCGTTCCATTGCACTTACCTGTGAATTTTTAATGATATCGTTCTTTTCGTTTGAAAGATATTTTCTTGGTTCCATACTTTATCCCAACCCTGTATATCTCTGCAGAAGTAGGAACTCTTCTGCCGGAAGGATCGAAAGAGTCAGGATGTTGTAGCATCCTATTCTTTCAATCTATACAATCTGAAATGACCCAGCAATATTTGCAATTACTTCACTCTCCTGAAGCGGACACACGAAAACACAGTATGTAATCGAAAATGAAAGCACTGGACTCCATCACCAAATCCCATATCCATCCGTTTCCAGAGAATTAGTTCACAAATGCAGTCAACACTCATTCTGGACGAAAGCAATCTTGCGAACTCCCATAAAACTTTCGAGCATGCAGTCGATGTTTCAAAATTGATCACCTCAAAAGTTATCCCCATTTATATCAAGCAAGCCGAGTTTGACATCATGGAAAAAAGATCGCAGAGTTTTAGTTCTTTACTGGGAGTGAAGCTGTTGTGAAAGACATAAATTATGAACCAAGTTAGTATAATAGGACCACTGCAACATAATGGCCATCTTGGGATTGAAATGTTTTGCCAACTAAAGGCTCATTGAATCAAATCTTGATCTGAATCAGTTTGTAACATCTCGGGAAGAAAGTAATATAGGCACGAGGAAGAAGAAAGAGATCATTACTGAAACTGAGTCCAAAGAATGATTGTTGTACGATGCCATAATGATTTCAGTTTCCACACGGCATTCATATTTCTCTCTTTCACCTTCTTGCACAATTTTCAATTCCCGACACATAGGGCGCTATTGAAGAATTGATGTAAATGAAAAAAATACACTCCCAAGCTACAACGATTAGGTACATGCCTTAATAACTGTGAATATGTATAAAATTCAAAGAATAAGAATTCACTGAAATCAAAATAGAACTATTAGTGATTGAACTGTAGTCAAATCTTGTGCAGAGTTGCTAAGCTGATTATGTCTCTGCACAGTATATTTTGGAAAAAATGAAGAAGTAATCGAACCGAAACATTTCGGGAGACTCAATCAGTGAATATCTAGATTCCAATAAATGAATATGACATGGATTAACACTCAATTGTGTGATTGCACAACCAATAATTGGAATGTTTGTAATTTTATGAAAAAAACATATCCGTAGTTCATACAAATACCTTCGATATTCTTCCTAATATTTATCATGCATGAGAATAACATGTACAATAAAAATATACAGTCCCAAAAGTATTTTAATGATTGATGTATTTTGTCGGACTTCAAATTCTAGAGTTACTAACGACACCTGTCTTTTGCCACTACTGATATAACATTTGTTGAAAACGGTCAATAATTACAGCAAGATCTTTTCAACCATAGCTTAAAGTTTCAGTCAAATTGGACAGTTCGAACCGATTCGTGGTGGTTTGGGAAACACCGTAACAAAAAGTTGCGATTTGTTGTGTATCATCCCACCATCATTTGAACTTGAGCGTGTTTGGAAAATTTTAGTTCGAATGAGGTGCATAATAATTGATTACGCAAGAGCTATCTTTTTTTTGGAATGGGTAGACTCGAGTAGACAAATCTATTAGATTCTATCGAAATTCGGAAATTGTTCGATGACAATTGGCATTTTAGTTCTGAAACCGACAGAAGCATGCACAGTCATACTAAACTGAACGTATATTCTCAGTTCTGCGAAACGCTGATAGCTACTTAATGGATGGTCAAGTGATATCAGTGTGTGTGTGTGTGTTCTTGGAAATTTGGAAGTCATGAGCATCAGGAAAGACTTGACTAGGTGAATAATTCACAACTCTGCCGTTCATTGATGAATGCTCGGTAGAGTAGAGTTCTTCTGGTCCTAACTGAAGCTGAACAGACCACAGAAACCCACAGTTGTGAAAGAATCAACTGAACATTAAACTGTTCATTTCAGGCATGAAGGCAATTCCAAGGAATCGAAATCAATTGTGGCAACAACATGAATAAGTCTCTTTCATACTCATTCCTTTTACTTCACTAGCTCAATTTTTTACGGCTACGTAAAAAAACGTACTATGTATTTCATGACATTCCTAGATCAACTTCGAACGGCTCGAAGCCATAACAGCCGAATAAAATATCCAAAATTCATTAAGATAGGGAAATGATAAGACCAGAAGCAAATTATCTATCGATTCTATTCATGATGAACCCTGGTCCAAAATTGAATTCAGAGTATCTTTAATTATGTGTTCAACAAACTTCTCACAATTCTCCAAGTTTTGCTTAATTCACGATTAATGTACCCAGACTAAGTTGAACGTTTCAGCGGAAGCAATTCAAGATTATAATCCATGTTGGGAAGGTCTCCCAGTACCCTTTTCCAAGAATGCTTATTTGGTGTAACTTTTTCCCGTGATAGCAATTAGATTCAGGATTTGGCTTGTATGAATATTATGAGAGGCAACGTGGGATAGTCTATTGACTACAGCAGCTACTTATGTACTGAACTAAAGATAACTAATAGAATCAATTTACGTTCAATAGGCAGGATTCACAAACACGAATTTATTTCATCGCACAGTAAATACATACGGTTTTATAGCCGTTTCGATATATTTTTTGAACACTACAACACTGAAGCTGATGACACTGATAAAACGAAATCACTCGCTACTGATATTCATGTAGAAAACATACACATTTTGTGTTTTTCTCAAACTTCTTCCTAGGATTGGTATTCAAAGCATGACATTTCATACAAAAGTATGTGCTTGCGGTTGTTTAATAACAATTATTGAATTAATATGACAATCTGTGGGAGGAAAATGGAATTATCCCGTCTCGAATGCTTTCGGGAAACTATCCATTATTCATCAGGAAAGATTTACGTCAAAATCCTAGGTTTACATAAGGAATGATCATAACATGAGAAATTACACTTTCTATTATTATGTAACCAACGTCAAATCGTCGTCGCTTCGGTTGTTCGGTCGGTCGTTCATGCTTCTTCAAATTCTCCATTCACAGAACGCCTTGACTCATGAAGATATGCCCTGTATACTCTCCACTGAGAATCGAGTTGAGAATCAAACGCTGAATACAGAATATATCATAGCCTCTGAAATTATTTCGTTTCCATGCACATATTATCTATGCATATAGAATCGGATTTCAATTTGTTCGTTTCAAATGGCCAGGCGGATAACAGAAACCTTTGTCATTTCTCTGCGAGAGGGAAACCTTTTCGAAGAGGAAATGTGAAACGTTGATCTCAGCATTAAACTGAATTACGTGACAAGATTTGAAAACAGAACCTTTATATTTATTCTTTTATGACAGAACTACAAACTGAGAGTCCCCAATCCGTTTTATACCTCGACGTAATGATAGGAGTGAGCTCGGGTGGTGCAAAAACGAATTACTTTTCGCCCGTTTCGAGCACAATTTCAATACTCGCTTGGAACTGAATAGCCATGTGATTTGCCTAACTATTGATGGAAAATCACACCACAACTCCATCGAACTGAATTCATGAGGAGTTGAGACTCACAGAACATTTTTTTGTCAAAAATAACTGAAATGACCTCCGGAATAGGTTCGAGATTCGCAGTCTGAATTTTCATCGGCATGATATGAAAATCAACTTGGGTGATCATGATGGAGGAACTATGATCCTTGCTATCACTTCTCAAACAAACCAAATTGATTATATACTACATTCAACATCGCGACATCGATAATATATACAATTCTTCTGCAAAATCAACACCACGAAGGCAGTTTGAAGAATTGACTTCACTAAGATGTTAATCAATTTGGGTAACGGACACACTTTCATTTATATTGAATTTTCGTTATTCATCAATGAGACCGTTGTGCAAAAAGAATTCTTCATTTGATAGTATTCACCCAAACTAGCATCTGGCTGGATACCTTCATCAAGAAACTCATTATAAAAATTCCTTGATTGATGAATTAGTTTTGGAAACTTTCTTACTGTTGGTGCAGCAAATTTCGAAACATCTATGATCTTGATACAAATTCCCAAAAACCAACAATATATTCCAACAAATTCACTTTATCAGTATGACCTACTGTGCATTTGATGAATTAACCAGCTCATTTTTGTATCTTCAATTCGACATCCTGTGTAATTCCTGTGTATCAAACTGAGTTGAATGTTGATTCGGCAAATTGCTGGGCTTTCGTTCTGTTTAGTTGTTTTTCAAGTTCAAGTGTGTGTTGTGCTTCGATTATGATTTTTGTTTTCATGGAGAGATGCTAAAGTTATGGAAACTTGAAAATTTCGACAATGCTTGATAAAAGAAAATTTGATTGGACAATGCTTGATGAAAGAAAATTTGATTGGATCATACGAAATCTTCTCGGAAATTTAATATCAAACAGAAGAAAAACTCCAACAGATTGAGAGATGATAGAATCATTATGGAATAAACATGTCATATGCACCATGTATTGATGCGATTAGATTGGAAAATTATGGACAGATCATCTAAATGATTGAAAATCAGGACCGTACTTAAAAAAAAAATATAACTCAGTCGAAACGTTCAAGGGAGAACTTGCTTTCAAAATATGATGGAATGAACATTCCAAGTCGGTAATGATGAAATATGTTGTTAGGGATAACTATGTTACTGAATGTCACACAGAAGTGAGGGAAATTTCATTTCATAGAAACTGATGAATTATGCAACAATAGTTCGAGAACATATAAAAATTGAATTTTCTAATGAATATCTCAGAAACCACACATGATGTGACAACGCAAAACATACAATAAGTTTAACGGGAGGCAACTTGTGTATAATTCAACCGACTCGAGCCGATTCGATGATGGCAATATTTTACTCATCTAAAAAAGCCACTCTGTATCCAGAAACTCTCAGAAGCACCCAAAAGCCTATTGATCATCTGAATATTTCCACACATATCCACGTTCCATTTTGTCAGTTGAATCAGATGATCAACAACACTCCTAATGAAACGTTTTTCCACAAGCTTCATCAGAATCTATATTTTCGGCCTCACCCCATTTAAGAGCTATTACCCACACCTACTAAATCTTTAGCCCCGGGTTGTACTCCCAAATAATGTTCAATTAGTTTCGTTGAGGAAATCGCTCATTCGTTGCTGTTATCACCGACAAGGGTTAAAACTAAATCAATTAATACTGATAATTTACTGAAAGCTCCCAGTAGTTGGATGAGCTTGTTGAGATGACGTTGTTAAGATGAGCGAATTTATGTTAGGAATTAGACAGGTCGAAGACGAATACTTTTCCGATTCTTGAGATGAAATGACGCCATTGAACATGTTATGAGTCGAATTCTTTCACACCAGCATCATCACCACAGAGATGCACATTTTTTTCCCATTCTGAAAGGCAGACTTCCTACATAAAAGTCTCCAGGGATATTTTGGCTTTATTTGAATCAGTACATTTCTCAGAATTTTCCGATAACATATATTCGTGGGATTCATCTATTTCATCTTCTTCAGTAATTGTCTCCCTCCTAACTTCGGAATTCTCTCATCACTTTATTTCGCTGTTCAATCCACTCACTTTATCGTTCATCTCATCTCATCCCTCTTACCCGAGGTATACACCCATTCGATCCAGAAATGTTCAGAGCCCAGCTTTTCTTTGATATATTTCATCTATTTGTTTGCTTTAAGGTCTCTCCTTATTTCGGTATAAGTTTTCATAATGATAACGCAGCTCAGCTTAAAGGAATATGCATTTCGTTCGATCATTTCTGAAGCACTGCTCGAACCAAAACACTAATCTTGTCACGAACCGTTGAGATAAAACCAGTCAACTCAATAGTACCCAGAATAAACACTTCATGCATCGAAAAATTCCTAACTACTTATGAAAAGCTTTATACCTACCAAATTATAACAATTTTGAATTGGAAATACGTGAGGATGGAAATCTAGCCACTTACTACATGATTCGAAGCCATGCTGCGATGAAAAATTCAGGTTGCAAGTCAAAAAATATTCTCCCCCATATATTCAATGTATTCCAACAGCATATCATCAGTATCCTACAACGAATCTCCATATTTTTGTTGGATAAGTATTAATAAGAATGTGTAGAACAATGAAAAATATCGAAGGCGATATTCGAGGATGTGAAATGTAAGAGGAGGTTTCCTCCTTCATACGCAATGATGGTTCTGGCCAATGAAATGTTTATCCGGTGCTGCTGTTGGAGGATTTCCTAATCCTAGTTGATCTGATTGATAAACTGGGCCATTGCCTTGTACATTGTCACATTCGAGTGTCTTTCCGTACCCAATTATTATCACGCACTTCGATATTTTTGGAACTCCTGTCTTAGGATCTCTTGCACCAGACATTACATTGAAGAATGTATCTTGTTCTTGTTAGACCTTTTGAAATCTGATTCGAGTATTCACTTCTCGAGGTCCATGAATCATCTCTTCCGTTTCAACTGTTCGAGAGGATAGTATACACATTGCACATCTGCATGATTATCATCCTGGTTGCCGGAGGAAATAGGAATGTAGTAGCTCCACCTACATTATTTTTCATGAATGTTGCTTATGCCTGCACACGAAGAACTCTCCAATAGAGTTCTGGACAGCCGAACACTGTACAACAGCCTATAAAACGTCAAGTTGGACCAAATGGTGTTACTACATAGACTGGACACATCGCATCACCTGTACAAGACTGCAATATTTATATTTCTTCTTTGTTCGCCATTTTACATAACATATTTCTACCCTGTTCACTCACGAATTGTTACGCACGGAAGTTGATTAGCACAAAAGATGAATTATAATGGATACATAAGGTTATAAAGCAGTACATTACCATGTCATTTCATATTTCTGTATTTTCCAGATGTATAATACAAAGGTTTAGTATATATTCCATTGTTGTCAGTATTATTATTTCAGGCCTGGGTCGAAACTAAAATGACCTACTGCCATGAAGATTATGAGAAAGGACTATGTTCATTATACAAGAGTGACATAAAAAATGTGTATCAACAGTAACCTTGAGTATAATCTGGGCTGTATAGGGTATCTGGGGCAAGATATAGTATATTTTCATGAGTTTGCATCGATACATTTTTGACATAAAAGACATCTACTCGAATGCTTGGCAGATTGAATTGAGATGTAGTGGTATCCTATCCAATACTGAAGGGATCTGAAAAGAGTCATATGTCAGCTGAGGAATTCGTTAGAACTCGGCAGATTAGTGCTGTTAATGGTCTAGCATTCATTGTTGTGAATGTTTCCTTATTCGCGTGCACAAACCAGGTCAACTAAATGGAGGAAATATATTTTCTGAGTAGATATTCATCAGACTGAACAGTGGCCTGAACATTTTTTCCTGGATATTGAGAGCGTTTCCCAGACTAATTCTTGTGTTCATCATTTCATCATTCATTCATTTATAGTGACTTCATTCGTATTTTGTATTGGAGAGTTGGATGAAAAAGTAGTATTTGAACTTTGAACATCAAGCAACTTGATTTATCGAATGAAAGGAGTCAATATTCCATTGTGAAATTTGCAAATCGCTTCTTGACATTCAAGTCACTTCGGTCACTTCATGGGAAGCATTTCAGGAAACTCCACGTGGATTCATGACGGGTGATGGGGCTTGACATCAGGAAGCGATTTGCGAAATATTCACACGAAATCAACTTCCTCAATTTGGGATATCAGGCGAATAATATATAGCAGTATATTTAGAGATATATTTCCTATAGAACAAAAATATATTCTCAAGTCAGTGCGAAGAGTTTGATGTCATAAACAATTCCAGCAAACAAAAAATTCAGTCACATAAGCTCCAATGGAATATCAAGTCATTCCACATCAAGCAACGTTTTGTCATTGCTATGCATTTCCGATATGCCATGAGGAATGGAAAAGAGCCAATCTATCATTCGTACATTTTGACGTCTTGAGATAGTATATGTATTACTTGAACCCGTGAACCCGATCTTCCTAGTGAAAACTGGAACTGCTGATGATTTCAGTCAAAACTACACTGAAAAAACTGTCTGATTAGTACAGGCAGAACCATATGATCCCGTCACCCTAACAATGTTTTATCATTACAATAACCACAATATTGTTAAGTTATTGTTACCATGAAAAATTGCTACAGGAACCAGAAAATCTGGTTTTATTTTTATTTTATTTTATTTATATGTGATCTACAGAAAATAAATTCCATTAATTGATTACAATTTCAACTGTTAATGAATTCAGTGAGCTACAAAACCTATCAACAATATAATAATATAAAAAGTTATTCCATTATATTAATAGTTTCTAAGAGTGAATATTATCACTTTACAATTTTTTAATATGTGATTGAGAAATGGAAGATGTCTACATATATTTACACACATATATATATATAACATATGTAGTTATATGCTGTAGGAAAAAAATCTTACTTAATTCTGACATTAGTTTAGTTTGTAGAGAGGTGCGTTTTTACCTGGATTTGCATGTTTTTGTTTCGATTATATGTAATTTTCAATGTGCTCGATATCATTATCAAGGTAACAATCTGTGATAATGTGAAAAGATTGCGTTCCTGAAAAAAGAAGGATTTTTGGATATTATGGTGGGATCTAGGTCATTCATAACTTTGCACAGTCTATAGAGAGGTGCATTTTTGCCAAGATTAGTGTGAGCTTTTGGAAGGGCGAATAAAGATGTGGTTCTGTGATTATAATTAGACTGCCAGTAGATTAATTTTCCTAAGAAATACGTGAAATTGATTTCATTATTGAGTAATTTGTGCATAAATAGTGCGGAAGGAATTTCTCGCCTGTGCTCTAGTTTAATGAAATTAAATTCTCTCAAAAGCGTCACGTAAGGTATATCAAAGCAGTAAATTCCAGTTTTTTTAAAGTAGAGATATCTGAGGAATTTTTTTTGAATCTTTTCAATTTCATTTTTATATTTTTCGTAGTACGGTGACCAGACGATAGAGGCGTATTCCAGTATACTCCTGACGTAAGTGTTGTATACCATTATCAACGTTTTCATATCTGTAAATCTACCGGAGTTCCTAATTACGAATCCTAATATCTTATACCCTCTATTGATCATTGTATTCACATGATAATTGAAATTGAGTTCTCTATCAAAGTACACACCTAGGTCTTTCACAACATTTTTATCAGTCAGAGTATTGTTGTTTATAGTATATTCGAATTGAATATTTTTTTTTCATGAGAAAGACACTGAAAAACATTTTCCTATATTAAGAGGTAAACTATTGTTTTCTGACCAGGTTGCTACTGCGTCCAGATCTTCTTGTAGCATATGACAATCATCGATTTGATTAATCTTTCTGTATAACTTGAAATCATCTGCGAAAATCAAACATTCTGATGATCTTATACAGTTTGGCAATGTGTTTATCAAGCATAGAAAGAAAAATGGACCCAAGTTGGAGCCCTGGGGTACACCTGAGTGAGTAATAAATTTTTCCGAACAAGCCCCCTTGAATACCACATATTGTTGGCGGCCCTTTAAATAAGACGCGCATAGTTCTAAAATTTCAACTGAAAATCCTAGCTTACAGAAATTATTGAGTGAAATGTCGTGGTCGACCTTGTCGAATGCTTTTGAAAAATCTGTATATACAACATCTAGTTGTCCAGCAAGGTCAACCACTTCATTTGCACTTTGAGAAAATTGAATAAGGTTGGTAACTGTCGATTTTTTTGATGTGAAGCCATGTTGATTATTCGATAAATTAGGTCCAACGAATTCTACCATTTTCAGATATGAAATTGACTCAAATACCTTGCTGGGTACACAAATTAACGCAACAGGTCTGTAATTCGTTATCTGATTTTTATCACCATTTTTCAATATAGGGGAAACTTTGCTCAGTTTCCATGATTCTGGATATAACTTGGTATTGATTATAAGATTGAATAAAATTTTTAGGGGCTTTAAAAAAAAAATCAGCACATCCTTTTATTATGAATGCCGGAATATTATCTGGTCCTAGTGACTTTTTGGGTTTCAAACGTTTTATGGCAGCTAATATTTCTTCATCAGATATGGCTACTATTCGAAAATTATTCGTGATATTTCTATTGATCTCTAAATTACCCGTGTCATATTTAGCCTCATCAAGAGAATATACACTTTTGAAATAATCTGCGAATGCATTCGCTGTTTCGGTATTATCTGTAGTGGGAGTCCCGTTGTAAATCATTGCGCCACTCACAGTGTCAGAATTTCTTTTCACAGATTTCACATATTTCCAAAATTGTGAGGGATCTTCTTTTATACAACCTTCCATAGATTCAACATACTCTAAGTGTGCCTTCCTGATATCACGTTTGATTTTGGATCTTAAACTAACAAATAACTGTCTGTAATTATCATTCTTAGTTTTTTTGAATTGTCGCCTGGAATAATCTTTTTTCCTTATATCTGATATTATGTTACGATTGAACCAAGGAGGAAAAGTTCTTTTTTTATACTTAGCTTTGGGAACACACTCATCAAAAATTTTATAGACATATTCATAGAAAATACCTAATATAACGTTCACATCTTCACCAGTAGTCATTTCATCCCAACTAACCTGACGGAAAAGATTATACATTTTTTCAAAATCTGCCTTAGCAAAATTATACTGCGAGTTGAATGTTTTGTTATGTTTCGTTTCACCAGGAACCTGTTTAAGCACACAAAAAAGAGCAGGGTGATCACTGTTTTCTCGGACTACGGGAAAATCGCACCTCTCTACTTCAACTGTTTTGTTAGATAAGACAAAATCAAGAATTCTATTTCTACAGTTTTCTAATGTATTGAATTGCTGCAAGCCGAATAATTCTAAGAACTGAATATATGCCATTTATACATTAGATAAATCATTAATTTCAGTAAGTTCTTTAATTCGCGGAATATTGAAATCGCCTATTATTACAATATCTGCATGAAGCTCGAAACTAATTCTCTCTACACTATCAAAAAAAACTTTATAACCGAAATGGAGATCCGGGTGGTATATAGACACAGCAGAAATATATTGTATTGTATTTCAGGTCAATTTTCACCCACAGATCTTCGATATCTGGTACATTGCAGGAAAATGAAATCAGCTGACTATCGAAGTCTGATTTGACGGCAACTAGGACTCCCCCACCTGTTTGCTTTCCCATACTAATAAGATCTCTGTCTTTTCTATGAATTGTATATCTTCCATCTATAATTTCATGATCGTATACCGATGGGGTTAGCCACGTTTCCGTCAAAGCTATAACATCAAAATCGGAGGTACTTATATTTAGAAAACAATCATTAATTTTAGTGTTCAGACCTTGGACATTTTGATAAAAAATATTAAATTTCTTTACCTTATAATTAGTGCACATCATTCAGACCAGCAAAAGAATCTATGACGTATACCTTCGAGTTTTCCTCTTGCCTCATTAGAATTTTCCCGTTCCTCACCCACAAATACCTAACGTTATTCGCCTTTTTGTACTCCCTGCATTTCGCAAACAGCACTTTATTTGCCCTGGTCAGCGCCTCGTTAATATAAACTGGATCCTTAAGAGAACATTTATTCTTCAATATTACAGTTGTTGCCTGGTTAAATATATCTTGAATTGTCAAAGGGTTCTTGACTTTTCTTGCTTTGATAAAATCATCCTTTCTCATCCTTGACACAAACCTGAGAAGAATGATCCTCGGTTCCCCATTTTTTTGTTGTCTGCCAGGTTGTCTATAACAATAATCGACTTCGTGATTTTCCACTATTATATCCAATGCTTTTCCAACCTGTTTTACGGTTTGCAGAACATCCTCCCCATTAATTTCTGGAATACCATATATTTCCAGTGTATTCAGCCTGGTATATTGTTCTTGATTATTGAGAGCGATCTTCATATCACTAACTTCTTTTTCAAGAACAGTACATTTGGCTGAGAGCTCTCCAATTTTGTTCAGACATTCGGATATTTTTCCATCTTGGTGTCTCATAAGTTTGTTCGATTCTTCAATTTTTTCGTGGCAATTTTCAATAGAAATAGCCATTTCTCTGTTCGTCTGCGAGATCTTGCGAACTTCCTTCAGAATTTCCCTATTGTGCCTATACTGACAAGAATTTTTGTTAGTGGAACTAGAATTCTCTTCTGTGTAGAAATTCCGTATGAATTATATGGCAGCAGTTTGTACTGTAGTCCATATGAGTTTCAAATGGAGTGCATCAGTTGGAACTAGTGCAAGGAAAAGTTTCGATCAATGCATTGGCCGATAACATGGATACTGGTAGAAGGCGGGCAGCAAGCAATGCAACTCGACTGCAACAAGACTTGCAGGAACAAACACTTTCACATAATTTGTTCATAAGAGTTATACTTCAATATCCAAAGAACCTGTTCAACAGTGCAATATTATAATTTTATAGATGATACTTTTTCGTTTCTTCCATTCTCAAGTGAACGCATCATCTATAGATTTGCCTCACATTTCATCTGGTTTGTATTGCGATAAAATGTTGATTGTTGAATATAGCTCTACGTAGAACATTATAACAATTCACATATTTTATTCCAAGATAAGATTCACTGAGAAAGTTGGTTATACCTAGTTGGAATGTGTTCTAGAATTGTTGAAGAAGCATAGTTAAAACTGTTTTTTCCTAGGAAGATCGGGGAGGTCGGGTTTCTACGGTAACATCCACATATATAATCATACAGGACGTGAAATGAAATGGAATTTCCGAAGGCTGAAGCGAACTGAAATTGTAGCACTTCATGCAGGTAGTTTCGCATCCATCACTAGTTTTCTTGTCGCCGTATTCACATGAACAAATATTCGGGTTATTGTAGATTTGACACAATCGACTAGAGCTTTCATTCCATTGCTGTTATCCAGTAGAAAAAAAAATGGTGAATAGAAAGGCACTGAATGGATTGAATTGGCAATTTTTGTCTAATAATCCAACAATTGTTCGTCAATTGCGTTTGGGAAACAATAGTATCTGCGAATATCGAAACATGTCCTGTGTTAATACAATCAAATATTTTTGTACATGTGTTTCGAACTCATCCAAAACAAATAAATACCCGATGCCAGCTATTTCCCGTTCAAATTCCTTTTTGGATTCGAACTGTTCCGAATGTAAATAGCAGTATTATACTCGACAACCAGCATACGCTGACGTGAAAATTGTGTGGACATTTCGGTTCAATTCCATATCAAAGTTCCATAGTCACGGTGAGAATCACACAAAATGGTAGTTTCGTCACAACATCCTCGATTCGTATATTATTTTTCGAATGAATGATATGGATACTGACAGTTATTTTTCACCAGTGTCATAGAATAGCCAAGCCCATAGAAGAGTGGTATTTGTGAAATTTATTTATTTATTTAGATTTGAATCGCATTGAGCGATGTCTTCATAGTAATCGTAGTTCATTCCATACTCACATTTGAATTTTCGATAGACTTTGTTTCCCTAATATAAGAATTCATTTCGTTTCGATTATATTTTTGATTATAAAATCCTTTAAATCAATCGTAAAATTGCCTTTGCTGAATTTGCCAACATTTCTCTCACGTCGGCATTGTCATATTTATTTGCAGATGAATTAGGCACTATGATCACTAGGTATCATCAGAGTTCCAACTAACCTCAAGTAAAATTTCAATAGTCACCTCACTTGTGAAGCTGAAGACAATTGTTTTGGTATTGTGGTGGAACTCAACTCGTATATGATATGACTTTTGCTGAATTCAGACCGATCATGTATCCGAACAATTCCTGAATCCAGAATCGATCTAGTTCGACTAACTGGAATATAGAAAGTTGTTTTTTTATTGGCCGTCTCACATGAAATATTTCCACGAACTTGGGACACAAACGAAACACCACCTGCCTTCGACATTCAATGTCAAATTTGCCAAGAAAATTACACTTTCTCAACCTTAGGGGGAATATATTGAGCTGGCATTCGTTTCTTATAACAATTGAGAATAATACCAAGTACCGAAATAACTATATATGTATCAATATGAACAACCTGCTGGGTCTTTACTGTATATTTCAGAATTCTCTCCGGATCGAATCATGCTGACAGATTTGACAAGGGTATAATTAAAAGAGCATTATTCCAAATGAAGGTGAACACCGATTCGCCTTCTTAGGGTGACGACTCTGAGAGAAGTTTACGGTTTTTGCTTGCAGTTCATATCAAAATCATCTCATCATATACTGAAAGTCGGTCGATACACAACATTATGAGGATGATCTAACGAAACAGTTTTCGAATCAAGCCAAGAATCTACTATGCAGACATTCCTAAATCTCAGTGTTCCAGATATCAAGCACTCGATCGAAGAAACGAGTCATTTCATTTTGTCCTAAGCTCTCTGGTACGAATCAACAACAATGAAGTCACACTAGTGAGGTTCGTGTAATTTTTTTTCCTCAATTCCCTTGCAACTTGCTTCTTCCAACGGGTGTCAGCATTGATACACTGAGGAAAATGGATTAAAAAAAAACTTCCTGCTGACTTTCGCTCACAAAGCATGAAAAACACCACAGTTGCACATGGCATGAAGCATTGGTGAACACAACACTATAGATTGAACTAGTTAGATTAGAATACGAGATTTATTTTCCAATGAGATATAACAATATTCATCAGTATATATCTCTTGCAGTAGACGTAGGGAAGCAGTTGACTGATTGAAGTTAATTTAAATAATATTGATGTTAAGACAAACGTGAAAATATCAATAGTTGAGGTTTAGATTTCTCTTTAGTTAAAGTAGTTGTGTATGATCCACCCAAATCGTATAATATATGTTGGCGTGATATTGGCTTTATAGTAAATATATAGTTTATCGGCCATAATCTTTGGTCAATATTGTCACACAGTCCTTGAACACTTCATAATCGACTGATTACAGATATGAAATTTGTCAAAAATGACGAAAATTCAATTCAGAAAAATATTTTGAATTCATTGAAGTTGTTCGTAATTGTCTAATTGAAGGCCAATCATAATCATGATTTCCAATTCATATTACCTACTTACAGGTCAGCACTGAGGATGACTCACGATGTTGATTTAGGATGATTTTTTTGGTCACGACGTCTCAGCATCCTGTGCGGTGAGATCGGTGAATCCAGCATGAACGGATTGAGAAAACCACCGTGTGATGACTTCTCGATAGACAAGAATTAGCAAGAGCTTCGAAACGTTCGCGCGAATCTAAAACTTCGAAACAAAATCCTTGTTATCATTTTGAACCCCGAAAGGGGTACCCTGGGCTTTTTGTTCCACCGTGAAATGGATAGGAGTTCATAAAACTTGAATGACACCTGAGTTTATACCCTGAAGACGGATACGACACCGAACTACCTAAGAACATTTAATTTATCGACGAACGTGAAAGTGCTACGCGTATTTTCCGAAACTTTTCAGGAACACACATAGAGATTTATGAGAATTATTCGGTTGGCTCGAGCAGGAACGGACCAACAGTAGGCCAGTCCCATGAGGTATAACTAAGAAGGAAATGTTCACGATTTTGTCACGAGAAAATTTTCACGATTCTGTCACAAGAAAATTGATTCTAGTGAAAACGTATCGATCTCTCTGAACATTCAAAAATGTTATTGTCTTCAATTCGAGTCTCGAATAGTCCACCAAGTTTCATTTATATGAACAGAAATGGCATTGAAAATTTTCAAGGTTCGAATTCATTGATGAATGAATTAAAAACTGGCGATAAAACATCTCGCATCAAGATCACTCTCAACACTAATGTTGAAAGTATTTCTGACACTATAGTTCCGTGAATATGATGATTTCAATGAATGAATCTCTCATGGACCAAAATAACGACAAATTGGTAACATACCCAGAAACTGAAATGGAAAATGAAAGTGGATTTTCACTCAAATATCTCCCGACGATTCGTGTCCACACATGATCGGATTGATGATTGTTCACTCCACTGAAACGACAAAATCTGACATTGTTCCTCTCTTTCATCATTTTGACGTCCCATCATTATACAAATACCAGATAGGATAGAAATCTCGTTCAATATATTCCTAATTGAAGAAAAAGTAAAGGAACTAAATATTGACTCGTCGAAATCCTAAGGAAATTTTCGATTCGATGAGATGCTGAAATCTGAAAAAAATAACAACCTTCTCTAGATGAGATATGGTTCTACTCCCACAAGATAATGTATCGATATTGAAGTTCCCTACTTTCGTGGAAACCGCAGGAAGGAAGTTTTCCGTAGCTCAGAGTATAACTTCGTCGAATGAAAAAACAAAAGCCGTTCCATGGAATCAGGCAGGAAACATTATGATTCCAGAATGATCCAGCATATTTGGACTCTCTTCTTTGAACTTGGTTCGTTTTATCATGAAAATGAGATATTTTCACAATAAACATCGAGATGAGTGGGGGAATGAAAAAATCTCACCTCATTTCATTTTGCGCAATGATCGCCAAGCCCTTTTATACATTAATCATCAACGGTTAGAAATCGATCTTCCAACAAATTGATATTCGTGATCATTCCATATTGAAGGTTGAAGTGTCAGATACCACTAAAATAAGAAAAAAACAATACATGATGAAGGGAGGATTGGGAGTAATGATTTCCAATAGTCTCATTTTCTTACATTGTCGTCCTGTTTGAAAAACCCCACAAGTATTATCGATGAATGATATGTACAGGGTGTTACAGAACTATGGGATCAAACTCCTAGGGATTATTCAGTGCAACAGTGGAAAACATTTGAGCAGTGGCTCCCATGTCCGGAAAAGTGTCACTACGGCACTACGGCCCTAAGACGCGTTGAAATTTAGACGAAACTCCAGTAGAAACAGAGCGAGACTCAATTGGACGAATCACAGCAGCATTTGAAATTATTCAAAACGAGGATCAAATTTTTAGTCAAGTCCGCCAGAATCATGTGCAACGTTCGAATCGGTGTACTCAGGTTGGAGGAAGACATTTTGAACAATTTTTGTGATGATATCATGTACAAAAGGCAAAAATCAAATGCATTGAATCCCATTTAGGCAATTCATCGTCTTTCTGATGGTACCTACTTCTCAAATGTTACCTACTGTTGCTCTGAATAACCTCTAAAGGAGTTCGATCCCATAGTTCTGTAACACCCTGTATAGGAAGAAGCTGTTCAAAATTCGGAATAGCAGCCTTCTTTTGAAAATTGCAATAATCTCCAGGTGGTGGAAGATGATTTGATAACAGAAATCAGACATCAGATATGTGACCATCATCGCTATGATTTCAGATCAACAGATCGACTGTATTTAATATTTTTTCTCCGATTTCCACTTTTTCGATTGAATCATCACAATTTTCAACTTTGTTGATGATATTAACTCATATTTTTTGTTACAGGTCTGCCAAATTATCCTGGTGAGTATATATAAGATATTCTACTATATCTGCATATGAGAATAAAAACTGATAGATGGGCTAGGAATAGATGCCACTATCATCGAATATTTGAGGTGTTTCAACTTTGAGCAAGTTTGCTCTCAGTGGTGCTCCGTACCTGCAGCCTCCAGTGCTTCTCTTCTCAGTATCTTCAATAGTTGATGAATACATTTCATATACTCCAATTACCCGAGAAAAAATTATTGCAAATGGTCCTTCATCTCGGTTATGGATTCGGAGAAATATCTCATGAGTTGATCTCACATCCATAAAGTGTTGGAGCGGTTTCTTTTCAGGGATCCCATATTTCTGCAGATCTCCTCGATGATGAATATTTTTTGTATATTAGCATCGAACACCCTATATATCAATCGGATATCCTCTGTTCTGAATATTCAACATGTATCAATGGAAGTGAATGAATAAGGCTAAATGATAATGAGTTTTCAAAAACGAGTACGAAGATATCGAACAATAGAAAAAACAGAATGATATCAATATTTTCTGCCTCTGAAGGAACGAAACTCTCCTTCATTCCATCGAATGAACTTCGTATCTTTCAAAAATAATCTATGCTCTCATGACACATTGGTAGTACCCTTCCACACAGTACTTCGAGAAATTTGCATGCGAAGAGAACTTTCCGAATATAAAATTCTTCTTTGAGATAATTTTTTATTACACAATACAATACGAAACTCAATATTGGATGTACCCCATGTTAGTCCTTGAACATCTTGAAAGTTTGATGAGATCATGTCTTGTTCCAATCGTGCGTATCACTGAATGAATTAAAAAGTTTTCCCACCTATCTCAACGTCTCCAGTATATCCCAGTGACAGAAAATGGGAACTCTGGGTGCAAATTAATTCATGCAATGTGATTTTTCACTTTTATGCGCATTAGTGTCGTATTTGAAGATGGAATAAAAACCATTCCAAACAAGTCCCAAAGGTATCATCCTTCGACTGTAATAGGTCTCTTCCCTTCTTTTTGCCTGTGTATTTGTACTTAGTTTGTTTTATAACCGGGGAAATCGAGTCGATTCTCAATGTTGGGCAAGAAGGAGAAAAGTTTTCTGATGGCATAAATCTCGATAAGGAAGTTATATAGGGTGATCCAGGTTATAGTAGGAATAATTCACCATTCGACTGTCCATCAAAGAAAAAAGGCTACACGCATAATATATTTTTCCTGAAACGCTTCCTAAAGGACTCAGATCTTCGAAGTTCATAAATTGAAGTTTATTTCTCTTGCCATAACTTTCAGGATATTGGAGTGTTCTTGACTAGACAATTTTGACGAAAGTTGCTCACTCAAGTAACGAGTAGCCATTTCATGAGAAGTACCAACTTTGATCAAAAACACTTCAGTGTTCTGAGAGCTATGGCAGAAAGAGATATTCAAATCTGAACTTCGAAGGGTCGTAACTCCCTTTGCAAGCGTTTTGGTAACAAATATATTATGCATGTCCACCTATCCTGATATGGACTATTGAATGGTGGATTATTGTTTCTATAACCTGTATATTTGATTTTTTCGTTATAAGTAGGTAGATCCAATTCTTCATCCTCTCGATAATGGTATGGGGAATCACCATAAGTTTGACACCTTCATTCCTTCACATTCCTTCTATATCATATCATTCTCTTCTCGTATATCTTGAGCTGAGTCGATATGTATCTGTATGGGAGACTACAGGGAATATTCTCCTGGAAATTCGTATGGGGGTTTTTCGAAAAGCTCGTATCAGCTAGAATGTTTTCAGTTTTCTGTCACTACGGTAATACCCGACTCCGTTATTTCAAATAAGACACAAACAAAATACATATATATATATATATATATATATATATATATATACATATATATATATATATATATACATATATATGTATATCAATATATATATTTTTGCATTTTCGTTCTTCTGATCAAGAAAATGATTTCCGAACAAAAATGTTCCGTACTCTATGTGCGGTAACCCAAGTTTTATTCGATATCATGACGTGCCTCGGTTTGTAAACACGAAAAATGTTTGTGTCGTTATTTTCCTACTGAATGCCTCTGCTTCTCATCATTATGCTGATAATTCTCGTGGAATGGAGTTAGAGCTCGAAGTTTGGGACTTCTGAATATACATATATCGTCACCAAGTCATGCAAGTTATGAATCGCCTACGATGGATTCACATATGAACGTGTGTTACTGATTCGTTTCACTCACTCGTTTCACCAAAACGTCACAGCCGCTTGAAAAGTGCCATCGACACACTCGTTCCCTAATATCACTATCACTACCGAGTAAAGGGTCAAGATGGTGTTTTCAGCAGGGATTTCCAACAGCTATTCGTTAAAACAGAGCTTGTCTTGGAAACCGCAGTTGCCGACAGGAAATATATAGGCCCTATCAAGATGGCACTGACAACTGCCCGTAAATATGAGGATTTGTGCATTCTCAGAGTCCATATCTACTGCGAACCTTTCACATTCGGTTTGAATGCGACTACATTTACTGGAGAATTCCGAAGGAGATTTCCTTTATGAAAACTAACACCCCGAAGGTTGAAATGATGCCGATAAGAGAAAAGCCACAATCTCATAGATTTCCTGCAATTCATTCTCCTGATCTGGAACCGCTTCGAGGTAGGAATTCATTTTCCGCATCTTGATAGAATAGTCCTATCTATGATAGGTCTCCAATCGATGGGACAGCTATTGGATGAAAATGTCATAACCCCTAAATCACAATCGTCTATGAAATGAATTGTCGCTAAGCACCAGATTTATATGTACTTTTTGCTACATTTTTTCACGTTCCGATATAAGGCTATAGATTTTCGTTACTGGATCTATATGAGAATTGAGTATTTATAAACGTGGGGTGAGAAAACACTTTTCACTTTCCTTCACCACTCCAGACGATTTTTCTGTTATTGAATAGCTGAAGGATAATTTTGTGATGACTATCAGAACTGAGTATATTTTTCATTGCACTAATTAACTAGAGACTAGTGCATTTTCTACGGTGGCCAAAAATGGAAGTAGGAAGAATGCTTTGTCGATTGATATTCATGACGTTTGCAAACAGAGAAGTAGGTGTGTTTACTGGAAAGAGACCTCGTGGTCAGTGGTGCCCATTGAAAGTGTGGCCTTCCGCGGTGTTTTTCCTTGCTGGAATGGCGCTTCCCATACCGCATCACATAGTCCATTACCCTTGGAAAGATAAGCGAAAGAGGAGAGTAAAAGCTATCAAGATTCAGTCGACTGTTCAGTATTAGTAGTCCAATTACGGACAAACCAATTAGATTAAACTAGCCCGTACCTGAAAGTCATGGAGCTCGCAGCCAGCCATTTCTAGCAAAATCTAGTTAAGGATACTCGAGCCATCATTAGTGGATAGAAAATAGCCATGAAAAGTTCTTTGAACTGCTCAACGTGAAATGCATAGACTGTGAAAGTTGACAAGCACTCCAAGGAAGTGAAAAAGTTCACAAAGAGATAATTTTATGATGACTTCAAGGTTCTATCATCCTACCACATGTAGTAAATGAATCATTCACATTAATTACGAGTGAAAACGACTCGTTATCTGCGATAATTACGAGTCATTTGTCATGCGGAATCAATTGATGATTTTGTGGTTAATAATTTTTCATCAGCAGCAAATATTTTCGGGGTCTGATGAAATATTACAAATGAAATAATCATTTCTCTTCGCTTTCCTCGGTGCAACAGCCTCCTACTCTGAAATCACTTCGAGACTGGTTTGTTCATAAGTAATAAGTTCAGCTGATTTTTCCAGTACATCTTCGCCCAGCTGCTTCTTTCGATTATTTTGTTTTTTATGTTCAGTTTTTAACCATGCATTTCATCACTCAGCATCACAATTGATTGAAAACAATAAGAAGAATAAAAACTGAACTGAACAATAAAAAATCACGACATCAATCAGTAAGATAATTCTGTTGTGATGATTCATCGAATAAATGAGAAATCTCAATGATTCAATGATCAAAATGCTCTAGCCTCTAATTTCATTCTCTGCGTACTGAATTTTTTTCTGGAATCCGTGGCAAATCCGAGTTGCTGGGTTTTTGGCGATGTACGTCAATAATCAACGAGATCTCCAGGTAGCATTCACGAGCTGACAACATTGTGATTATTGTGTCTCACTCATCTGACCTTGTGATCTCTATGTGCATTTACTTCAAGATGTGTGATCTCTATGGTTTCTCTTGTCAGACTTGCATAAATGGTATGCACTCTCTCTCTATGAACTCTATGAACTCACATATTGTTCTTGAATGAAACAGATATGCTGAATCATGATGACAACATATTACTGCCATGCAGAGGGCTATGATGATAATTTGCAGCAGAGTTCGAGAAATTTCATACCTTGCGCTCTCATTCTAACGCAACTTCAGCCTTATTCAATTCAGCTGTTCATGAAAAATGAACGAGCAGATTCAGTAAACAGCACTTTAGTGACCATAGATACTGTCTGCAACATGCATCAAGTGTTCATATTGTGGTTTTATGTTCAGAACCTCCTTTCTAACTGATGTTTACTTCAGATGGAGAAGTTTTTGGAATCAACAATATAGTTGACCTAATGTTCACTTCTGTACTCATTGACAAAACACATTACCACCTTCTGGTGGTAGTATATCATACCTACTATATAGAACATAGTGAGGATTCTAGACCAGACTAATGTCTAATTCTACTAATTCAGTCGGAGTATTCCAGCAGCAGATATAGCTCATACACCAGGCAGACAAGATTCTTCTCAAGGTTCCTACAAGTACTCGCATAGGGATAGGCCTATAATGCGACAGTGGCACAGTCTATATTGATTTTGGTAGGATGTTTCTTCAAAACTGTTGAACTTTGAAATTCATCGAATGACATTCTCATAAAGATCCTTCATATGACGTTGTTAATGTACTGCTGAAATTAATTTCACTAGATTAAGATATATAAGGTTTTCTTATCAAGTCTTTTTCTTGAGTGAACAAACTTTCTCTTGAAACGCGTTGTTTGCGGAGTATGAACGAATGGAACATTTGATCCTCATTCACATTGAATACAGTTTCAATGTTCCAATCCTGAGGAACTATACAAGGATGTACTTAATGAATGAACTATCACGCAACAGACGCCATTAGGAACATGTTCAGTTATATCGAAAGTACACACATCAGACGGACATACTGTATATTCCTTTGCTCATCCCCATTCATCTGCTTCCCATTCAAAGGTTAACCACTATCCACAATGGATAGCCTTCAGAGACCTATCACTTACATCTGTTCGACTAGACTCCTGAGCGCATCAGTTCCTCGGGATTGCTCATAAAATCATTTCATTATCTGGAAGTACCAAAACAAACTCCCTAAGATGAACTTTCCGTTCGTCAGGTTGCTAAGGGTGGTAAGAAAAATCCAAACAGAGACATTCCCCTGTTGTGATATACTTGGGGAACTTCTTTCGATTTTTCAATTACAATTCGATAGTTGATTTACGAAACTGAATTCCAAATGTTCCATTTCCATAACGAAAGATTAAGTGTTATTGTGAATGAAGACAATGTGCACTGCAGCAGGCAATTAATGCATACTCTGAACATACCTTGATGATGCTGTTTTGCAACATATTATATCTCCAACGTGTTGTGAACTTTGTGTACAAAAAATGCTATTAAAACCTCGGCAGTTGAGCTTGGATTCCTCCCAACAAGCATTATCGTTCTGGATCGTTCTGAGGAAAAAATTAATAGTTCCATTCCGGATATATAATGCTTCCTATGAACCTCATGTTAGTAGCATCATATGAAAATTGTTGGAGAGATATGAATTATCAGATTCGAAACAGGCAAGCGAGACTATGCCAAAGCTAGATTCTCAGTCAGTCCCTAGTTACCATTCGAGTAGGATTTAATGAAGGTTATCTGACGAGGAAAGCAACATATATCATCATCATCACAAGAAATATTTCAACAAAAAACTAAACATTTGATTCGAGGCAAATAGGCGTTTCCGGAAGATCGAAGTTAATTGCGACAACCTAACGAAGCTGTCCCTTATCGTACAATTTGATTTTCTGTAGAGACTAGTTTCTTGGAAACAGCTGAAATGTTTTTTCATCAGTGTATATCATAAATGAATGAGTACTGTTCCAAATAACATGTGAGAAATTGCCGACTCCACTGAACGAATGGAGTTTTACTGTCGATATAAACTTCTGAAAATTCTAATGAACAAAGAATAACCTGCGCTTCGAGTGATTCATGTTACTGCCAAAGTTTAATTTTATAGTTTAACGGTAGGTTGCTCTCTTCGAATTCGTTCAAGCTCTGGAACGGGATGAGAATAGAGATTATCCAGGGTCACGAAATATCACCGAGATGAATAAGGCGTGGAGATATATAAATTATATACCAAAGCTGTTACGAACAAATCCAAAGCCGATCGACATATAGATCAAATTATTAGTCGCCCGCCTGCGTTTCATAACCATATTTCTATACAGGGTGTTCCATTTGTGATATGCCAAATGGGATCATAAAATATGCATATTCAAATCGAAACATTCAAATGCCTTGATAAAACACATATATTTTACAAAAGAATATGAAGTTTCTGTTCACTAATCCTCAGTTAGAAAATATTGAAAATACGTTGAATGAGATAACAATTCACGTGTTCCAGCGTTTTTTCTTTCTTTCTTTGAATCACTGGTTGATCAGATTATAATAATTTTATTCCGGACTTTCGCGCAACATTGTATGGATGGATTTGTGAAAAAAATTATGTGTTTCAGAGATGAATACTTTCTATTCTATATCCCTGGAAGATTGCTCCAACGTTATCCAGGCATACTTGTATTCGCATTTCCATGGCCATAACTTCGTGAAAAAGATGTGAACAGATTGGTTACTGTCTCAGCGTTGATTGATGTGTTGTTGTTTCGGTTACTATTTAGTTGACTATCAATCTTACGGCTTTCCTCTTATCTACAATATCCCTCATTCCAAATAGAAATAGTGTCCATTCATTTGGATCCTACGATTGAAAAGGACTTCCAGTGATGGTCTCCATAAGAACCTATTTATTATATTCTACAAAAAACTATATATATATATGTATACTATCATCATTCGTTGAATATTTCAATCGAAATTGTTTCCGAAATTTTCAAAGAATAATATCATAGAGGATAAAAGAGAGAAATATATGGGTAGGTACATAGGAAATATACTAAGAGCATATTACCAAGAATTTTGTAATGAAGAACAATGTTTCACACATTTCATACGTCCCACACATTCACTCATCGTGAGTTAACAATTCGACAGAATAATTTTGATTTGTTATGAAAAAGATAAATTCGAAATTTTTACTCTCAATGTCCTCTAGCATTGATATGATTCTTCAATTGTTCCTGATTTCAGACTAATAGAAACAAAGGAAAATTATTTTGAGTATTGGATAATAACGCATACAAGAAAATTGATAATTTTAAGTTTTATAAAAGCACAATCAAAGTTGGCTGTGGAATGGCAAGTTCCTCGTAGGTAATTTCCCTGTTGACGTTTGTGTATCGTTAAATGCAGAGATAATTTGATATATAATGATGTAATGAATTTCAATACCTACAAGCCTCATTGCTTCTGTACAGAATCTACATATCATGGAAATAAGTTTATCATGGAAATGTTGAGTACTTATTGAACGTATTTGGTGAAGAAAGCTGGCCAGAATCCTGATGAACAAAATATGTATTCACAGGGAATTATTCCAAAGTTCAGCTATAAAATCATCGTGGATTTTCAACATGCATTCAATATCAAATCGTCATTGAATGTTGAGAATGAATATGATATCAAAAATATTCCACTCCTCTGCTTTTATTACAGCTGTTGAGGTAAGCAGACTTCCTCCTCTCACTGACCTTAGAGCTAGGTGATCAGTGGTAGAGAAATTTCCGAAATAAAATAGGATGCTGTCATAGCAACATGTCAGAATACACCCATCCGATTGGCTGAAATTAACAGGTATTGAATGCTTACTGAAATTTCCAGACACCGATTTTCGGAATTCAATGAATTAATCATTATTGTTGAAAATGCAACTAGAACAGAAACGCCATGCATATCACCTGCGTTTTTTTTTATCGGAGCATTTTCGACTGGGAAATATTCCTAACCCTGTTTCGCCGATTCATTAAAAACACTGGTAACATTTAATCACCCCAATTCGTTACAATACTGAACACCGCATTCGCAATTCGGCCTTATCTCAATTCGATTCAACTGTTGAAAGCCATGTTTTATTCGTGATTTTTATGGCTCAGTTTATTGTTCTTTGTGTTCACCTATGCATTCGTGCGTAGCGACACTAAACGTTGGCATGTTTTTTTGGGACACGCAAGCCGCCGAATCTTGAGATCACAGAAAAGTGGAGTACCTATATAAAATGGCCGACCCAGATAGTTGGCATTCGAAGTTGAGGGTTCTTATTCAAGAATGGTTCGGCAAAGTTTCATTTGACAGTATAGATTATAGAAGTTCTGGTTGAATCGAAGCCCAACTCTCTCATTGCAAATGACTCCCTATATATTTTTTTCACTTCTTGAATTTCACCTCAAATCACTTTTCTAACGATGTACAAAAACATTTTTTGTATATTCGAGATGACAGAGAAAACCTCACTTGAAAATTGACATTGAAATATTTGCAGTAGAAAAAAAAAATGTGTAACCTTGATTCTTTCCCAATCACGACTATAATAATCAGGGAAAATTATCATTTGAATTGACATTTCATTAAATGCTCAGTGAATAAGAAAGGAAGCTACTCTTAGTAATGATGAGAATAATAATAATACTTATCATCATTATTTCATTCGTTATGGTCATTACAGACACCATTATCATTATTTATGTTATTATTATCACGAAATATTGAAGTCAAAATTCAGGTTTCACAAAATTTTGCCGATTGCAATTTTTTTATTCAGAAATTTCAAGTGACGGTTCATCTGTCATCTGAAGAAAAATGAACAGTGTAATATATCGTTGGAAATATGAGTTTGGGTAGAATTTGAAGTGTGAAAGAAAAAATACAGCGTGTGATTTAACATGAGAAAACCAAGAGTCACTTCCGGTCAAACCCGAAGTGACTCTTGCTTGTAATGCGGTGAATTCTTTCGTATGTTCTTGTATGTTCATCAGACCATGGAATGTTTCATCCTTCCAAATGAGATATTCCAATGGAACAATAGTATACCCAGTATACACAATCCATTTATTGGTCAGTTTATTTCATCGTCATTTCAGGAGTGAATTTGAGATTTCTCGAATGAGCTAGTTTGTTTTCAGCAGTTTAGTCCCGAATAGAATGAAATCGAGAATTCAAATAAATCTGTCGATGAAGAGGTAATGCATGTTATATTCAAATTATATATCATTCGGAATGGCCGTCAGAAAAATGCTCTCGATCAAACCAAAAGTGTTGTGCTTCTGACACATATAAACGCATCTACACAAAAGAGGGGTGTGAGCCTCGGGCGCAATTTACACTCTTATTTTTCATAGAATATAGACGGGGCCACACTGAATTTTCCAACCGATTTTTCATCAATTGTGCAATCGTCTATTCAACTGTCACTCACCGGAAGAGTATACCAATGTTGTCGAATTCAGTTTGAAAATATTCAACTCTAGACATATGATGAACATTTAGGGAGGAATTCCAAATCTCTAGATCCCTCCCATATGGCTCTGACACTGTCAGTGGGAGAAAGAAGGGTCCAAAAAATGATACGCAGGAAATTCCAGTCTAAATAGCGTTCCCTAACGACAAGGGAGAGCTCTTTCAATCGTCAATCCTATCATAAGCAAGACGGTCTGCAAAGTTTTTTCCTAGCGAAAAGCTCAGGAAGGCTTTGATGCAATAGAGGTAGCATCTTCATGATTCAAAATCAAAAAATCGAATCCTACGACAGTAATTAAGTCTTTTTGAAAAGAAAAAACGAAAGGATAAAATTGATTCTTATGTTGACGAACATCACCGGATCATCAGTGTTTTTGAATATCAAGAATATCATTATTCAAATTCCTTGTGAGGTTAGCAGTTGTTCTATGAAGACTTAGTTGTATGAAAATTAAAATCGTTTCGGAACCACCTCGAAACTCCTGAATAATTTCCAAGCAACTTTGATCTGAAAGATGAAAATAATTTCTTTGGATTGTGATATTGTCATAGCAACGATGATATTGCTGTGGATCATGCGGAGATAAGGATTTCATTTTTCAAAACGACAACCGTACATCGGATTGGAAAAATTCAGAAGTACAAATTTGCTCAGAAATGATTGGAGATTTCAGGAATTATTTCAATTTCAAGTAAAAATCAGTGGCGTACCATCAATGACTGCCTAAATAGGCAGGTGAAATTTCGTACAATACATGTCCATGTATGCCAAATTCCACCAAAATATCTGAAGTAGTATCACAGACATCGATGATGAACTATTCATTTTCGAAATTTCAACCAACCTGTCTCCCAAAAATTGAAACGTCAGGTCATACGTTTTCTTTTTAAAATGTGCCCAAAAATCATCCCCTCAAATATTGACATTCAATTATCAAACACCCTGTATGTGCAGAAGATTTCAGTGCCCCATGCTGATAACCTAGTCAATCAGCAGATTCTCTCAGACATTCACCAAAATTGAACAGAAAGATTTCCACAATCAAATTTCTATACCACTTCAGATCAAAAGCGTCGATAGGAGTTGAAGAAGAGTTTTATCATCTTCGAATGGCCAGCTGATGAATTAATTCAATCACTTTGTTACATCCCAACTGAGAAGAATCAATAACCGGAAAAAAACAATATTTCAGTACGGAAGATGCATTCTGATAACTTACCGTTGATAGTAAATGTCTTCATGCTGATGAACAGCACACAGTACAAGAACGATATTCAAAAAATGTCCTGTCTATCGCTATTATGCACTGATAACATTATTCGCACCACAGATTTATGCACTGTATGATTTTTGGGCGCACTAACACAATATCTACCTTTTATCACCGCACGACGATTCTCACGCGACTGTAAACAACTGTCCCTCGATGCGCTGGAATGAAGAGTAACAAAAAATTCTGAAGAAAAAACTATTTCGCAATGAGTTTGTTCCAATCTTTAAGGTGCTGCCACGTTTCGAACCTCATAATATGAGAAAGTTCACTCGCCTTCAATATAATTTTCGACTATTTGTGGAGTTGAGTGGATACTCGTCATCACAACGTTACGCAAAACTCAGGTTCATGCCACTAGAGTGATAGCAGAGTCAAAGCAATCACCGAAATAATGTACTGAAATTTTCTGAAATTCGTTATTTAATGAAAAAAAGTAGACCTGTATCGAATCGATCTTCGAGAGGTCCAACTTAACGTGAATGATTTGTCATCTCGAACTGACAGCTGAGAAAGCGTTGTTCTAGAATGGAATAGACAAAAAAGTACATTCGAGAACAAGGATGGATTGTTCCAGAAATATCTGGGTGGATGAGAACTATATGAAAGAGGTGGTCATATACTGGGCGAAATATGAATATCGTAGTTGTGAGAATGAATCAGATTGTAGTTATAGATAGTGTAAGTGCTGATAAGTGAATCCGTGTAGCGTTGAAATAAATCTGTTCGTTATTATGAAGTAGTAGAATTCTTATGATCCAAATTGATGTCATCATATGAAAGAGTGTTGATCTGCCTACCTAAAACTGTAACTTGTTATTTTATTCCATTCCTGTAGGATTTTGTTTCGTTTTTCTTTTCACTGCAGCTCTTCGATTGTATAGGAACCCTCTGTTGGTGATCGAATCTGCTTTTTCGATTTACTCCCGTCTTATTTCTCGATTTCGCTACAAAGTAATCTATTGTGTGAGTAACACTATCCTTTCATGTTGAAACTGAGACTACTGGGAGTCTTTCTCTTTCAGAGTCCTCTCAAGTTTCTATCCAATGAAAACTTTATGGATAGATATACATACGTATAAGATATATATAGTTATTGCCCTCACGATATTCTCAGTCGAGATTGAAAGGAGCTCAGAAATATTTATGACAAACATTCCATTCAAACAGAAAACAGTAAAATGTAAGACGATGGAGTATACCGAACACAACCAGTATTATCAATGAACATCAGAACGAGTTGAGTGAACTACAGTTGGAATCAATTGTAAAATTTTCTATACTTTTGCTATGTAACAGATGCTCTGAATTGAAGCAATTAACTCATAGGTAGGTATTCCTCTCCTATTCAAGAAATTGGTATCAGATAAATTATTTGAAATGATATTAGATATACACTAGATTTCTGACTAATATAGAGGGAAGTACCAGGAATCGCTTCACTTCGCAGAGAATTCTCTGCAGTTCTATTCATGAGTGATGATGATTGGCAGAGCGAAGTTTGACACCAGCCTGAGCTCGCCTCGTTTATCTATCGGAATAATAGATGCCGAAGTATGAAATATCTCTTTGCACTCGGAACAACAAGTGGAGTGGAGTTGAATTTGTTCCGATTTTTTCCTCATTACATGAAAATAAGTTGTCCCAATGACTGCTCCTGAGAAATCACTTATTTCTATCTCTTATCCATATCTTTCCCACGATAGGTAAAACATTGAATAAACCATTGTACTCTGGGGAACCACTCCGAATTTGTCAGTGGTCGAATAATTCTGGAATTCAGAGTTCCGCACCCTCTTGCAATTACCATATTCGAATTTCAAATCTCATTGATCAACACCATTTCTTCAGAATGTAACTTGTGATGATCCGGTTCACCTATCTATACGGTATAAGCGAAATATCTGGGTTTCCCCTTGTTGCCGTTCGTAAGAGTGACGTTGGCAAATTTCCTGAAAATCCATCTTTCTGTTGGAATTTCAATTACCCGGTCTTATAGTATCGACAGCAGACCTTATGGATGCCATTTCAGGTATAGTTCTTCGCAATCCCATCTCTGATGGAAAAATATCGGAGAAAATCAATTTCCAACAGAACTGACAAACTGCCTATCGAGAATGGTGGAAGTGAAAAATTTCGTTTTGGTTGCAGTGATAACATCCGGAAATTCGATATCGGACACTGGCCATGTGGAATAAATACGCGTAGTTCAATCTTCCGATCAAGGAAACATGAAACATGTTTCTCTAGTCGACACTTTCTTTCCTTCATTCATTAGGACGCAATTACAATTTTTTCGTGGTTCATTGATGATGATGATTCCTACCCAGAAACGAATTGATGTACAAGATATTCCTCCTAAGTTGTTAGGAATGCCCTGATTGATCTACCTATTTTATAAACTCATAAGAATGATATGGATCGACCCTGTATTGCACAAAATATTCTGTTGCGACGTGTTGAATTATGAAGGGATGAATATTTGGTGGGTGATGTAATCCTTTGAAACTCATTAAACCATTTATTTGTACTGACATGAAAACTCGACTATATCAGACAAATTTCAAGGGTTAAGCTCTCGCATCTGGCACTCAGATTCAGGTCGTTCGGGAATATATTTCATTTTCGTCTTCGCATGTACACAGTTGTTGTCAGTTTCCGTTTTCTCTTCTCACCCATGACGTAATGGTGATATTACTTTGATAAATGTTCATATGATTAATGTTTCGCCTGATGTTCTGCACGATTGAAAGCATCTATACGCGTCGGAAGAAGTTTTCTCGAAAGTTTGATATCTGTTTCGAAGGTTTCATTCTTGAATTCTTGAAAAATAATTCTCGAGAGTTACAGCTTACTTACTATCACAAATGGAAAATCACAAATATATTCATATCACAAGAACAGAGGGAAATCTCAATACGCTGTATCTCAAAAACAAATGAATGGTTATGATGCGTCACATGAAAGGTCTTCGAATCATTTTTCCAAAGATTCGATCCTTATCCTCACACAATTCTCATTCGAAGAAAAACCTTTCCACACATTCCATTTCAAGACAACCTTTCTATTCTGATTCCTCGAATTCTTCACATCGCTACAATCATACGACTGAACTATTTTCACATCATCCATGATAGCTTCGTTCAATTCTCACACAAAGAAACATTATACCATATATAAACACTCATATCAGAAATGTAATGAAGTGAATGTACAGACCAGATATACCTACCATTGTACTTGACTAATCAATAACATGTCATGACAATAATTGAACCAATTAACATATAGCCACTCCTAGGCCAAGCACGAGGTTCACTAATTAGATACCTATGCCAATCATCATACATCAAACACAGTGGAAAAACGATCGAAAAGCTCACTACACAATCATTTTTCAATTACTTTTCTTCCTCATTTCCCAAACGAGTGTTCACAGGCAGGCGGTCTGCGATCTACTTTCGATCACTTTCGAAGATAATCACAGATCTCAGGACTTTCATTATGGAAGATCTATTATATCGATCACAAAAGACTAAAGATGTCAATGTGCGGGGAAAACCTTCTTATCATCCTGAATAGGTGAGATTAAAATTCGAAATCAACACCAATAGGTGAATTCAATAAGAAGAAAAAGCTGAGAGCCTTAGGCTTCCGGTACTATTTGATGAGCAGATGCAAGTCGAGAACGAGATGAGAGATTCAGTTATGATCCCGAACTCAAAATAGACTCGAACCAATGAATATGAAGTAATGGGTATCTGAAATTAACCAATAAGGAGTGGCAACTCGGAAATTCATATTCGAAATTACGACTGCAACTCAAAAATATCCGAATTCTCGAGTTTCAACTCGGAATTTTGTAATAATTCAAGTTGCAACTGGAAATTATCTGAAATTCCGAGGTGCACCTCAGAATTATAAAGGAAGATAAGAAAAATATTGGAACTCCTACGATTCTATACTATCGAGATTCAGTAATCCAAGCTCTGCCCAGATATTTTCGTTCTGATACCATCATGGGAACGATGTGAACTTACAATATTCGCTGTTTTATCAATATTGTTGTCTCCTTATCTTATCTATGATATATCATCTGTGATAAATTGAGCATTGTTAAAATCATTATTATTATCTGACTTGATCTGAGCTTGGTTCAAGAACGAACCCAATCTGTCAAGAATTCATGAATGGTGAATGGACAGCAACTTAGATAGTGAAACAACTATTATACAGGGTTGTGATGAAGTATGGAACCAAGTAAATATCTTTCGGAAGAAACGATATTCATGAGAATTTGCAGATGAATGTAATGGAACAAAATGCATCTGATGTACATTTTTTCATTGATAATATACTTCCGGTTCAACCGGAAATGCCATCAACTCGAAATTCGAAAGGGATACCCTATATATTCTTACAGATTTTGAAAGAGCTTGTTCAGAAAGAGCTGGGTTCACTGAGAAAAAATTTGTAAAAACGAGGAATATTGCACTTCCATCAACCTCCTTTGAGTTTTTTGCATAAGAGCAAAAAACTATTCAGATAAACTAATTGATGTTGTTTGTATGCATAGTAATGAATAAACGAGTACTCTTCTATTCTCCAAGTATCAAATTCTAATTGACGGAAGTAAATTTTCCAATCACCATAACCGATCATCATTAAAATTTCAATACGCTCTTTTTCACTTGATCGAACCATTGTAAATTGTGCAATTTGTAAATTGTGCGTTCATTTATTACTATGCATACAAACAACATCAATTAGTTTATCTGAATAGTTTTTTGCTCCAATGCGAAAAACTCAAAGGAGGTTGATTGAAGCGCTACATTCCTTCTTTTTACAATTAATAACAAGCTCTTTCAGAATCTGTGAAAATATATAGTGTGTCCCATTTCAGAAGTTGATGGCATTTTGGGTTGAACCAGAAGTATATTATTCAGAAAAAAAATGTACATTTTGTCTGAACTCACCAGCAAAATTTTCATGTATATGATTCTTCTCGTTTGAAAGATATTTACTTGGTTCCATACTTCATCCCAACCCTGTATGAATTCTCCACGAAACGATTCATTTGTATGTATGAAACCTTTGATCTAGGTATTGTGCATTTGTTGAAATCGATGCTTCCTGGAGAATATCAATCATAGAATCTGATGCACGTGCTCTGTTGATGAATTATTAAAGACTCCATAATAGGAAACGAGCATATAATGATGACTATTATTCTCGGGGATGAAATTCATAGACCTTGTGGCAGGGGGATGTTTCGAGCTTTCGAGCTACTGGCTACGGATTATCTCAACGTGATATCAATTCTCCACTCAAAAAAGCGAATTATGATAGATTTCTACCAAAACTCGATACGTGATACCAGACTCAGAACGATTCATAATGATTCACTCGTTCTTTCAATGCCTTGACATAATATTTCGAAAGTTCTCTTTGCTTCTTCATATTTTTCCATCAATGGAAACTTATTGGAACATCATTCCACTGACAAATCTATTGAGTTTCAAACATGAAACATATTGAATTCCTCTTCTCGTGCACCTCTTGTCCTGTAATTAGTTTCCACCTTCAATATTATTTCATGATTGAAACCTATCAAAGTAGAATAAGTATTGTATCCATGAAATCCTCTGCCGCATCGGTGGAGTCCTGGAAATGGAAATGAGATCACAGTGATATAAGATTAGAATGATCCCTCAGTAAACAACTGACTACTGGAAATACTGTTTGATAAGAGAGTTCCACTTGATATCATTTTTGGAAGATCTAGTATATAGTCTGGAAGAAATAACTGATTTTATTTTCATTCAGATCCATTTCTCATCTACTATAATACTTGATTCAGCTGTTGAAGTAATATCATGAATGAAACTCTTCATCGAGATAGTGTTTCAATGATCATGGTTTGTAATCATGACGTCGCGAGTTAGATCATTGGGTCTGGCCATTGGATTCGAGTTCAATTACGATTTGTAAAATATTGAAAGTTCCACATATCATTAACGCAAATGGAATTCACTTCCATAAACTGTAGATCCAGTCTCCTTAACTCGCAATGGACTTGCCCTAACAACTAAGGATAATAATAACATTGACAGCAAAAACCCAGTTTCGATATCGCTTCGATCTGTTCTCATCAATCAAGTCAATCAAAACTATATCATCTTCATCGATATCATCTTTCTCAACCAATGATGAGTGATCTGAAATTGTCTACATCATATTGAGTCACCAATTACGGGCCACTTATTATTTTGAATTGGTGTCATGAATGGAATGATTTTGAATGGAGACATACAATCACCCTCGTTTCTCATTGCCCCCTGTTAATATCGTCTTCTCCAGCTGATAAGGAGTGATCTGAAAGCAAATTCCATTGGGAAAACTATGGCTGAGTTTTGTATTTTATTGGGAAACTGATACATACAGTTTTGAACTATGTTGGCGGATTGATATCATCTGTGAGAGGCTGAAAATCATTAAGTGAGTTAATTGATAGACTGACTATTCGCCTAATCATCAGTTCGAATAGTTCCTTTCCTTCATTTGTCTATATAGCTGAGGTATGGATTCAATGATATTCATTTGAATTGCCATCTCATCGGTTGATCCGAATTGTTCAGTTCAAATTCTTGAACTTTGTAACAATCTAATCAATGGAATTCACCATAAATCTCTCAATTCTCAAGTTATTCACTCAGCCAATCACGTCAGGTCACCAATCATTTTGAGCTCTGCCTCGATTAGTTAGGAAACGTCACGTCACCATCACGCTTGATGTATAGTTGACGTTTTTTCAGGTGCTCAACACATACTTACTCAAATACAAAATCAATATATACCCAGAACAACAATATTCACAAAAGTCTCAATAAGTATTTCGGCAACTATTTGCCATCTCCAGTAGACCTGAGAAGTGAAAATGATTTACGACTCCTTAGTATCTTTCCAGATGTTCTCCAAAAAATAAGCATCTAGAGAGTATCTTGAAAGATACTTAGGAGTTGCAAATTATTTTTACTTTCATGTAATTGTCCGAATTGTAACTTTAACATACTCACCCGCTTCTGCACTTCCAAATATGTGAGAATTCGAACCGCAACGCTCTCATAATTCGCATCTTGTTGACCGATTTTCGAAAACATGAAATCTTTAATGAAGTATTCAATGAACTTCCTTCGGAAATGTGGACAAATCTGAAGAATGCTCATTTCCACGGTATGCTATTATTTGCTGAAGGGGTCGAAATTTCAAGAACCACTATTGAAATTAGGTATTTGAAAAAATGGCAGCTTTTTCAGGTTCAGCTGAAATATCCCTATCCAAATTTCAACGCATTATCTCATATAGGGTGTCAGTAATTCATTATCAGATAGATTATGAAATTTGTTCTTTCGATTCATCCTGCATTAAAATCTGGAAAGTTAATATAAGAGTGATCATTCAATTGAGAAACACATCGAATACTAACGAAGAACGAACGATACGAAGATTCATCATGTAACTTCCACAGGAAAATGTCTGCAGGTCAACCAGAAAATAATAAAATTGTAGTTGAAGAAATTATTACCTATATCAAGATCCATATTTTTTTTTTGGAATGAGGAAAGATCATTGTTTCAAGGGAATATTCCGAATGAACTATGATTATGATTATAGAAAAATAGTTTCCAAAGCCTGCTTGCAGTCTGGCTCAGATATGTTTTCTCCAGCTTTTAGTCTTATTGTTTTCTGGCTAACCGGTCTTTTTTTTTTTTTTATCTGTGGACAACACGAAAGGGAAACCTATGATGTTCGAGGAACATCGTGTTAGCCAGCGGTGGAATTTTGGGAAAGAAGGAAGGTGTTGGAATTTTTCTTGAATGTTTGGAGGTTGTAAGCATCAGGAAAGACTTCACTAGGCAAAGAATTCCACAACTTTGCCGTTCTATTGATGAATGATGCTTGGTATAGCGATGTTCGACAGGTCTCGAGCCTGACAGTGTAGGGGTGACCAGCTTGAGCTCGTCTGGTTTGTCTACTAGGAATCGCGCGTGGTGGCATAATAGATGATTGAGCACCGACCGTGAAAGTACCTATAAAAAAGGCAGAGATCGCCGACCTTTCTACGATGATCTAGAGAGGTCAATGATTTGGTGAGTGTTGTGTCATCGACTAGGCGAATAGCTCTCTTCTGAATTGAATCTAAGAGCTTAAGCGTATGTTTGGGGGGTGAGCTCCAAACATGTCTGTAGGTTACTACGATGAAACTTCTCATCTGAGTCTTCTATGTGTTCTCCTATTGATTGACCATTTCACTACACTCTCACAAAAATCCTTGGACACGAAATTCTAGGTGGATCAAAAAAAACAAGATTTTTAAAATTTTCATGAGATATTGCGTTCAAATTCACAATGCAGATATTTCAGATGAGCGAAATGTCTACGAGTATTTTTTCGGGATTCCCATTCTTTCAGCAAAAAATATTCAGCTCTAGGGATGTGTATGAGCATTTTTGTTTTTGAAAATAAGTCAACGCATTTCGTAATAAAAGAGTGTTGCGGTTTGCAATCGCACACATTGTATATGAAGCTGAAGCTCACCTGAATACCTAATAACTAATATACTAATACTACTAATTGCCCACAGAACCTTGCGAGAAAACGTTCTGCGCATGGGGTGCACACTGCATCAACGGTCCAGATGGAAGAGCCCTCTGCCAATGCCCGACGTTCTGCAAACCCAAAGTCGATCCAGTGTGTGGCACTGACGGCAAAACTTACTCCAGTCACTGTCAGTTGCGCGTGGCTTCTTGCAAGGTCCGTCTCAATACGAGAGTCAAGCATGTGGGAGAATGTGGTAAGCATTTTCCTCTTCCCCCTCCTGATTGAAAAGAAACTTTACGCAACTGAACGAATCAACAACCTCATCCGATTCTTACTGGAACCATCACATATTGGGATCTCAGACAATGAACAAGCAGACCAACAATCAATGAATAATACGGAACAGGACACCAGACCTCCTGCCTGAGATTAATATCTGGGGTCAGGAGAGGTCACCATATCTCGCATATTCTGAGTGATCTAGGATGGCTCAATATGCAGCGTAGACAACAACTTCATGCCACTTGTCTTTTTCATAATATAATACTGATATAAGAGTGCCGGAGGCACATTATATAGATTGTATTATTGAAAGTAGGAATATTTATTATATAGAGATTGTTATCATCTTCTACTTTTCTACTCATTAATTTTCCTGTCATTGCGCTTAAGAATGATAACAGAGGTTTCACGCATGTCCATGCGTGACACCATCTGATCTCAGGCGTTTTTCTAGTGTACCTACTCTGTACTTCTCGA
Organism: Gastrophysa polygoni; assembly: GCA_963576655.1. NCBI lineage: Eukaryota > Metazoa > Arthropoda > Insecta > Coleoptera > Chrysomelidae > Gastrophysa > Gastrophysa polygoni. The sequence goes on from OY755085.1 coordinate 7,348,778, forward strand.
AAATAAAGACCTATTATCATTATTATTATCATCATCGATGAGATCGTTCATTCAGACTTCAAGAGGGTCATAGGGGACAAAATATATCCAATCGTTGGTGAGCCGAGTGGGATCATCTCTAACCAGAATCAGAATAACTATCTGACCAAGACAGTACATGCCGATATCTAGGAAGAGTCAAATCATCCAAACCAGGCTAGACCCTACAAGACTCAGACACGATTATATACTCACGAAGTCTGAAAAATCAATGTATTCTGCCTCTTTTGCATTACCAAAATCACAATCAAACATATTATAACCAAGTGCCCGACCTACAGTGATCTCGAGATCAGATACCCCCAACATTCAACTGACGAAATTCGATTGAGTACATTGATTTGTAACGCTTTCTGATGGCATGTATCTGATGACCTTGAGGATTGATGAGACAATAGAAGGATAAGTACAAAATAATAATAATGAGAGAATTCTCTGAAAGTGAAACCCTCGAGCTGCTGGTCAACGATAGATTTCCGACAGCGTCATTGATGAATATGATTGAGTGGTAACCAAATATTGAGTCACTATGTCATGCAGGCTGCTGCATCAGCTGTTCGATTACTGTAACCTTGCGAGGTGGATGCCTTGAGCTATCGTTGTTATTTTGATTCATGCTGTATGACAAAGCTTTCTCCTATGACTGCTCTTTCTTACTCCTACAAAATTTTGGTGATTTGAGTCACCCTCCATTGGACAAACGTCTCAAACGTAACAATGTTCTATAGTTTCAGTTATCAGATGAGAGAAGAATCACGAATGATATGCGCTAATAGCCTCCCTCAGTCTGATTGACGTTTCATGGCCCTGATGGAAGGTGGCATTCGCTTCTTCCATATATAGGAATTATGCGATGAAGGTTCTTGACACGAGGTTATTATCAGAAAAACAGGAGTTCCCACCTATCATGAGCATCATCGTTGATGTGAATACTTGGGACAAAGCATTTAATTCAATTTTTATGACTGCATAGAAGTGCCTTGCATAATATTTGTTCAGTGAGTATATTTGTCTTCCAAATTTTTTGAAAAACGAGGTGTCACAGAAGAATAGAGAATTCATCTTCTGGATATCTGAAGGATGACATTTTCGGGAAGATCGTCAATCTGTTCTTGCTACGATTATATTGAAATAAATATTATGGTCCCTATTTTTTTCCTATTTTTTCTATTTTTCCTATTTTTAGAAGCGAGAAGAGAAAATCTCCAAAAAAATGTGGAAATAGTTAGGAAGGAGTTGCTATCAGTAGAGCAGCACTATCTAAGTGGACAAATGTGATGTCCATTGCGGTAACTGCTCTAGAAAAAAAATGGCGTTTCGTTCCGTACAAAGAGATACGGGTAGATGAATTAGACGAGCTCAGGCTGGTCACCATTACCAAGCATCATCAATAGAACGGAAAATTGTGGAATTCTCTGCCTAGTGCTCATAATCTACAATCTTCCGAAAGAAATTTGAAAACCTTCGTCTTCCAACATCCAAGTGCTGGCTAATGTTTTTCAGATATTATGAGTCTTTCTTCATGTGAAGCGAAAGAAGATGAAAAACTAAAACTTGAGTTCGACAATATCAAGGATCTCGAGAAAATCTATCACGTACCATCCCTGACAATAATTGGAAATGTTGTGAATGAGGAACAAACTCATACCTACATGTATAGAACTCCCGAATATTGGAATGTTTAGAATAGAAACCATCCTAAGTTTGAACAAGGAATGAACATATAGTATCGTCCCGGTCCGCTCTAATCAGTTATACAGTTTGAATACCACATTGAGAGACACTTCTGGAACTTGTAACGTTTTATCAATGAATGTATGTTATTGTTATGATTTATTCAAAGCATCCCGTCGAAATTATTCATTAACAATGCATGGAGTTTGTGACAATCATGTTCGCAATTATTCTCCTACTGTGTGTATCTCCATATTTCGATAATAATAATCATAACAGTATGTCAGCTGTATTGAATTCGTGTGCGTTATCGTTGATAGTTTCGAATGAATCTGCTTGTCAGTGCATGTCCTGCAGTTGGAGTTACTATTTATTCCAGATATCCTTTAGTATCATTATTCATACCATTTCGAAATATACCGACTGTTCTATGTGAATTACATCAATTCGATGCATTATATGATGCCTTTATATCCTATTGACCAGCCTATGAGCGATATCCCTGACTATTACTGACGACATGTCATGTTCTGAAGATTTTCGATGGTGTTAGAGGTCGTGAGCATCAGGAAAAAATTCACTGCTCGATAGAGCAAAGTTCGAGAGCCTGACAATATTGCAAGAGACCAGCCTGAGAGCGTCTTGCTTGAGAAGATAAACCTCCTTTCTTCAATCATCTAGAGAGGTCAATGAATGGAAGCTAGAGTGAAACTCCAAACATGTGAACAGTTGCTGGGATGTGAAGTACCTCTTTGCACAGAAATATGAAGAGAACAGAAAGAGATTTTTGTGGGAAGTCTGAGAGGAAATTCCATAGAAAATTGAGAAACTGATATAACTGATTCGGCAAACGATCTGCTAGTACTCAAATCTAACAATAACAAGATGAGAGTGTGCGTTGAACACTCGTTCGCTGTTCGCTGATGTGGCGAAAACTTCGCTGTCACTCTATACATTCCTGCTCTTGCTAATTTTCATTTATTATTATCATAGATGGTATAACGGAATCATCGGTACAGAAGCCCATTGTGATATCTATCTATCTCGAATATATTCGAATGAGGAATTAGAGTGCTCATACACATATTTCGTAATGCCTATTGCTATGTTCGAAAATAATATGGAACAAATTGTTGACTAATTCTTAACTGACTATCTTCTGATCAGTCTTGATCACTTGTTATTCATACGGACTTCTCTAGTGATGGAATGTTTGAATTCCCCTAAAGGAGCTGTTCAGATCTATATGAATTATACTCAGATTATAGATAATAGTGGGTGTAAGAGAACAGATGAGCTGCCCTGTGATTGCCAAGTGCTTGTTTGGACAATAAAGTTCAGTATTATTATTATCTCTTTTATCGGCTTGAATATTATCCAGGTACTACAGTTTACCAGGTACTACAATATTCTCGTTCCGTCGAAGAGTTGCTATTGATTTCTAGAATTCATTTCGTTTCTTATTATTTATTCGTTCACAAAAGCTAGCGCATGCCAAGATGGTTGAAAATCACTGGATCATGCCGTATCCCGAAGAACAGAGAACGAAAAATATATAAGAGGAATACCTTGGGAGGAACAAAATCTGGAGCACATACATTCACGTTTATTTATCAAGAACTATCACCCGACCGCTACCATAAACTCCTGTGAAATCGAAGATATTACAGTGATCCTATTACTGGGGCTAACAACCTGGCAAAGATGACTGCCCCTCGAGAGTTGACCATATTTCCAAGAGATAATGCCAGAGATATAAGTCTTTCATTTCCCTGGAGACTAAACAGCCACTGTTTTCCGTAGATGCCGCTCCTTGAACATAATGTTCGTACACAGGATGATCTCAAGGAATATACCTCAATTTGAGACTCACGCTGAAAATACAAGGATAGCAGTGTATGAGGAATTTCGTGTTTGACCTCTGAATACCTATTATCATGATTTATGAGTTTCATGAAAACTCTCAATGAACTTCTCGAAATAATTTTAGATTTTGCAACTAGTGCAGTCTCTGTCAAAGTGAGCGATCACACCTCCTCGAGGGCGCTGGAGGTTTCAGGAAGAAAGTAGAAGGTTCTGAAGAAAGTATGGGGTTTCAAGGCAATGTAGATGGGTGACGACAAAATAATTCAATGAAACCTAAAAATCGAAACTAAGACAATTGAATAATAATAGTTTGTTATACTTCAATGAACATTCTCCATAACTCTGTGAATTATCGAAGGAAAACATTCATAATGGAATAAAATCTTTCTTATGATGAATAATTATTTCTTTGCGCAAATTCAAGTTCTCATCAGATATCTCCGAAACAAAAAAAGAAAAAGTAAATCTCTTTCAGCGAAAACGGTGTACTAATGGAAAGACTTTTCTTCCAATCGAACATTCCTCTCTATCTCTGAAGTAGGAGAATGCAATAGTGAGAAACGGGAAAATGGTAACCCTGTTTATTTGCAACAACTTTTTCTGAAATACGCAACAGACAGAGCACTAAATTTTATTTCACCTCAAAATGGGCGATAATTCGAATGGGTTTTAGAACCTGCGAACCTGCAAACACCCACGAGCAGAAGACTATCATTTCTCTATGACGTCGACAAAGTTGTCAGAATGAAAATGCGTTCTGTACATCAGTCATAAATGACAACACATCAGTGATGACATATATTGACAACATGAAATGAACTCCTGGAAAGTGTTCTTGCAACAGTCAGCGGCGGAATGTTGGGAGAGGAGGAAGGTATTGGAATTTTTCTCGAAAGTTTGGAGGTCGTGAGCATCAGGAAAGACTACAATAGGCATAGAATTCTACCACTTTGTAGTTCTTCCGATGAATGATGCTTGGTAAAGCGGATTTCGACAGGAATCGAGTCTGATAGTATGGGGGTGACAGCCTGAGCTGTTTGAGCCTCAGCCGTATAGTTTGACTACCGGGAATCGCTCGTAATGGAATGAGAGACGATATTTCAGATAAACACCGACCATGGGGATACCTTTTCTACGATGTTCCAGATTGGTCTCTGAATTCATGAGTGTGGTATCACCGACTAGGCGAATAGCTCTCTTCTGAATTCGATCTGTGAGAGCTTCAGCATATTATCAGAAGTTGAACTCCAATGCAATGGACGCACGTGGTCATTCCATGACAAAGCCTGTTGGTGGTGAAATTGAGCATGGATATTGACGGCTTCATAGGAATAGTGGTACCTGACATCAAATTGGTCATTGTGATCCTAAGTATGAACTGGCTCAATTCAATGTTATCATATGTTCATTCAACTCTGAAATATACTGTATGCTATGGAGAGAATGAAAGGAAACACAAAAAATGCAATTATCATATGACACATTGTTGAAATGAAAGGAATATAAAGGAAGTGAAAACGGTAGAATTATATGAAATTGCATACCTACAGTATTCCTCTCGGAAAGATCGATGTCGCGAACCGTGACAGATCAAACTGACTAGAGTGAGAGGTGCAGAGCACGTTCGAAATTTGTGATTTCGAATCTTAGCTCGTGAATCCCAGAAATTCAAGGTTTGCAATTGATCTCAGTATGGAAAATAAACTGAATTCGTCGATATGTTCATATAACTAACGATTTGATATGCACAGTAGACGCAGGCAGCATTCGAAGGTCGCATTTTTAAATTTATGCCCCTCTATACAAGTATTTTCACAGAGCATCACTACATGAAATTCATTGGGAGTCATAACAACACCATCTATCCAAGGAAAATGAAAACTTCATTTCACATAACTTTCAAGCAGAAATATCTTCTTTGAATATTATCAGTGTATTGGCATAATACTCATTCGAACAATCGTATATGATGTTGGTATGAACGATCCAATTCAAGGGAGTAGGGAAATAAAAGGTATTTTATGTGTGAGAGGTTTGATGTTCGTATTGAAATGTACATGCGGACACTTTTATCGAATATGCTCCGGATGCCACTCAACGTTCATCTCTTGTTATATTTCCCTTCTTATATATGTCTTTTGAATTGTCAGTTTATTATTGATTTTCACGTGGAGAGGAGATTTCTTATCCTAGCCTCTCGGAAATAACAAAAATAATGGCATGGCTCCAGTCATATCGATAGGTATGTTCAATGAAAGTAAATCGAGACGCTTTTCAATATTCATTGAAACCTCAGCGAATCCGTGATTATACCCTTCGAAATCATTGAAGCGGAGGGTTCTGAATTCATCATTTAGATCATTCACTCCGAATAAATAAATATAGACATCTCTGGCCCTATCCATGATGTACATAATTATAATCCTCGAAAGTTTCATATTGAGCCTTGATTTGACATACTCCATAAAGCACATAGTGCATTTCTATATTTCATTCTTGACTGATTCTAAAGAATATGGTATATGATCATTGATGATGAACCATCACTCTCAGCTTGGTTGAAGATCAATAAGTTCACATGTGAATCTTTTTGCAGTTACATCCTGGAGTTTTTCAGAACCTTTCATCCTATCTTTCAGCTTGATAGACCTATATCGATGATCTTCGATGTCTCTTTCTCACATACATCCCTTCAAAATCTCCACACATGGAGACTATAGTTCAATAGTTCGAACAATACACTGCTTAACCTAATTGATGAATACATCATTCTACAATCTCCTTGAGGAAATAGGAGTATCCCAATGTTTTGTCTAGCATGTTCTGAGCCAGAGCTCACACCCTGTAAGTTCGTTCTGAGATAAAATATCATCGTCGGTTCCTACATGTATTTTATACAAGCAAGTGATATATCACAAGAGTTGGCCACCCCCTGTGACACAATAATGTCTTGTTGTGTTTCACGAAAGTTAAAATCAATATGGCGCTTGCTCTGCGTTGCTACCGTCTGCCAGTCAGACTACTTGGAGTGAAACTTAGTTATGTAACAGGACCTAAAGACCGTGTGTACACCTCAGTGACGTCTGGACCCGTGTGCGCGAAACTCCGTCGTCGTTCGTGTATAGTCGTCTGGCATCGCGTTCTGGAGTGTTTCTGGATCTTATCCTTCCGAATACCTGAAATTTATGACACACGAACAATAAAAGTTTTGTTCCTGTTAACACTGGTCCTCCTATTCGGAATATTACAAATTTCATTAATGTGATTCCCGGCAATTTCCTTTGGCTTTTCGGCTCCAGCGAGCGCTTTTCATTTAATTCCATCTCAACAATACAGAAACAAACAAAGCCGAAGTTTTTTCCGTGGAATTATCCTTTCCTTTTTGTGTCAGTTTCGTTCTGCCTAATTGGTTTTGCGAACATAATTCAAGCTGGCTTTTCGCTAATCGCGTCTGATAAAACCATAAAATCCATCAGCTACATCTCCCAATCGCAATAACGATCTCCAAAACTATGCAGAAACTAGCTGCCCTACACTATATGTTCTTCATGTCATTATTTTCTAACCATGTAGTAGACTTGAGCATCGCTTGCTATGTTTTTCCCAAGGGTGAGTTATATATCTCTAGTGAGAACATAATACGTCCCCATACACCCACTAAGTACCAGGGTGACCACAGGACCCTACTATTTTCACGGCACTGAATGATAACTACTTACTCAAATTACTGCATACACCACTCAACAGGTGAAATGGGCCCAAACCATCGTTTTCGGTTTGAGTCAGGAATTTCTTTTCAATGAAGTCAGCCAGCATATATGTTGAGTTTGAACAACCATCCATCCAAGCTGCGGAATTCCAACATGTGGAGATCTCCAAAAATATGATCATGGGGTTCAACCCCAGCGCCTAATGTTCACCACCACCAAGTGTGATATGAATCGCATTCCTTCAGACAATTATCATTTCGAAACGAGATATTTTCAAAGTATTCTGCGTGATAGGAAATTAACATTCGACAGTCATCGAACCATGATAAGCAGGAAATTTTCTTCAAATTTCCACGCGATGAGATCCATTTCAAATTGCCATGGCAAGGAATGCGTATTTTGCTCTTTGTGAACCACACTTGCGCTATGGAACTATTTTCGAATCCAGGTTAATTCTTTGGATTTTACTCCCTTTGTCAAGGACATTGTGAATTCTATATCAAAGCATATCTGCATCTGACTCAAATGGAGAACACTAAACCAGCCAGTAGTGCTTTGTCTAACTATACTATCTGGAGTAAAATAGTCTTTGGCAGGAAAGAAAATTTCCATATGTTCTGAGAATACTATAATTTAATCGGCAACTCTTTAATATTCTAATTCTCACAATCGATATGGATGAACATTTGAGCATACCTATACAGTATTGAAACTCTGCCCATTCTTTCCCCTCGTGATTCCACCAAGATTCAATAATCTGAGTTACCAAATATCTCGCTATTCAAATCTTTGGTAGTTTTATATCCTTTCTCTCAATGAGATAATGAATATTCACGACATGAAAATGAGCTAGCATTGTTTCCTCAGGTTATTCGACATTCTGTTGTGAAATATATCAGTTGCCTTGTGTAAATTCATATATTTGAAGATGACTCGAGAGTTTCAATGCGATTGGAGCTCTTATTGTTTAGTTTGCTTCAATTATACGTCTTGTTCCAGAACAAAGCGACCCATGCCGTGACAAGCAATGCGATTTCGGCTCCAGATGCGTGGTGAGTCCCGATGGTCGTAATGCTACCTGCGTCTGTTCAGAATCCTGCCCCACTTACGGAGATCACTCTACATCTCGCCCGGTGTGCGGATCTGATGGTGTAGACTACCCAAACCAGTGCGAGCTTCAAAAGGCTGGATGTTCTTCCAAAATAGATATCACCATCAAGTTCTCCGGGAAATGTGGTAAGACGACGTCAGGAAAAGTATAAACCATTAAATGTTCCCGACGGAATATTGAAATCGCTTCTCGGATAGTTTGACAATGATGAAGGTCAAAATCGTGGAATGGGTACAGCAGAAATGTTCAAATTTGGACAGTCATTGCTGCTGTTGACGAAATCGATAAGATACATTGGAAGCAATCAAAACGACCGATGGAATTCGACCAAAAATGAAACCGCGTACTCAGAGCGATCTTCAATCACGACTCCCAAACTGAGCAGAAAACTGATCTTAGCTCTCTGATCTGATCTGATTCGATCGCTAATTTGAAATGTGATGATGCGAACTCAATGGTCAGAGGTGATATCAGTACTCGAGAAAAATAATAAAGCTTGGGGAATTTCAATTTGGAAGGAATATTTTTGGCATTGAATATTGACTCATTCTGTCACATTTGAGATGTTTACGTTGCAATATTTGAAAATCAAATTTGGAGCTGTTGAATGTTCGACTCTGAAAGCTGCAGAAATGTCCTGAAATTGTCATGTTTGTCTATCTCATGAATTCTTCGTGCATATTCCTTGATTATGAAGTTGATAAAAAGTGTATAGCATCTCTTTTTCTGCAACAACCTATTTCATTCATCATGATACCATTCCGGGTCAGTTATCAAGATAATATCACGGGTTCTACAATTTTTTGTTGATTTTGTCAGTATCCACGAAAACTGTTCATTTGTTTAATTGAGAACGAATTGTTTCACATCTGATTTGGGTTGTCTGAATGATTTTGCCTCAAATAAATCAGTTTGGTAAGAGGAATTCAATGATCACCTAATTGAATTCAAAATTGGCGTTGGGCAAATATTTTTTGAATTACTTCGCAAGAAAACATATTCCACTCCATTTGTATAGATTTTATTAAACTGAAAGAAGTCCGATCAGACTAAAATGTGAAGCATACCGAAGGTATGCAACATGCATTACTGTGCGTTCTTTTGTGTTTATATACCTATTATTGAGGTTATTTTGAAAGTCGATTGAAAATGTCACTTCCGCTTTTTAACTGTGGAATAATAATTGATATAATCATCATGCATGAGATAGTTTGAGAATCGAAGCCGGTAAGTTCAAACTAGTATTGTCAAAACCCAAAAAGTGGACATCGTTTCAGTATACAACTTTATACAAACAAATGATCGGCTAGGATTACGCATTGCTCGTGGGTAATAGAACAAAAACGTTTCGTTTTGACAAGTGGAAATATAATCAGTAATCAAGTTTGGATTGGATATTCCAATACACGAGACGGGAAGTGAGAAATGGATCGATCATTTCATAATGTATCGAAAATTTCTCAGTATCATATCTTTTGTGCTATCATAACATTATTTGTTGAATCAGGCATTAAGCTCATCCACCTGGAATTTCAGTTGGATCAATATTTATACGGATCTATATATTGATGATGAAAAAACGCTGTGTAATTTCACTAGGTGATACAAATCGAGAAAACCGAAGAGCAATGCAATCGCTACGCGGAGAAAATAAACCTCTGATTTTTCATTAAACTGTTAGTAGGTACGGATCAAATCGCGCCGAACGATCGAATGGAGGAATTCAGGCAAAAATAAGACAGATCCGAAGTTTTCGTCGGATTTTTCCACAGTGATATACAGATTTATTTCGCGTATCAAAACTTTTTTCGTTTTAACTTCGTGAATTTGAATATCCATCTCAGTGAGCAAGTGGCAATCTCCAGATTAAGCGATGGAATTGAATTAATTTTTTTTTGGATGGTCATTACTCATACAGGGTGTACCACTCATCGTACTCACCAGGTGTATTCGGGGTGTAGTCCCAAGTATTATGTTGGAACATACTATGGGTCAGAAGTCTCATCAACTCTTCCATCAAAATATCTCTATAGACTGATATGTAGAAGACACAGCACTTTCATTTGAAGGCAATACCTGGGAAGAAGTCTATGAGAAAGCTGAAACAGGGCACGAATATCTACTCTCTTGGTTGAATGTAAACCTTCTGAGTCTGAATGTGAAAAAAAACTAAGTTCATTGCATTCACCACAACAAAAAATATCAACCCTTGAATAACACCCTCACTGTTCATGTATCTCTCCCGAACTTCAAAGCAGTGTTCATGTCCAATAATTAAAAAAGTTGACAACATGAAGTATTTGGGTGTCTATGGACCAACACCTGCGATGGAAAGACAACACTGTTAGGAGACTCAATAAGTTAGTTTATATATTCTATCAAATTAGAGATCGGAATAATGAAACGCTTTCGCTCATGTTTTTCAGCTCATTCGCTGAATTACTGTTGAGGTAATGTATCATTTTATGGGGTGGTCTCAGCAAAACTTCATTACACGTTCTAGAGGTCATGCAAAATACCATACTTAAAATAATGTTTAAGAAAAATATAAGGTACTCAACTGAAGACCTCAACAAAGAAACTGGCTTATTTGATGTAAGAAAACACTATATCTATCAATGTCTGATATGGATGCAAAACACCTCCATCTCTCATATAAGTCATAGTCACAACCCCCCGCTAAATGTAAGCAGAAAACAAAAGTTCCTCTCTGTAGACTGACTCACACACAGGAATTTATATCATACTCTGGTCCGAAATTGGTCAACCTCGTACCTAAAGCAATCAGAGTCATTCCTAATGAACGTAAACTGAAATCAGAACTGAAAGAATGTGTGAACCAAAATTATAACAAAATAAAAATCATATACGAACTGGAATGGAAATATGAAATACAATATACATTAAAAAAAAAACATATTCTCTCTCCCTCACAACAAACTCAACTTTGTCTTTTCTTTCTTACTTTGTTACTCAGTATGTGAATAATCAATGCAATGACTGCAACACAAGCTTTTTTCAGGAAGCTGAACCTGGACTCACAATTTCTGGTTTAATTTTTTTTATTTTCTAGTTTCTCAAGTTATCTTGCTCCAGTTTTGAATTCATATTGTGGATTATGCTCACCTGAATGAGATTTACTCACTTACTTTCACTAGTCACTTACTTACATTCACCTTTTCATCAAGATTTCGTTGTTGTTTTTTTGGTAGCTTTGTTTATTCACAACAGCTCTGTATGGAATTCGCTACGGTATGTTGGAATTCCCTTTCTTGTGAATTAACGTTATTATCATTATCATTGCGGAGCACTCTGCTCATTGAGCTAGCCTGATTTCGAACCCCTCCAGTTGTACACGAAACGCGAGAGAAAGAGAAACATTTCAGTCTGGGAATTGAGCATCCGAAAGAAATTAAATAAAAATGACCGAGATATTCACTTGTTCCAGATCCATGCGCCGGAGTCCAATGTGCCGAGCCAGAAGTGTGCCAGTTGGATGAACACCGAAACCCTATTTGTCGATGTGGAGATACCTGTCCCCTGGAATTCAACCCCGTCTGCGGTTCAGATGGAAAAACCTATTCCAACGAGTGCACTCTGCGACAAGAGGCTTGCCGGAGTAGAAAAACCCTCAATATTATTTACCGGGGGAAATGCAGCTCAGGTGAGAAATCTCCCAACTCACTCTCACACAAGGCGATTTTAGTTCATATATAGCCACAATTAATGAACCTGAGTAAGTAAGTAAGTGAATATAATTGAACAACGGATCCTGAGACGAATAATGAAGCAAAACATTCTTTCCCTTTTTATTCTTCAATTCACCCTATTTGGCATTCGATTTTGGCTAGCTATCTCACGTCGTCAAAACCAATCTCTTCCATGATGTCCATTTTCTACATCTCCTCCGAAAAATCTCTCTCTCCTTTCTTTGCATTTTCTGCGTTGGTCTCTTTAATTTTATGTATCTTCTTTGTTGTTCTACCTGGTTCCATTCTCATGATGTGTCCAATCTATTTGAGATATCTCTTGAATATTTCATTCGTTTCGGATATTATATTCGTTATCATTATTATTCGTTTCGAATCGCCGTTTCCCCTATAGTTTCATATAATTATAGATGATTCTTCTTCATCTCATTTGATATTCTATGCCAACAATTCATCCTCGCCTTTGAGAATATTCAAGTACAGTGTTCCTGGGGATCGTCTAGAAGAATAAATTATCTTTCACCGATGAAGGAAGGGGTTTTTGTCTCAGAATCAACCTACAGACATCCTATCTGAAGTTCGGTAATATATTGTCGAATATTTCAACTATTCGCAAACAGTTTACCTTTTATTATTGGTGACATGTTCAATAATTGACGTGAATTGTGGAGCACAATAGCCATTTTGCCGATATAATAACAGATCGGTTTATTGCTGAATTTTATAGTTTATGACTCCGAATAACGCAGATGATTTACAGCTCCAAACGTGCATCCATTTCCGAATAAAAACAGAACATATATAGCCGTTCCACCACACACGGATGAGTCACAATAAATACAGGAAATTATTTGAAAGGGCCATTTATGAAACCGCCTCCTGCGAAAACCGCATATATTAAATACTGACGTGGAATTCAAAAGGATACATTCCGTTAATCAACGAAAGCATCGGTAACGTTGAATCAATAAAACAGCTCTCCTGAGATCGGAGAGAAAATGAGCTGCCAAGTCATTATGTTATCTCACTGGATATCAATAGTTACCAGTTTTTCCTTCTGATTTTTTCTGTTCGTTGTTCTGTTTGTAACTTTTGTGCGCAGCTGGACGTATTTTTTTAGTCATGGAATATCATTTCTCGTCCGTATAATTCCAAAATTATACGAGAGAGAGAAAAGTAAACACAGAAAATTCAAACATTCCAACTGCTAACCCATACAACACTGAATCGAGCATAAATCATAAATGACAATAACATCCATATGGTATTCATGGAAATGCAAAGAAAATCTATATCAATGAATGGAACATGGAATTACAATGTCGATAATGTGATACATCATAGGCAAACCGGAGAAATTACGACTGGCACTGAACAAAAGATGGATGAGTGCATTATCAGCTCAGTTCACGTGGAAATTGTGCTTCAGATCGATATAAAATATAACTTTTGTGTCGTGAAAACTCCTAAGGATATGCATGATCTGTGAGAACATACTGTTACGGAATGAATTTTCCCATAAACAACGAGTAATACTGTTGTCTGAGAATAAAAATTCCAAAAATTATTTCCATTCTTTTGTAGTGATAAATATAATATGATAAATATATTGAACAATCATTGAATTTCTCATTTCTGTTCTCAGAAACGAGGATAGAATATCCCAAATTTATAGGTGATACATTTTTCATGTCCATTTGGTCTACTTCCTTCACAACGAACGATGTGCTATTTCTGCTGCCATTTGTTAATTTCATGCATTCATTCCATCAGTGTTTCTGATGTTGCCAAGCAACACGATTCTTCCTGAGAATTGATGCAAAATACAGATAATAGTACATTATGCACGTTTTATATGACATTCTGCGGCACTCGTTCTCTTCGAGCACTTCTCACTTTTTTTCATCTGTATTCTCTCTTTCATTGACGTATTTGAAAACTATCTATTTCCAGGTAACCATTTATACATCCAAATTAAATTTAATCATTCACTTTCCTTCGTTTGAGAGATATACAACTTCGATCTTCCAGCGAAAAATCAAAGTAAAATATGCGTATGCGCGAATTGATAATTTCCTCTTCTTTTCATCAATTGTGGTTGAATTTTTTCTACCCTTGCCAGTAATTCAGACAGGTTTGGAACTCTCATTGAAAAATCAATTCAACACCTTTGAAGTCAACAATGTACAACAGTAAAAACCTTCTTATTTGAGTTTGAGTTTATTACTATAAACACAAATGATCATATCGTGCTACGTACGTAAAAGCGACTAGTATCACATGACGAAGTAGAGTTTCAATTCATCAAAGTGTGTGCATGAAGGTGAAGAAAGTTTTATCGAATGAAAGTTAATGAAAGATAAAGAGTAAAGATAAAACGTCGTGTATAAATCCACCTTTACCTACTCCAAAAATCTGGTTCGCCAAAACCGATTCCTATAAGATCTGTATCATAAGGTACTAATCTATCTCTGCGATAACTTCGATAATATCGAGAGCATATCAAGAATTTTGAATATGTTTAACCTGTATGAAATATATCAAGATATTTTTCAGTTCATACGGTCGCACTGCCAATGCTAACAGAAGTAATTCGTCTGTGTCGGAATAGCATAAACCTTCCAATCTGTGGATCGAAAAACGAAATCCTACAGATTCGCCACGTGGATGCTGAAAGCGGTAACCGCACTATTACCGCGTTATCGTTACCGCTCCCTCAGTTCGAGAAGATAGCGTTGGCGCGTCCATGTTTTTTATTCGTCCAAGACTCGAGGAGCACAAAACCCACAAGACATTCGCCGAGTGAGAGTTTATTGGGTGTCGAACTCGCCTGGCATCTTCGATGTTCGCATGCCGCGATAGAATCGCCCAAATGCCACACATCCGATTCGACACATGTGCAAATAATGTCTCACCTTCCCCGTCGCATTTCGACCACAGTCAGCAATATCCACCCCTACATTCGTACCGAACCCGTTACAGGCAGGGTTGGGATTTCATCAGTCAGTTTGTACTGAATCTCGGTAGCGAATTGGAAATAATGTAGGTTCTGGAAGATGCGCGGTGATTTTGAATTCACTCATTGTATTTCCTACATAGGTGTATATGTCATCATGTATTCGGGTTTCGAACTACTATTAAAATGGAGAGAATGGATCAAATCTAATTCTACAATGAATGAAAATGCTGGTCTGCAGAATGATACTGAAAATTTTACGAAATGAATAAACTCTATTCACTATACCACATCCAGAAACTCAACTTTTCGTTTGTTCATTCTTCCCCTGCTTCCTTTGCTCAGGATATTCGAAACTCACAGGAATTGATGTTTCTGCATTGAGTTCTAGAATAAACCTCAAAAATTTGAGAGTAAAGAAAATCAATTTGAACATATTAATAATATATACTTGTCCATTTTCCATTCTCAACTCGTATAGTTAAATGGATTCGGCATCAGGTTATGTTTGCAAATGTTCACGAAGGAAATTGAAAGATCGTCAATATATTGAACCCTATTCAATGATCGGAGGGAAAATCGCAGTGATCACGAAAACACGAAAAACGAGACCATGACAAAAATGATGATAAAAACATCCGACCACACAAACAAACATCAAACACTGAGGTGGAGGGAAATCTGATGGAACTCATCATGATTTTCTTTCGGGAATCCAAATATCGAATAATATACCGGGTGGTCCAGTATAATCGGGAGTTTCATGACCTTGAGAATATTTTAAAATGAGGGAGAATGTTGAATAACGCTGGAGTCCAAGAATTCTGAATTCCCAATTTCTGTCTAACCACAAAAACTTCTAACCAACGGCGGAACCCTGTATATATCTCAATTGTTATAACAAGATCAACCCTGGTTACAGGAATCAACCCCTGCACGAGCGTCCGCTGCACCCTGGGCGAAGAATGCGCCATAAACAAATTCGGAATCGCCCATTGCGAGTGCCCTCCGACCTGCGAGCCCATCATGCGCCCGGTCTGCTCCAAGGAGGGCAGAACCTACCCCTCCGAGTGCGAGATGAGAAGGACGGCTTGTACGTCTCGCACCAAGATCGAAATCGCCTATGCAGGTATGGTAACAGTAGGCCCTGATAGTCGACAACTCATTATCGACATTATCATCATCATTGTCAACCGCAAATACCATTCTTCGATTAGTCCAAGGAAAATGGAAGAGTTTCAATACCAGGGAAAATGTTTCACTGTTTTTTTCAGACTTAGCTGAAGCTTTCAATACTGTGAATCATCAGATCCTACTGAAACGTTTGGGAACTATGGGAGTTGAACAAATTACCTCATAGCTATTTCAGCACTATACGGATTGTCCGGGAAACTGCATATATGAAATGTATAAGAATATATGGAAAAAATGCGGGCAGTTCGAATGAAATATTTCAACTTGCTTATTTCAAATGGGACATCCTATATAGATTCTGTTCAATGTCTTGTACCTAAGTCTAACCTTTTTCGGCATATTCTGACTTTTATGTCAGAAATGACGTTTGAACATAACTATCAATTTCTCCTATATGAAATCTTCAATTATTCTATTGGCGCTATCTATCCATTTCAGTGTACTGTGAACAAAAATAATTGAGTTTTTCTGAGGATTTTTTTTCAGAATTGTACAAACATCAGATAGTGAGAAGAACTATGTTATGCGATAGTCAATTAGAGATGAAAAAAAAATATTTTTGTTCCAATAGAGGACTAAAGGAAGATTCCGAAGAAGTCCCGAGATGAAGTCACAATGTATATCAATGTGACAGAGTTTTCCTCGAAAAAAAATCCCAGAAAAAGTTGAGGCAGTATCGCAAATGTAGATCATAGTGCAATAGTGCAATGTTCACATCTGCACTTTACATTCTGTGTGAGTTCCGTTCTGATGACTTTTCCACATCTTTCTAGCTGTTTTTGAAATGTAAAAAATGTCACATGAATGGAAGCGAGTTAAACGGTCGATTCCTCAAAGAAAATGAGGTTGCCGAAACATGGTCAAACTAGGAGTGGTCCGATTTGTGTGTTGACAAAGTTATCAACTGATTCAAAGCAAGATCATTTTTTTTCTGAAAATCTTCTCATCTATCTGAACATCGGTAATATCTGAACAGTCTTGGAGCTAATTCCAACAGAAAATGAACGAAAAAGAGGCGGAAGGAAACTCAAAGTATATTGAAGAAGCGTGAAGAAATTGAAATGGAGTATGAAGATTCAATCATTGAAATCTCTCAAGGTTTCGACACGTAGATGATGTCCGAGTTTCGGCAACTTTTGGAAATTATTATTTCGAATGAGGTTTTGGTGCAGATTTCACATCGAACCATAGAAAGAAATAACCAACTCATTGTCTCAACCTTTAAATTTTGGTAACCAGAACCTTTTCGAAGTACATTCCAGTGGAAAATGAGGAAAAAATATCACCGAAAAATACCTTCCTCTCCCGTGAAACTTCCTTTTACTGTTGGGTCAGGAACTATATTCCAACGTCATCAAATTTCACATGAAATTTTATGTGAGTGAATCTCATTTGCATTCCCATAGGAAATGAAGGAAAATGAAAACCATGTTCATTATGAATCCTTTGAAGGGAAGTAGCTCTATTTTAACGCATTACCGCATGGAAACTTCTCCCATCAATTCCACGAGAGCAGTTTGCCCCAATGGATGTTCACGTGCCATTCTGAACGACCCTGTATAAATTTTCTACTACAGATATAAAAATCAGTTGTTTAGTCAGAACTCTTTCAGATTGATACTTATGTTTGTAGTCTTATACGTACCCATCGAACGCTATTATATGTTATGCTAGCTGGAAAAATGTCATGTTGAATGACACGTACCGTTCGACCTTCACTGTTTGTCTGCTGTCGATTGTCAATTTTCAATTTCAAAATGGCTGCATCCAGGTTCACGAACTACTACTGATGTTGAATCATAGAGACCTACGGACCGATTTGTTTGTGAATTTCATTGTGTTGAACACAAATGCTGTGTGGATTCACCAATTCTCTCGAACACATTCAAGGTGGATTTGGGTGATGTAATAGTATATTGTATGCACGACGAGCACGATGTGGTACTCATTTTCCACGAGTATCGGATTGAAAACGTTCATATGAGTGTGGAATGGCATTGCTTCCAAGTTTCACACTATACTTTGTCTAAGACTAGTATATTTAATACCTACCGGAATCATTTCACAAAAGGAATAACTTGAACTCCAAATTTGATTTCATTGATGCCATAGCGACGCAGTTGTTGCTATGATGGCATTGGTAACGGATTGTACCACAATGTTATCGAATGGACAAATGTAAACAGGAAGTGGATGTATGCGCCCATTTGAGAAGGAACATGGTTGTGAATATTTTAGGGGAGTGACAAACATCTTTAGTCGACTACCTATCTGAAGATTCCGACGTAAATATGAACTTTTGACGATTTTTATTCGGTACCAATTACAGTATCAGCTCATTGCCCACTGTTTGCCATGAGGAGGTGAGCCTACCTATTATATTTGTCGGATTTTCATCACTTGGAATTATTTTATATTCCGATATCCATTGATAGTTTCGAAAAACCGATACTTTCTTGACCTAAGTGTGAACCTTGAGGCACACTAGGAATTACCTATTTTTCTCTAGATTGCACATTGTCCATGGCCTCATATCCAGGTCTATGCGTGATGTATGATGATTAATGTTCCCACATATACAAGGTGTTCTGAAAATTTACGTCCATCGGAATTGAATAGTACCATCGAAAATAATAAAAGCAGTTCAAATGAACATTTTCCTGAGTCGATCCCTCCGAGATATTAGCTGTTGAAGGTGAACTCTAGAATGAAGTTCCCATTTAACAACTGTCGATTCATTTCGATGGACAATCGAATGGTGGATCATTGATACTGAAACCTGGACCACCCGTATATCGGGGCAAATTCTCACCTTTCTCTCGGTCCCCAAGGTGTTTGCGGCGAGAAAGGGCCTTGCAGCGATCACGAGTGCCAGTTCGGGGCAGTGTGCGTGGAAAGATCTGGATCGGCACATTGCGAGTGCCCTGTGTGTCCTGCCGAATTCGAGCCCGTTTGCGGTTCCGACGGCATTTCCTACAGCAACGAGTGCAAGCTCAGGCAGGAAGCGTGCAAGCACAGAAGAGGCATCACCGTACTGTATAACGGACCATGTAGTAAGTTGACAGGTGAATTTATCTCATAGTGGCGGTGATGGGCAGGGCCGCCTGAAGGTACAAGCCATGGAGTAACAATCGCAAGGTCGCATTATCTGTCAATGGTATCATTGTACAGCTTTATAATAGTACCCATACCATTCATATGCTATTTTTGTGAAATAATGTCAATGATTTTCTGCGAAAAACAAATAAGAAAGACTAATATCAACGTACATATATGATAGTGATATATTAATTGATCAAAATCCAGTTCAAATTGAGAAACAACTCGTTAGCAGTATATCAATGACTGAATAGTTGAATATTTATGAAGAATCTACCTCCAATGTTGCTTTCAAAGATATCAGTGTGATAAAAGAGATGAGATATTCACATCCCGGGATAAGATGCGAAAACAGTAAAACTTGTGAAGAGCATAAGCCATGAGGATATGAAGTTTTGCATTCACGACAAAATTTAATCACGATGCAGCATGCTCAATTACCTACTTACAACAAAGTTTCCTAATAATTTCACCGAACTCCTGCAGTGTTGCCGCTCATGAATATATCCGCTATGAGTGAGCTACCATTAGGATTCCATTAGTTGTGTTGTATAAAATATTTTTTATAATTGGGATACGGTTATTTCACCCCATTCGTTTGTGTGTTCACCGAATTCGCATTCAGAATTTAATTGGACATGTTCAGTGTGTTTTAACGTTAGCAGTTTCATTTGATGAATAAAAAATCAGCACTGGACAAATATACACCCGAATTTGTCACACCAAGTTGTTTTTATATGAAATTCATGAGTATTCGAGAGTTTGAGTTATATAGCCACAACGTACTTTCATGATTTGTGCTATTACAATTGTCGTCATATGAACATTTGTTCGTGGGAGCTATCACATTTTGACTGTAGATTTGCAGGATATTCTGAGGTTTCAAAAATCTCTCAACATTCGAAGGGGCCGTAGCACAATGGCCAAGGTGTTTAAATCACGACCGAGCTGCAGGAACGATAGTGAGTTCGAACCCAACCACGACTGTTAGTTTTTCATCAAAATTAAATAGGTTCAGCGATTTCAATCCTGACATCGATCTGATATTGTCGATACACGGTCTCCCAAGAGTGGTTGGCGGAAAGTCCACTATAAAAACTCCTACCGCTCCTCTCAACTCGCGCAAGCTTCGGCTTATGGGACGTTGGTTGGATTCCGACGTAGAAGAAGCTATTGATAAAAAAAATCTATGAATCCCAGCTTTCGGTCTTAAGTTTTGAGGGATACTTAAGATTTGTGACAATTATAAGAAATCTTAAAATGTTCACGAGATCCTACAGATGCGCAGGATATTTCAATGACGCCATGATTCGAAGTTCTACCCGGTAACCACTTCAGAAGTAAACAATGAACAAACAGTTGATGAATGATGAATGACGTATGACGAATGACGAATGACGAATGACGAATGACGAACGACGAATGACGAATGACGAATGACGAATGACGTATGACGTATGACGTATGATGTATGACGAATGACGAATGACGACGAATGACTAATGACGTATGACGAATGACGAACGTTGAACGATGAACGATGAACGATGAACGATGAACGATGAACGATGAACGATGAACGATGAACGATGAACGATGAACGATGAACGATGAGCGATGAGCGATGAGCGATGAGCGATGAACGATGAACGATGAACGATGAACGATGAACGATGAACGATGAACGATGAACGATGAACGATGAACGATGAACGATGAACGATGAACGATGAACGATGAACGATGAACGATGAACGATGAACGATGAACGATGAACGATGAACGATGAACGATGAACGATGAACGATGAACGATGAACGATGAACGATGAACGATGAACGATGAACGATAAACATTGAACGATGAACGATAAACGTTGAACGATAAACGACGAACGATGAACGGTGGACGACGGATGACGAATGATGAATGTCCATTGCTACACTATTTGTTGCTCGGTGAATGAATGTTGAGTAATAAATGATGTGTTGAATAACACTCAGTGAAATGGTCAATGGATTCGCGATGAATTCCGATTAGGCAGAATTGCTTTGAAATTGCTAGAGGAGTTGCTTCGGAAACTAAAGAGATGAGTAACAATAGCGCTGACAATACTCCAGGACAGGTTGAATTTGCGCCTAATGAATCATGAGGAGCTCCTGTGATTGGAGTAGTGTACGATACACTGAAGATGACACGAATATGTGAAGCAAAAACCAAGTTATTGAAGACAAATCAAATCCCCACCACATAGAATGATATATCTCATATATATTGAATGATATATCTCATATATATTATAATTGCTGGAGAATCGACATCCAGAACTGAGCGGTACTCGTTTCCTGATAGCGTTTCCCGCTTAACTGAATTGTATAAAACTTTCCCTTATAGAGCTCTCTTCAGTTGATAGTTTCATTACTGAAATGACCTGATGAAAATTTAACACGATACAATAATTTGCAGATGGTTGCGAGAACAAAAAATGTGACTTTTATTCAACCTGCGAAAGTGATGGAGCTACAGAGGGGAAATGTGTCTGTCCCCAGTCATGCACAGATGTTAAAGTAAGTAGAATATTCAGAAGGTAATCAATTAATGAAACGGTTCAACAGCTCCAGAAGTATACATTTCCATCATGGATTGTATTTCCTGGGAATTGTTGAAATGCTAGCAAGTAGTTCGTAGTAGTAATAGCACACTGTATCTTCATTCTCGGTCGTACGGTCTTCAGTTTCCAAAGTATATCCTTGATTTCTCAAAACACTAGCAAGCCTTGGTACATGAATGAATATTCCATATCCTTGTAGAGAGAAGACCCAGAACACTTGTAAATAATCATGATCATTATCTTGTCTCGTTTCAATGGATTTCCTATAGCTAGATAATTCCTCCGCGAAACAATATTAGGTAGTATGGAGTAGGAAGACATATCAAGGAGTGATAACAAATGAAACATCTTGTTCACTGTTCCTTTAGCTGCCAAGCCTGAATCGGTTACGATCCTTCAGGCGCTGGACCAAAAACTCAAAAAAAGAGATCAATGATGATACTTTTCATCATAAGCCGATTATTTTCATTTACGTGTTTTCTCGAGAACTACTGCATTGAATTCCAAAAAAAGGAAGCGTTGGTAAAAGATTTCGATTACCTTCAAACAATGATGGTTTGTGGGAAACTCTGAATTATATTATCATTTTCCGGTCGCAATTGATGGAATTCAGCGGCAATACTTCTCATTCATTGAAACAAGGGCTCTTTCTGATGAAAAACCAAATTCCCCATCCGTATTTTTATCACGTATGAATTTATTGATACCCCTATCTATATTCTATGCTCGTATGATATTACTGCATGGTGCAAAGATGGTACTTAAACACATTTGTTCCCTTTAGCTCGACAATGGCACGGTATGCGGCACAGATGGAGTCACTTACGCGAACGAATGCGAACTTCACATCGCCTCCTGCAAAACAAAACAGTTCGTCATATTGGCATACAAAGGAAATTGCGGTAAGAAAATCATCAATCCGACGATGACATTTCATTCCCGGCACTTCAATAGCCCCATTAATACACGCTTTTCATGTGTTTTCGTCTATCGACAGGTCAAACATGGCTGTGACTCTCGCTACCCGAGATCTAAAAATAGTACTCATTCACGCTGCAAAATCATTTGAATGATCAAATATTGAAATGACCATCAATAGATATTTAACTAAGTAAATGAGCGCAAACTATGGGATGGTTAGAAATAATTGCATGATAGGTATCTGTAGGATCTGCTAATATTGTTTATCATTGGTACAACTGCTGAAAAGTTCGGACGAAATAAATATCAGGAAGAGTGGAAGTATCTCCTGCATTCATCGAAATTCCAGGATAACCAGAACAAGAAGAGCTACTTCATTTCATTATTCGAATCACTTCTCACTTGATCACAGGAGAATCGAAAAAATTCACAAAAAAAAATCACAACCTCACCATCTTAGTTCACCATTTCCATGCTTCACCAACAGCAGCCTACTATAATGTTGTTTGCATGAATATGTTACCAAATAAAATTTATTTCCAGGTAGTTTTGGCATGAATTTTGCATTCCAATAGCCCGCGAGCTTGAATTAAAATTCCATATTTCTCTTCTAACAAGAAAAAATCCAGAAATTATAATCTGGATTTTCTCATAAGAGTTTTTTTTTTGTACAGTGTTGTACTTTCATATATATATATATATATATATATATATAGATTATTCTGAAGATTATTTGTAGATACAATCTTTCGTTCATTTGCTTTCTGAAGACTCATCATGTATTTGTATTGAATATTCATATCTTTTGATATAACTAGACGAATCTAATATCATAAATCTCTCATAAGTACATGTAAAAGGTTACATCTTATTAAATCACAGAGAAAATCCTGAAATTGCCGCTCATATATCTCAAATTTCCCTACGATATTCACTTCCCCGAAATCAAACATCCAGATACATCAATTTTCCCGAAAGCAAGGCATCGTACGAGCTGGAAGTCTTGTTTTCTGATGCATAAAATATGTTAGCGAATATACAGAGCCAAGAAAGTCAAATTTTCCGTAAGTGTATTGACACGTCAAACACTTCCGAAGGAGCAGAGTGCAAATATGGCACTATATTTCCGCCTGTACAAAATATCGCACGACATTTCTCCATTTCACTCGCCGGAGCTTGTCAGAAACCATAATCGTAATTGCTCCTGAATTACCTTTGGAAAGCAAATCAATAAAGCATATGGAATATATCGAGAAGAGAGAAATGTTATATTCAATTCCTATTTCGTATTGTGGGATTAGAGAAATCCTTCTTACGCTATATTTTCATCCAATTCGGTCAAATTAAATTGCTACTCAGAACAGATAATGCAATATCTGACTCCTGAACTTACTGATATGGAGTTCCTCACGGCTCGGTCTTGGGGCCTCAATGATTCTTATATGGTATATGCCACGAACTGTTTTTTTTTTTTCGGTATACAATCTGAAATTTCGTAGGTTCATCACAATTATTAGGTTCCCGAACTCATACATATACAGAGAGTTCATGCAGGCCGCTTCTGTACACTTAGGAAAAATGTTGAACCAAATCGCTCAGTTGCTTAGTTAGTATTTTCTCATTACTAGTAATTAGGAATATATGAAATTTCATCAACAATAACATATCCTTATTTCCTACAGATAACTCAGCAATTTGATCATCATTATTTATCAACGATACAAATATCATCAATTTCAGAAGTAGTACAGTGGTTTTCATTTGAATAGTTGAAGTTCATTGATGGGTTAACAATGTCTCATTCTTGGATCACTACTCTGACATTCATCAAGAATTGCCCATTATCATGCACAGCGAAAACTTTTCAGTCACAAAGAGCCGTTTCAGTTAAAATGGACATTGAGATGGACAGTACATATCCTCTATGGAAGAAATGGTGAACCTTGTAAACAAAAATTAGCGACCGAGCATTCTTACCTATCCACTCATCACAGATATCATTTTGAACAATCAAATCACGGTCTTTCGTGCCAATCCGAACCTCTGTGTTTTCGGTAATGATCTAAACGATTAAAAATATTACAGAAAACACGTACTTCTGATGCTTCACGAATGAGAAAATAATCATTTGTTTCCAGACCTATGCCTAGGAGTCGACTGCAAATACGGTGCCAAATGTGAGGCTGGAGACTGTGTTTGTCCCACAAACTGTGAATCCGCTGGAAATGAGCCGGTTTGCGCGTCAAACATGCTAACATATCAGAATGAATGCGAACTACAGAAGGCAAAGTGCTCACCACAGTCTCTCTCTTTGAGTGTCATCTTCTATGGGGAATGCCGAGAGAGGTTCCCAGTCGGTGGTGTTCTTAACAGTAAGTTTGAGCTCCAACTTGATGTAGATTTGTTTTGTTATAACCGTATGCTCGTTCAGCGACTAATGAATCTCGTTAACAAGGAGAGCGCTTGCGATACTGAAATAGTTACAGAAACAGGGTCGTCATTCAGAATCCTTCTATTATTCATCATTACTGAAGACCACGCAATCGATATTGAGCTCTGATGATTCGAGATTATTCAAAGTATCAACTTCTCTCCCAGCGACCCTGCCTACAATAACGCTCCAAACTAACTCCGCGACGAATCAAGATCTTGATGGTCAGCCTGACAATTCTATCAATGACCCAGTGAATTCGGAAAGAGAAGCCTGCAAAGATATCCACTGCGACTTCGATGCCACCTGCGAGTTAGGTCCTGACAACTTTCCTCGGTGCACCTGTCAGTTCGACTGTGCCAGCGCAGAGTTGAAATCCGTTTGCGCGTCTGATCTGAGACTATATTCCTCGCTTTGTGCCATGAAGATGGAGGCATGCCAGCGACAGGAGGAGCTGCGGTTGAGACCATTAGATCTATGCCAAGGTTTGTTTGAACTCAAAGTACAATTACGCTCTTCTGAGAGCTTTCAACCATACACAAAGTGGCCACGACTAGATGTAATATTTTCGAGATGTGGTTAGAGCCTTCACTAATTATCGATGGGTGTTCGGGCTTGATGACATGGCTCACCACCCTTTGGAACTTGATGGAGCTATTCAAATTATATTACGCCTTGAGAGGCCCGCATTCTCTTACTCCATTTCCAGAATATTCATCTTCCAGTAAGAATTAGAAGCTATAATTTCAAGTGATCTTCCTGTCTGGAACCGATGTCCTTCTAGATCCAAATGAATATCAGGTGGTCAACTGAAATATCCACAATCTCCATTCACAAGTTGGGATGACAGGATCTTGGTTCTTTTCTCACGTTGAAACGACGACAGTTGCCAAATCGGCATCCAAACAGAATATCTCCATAGATTTGTTTGCCTGGTGCT
Source organism: Gastrophysa polygoni (assembly GCA_963576655.1). Lineage (NCBI taxonomy): Eukaryota > Metazoa > Arthropoda > Insecta > Coleoptera > Chrysomelidae > Gastrophysa > Gastrophysa polygoni. The sequence goes on from OY755085.1 coordinate 7,375,040, forward strand.
TAACATGTTTTTTCATCATGAGTATCATTGCGTAATCAACTATTAATTTTTATCTCTATTTCTGTTGGATGAATAAAGACGTTTTATTATTATCATTATACAGTATGAGAGCTCTGAAGTTCATAGGCCAGACAACTTCGATTCAATTGAGAATCCATTTCTTTGAGCCCTTCTAATTCTTCCGCATTTATTGGAAGGTCGTCCTACGTTCTGGATGAGGTTTAAGAAAATTATTATTTCCATACCTCAATCTCCTGAACCAATGTTTGGGGGAATGAGAGCAGTCTTAGTTCGCTACTAGAAATATCCATGATTTGCTAAAGCTTCACTCAAGGAACAGATTGACATCTGACCTGTGGCCAACTATCGATCTATGTTATATACTGCTCCAATGAATTCTAGATGATTCTATAACTTCTAGAAACTGGCAAAAAAGTAGCGGGTTGATTGCCGACTTTTTCCCACAATAATTCAGTGCATATGGCGATAGTTTGTGTATGGTATGCGTTGGTGGTAATGAATCATTGATATAACTAATCACTAACAGGTATGGAGGTGAAACCGTGCAAGGGAGAAAAACCATTAACTGATCCACTAACCGCGAGAGAACTAGACTGTGGTAACGGTCCTTTCAGACAAGACTGCCCTTCTGGAAGTTATTGTCATCAGACTGCTAGGTTCTCTAGATGCTGTCTGAAAGGTAATGACTACAGAATTTCTCATCCAATGCACTAGAGTTAGAATTTGCTTTTGTCGAGATAACGATACATGACAGATCTTCAATTTTTTTTGTTTTGATACTCAGATCAAAATTTCATCGAGAAGAAAGGATGCGAGGACAGTTGGTATGGCTGCTGTCCAGACGGTCGAAATTCGGCACAGGGCCCGAATCACGCTGGATGTCCCTCGCTTTGCGGTTGCAATAAACTCGGATCATACTCCGAATTGTGCGATCCCGAAACGCAACAATGCAGATGTAGGCCAGGTGTGGGTGGTCCTAAATGTGATCGATGCGAACCTGGATACTGGGGTCTGCCGAAAATTTCATCGGGATACAGCGGCTGCATACGTAAGACTTCAAAATTTCGTATAACATAATTCCCTGAGCGCATTGACAGGTTTCCTCTAGGTAAATCACAGCTCTATTTCAGCTAATCATATCATTGTTGGGAGCTCATTCAATGGCTAATTCCGTTCGATGCTGAACTGTAAGGGATATGAATCATACTGATTTCCCAATTAATAACGAATAATCACCTCATACGAATACTGTGTATCAGTGGAATTACTCAAGCTGATTCACCAACATTCGAGAACAAATTACTGCAACTATCTCAGAGACATAAAATAGTCCGAATCGAAGAAATGAAATATTCAATTCTCCATCAAGAAATTTTCAGATTATTTCAGTTGAATCACTTGCCGATCGAAATGTTAGAAGTGAAAGTAGAACGTTCCGAAGTATCATAAATGGATCAATAACTGTGATTCTGTGAGTTCACGAAAATATGAGATGATTTTCATCCAATGATTAGTTCGACTTCCATCCATAAGTTCGACAACCTGTAATAAATAACAATGTCTCTTTCCAAATACCTCAAACTTTATAACTCCAACTTCAGCTTGCGGATGCTCTGCCTTTGGATCAGTAAGAGACGATTGTGAACAGATGACAGGACGCTGCGTATGTAGATCAGGCGTACAAGGCCAAAAATGTACAATTTGTACAGATCACAATAAAATTCTAGGACCCAACGGATGTGTTGCAGGTGAGCAAATTTTGATGAATTTTGTCTGAGCTTTCGCATAACTTTCATGATATTCAGCAGTTGATTTGGCGAGGTCTCCACCTACTTCTTGCAAGGATATGACCTGCTATTTCGGAGCCAAATGTATCGAACGGGATGGATTTGCCATTTGTGAGTGCCACAAAGAATGCACTGACGAGAACGATGCTCAAGTATGTTTTCAAGATTCCAATATTTCAACTCACAATAACTAAAATACCGGTTTCTGATTTGCTTTTGGTAACGTCTGTTACGTATCTCGCCGCGACATTCACGTAACAACAAATTCGTAGTTAACCTCCACAATTGCTGGTATGTCTGTACGTTTTCACATTTCCTTATCTCATTGTATTTTTCCCATCCACAATGCGATGAGTTTTTCTGAGTTTTCTTTTCCAGATTACCCCTCACGAAGAAAAGAAAATATAAGCACACGTTATCTCTAGCGTATCCTGTTTCCTCATGAAACGAAACATGAAATGGAGAGTGGGATCCAATTACAATATGCATGTGTGAGATCACGATCAAAATTGAAGTTTATGTCTCGTAAAACTAAATTTGCTCTATACTCTTTTTCATTCGGTATTCTTTCCATATCCTGGAGGAAGTTCTCATTCAATTTATGAATAGTCCAAGCGAGTCATTGCTCTGTCACTGGAATGGTATAGCATTTCCACGTGAAATAATTCTCACCGGAAGCGAAACAGAGGCCTCTCCGAGGAATATTTGTTTGAAACGTCTCTCAGATAGGTCAATTTCATTTTCTCCTGCCGCATTTTCCTACCCATACAGGAATATACACGGTGATCCGCATTCAAGTTCGAATAGAGTTGTTAGGGTTGTAAGTTTCATTGCCAGATTGCGATACATGCATATACGAATCACCTCAATGAGTACGGTCTATCGGTTGTATTGGAAGAGCCATTTTCCGGAGTGTTTTCAGGGTATCTGGATCGTTGGGCACACACCCTCCTTAGATCGTGAAATTCTGTCGAATCATGATGACGCAAATTGCTCCTCCATCAATCTCTGAAAACTTATTTCGCACTCATCATTTTGATTTGTATCACATATTCCGATAGATTTTCACTTTCTTGTATAGGTCCGTTCAGCCTATGAGATTACCTCGAATCTCTTGCCAACTTCCCTTCCTTGGTTCTTGTTTTAGATCTGTATGGTTTTTTAACAAACTGGGTACGACATAGTAGATGATGATTATATAAAAATAACGTATCAACTTAGTTCGAAGAATGCATGATCTTTGGTAACCTCTAACAATTTGTGTCATTTTCATTGAGATTCGAGTATACCTACTAATTTATTCTCGTTTCGTACAAATATGATCACCTTTCAATTTTCGCAGGTTGTCTGTGGTAGCGACGGTCAAACATACAATTCCCCTTGTGAACTGAGACTGTTGGCCTGCAGATTACAAAAAGATATCGTTGTACAAGGGTTTGGAGATTGCAAAGGTAAGTATTCCTTGATTGTATAATTATATCTATTTTATCGCTAATAGTTGATCGAAAGGAATCGTAAGAAACGTAGATCGTCTATGCTAGTGAAATTATTTCTGCTCCAAATGTATTCCTTAGAAGAAAGTGCTCGAGCTCGATATTTTGGAATTTTCAAGAGGTTCTATTCATGTCTCACTCCAACGGTCGACATTCCTCTAGATTTCATTAGCAGAGTGCATAATAATGATAAGATAATTCTTTGTTACTGTCATTTGTAGATTCGTCCGTATCAATCGTCATTCAATTCTGTTCTCTACGTCCTCAAGATAGATTCAATAAAAAGAGAATCTTTATGGGTGTATCCTGATATACAATAAATAATGTCAATGAATATGAATAGTATATCGAAAGTGATGGGTGAAAATTAACATTCCTTTTATATGACGATCAGATACAGAGCGGTGGCTGCAATTGGAACTTCATCATTGGCATCTCGTGAACCGTAACAGATACAGGCTCGGTTAGATCATGGGAATGTTGCGTAATGTTTTACGGAACATAATTCATTCCATGAAAACTCTTCATTTTTCTCACGTTACTTAATGGAATCAGTGAATGACACTAATGACCTATAATCTACTTGTCTTTCCATACAATATGGCTTTTTTCAATTTGGAATACGATACGTTCAATCTACCGATAACCATCATTGATTATTTTTTGAAAACGAAGAGCTGGATTTTGCATTGATATTCATGTTACATTCGAACACCCCACAAGCGTTAACTCAAAATCTTGAATTTTGAACGTTTCGTTGCAAAAATTTACAGTTTCTGTAGATATCATTCAGTACTATAGTTAAGAAATGCCTATCAGCATCAAAACACCGGCAAGATTCTGATAGAACCCGTTAACCTTCCCTTTTTCAATCACCATGGCGAAAAGAACTCCTCGAAACAAAGAGAAACTGTCAATCGAAACGTTCGATGACTGACAAAAATCAAAATTTGTCTGAATTGTAACAAGAAATGAAATAAAAATTTCAGGACCGTATCTGAATGTGAGAATGCATTTTTGTAGAGAAGGATAATAGGCCACGATGAAGCGTAATTCATTTTGATAAATTCATACAAATAACGTTTATGAAAATAAAAAAAAAGTTACGTTTTCCCGGATATCTCCGAAGGTATTCGGAATCTTGTTCGGTGATAAATTGGGCAACATTGCCATTATCAAACCATCCGTGCGTATCCCACGCTTTCCGATGGTGATGAGACTCGGATTTCAGACACCCTGTGTGCTTGAATCGCAGATGAGAATGTATCAGCAAACAGGCGCTATTCCGTTCCGTCTCTCAAAAAATACGGAGTGACCCTCGAACCACGAACTATGCCACCCTCTGAATATGAAACTATGCCACAGATGACCCTTTACCGAGCACGGACTGGCCGTCCCGCCGTTACACGCCCCTGGAATTCACGCAACCTGACGAATCGAACTCGCCTCTCTCCAAATCTACGAGGCATCTCATGGTTCCCGACCCGCGATACTACTACGAGAGGAGCGGCGACAGGAGAGTGTCCTATCCAGCGGACTACGCTACGAAGGACTCGGAGTTCGGCGATCAAGGTTCTGGGTCGAATATCGTTTATCGTAATCGTGGTGAGACCATCCACTAGTAATGAAACACTAACAATACTGATATAGATATAGAAGTCAATGGAGATAGATGAGATTGTTACAATAAATCGAAATCATTCGAAATTCAATCCCGTTTATATTTGTCGTCCTGACGATGATTACATCCTTTAGTTAGTAACCTACTTCGAGTGTCCAAGGTGACTGGGTTCACGGAACTAGTGACTATATCATCATTTCCTCCTGTCTCAACTATTTCATCATGCGAGCTATGAGAAAGTTCAACTAGAAAAATTGTAGAAGAGTCGAAAATCAATTCAGATATAGAGTGACCTGTTTGAGGTAACGTTGATGCCTGCCCATAACATTACAAGTGCCCATATGAGTGAGTTTACCAAAAATAAACGTCAAACGATGATCGAGTAAATACCTCTTTCATTTGAAGCTCACCTGTATCTGCTATATTCATTCCATCATAAGGACCAAAGAATAAATGCCATACATGACTGTATGGCCGTGATTCGGTTTTGGTGCCACTGGAAGTTAGTGACAACCGGCTGGCATAATTCCATTGTGATAATCGTCAAACATGTTGTTTCAAATAATATCCGCTAACCATATACTAATATCGAAAGTCGACGAGACATGGAATTGTTACAATTGTTCGAGTTCATATGTAATTCCATTGAGTTTATTTTATGTGTTCCGAGAATAGGAGAATCCTTATCATAACCAAATTGAAGAAAGATGATTCAGTGGTAGATGAATGCAATTGTCGAATGACAAATTCACATTTCCTTGAAATTACCCAGATTGCTCTGAAATTTTGCAGGCACTTTCTCACTGCCATGCTCACTTAAGCCGAAATTGATATCAATCAGACCATACTCAATTCTTAGGTGAATCACCATGTGTTAAACTTCGGAATTTTCATTCCCGACGATTTTTCTCGTCATTCTTCGCACTCGATAGCTTGCATTCATATTCATCATCAATGAATTGGTAGTTCGCTATCGAAAAAGGCCTGAGAGAAATCCTACTATGATCAAATGACCCAAATAGCAGACTGTTATAGAAACAAACTGATTTTATGATTCTCGATACAGAAACAATCTGATTTCCTGCTGAATTAACTTCGAAGATAAAGTATGTGATATCTGCCTACAAGGAATCTATTGTGCAAGCATTTCATTATCAGCGACGAAATATTGAAAGAATCACAGCTAACGGCAGGTCCTTTCATTTGTCTTCTTTTTTAATTAAAAAGTGATGCTGCCGTTTTTGTAGCAGCTTCTTTATTTTCAGTTCAGCGGGTTTGGTGTTGAATTTATCAGATCCAAAGTCCACCGAAGTTTCTATAAAGTTTATTTCTTTCCTATCTCTTGCAGTTATACTGAAAGAATCTACCAAAAAAATCACTCAACCGAAGGATTCCTGAAATAGTTCGGAAGTTTCACAAAAATGAATAATATTCCATACAGAAATAAGATGGCAATATCAGAAAAAGATTTTCCTAGAATGAAGCGACATAGATTCTCACACGTCAATTTCAGGAGGCATTCCAGAAGGAGCATCAATTACATCAGCATGGTTTCTATCGTAGACGGTAGATTCGTGGTAATTTGTCTCCTTTTCAGGTATCTGGAGGTGCCAACACTTTTGCATTCTGCAGTTCTTCAAAAAAGTTTCAATCTTGAGAATCGCCGAAAAAGATATATTTATGAATCATGTCACAACAAAAAAACATAGCACAGTCTCGAAACAAAAGATTCAAATTAGAATTTCAAATGTCTGAATGAGTCCTCTCTCACGATGGCATCACAAAATGTTGAGGAATCCGATACACATCAGCTCCACCATCCGTTCGGCCTGAAAATACTTTGCAGAGTGGCTCAAAGGGTTCATTTCCTTAGTTTATCCAAACCTGATACTACAACGGTTAAGTTGTTTAGAATAATAATTGCACATAAAAATAATCATTTCAGTATATCTGGCGAATGAATTGCATATCGTCGGAATGAATGCTAAGGAATATATTTCCTAGAAATGTTTTATGCATGGGTATGGCAAACTTCACTGTACTTTTTCGCCTTATCACAGGAAATTATGAGAACGAGATCCATAAATAATCATAACCTCATTTACAAATTGATTACGTGCATAAGGGAATTCATAAAATATGCATCAAGCTTCCTGAACTACTACGGAAAACAACAAAGAGTCTCTGGAAAGTTTCATGAATGGCGACTTAGTTGTGCGCCTTTTTGACAAGAATGAAAAGCTAGAAGTAGAACTCGCCGTTTCATTCGGTTGTATGTATACCTTTATAAGAAGACGTTGATCAAGGCTTCTTGGAGTTAAGTTTTGAGACAAATACAAGATATATACCCAAACCGACTCAACAATACTCAGAAATGCTTGAATACATATTTCGGCAACTTATTTGCCTCCTTCAGTATGACCCGAAGAGTAGAAATGATCTGCTGTTGTAGTTGTAGTAGTTGTAGATTTCTAAATGAAAAATCGAAAGAGTAGACGAAATATAGTGATATCGTCTTGAGGCAGCTACAGCCATTCAATGCGGTCTGCATTATGATAGCATAAGATTCTCAAATTAAGACTGACATGTTACAATTCACGTACGCATGCTCTCCTTCTTGATATTGCTGAGAATCGGTTAGTGATGAGGAAAATATAACTGCAATCATTGGAGGAAATATTATCAACGCCTTCCTGAGCAACAAAAAATTACTGCCTCTGTGATCGTGACAACGTTGTCAATGTTCTGTGCATCTAAATCGGGACATCTTTCATTTATACAGGCGTATTAGCCAAGTCACAATAATTGATCCAGATGTTGCCTCCAAACCTGATTTATGGAATTAAAGCCGTCGTTAATGGAATCTTCTATTTCCATTGATTGGATTCCTGCGGCATCCTAGTGAAAATCTCAATTCACTGAGATAAATTTGAATCATGAAAAAGCAAGCAATACCAAAGAAATATCTCATGGAAAAAGCGTCAACGAATGAAAAAAATTATCGTCAACGTGGAGTAAATTCATCGGCAATCGAACTGAACCATCGTGGAAAAAATTGCTTCCAGCCTCCACTTATCTAGCAGCAATTTCGCACAATAAAAATCATATTCCCTTAGGTGGTGATTTCGCTCCAGCATTTCGTCCTACTCCGGCCACTGTACGTGTAGTCACTGCCTTATTAGGCGATTTATGCTCTGACAACTCAGACTGCGTAATTCCGTACAGTCACTGTGACAAAGACGCCTGTTCCTGCCTGCCTGATCATTTCGAATCTCCTGATCGGCAGAAATGTATAGGTAAGTAAAAAAATTCTTAATATAAATATTTCCTTTAAATTCTCATTGTTCTAAGAACTTGTTTCCAGACAGGCAAGAAACTGATATTGAGGAGATCCTCATCAAATTTCCTTGTGAATTGAGTAAGAATTCCTCTCTTTCCATTGTCAGGTGAAGATTATCCGTACATGACAATCGAGAACTGTGAGGAACTTCTGATTTTACACCTGAAGATATGTAGATCCATGTTTCATTTGGATCTCGCTTTCTATGATCTAGCCACTGAAACATTTTTAGAGCTTCACCTTTTTACTTAAATTTATCAGCTCAAGCAGCGATTCGTGCATAAACCTTGAGGTTTCATGTTCCTCTCACGGTCTCATATAGTCCATGAATATCCTGATAAAAACGGAAGCGCTGGAGTGAAGCATTTATTTCAATCTTGCTCAATCATATCTCTCGATGAGTAATAACATCATCTTGCCTACTATTGATTGAGATCAATTGTTTTGACATGTTTTGATCCGAAAGTACTATGCGTCAATGTATGACAAACATTCTGTGAGAGATATGTGATAAATGATTCACTTCGACAGATTCAATAAAAATTACAAGAATACTTATTCGAGAGAGCTTTGTGATCACGGATCTATCACCTATCTTGGCCCCTCAAGTGGGTTTACAAATTTGTGTTCCAAGATTTCTTCAAGGAAACGAGTAATCGACCTCTATAAAACCTCATTCAGGTGTTCCCGATAAATCTCCATACTTCAGAATCTTTGATATAAACATAGGTAATATTGGCATAGACATCGAATATACCTTGAGGGCTTCAGTACGGGTTTTCCATTAGGACAACTGATATAGGTATTCGTTGTATGACGTACCTAATTATAACTTCTTGAACCTGGTCTTGCCTTATCTGTTGGTTCTTTATCCTCATACCTATCGCAGATCGAAAATGTATGTTGAAGTGAACATATCAGTCAGTGTGCGCTCCCTGTAGAACAACAGTCTGCACGTTACCTCGTGATTAATGACTGGTAGCAAAATGCGTCGACTTTTTGAGCGCTTTGAACAGACTTGTTAGGACATCTATGGACGATGGTCATACCTTTGAAGTGGCTACTTTATTTTTATGCGGAGCACGAGCAGTGTCCACTCGATCAAAATAGCAGCTGGAAAAGTTCCTGCCTTAATGGAGTTTCAGCCACTTCGATTCCATCCACTTTCTCTGTTGCTCGAAGAAATTTATCTTGGGAATCACTAAGCAATCTGTTCTGACCTATTTCAACGGCAATCATCGCTATTCCAAAGCAGGGGTGACAAATGAAACAAATTAAATCTCGAGTCCTTTTCCATTTTTTTGTTCAATACTCGAAAGGAAATTCCGAATGCTTTCAAGCGGATATTACAAATCGAATTTGATTGAGTAGTCGAACTAACAATTCCGCGAACTTCCAATATAAACTTCTTGATTAGTCTCGCTCAATACAAAATCTGCAATGGAGAAATCAGCTAATAAAAGAAGTAGCTTGAGCTTCGGTCCCAACGCTCTTACAAAATTGGCAATTCGACTAAATTAATCGTTCTCTTATATGAAGAGGCAGAGAGAGACAAATCAGATTTCACTAAGAAATTCATTCGATTTATCGGAGCGTTGATTAAACCTTTTGCACTTTTGCCTCAGGAAAAAGCTTCACTCCCACCTAATACGAGGCAACATTTCACACTGCTGTATCCTTCGACTAGGTGGATTATGATGCATTCCTCTTCACTTTCAGTTGATATTCTGCTGATATTGTTTCCCTTCATGATTATGTTGCATCTAAATATTTATCGGTACAACTTTCCTTGGAGTATTTCCGAAATTTCTGTGTATCCTATTCAATCAAGAGGAGTGTTCAGATACATTGAATGATTGCCATAGAGTGGTAATAAATTCATGAAATCAAATCGTTGCTATGATTCATGAATAACAATATTGCTTGCCTACTCGGAAAAATATAACACCTCATGCCTCATAGCGTTCAAGTATTCCATCTAGTAGTATACATCGATTTTAGCTAGCCAGTATCGTTCACACATAAAGTATCCGACCCTGCTTCAAGTATATCAAGATTGCTGTATGATCTTTGAGTATCCGAATTGTAAAAGCCTACCACATTGCTTCCAGCATCGTCAGACCCTACAGATGAATATCGCGCTTGTAGCAGCTCCCCTTGCCAACATGCTAGCACCTGCGTAGACCTACCATCAGCAACATTCACCTGTATCTGCAGCGAAAACTATACAGGTGAGTAACGTGCTCTCGGAAATGTGTCACATTGTGTGACTTCCAAATCACTGCTCGGATTCCTGAGGGCACATTTCAGAAAATCAAGACAATATTGAACAATGAAATACAATTTCTGGATTACTCAGAGAGGCACTTGAATGAAAAGTACTTCAGTATATCTAGATACCACTCACGGAACCAACAATCAAGAATGTCTCTTGGTACTTGCATAAGGTTCAACATTTTTTCATGTCTTGGAATAAAATTGTAATAGTTATAAGTTGCAGTTGAAGAATGGATTGAAATCAACATAAATAGAGATTGTATAATCATAATATAATGTGGAAAATTCTCTTTCGTGACAATAGAACCTTATATACCCGAATGTGGTTCTAACAGTAGTTCAACATTTCTGTCCGACTCCTGAGTTTGAGATCATTTGTCCTAAATTTGGCGCAACAGTTGCTCCGATCTCTAAATTGTCTTATCCTAATGATATAGTCTGTCATCGAAACGCCCTCGAAAAAATCCTTGAGCCAAATCATCGCTTCAAATCTCAATTCGGTGATTGATTTCATAGGTTGGCTCACGGAAGAAGTCTGGTGACGAATGGGAGAGGAAATCGTGAAAAATTTCTAGAATAGCATTACACCTAGGCGTGCAGTATACTCATCTGAAAAAAAATTCAGTCAGTAATAATAAGGATATATTTCGAATATGATATGAAAAGGAACAGTTCGTCGATATTACAAAAAGTTCTTTGACAGAATTGAAACGTCACACATCACAAATTCATACAATAATCTAGGAACATCAACTCTTCCATGAATGCCACCGTTTTAAATTCCATGACTTCAATCCTTTCGAGTCTGAAGGAGCCAATCGATCGGTTTTTGCGGATAACCTTCCACATGTGATGCAAGATATGACTGACTGCACTACTTGAAGTTCTAGCTAACACTGGATGGTTTCAAGTAGACATTAAGGACCACAGCTTCCATATAGTGCTCTATAACATTCTTCCCGCTGGACTACTTACGCAAGCCAATCTCTACATGGTGTCCGAAATGAGATTTTCTATCCCTCTTTAAAAAAAAAAAATCAAACGAAAATGTTATTATCATAAATTCCTCCATTCTGAGTGACTGGTATTCTATGAGCAGGTATCACCTCAAGTATCAAGTTAATTTCGAATGGCTCTCGCAATTCCAAGTAAAATTTGTGGATATCTTGTGAAACAGTTAATTTCTGAAATGTTAATGAAATGATTGGGTCATTGAAGTTTCTGATATTTATTCTTTCCAATGACTTCCTTTCATATCTCAATAATCTGGTCCAACACACAGTATGAATGAGTTCAGTGGAGGAAAATATCAGTTCAGTGGTAATCGAGTAGTTTTTCTCATGAAATAAACAAGCTGATTTGGTATTCATTCGATGTTCATTTTTGTTTTGCTGCAGGTCTCCTCTGCAATACAGAAATCCGTGCAGCTCAGTACGATATCCCAGCGTTCCACGGCAGATCCTACGCGAGGCTGAAACCACTGAAAGCCTACCATAAACTGAGCGTCGAGTTAGAGTTCAAGGCCAAAGCTGAAGACGGGATCCTCCTCTACGACCAGCAGAAAGCAGATGGACTCGGCGATTTCGTGTCACTCGCTATAGTAAAAGGTTTCGTGGAGTTCAAGTATAACTTGGGCAATGGACCTGTTGTCATAAGGTCCACGGAGAAAATCCAGCTCGGCAAGTGGCACCAGGTCGTCTTGAAAAGGTACCACAAGGATGGGATTCTGAAGCTGGACGATGGAGAAGACATCGCTGGTCAAGCGGTAGGAAGTCTCAAAGCTCTAGACCTTCTCGAGGATACTTTCATTGGATTTGTGCCGAATAACATTCCTCGGTGAGTCTCAATTTGAGAGACCTCTAGTGTATCATTGAAATTATCGGAACTCCATGAATGGGTGGAAACGACGTTTCACAAAATGTCATTCGAATGTCTTTTGACTCGGGAATTCGAAATTCAAGTAGAAACTAAACCAAAAGAAACGATTTTTTCATTGGATTTCAGTAAGATTTGAGAATGTTTCAGTTTGCCACAAAATGAGGTGGACAGAAATATATATATATATTTTTAATTCTGTCGAAATGGGATCACTGTCGACTGTCGAATAGGGAATAGTCCTTCCTGGATATCAGAATCGAAGTGTATCCTGATACAAGACAGGATATATCTTCATGAGTTAACACGATATCTATGAAGAGAACTAAATATGGCATAATTCTGAAAATTGGCAGTGATGTTAGAGAGAACATTGAGAATCCAACTGAAAAATTTTCGTTAATATGAACCTTCTGTTCTATCCGGAAATGACGTAATCTCTGTTATATTCAATAGGACACCCAGTGTTTCACCTTGAATGAAACGTTTTTTAGTTCATTTTTTTTCTTGAGTTTTTGAGTTATTCGAGATTATCTAGAAAAATGACAAATGCAGCCTATCGAACATTTGCCATTTTCATGTGAAAAACATGAGTATTCGATGTTGAACGGATCACTCATAATTAGAACAACCACTGAATAATTTACAGGGTGCGCAGAAAAGTATATCCAGAAAGGGTGTACGAAACGTTCAAAATCTCAGTTTCCCAAATGGAAACCCAATTTTTTATCCATGATTCAATTCCATCATGAAAGTGAGCCCTAGTTCTAATTCACTCGCCTCTACCCAAAACGCATGATTTCGGGGATATTCCATGCTCAATTCTGTATATGAACAGCTTAAATTTTGATTATTCTAGTAGGCTGGGCGTTATAGGGGATTATAGGAGGTCCTCATGATTCCAAGAGTGGCTTAGAGATACAAGAACTCATTAGTATTATTCTTCCAATGAAAACATTTCTCTCGAAAATTCGAAGTATGGTGCATTTCAAAACCTCTGGCATCAATGAGACTGTCCCAGGCAAGATTTCTATACTATTTACGAGTCTCTGTCCGCTATTTTTCTGATTATATGAGATATCATCGACCACAAAATCGATCAACAAAAAAATATATTTTCACTACCTATCTGTGCAGTACAAATATGAAAGCTTCACTCTTTCACAAACACTTTCCTATGGAAAAAAAAATTAATGTCCAAGAATAGCTCTAGTCAAGCTTCAATCGTCCTATTGACATCGACATCAACATCATAGCTTCATGAACTATGAAGTGTGTGCATAAAAGCACTAAAAGCTCTTCGAGCATGGCGATGTGTGTGTCTATGAATATACTGATTGAACGATGTCCATGTAGATCCCATGAGTCCACGGCAATTTCCATTATACGGAAACCTATACAGGGTGGCCAGATGGAAGAATCAACAGAGCCAGCATCAGCATTCTATCGAAACAGAAAACATGTCGAATATGTTAGATACACAGCGGGACACATTTCGTCATATCCACATTTGGTGTAACATTCCATCCAAACCCCTCATAAAGCAAACCACCTGATTTATCTAAATGGTTGGAAAATGAATTCAACGATAGCAGATTTGATAGTGATATCTCCAAAGACTACGTATTTGATTCAATGCATGTAATATCATCATTCATATTATGAGTCTAGTTAAATACTGTCTGTAGGGTAATCGAGAAGGTGGTGCATTCATTTTTCTAGCTTTCCTGGAATTTTCTCTCCTCGTTTCTAAAAATGAGAATGGGAAGTATGATAATTATTTCAATATATCTGTAGTAAGGAAAGATTTGTGATTTGCCCCAAAATGTTCTCTTTTCGTCAGTGATATATAGTTGTTTGAAAATTTTGAAATGCAAAGATATTTCTGATGAAATTAGAACTTTAACTCATTATAGTGGACGTTTTTAAGATAATTTATATACTTGGCTTCCACTTCTCAAAACTAAATATGAAAGTGGGATATTCAGAATGAGACAATGAAGAAATACATGATCACCAGAATCCCTCTGTCTGGCGACTTGTCACTTTTCAATGTCAAAAACGACAAACATTCGAAGGAAAATTTATATCAATGACTCATACAGAATTTCTATTTTAGGTATCTGAAGGTTGAATTTCAATGAATTCAGTGACATTTCGGGGCAGATCATGATTCTGTCCTTAACAGAAATATATTGAGATAGTTATTAAGATTTCTATTTCTATCATTCAGAAACGAGGAGAAGAAATCCCAGGAAATCAATAAAAAATTAATGAGTTTAGTTGCTCAGTATAAGCGTACGTGTACTAATGTGATGATTCTCTTTCACACTCATGCAGCATATTATCAAACCCGGTTCCGTTGAATTCTTCATGGAGAACCCTAACATATGATGGAATAAGAAAAAAAAACTGAGTATCATGCACGAGAAGGGGTGTGTGGGTGTGAGTTACACTAGATGTAATCATGAAAATCTCCGTTCGTCTGGCGTATCTGTATGTCGGGCGTGCTTTGAAAAGTTCAAATCACAATTTCAGCATATACGAAAACATCGGCACAAACAAAGGCTTCCAGGGATGTATCCGAAAATTCAAGATTGGCAGGCAGGAAATTGAACTCCACATTAACCAACACGACTGGGTACTGAAAACTGAGGGCCTATTCGACTGCAGTCAACATGCCTGCACGCGTACGCCGTGTCAAAATAACGGGAAATGTCTGGAAATCGATGAGCTGTTCCAGTGCGAATGTCCTGCCCACTTCAGCGGCGATTTCTGCGAGAAACTATCGGATCCTTGCAGTTTGGAACCGTGTCAGCGCGGCTCCAAATGCAGGCCGTACGATGGATCGTTCGTTTGCGAATGTCCACCTGGACGATTTGGTCAACGATGTGAAATAGGTGAGATTCCATTACGCTCTCGGTATGAATGCAGGCTCCAATTGGATTGAATTGTTGTCAATAGGCCACTCTCAACGAACAAATGATACATTTTGAATGATAATTGCTATTGAAACTGAGAATATGATTCCAGAAATGAGTTAAGATGCAAGGTAAGATCCTTTTTCATGCATTGCTGCAATCTGGTCCTGATATACTGTATAATGTTTCGGAGTGAAACTTCGTTGGGAAATTCAGTGATATATTTCCGGCAAATCCTGAAATTACCCGATTTGGCGCATCCTGTTTGAACCAGATTTCATCTCGACCAATTCTTTGGAACCGCGCAGTGATAAATGTTTCTAGCTCATCAGTGTATCGAAGTGGATTGACTATAATGGTGTGGCCATCCTCTCCAAAAAGTTGGACCCCACCACCAAATGTGGACACTCCACACCACACTGTTACTTTCTTGCATGAACGGAATACCGCAATCGACAGTTCTGATCTGATAGTACACTCATCCAATACTGTACTGATCCTGTTTGGGCAGATACTATGGTCAGAGCATATTTCTTAGCGCAACAACATCAAATCCTGTTCAATGAAATTCGGATCACGTCAATCTCCAATTTTCCTAATTGTTTTGAGACTACCGTGTTCAACATGATATTATTCCCTGGTTGAGTAGAAATGTATGATTATACAATCAAGTGTATGCATACATCTCGAGAGATGATGTCTACCTACATTTCATATTCTAATGTAAAGATAGTGTTATTGAGTTAAGGATATAGTGTATATTCTAGTCTGCTGTTCCTTGTGTGGCCTATTCGCGTAGAATGAACATCGAACTGGTTATACACAGTTATATAAACTTATACTATATCGTTCCCGCGACGTGGTGTTGAGATAGGAAGAACATGTATTCCAGGTTATAAGTTCCATTACATGAGCAGACGGGATAATCCAACTTCTGACGAGCAACATAAGTCCATCACAACACTCAAGTTGCCAGGGTGAATTTCTCTTCAGTCGGGACATATCCGACAAAATATCCTACCCAGGAAATGTTTCTCATCTCGATCGAGTGCTTCGAATTGTAAGATAGATTTCCATCACGAAAATGAAGGTGACTAAAAAGTTGAATCCATTCTAAATGAAGTTTTCGAGTCTCTTTGCGGGAGCTGTTAGGCTGTACAATTTGTTCTAGACCGCTATGAAATGAATACAAATTAATGTTTGTCGCTGAAATGGTTACTTTTCCATGTCAACGGACAATCTCCTTCGTTCACAAAAAAAAGTTAGTTATAATTGCCAGTGACTAGAATCTCGAATCTTGAATATCTGGAATAACACACAACTGAGATAAACTGGGATAGAAAAGCGGAAAAATTCCGCCTGATTTGAGACGTCTGGCAACTCTACACAGCATACGCCCCAATACCAACTCGATACCCTTTTGTACATCCATTATTATCGTTCTAGAATATAAGGATGCGCAAATTCTCACCCCCGAATTCAACGGAAGTAGTTTCATCCAGTTCCCCCGATTGGAGGGCGTTAAGAGATCATTTTCGATAGAGGTCACTTTCATGCCGACGGCAAGCAATGGCCTCTTGTTGTACAATGGCCAGATGAAAAACGGCAAAGGTGATTTCATTTCCCTGAATTTGGCCAGGGGATACTTACAGTTTCGGTACAACTTGGGAAGCGGAATTGCCAATATCACGTGAGTATTTTCATCATACAAAATTCAACTTTATTTAAAACGTTTGAATAGGGAAACGTAACGTAGATATAAGGAAAGGATATTCAGTATGAAATATTCCATGAATACTCCCTGAATACTGGAAGATTCGGCCTAGAAAACAACAAGAAATGATCAAGCCTTTTGAATACCAATGCAATTTTTTAATCGATTTTAAGTATGCGGGAATAAACAAAGATCAGGAAATAGTTATGAGTGATACTGTTTTCTGTTTCCTTATCATTCTTTCCCATTTCCTATTTTATATCTATCAATTCTAAAATAACTGACGTAACTTCAAAAACTCGTGGTATGGGGATTATTTTGAAGACTAAGACTAATTCTACATAACTCAGAACCATATCTCACTTTCGAAAATATATCATTTCCGATTATGGAAGCCACCATCATTTCACACGCAATAATAGCAATTTATGTATCATCAGAACAAACCAGGAAGCTAGTAGATTGTGTACCAAAGGTTTCGATCAGTTCAATAAATTATTCGAATATTGTCCACCTCTTGATATTATAAATAATCATAATTCGTACATCATGATATTCTATTCAATGTTGATGTATCCATCTGTATGTCCATTTTGTTCGACTCACGTTCATTTCTGTAGGAGTCCACAACCAGTCACCTTGAACGAATGGCACTGGGTTCAAGTTTCCCGTGATGGCCGAGAAGGAAGAATGTTGCTCGACAATTCTTCTGATGTCCGTGGGTTTTCTGGTACTCCCTTGACTGAATTGAATTTGGAAACGAATTTTTACATCGGAGGCATCTTGTAAGTTAAATTTCAAATTTATGTTCCTTAAGCATGTTGAATGTTGTCTGGTACAGTTAATTCAAAGAAACTGCGACAGGGATATGTTGGTATTTCAATTGTTGGGATGCCAATCGATACCATCACTGGTTGTATGACACATGCGAATCCTACTACAGAAAACTACAAAAAAATCCAAACTGAGGACATTGGCAATTATTCCAACCTCGAATATATTTTCATGAATACTATCTGTAAATTGACCTAGGAGGTGGTATAATAATCCTCACAGATTTTTGTGACTTTCTCTCCTCGTTTCTGAAAATAGAAATAGAAATTGAAATGATTATTCCAATATTTTTATTGTAAGAACAGATTTATGATCTGCCCCAAAATGCCACTGTGTTTGAAATGTATAACCTTCAGATCACTAGAAGAGAAATTCTCTATTTATTAGTGACATCTTCTGGAAAACAAATATATTCAACAAGAATCAAAATTTCCACTTATCGAAGTGGTGGTCGTTTCGGAAACGAATCTGCTCCTGTTTTCAACAACATGGAGAATGTTTTCTTTCTGAGCGTTTTGCTGCTTCGTTTTTTGACACTCAACAGTGACTATACTTCATGATATCCGAAAATGATTTGATTGGGGTTCTTACCTAGATAATCCTGAAATTCGAAGAAAACATACCGGGTGACACAGACTCATGGTATACGCCTTTTTCTCCCTCGTTTCATGTCTACATTACTGTAACGAAACATATATATGATATGCTCACTAGAGGGCAATTTTTGACAGTTCAGATGTTTTTTCAACTTCGAGTTTTTCTGGAGATGACAACAACTTTGGATTTTCAAATTGAATATCCAGTGAACTTTATCGAAAACTTCATGATATGGATGGGTTGTCCATCGATGGTACTTTCGAATGACGTCTGAGTACAATTATGGTACTATTTGAGAACATGAAGTTCCGAGTGAAAATCGTTTCTATCATTTGGAATGATTTTAGACGATTCATGATTACCTAGATCAAGAAATGAAATGTGTGTGCGAACAGATAAGATACCGACTATTGGGTATGATTGGGTTCAAAAAATGTATCATGTACAGGGTGTACCAGTTGAAATGAGTTGATATCAACTTTTGGTAAGACCGGAAATGCCAACATCTCGGAAATAATCTAGCCGAATCACCCTCAGCAACAGTAGTATGCCATCAAATATTCAAATCAATTCTCCCTACATATAGTTCGCCATATATTGACCTATGCAGTTCCAGGAGGGACACTCTGTATAGTGCTGAAATAGCTATGAGCTGTGAAGTAGTTTGTTCAACTCCTATGGTTCTTAAACGTTCAAGTTGGATCTGCTGATTGACAGTATCGAAAGATTTAGCCAAGTCTAGAGAAACAGTGGAACATTTTTCATGGTACTGAAATTATTCCATTTTCCTTGGACCAATCGAAAAATGGCATTTCCGCTGGACAATGATGATAATGAATTATCGACTAGGGCCTACTGGTGATCATGATGAAATCAGACTGGTCCGCACATTCCTTTGGCAATGCAATGGTAAAAAATGAAACCAAATCGATTCACCTGGATAATGTAAGTGTCAATAGTTTTCTTGAAGAGGGCACAATAATTCGACTGAATTCAGAGTGGCAAAATTGAAAATAATAGGAGAATACCGTAATAATGAGAATTCTGATCGATATTTCAAATTTCATAAATGTAGCTACAAAAACAATCGGAAAAAAGGCATGCACCATGGGTCTGTATTACCCAGTATACCTGAGCATTGGAAAAACTGTGTCTCATGTTCATCTGGATAAATATAAAATGCAGGAACTGGAAACAAATCCATCGATTGTCTGGAGCTTCGAAAGGCTTCAGAGGAGCCATCCAGAAAGTCCTTCTCAATGGTCATCCCCTGCCTCTATCTGGTCTACTAGAGAATTGCGCGAGTTCAGCAGCATACAATAATTCCGGATGCAGCGCAAATATTGGATACTATGACGGCCTTCCCTGCGCTCTAACGAAAAATCCCTGTTTGAATGATGGCCTGTGTGTGCCAGATTTGCGGGATTTCACCTGCAGATGTCCGTCAAACTTCAAAGGAAGACATTGTGAAATAGGTAAGCCGATTTGGTTATTGCATGCCATCGAATTTGTTCTTCGTTCTATAAAAATATTCGCTATTCATTTACGCAGCGTTCAAGTGAATACCCATTCAACGAGCTCTTGCATATAATAACTTGAAGTTGAGTCTTCGATCTTTTATAAGTTTCCATTAGAAGGATAACTTTTGTGAACCACCATCGAATATAGGAACTTCTCATCACATTGTAAGAATTCAATATGAACTAAGATGATTGGAGCCGTTATGAATATTATAAAATAAAAAAAAGACGTAAATACAATGAACGGTTGAATATACAATGAATAATCATAACAGCATCATCAGGAATGCATATTTGATGGTTTTTGGAATGTCATTTCCACTGTCATTGTTTTGTGAGCAATGAACACTATTTCTTCTTGATGATATTTCCTAGTGATCCTATTCATCATGTACCATCAACACAATGGAATAAATGATTTCATTGCAAAGCTTTCCTGCATTCTCTTCACGAAGCATAACTACAAGGACATCACCCGCATTTGCCGAATCAGCTGAATCAGGATCGATCAGTTAACGAGTTAACTAGAACGAATGATCAAATGACCTCATATATTCGAATATGTTGGATCAAAACTGGTTCACAGGATTGGAATGATTCTGGGGCATAATGGTGAAGAAATATTGAAGCAGCAGTGTCACCAATTATTTCATTCGCGAACTGCACAGAATTTGAATTCGCACATGTTACATCATATTCAATTATAACATCATTTCAAACCTTCGATATATTTTTTCATAGAGAAATACCTCTACTAGTTCCTTCAAAAATTGTCTAGTATCACGTCTACGTATTCATATGACATTTTTCAAAATATGAATTCATATCCGGTCATTGTGAGTTATGAAAACCACCAATCACAGATCCCGTACAAACTGTTACCGCAATGTGACTTCTACTTTGTTCTAAAAGTCAAGGTATGTTAAGTTTCACTCTGTCGAATTATAAAAATTCTTGTCGAACAACAAAAATTCAGCATTGCAAATATTTGATTCCTAGAAAAAAAGATAATAGACAATACGATTGAGTACGCTGCCTAGATACAAAATTCGTCAGCGTGCGATATGGACATCATATTAACTCGTGAACAAACAACTATTCCTACTCTCATAATTGAGATGACATTGAGCATAAGGTTACTTACTCATCTGTAAACAGATCATCGATTGAACAAATTTCACAATATGTGGTTTTTCCAAATATTGAGAACGTTACTAAGTCACCATGGTAACGCAGTTCCTCAAGAGGAAGCATCGAACAAAAAATACCATCAGAGGTTATAAAAACACACCATCAGGTAACAAACCACGGGTGTGTATGCAAACTGATATGCAATATCGCGTGACACAGGCGACAAATGACAAACTCGTTATTTAAATAAATATAGTATATAATTGATATTCAAGTTCTTGCTAAACTTGAATGTGACCTCCAGCCCAGTTCATAGCTTTGCGGATGATAGTACACTTCATTCCGCCTTTTCCTCTAGAGCCCCTATATCATCCAACGAGGCCAGAGGTGCAAGGCGAAGACAGGTCGATGCTTTAAATGAGGATCTGACAAGAATTCTGAAATGGGGATCTGAGAATCTAGTACAGTTCAATGCAACTAAAACTCAAGCTTGTATGTTCACCATGATCATACAATGCCCAATTTGATGATGTCGGGTACCAATGTTCCTATGAGGTCGTCAATATCCATGCTGGGTGTCACCACCAACAGTGCTCTCATGGGACGATCATTTGAGGTCCATTGAGAAAACTGCTTCCCAAAAACTTGGTTTTCTTCTCCGTGCGAAGAGATACTTCACATCCCAGCAACTGCTCATGATCTACAAAGCACAAATTCGACCTGTCCTGGAGTACTGTCCACATGTTTGAAGCTCAGCCCCCAAACATATGCTGAAGCTCTTAGACTCAATTCAGAAGATGATACAACATGATGATACTAGTCGATGATACAACACTCTCCAAATCATTGACCTCTCTAGATCATCGTAGAAAGGTTGGCGATCTCTGCCTTTTTTATAGATAGTCAGTGCTCAACGGAAATATCATCTATTATGCCAATACGTGCGATTCCTACTAGACAAAGCAGACAAGCTCAAAGACCTGTCGAACATCGCTATACCAAGCATCATTCATCAATAGAACGGCAAAGTTGTGGAATTCTTTGCCTAGTGAAGTCTTTCCTGATGCTCACAACCTCCAAACATTCAAGAAAAATTCCAACACCTTCCTTCTCTCCCGAAATTCCACCGCTGGCTAACACGATGTTCCTCGAACATTATAGGTTTCTCTTTCGAGTTGTCCACAGATGGAAAAAAAACTATAAAATTCCATTGGAATCCAATGGGTCCTTATATTTGAATGGATGATAAAATCCAATCGGTGATCAAATATAGCCTAACCATTGAAT
This sequence comes from Gastrophysa polygoni, assembly GCA_963576655.1. Classification (NCBI taxonomy): domain Eukaryota; kingdom Metazoa; phylum Arthropoda; class Insecta; order Coleoptera; family Chrysomelidae; genus Gastrophysa; species Gastrophysa polygoni. The sequence continues at coordinate 7,397,458 of OY755085.1, forward strand.
GAACACTTACTCTACTCATGGAATAAGGAATAGAGTATATAATTCAATGAATGGGTATCCCTTTCATCCCTTTTCTGTGTAGTGCTTTCTTTGGACCTAACGATAATTTTTTCAACCACCTGTTCGATCGGAAATTCACCAAACTTTTTGACGAATATCCTGTATATTTCTCTAGCATCATCTTATTCGCCTTATCGTATTCACCCATGTTTCACAAGCTGTCAATGAAATCCTTCCCAACAAGTATGGATCGATTGCACTACTACTATCTGTGATGAAAACGCGATCAACGTTGTGATCGTGCTAGGATATCTGTTACTTGAATTACGTTTATAACCCTTGTTACAAAATATAGAGTCACCCTGTTGAATATCACCCATTCGCAAGGATCACGTCAATTCATTTTTCATTATTGTTATCATGTCGTTACTCTCGTAACTGAAATTATGCATTTCGTAGGATGCAAAGGGGATTCTTCGGAATGAAAAACTTGCGGGAAACTTTTAAAATTTAATAACTCCATCCAGCTATCTCCTGTAATGTCGAAAATATTAAAGCACAACAAACTTCCTTTTTGAATGTGCATCTGGCTGAAAAACTTTCCGAAGATTGAAATTCCTTTTGAGGCACAGCTCAATATGTGTTTTTAATTTTTGCAGTGAAAGAAGACAGCTTGGCGTTGAAATTGAATGGCCAAACTTTCCTGCAGTACAGAAACAAAGGATACAGAAGGTGAGGACTTTTTCGAAACTCCATACCGGTCTATTAGAGTTCTACGGGAGTAATAACATATTTCAAAATCACGCTTAAACTCATTCAATCTATCACCCAGTTTGATCGACAATGATTGTCCACAAAATGTATAAGAAACATGAAGTTTCTTTTCATTCAATATTCACTAAGAAATCGAAGGAAAGGAATATACAGGATGTTATCAACAAGGTGTAGAACTCATCGAAATTTTAAATCATTACAAAAATTCACAATCTTATGTATAAGTTGCAAGATAACGGAGTTCTAATGAAATTCATGATGGTCCTGGATCAAAGTTCGTTTGATTATAAAATCATAATTTATTCCATTGGTATTATGATAACATCGTCTTGTTTTCAAAAATGCTCCAGAAATTTCTCAAACGAACACCCTGTATATTCTGCTTTATATATAAAAACATCACGAGGCTTTTGTACGATCATCAATAATCAATCGTTTGATCAACTGTATCCGATTTTAATTTTCTTGTAGAGTCACTTCAGAATGTATTCTGTAGCTAAAACAATAATCTAACATATGAATACATGCTTATTAATAAAATTAACAATACTAAATACTCCTACTAACAGCGACAACTCTTCTTATGATATCGATGATAGTGAAGATGTCTTCAATAATACTTCAGAAGAAGAAAGCTCTGAGAATAATAACAGCTTCTTCGATGAAAGTGATTTCGACTTCGATTTGGACGACTTAGAGTCATTGTGAGTATACTAACAATGATACGCATTTCTATATATTTGATTATTATCATGATTTCATTTATATATCTATGGTTTGGCCTGACAGAAAAGTACCTTGAATTGAGAGCACGTATCTCTTCGCAGCACGGCTTTATATTCTGTCTTTTTCCTGCTATTTCATTCAGATTCTCAGCACGCGTAATAGAGAATTCAATTCATAACAAACAAGATGCTAACGATAACGATCCCAATGCATGGTATACAAGGGATAGGGAAAGTAGGAATGAAAAAGTATAATACTCTCTTCGAGGCACAATCCTGCGAGATTTTCAGCATCCAATTTCGTTTATAATGCAGCAAAGTTTCACGTTTCTGAGTTACGTATCTGACTCACTATAGCTCTTTTTCAATAGCAGTGATAAATATCTTCCACTCAAATTGGGAATTACATTCGACATCGATGGTGAATGGTTGTTGCACTATGAAAAATACTAGTAACTCTCATAATCATCACAATCGTCATTTGCTTAAATGTGTTACCACAAAACAATGATACGAACCTTTGTGGATTGATAATTTTTCCATTCGTTAATTCGAAGTGAAATTTAAAAAAATTTGCATTTACAGATGAGAAAAACGTTAGACTGAGCCAATCATTGTAAAGTACCATTTTTCAAGAGCTGTCTAGTAATCAAATTACTTATGAGTCGGAAAGAGTACTCGCTGTATAGAAGCAAGATTTGGGTGTTTCATGTAAACTTATTTTTGAACTGCATGAACAGCATTTCAATATACCAAGCACCATTCATCAATAGAACGGCAAAGTTGTGGAATTCTATGCCTAGTGAAGTCTTTTCCGATGCTTACAACTTCCAAACTTTCGAGAAAAATTCCAACACCTTCTCATTTCCCAAAATTCCACCGCTGGCTAACACGATGTTCCTCAAACATTCTAGGTTTTCCTTTTGTGTTGTCAACAGATGAAGAAAAAGTGTTTCAGAAACTTGTTCAATGTGATTTCCTAATATTTGATGGATCAGATGATGAAAAATACCCTGTATGTTAATAACGAACCTTTTTTGGGTACAATATTTTTTAAGAGGGTAGTTTTTATCGTCTATAAAATTCAATAATATTTAATATAGAAAACTTACTTAGCCTAGTTATATGAAGGGTGATTTATCTAAGAATGCAAAAATTCTTTCAGTGTATTATTATTATCATTATCTTTATCGAATGAAATTGAAGCCGAGTGAAATTGAACAAATAATGATAGTGAAAAGGAAATGAAAAATTCTTCATGATTATTAGGCCATTAGGGGAACGTTGACCGCGGACTTCGGCAACTGCCGATACGTGAAGTACGTTCTGTATGTGTACTGCTAGTTCACGAAGAAATTCATTCACTTCCTCTGGTGCTTTACTACCACATTTTTTTATCATCTGCAATTCTTGGTTGAATCATCCTGTATTTAACACCTCTCGTAATCTCGCAAATTTCAACTTCGCAAAGTTGATTTCAACTTGTGTAGAACTCACATGTATTTTCTGATCTACTTTCACACAGAAGGAAACCAGAAAGAGGGAACCGGTACGAAATCAGAATTCGCACATTCGTGTCAGAAGGTCTACTGCTTTGGAGGAGTAAGAACAGAAACCATGCCCAAGATTACCTATCGATTGCCATAGTCGATGGATATCCAGAATTGAGCTTCAATTTGGGAACCCCTCATGTGTTTTGGGCAGTAAGGTAAGATCAAAAAAACACGTATTTTCCGGATTCAACTGTTTTGTGTTCCTAGGTCCAGAACAAGAGTGGACGATGGTTCATGGCATACTATTCATATACGCAGAAGAAAGAGGGTTGGTTTCATCTCAGTGGATGGGAAACCTGCAACCAGAGGTATAGCAAAAAGTGGATCCATCGCTCTCAGGACGAATGCCAAACTGTGGATAGGTAAGTCAAAACTACTCAGTCAAATATCTAAAGTTGACTGGATGAAATTCGTCAAGAATATTGAATCACAATTGTATATTTCGCAAACCATATAAGGATTCATTAGAGCTCACCTAGTTGAAAAAGGATTGACCGTTCTTGCTCATATCGAGATACCTCGTGATTATAAGAAAGCAAGTCTATGAAAGACTCGACGAAGACAAGTGGTGCTTTAATTTTTCTATTCCTCAGGTGGTTCTGCCCATCTACCTCCTGGTTTACCAACATCCTACTACAAAGGATTCGAAGGGTGTATCCAGAGAATAGCAGTACATGCCAAATCGTTGGATCTGTTAGGGAATAACGATATTAGTAAAATACAATTCTGTCACGATAACGAAATATAATATGTTATTCTTGTATATCTGTTGTTGTAGAATCTTTCGCAAAAGATTTCTCACTGTGAGACTGATTTGTACTTCTATTAATTTCTCTATATCGATAATTCGTTTAAAGATAGGTCAATACCTCAAAAAAGTAAAATACATCAGATGAAATTCATCATTGCAGTGTCTTTGAAGAAGTCATCTGAATTATTCTACACACCTTTCGACCTAGGATTGAATATAGTGTATACAAATAATTGGAAGATATCATATTACTCAGATTATGTCTCGACTCGTTTTTTTTTTTTCGTTCATTGCTCCTAAAAAGATATATATCTTCAATGTCTGAACCTAATTCCTATTCCGCCAGAATCATATCTTTGGAGACAGGGTACAGGCATTTCCTGAATTTTCTATTAATACGTATCATTTTTATCCTATCATGTTGAATTGTGATAAATGACATAGAAGAGTAGTTGTGTATATTATCAGCTTGAATAGGAATGTAATCATGTACATAAACACTTATCAGGAAGATAGAAGATCATCGAATGGTTCCCAAATAGTATTCCCTTCTAGAACTAAACGTATAAGCAATGACACACTTAACGAACTTTAGTTGCAGTATTCTATACCGAAAACCTTATGGTTCTAATAATGAATTAATTTTCTCTAGTCTCTTATCATTTTATTGTTATATTCATAAATAGGATAGCAGTTCCGAAATTACTGATTGGTGCCATAAATATTCTTCTTCTGCTCATAACATATACATCTGAGTTTTATCGTTATAACTAATGTATCTAATACCCATAGTATACAATTAAGGATATTGAATGCAACTGACACTGGGTTCAGAACTGAAGCATATCCTTGTCTGGTGATCACAAAAATATTGAATGTATCTACTCACTTGTGCTGATGAGTCACTCCAGAACTTCTTCCGCTTGATGTTTCATATGAACTATATGTATTTTGATGAACCTCAGTGTTATTTGTTGTTTACTCAAAATTGATTAATTAGTGAAATAAAAGAGTTGACAGTTATGATGTACAAAGCTTTGTTATAGAGAAATCATGCTAGGTTAAATTAAGTTTTTAGAATAGCAGTGAAAATCAATAATTTATGAATAGGTAGTTGAAATAACGGATAGTTGTAATTGAGTTTAGATTATTTTGTTACCCTGATATTTCTGTACATACGCAATTAAATATATCTTTTCCTAATATCCTACCTGTTTTGTTTTCACTACTCGAATAAAAACCACATTCGAATAAATAAACTTTTATATTATTTCAATACACAAATAGATGGGGAACCACTTACGAAAAATCGTGTCAGAATCTGTTTATCATGATCTTCACTTCATTTGATCCACCCTTTTCAGACTTCAGGTTATCACCCACTTCCGGAGACACTGAAAATGGACTTTGCAAAATGGACTGTTATCCTTATATAGGAGATAGCTCACCTACAGGAGAAGTGTACTCATTATTCTTAGGATCACAATGATCTGCTGTAAATGAATTCTTTATTTTTGCTGTGAACTTCGGAGAAGTGAACGTATACAAAATTGGATTCGATGCAGAATTGATTGGGAGAACAAACACAATCAGCCAACCATAAAGTTCATCTTGAAAAATAAAAAACAATTACAATTATACATCACGAGAATTCTCGAGAGAAACTCACCTGAAACTTCTTCCTCGAAAAACATCATGGCTTTCAAAACAATTATCGGAAGCCAACATATAGTGTAGATGAAAACTATGAAGAAGAATCTGATGACAAATTCATATTCTTTTTTCGGTAAAGTAGTAGCATTTCTGGTTCTCCAAATGCTGATGAACATGGCTACATAGACGACAGCAATGATGATGAGACTGAAAAATCATTCATTAGAGATATTCGAGATGATTGTTCGAAGTGTGAACTCACCTCGTAGCATTTATTCCGAAAATTATGACTGCAGAATACTGCCATCCAGTGAAATATGGATATCCAAGGTGTAGAGGAAAACATAGCCCATTCACACCATAAAACCTGTTATCATTGACATACCTGAGCACTGAGGAAATGTAAGTGATCAGGTGTTCGAACGGATTGAAGGATCTTACCTGGGGTTATAGCTATTATGATCCCTAGAGACCAGATAGTACCTACAACGGTGAAAGTATTTCTCTTGTTCTGGAGCGTACGTTTTCCTAAAGGTGACGTTATCATCAGGAATCTATCAACAGATATGAAAACGAGAGAACAAACTGTCACCTCGCACGATACCATTCCCACAATTCCTGTTATGGTGCATTCCCAAGAAGTCCTCCATTCCTGTACAACCTGGCTGTATCTATCTCTGTATTTGAGATCTTTGGTCCCGATGATCAACAAATACACACCCATCAGGAAGTCGCTCACTGAAATATGCACCTGTATTTACTTAGGATCATCTGTAGATGGTTTAGAATTCAACCTGCTAGGTTTCTGATAACCATACTCAACATCTGATTATCATCCTTACAAAGAAGCCTACTGAATATAACTAGGAAGTTTCCTGTGCATATCACAGCTGCGATGATCCAATTCCAATATCTGAACATTGGTTTTGCTAAGAGATTGGTAGATGAAGATATACCTGTACAGATTTCAGAAATAATGTGTGCACTCTAGATTTCGATCTAGAAGGTTTACCGTCACTACTAGGTCTGCAGTTCTCCTGGATCTGAACGTAATCACAGTAATAGTAGTACTTGAAATCGACAGATTTCAGATTCTGCAGTGATTCGAACATCGAGGTGTTTATATTCTCGATTTGCACCTCTTTAAGGTTCCTAGAATGGAAAATTCGTTAGAATGGAATACTCTCAATGGGCCGGAAGAACTAACAGGTATTCCAGACCAACCAGATATTTGAAGCATTCAGCTGGTATGTTAATCAGAGGATTATTGTATCCAAGGCACCTGGATGGAAAGAATACTATTGTAGAATCAATCAATCATTTTTCATGGAATATGATGGTGACTTACAATTGTGTCAGTCGTTTCTGGTTAATGAATGTTCTTGGATCCAGCCGAACGATTTTGTTATGGCATAAATTCCTAAAACGACTCTGTTCAGTTCGTGAAATGTTGATGAAAGATTCATAGAATATACTCACAGTGCTCGCAGCTCCACTAGCTGTTGGAATGCTTCCTCATCAATATTATTTATGCAATTGAATGTTAGACTCCTGAAATATGCCAAGGATACAAACTCATCGAACATAGATATGTTGAACTTACATCACACGAACTTTCTTCAGATTCGCGAACATATATTTCGTGATATTAGTTATTACATTATCATCCAAATATCTGGAAATAAATATGAAATCAAGGGCTACCATTCAATGTACGAAATTATATTTTGTGACGTCAGTCATGCTTTCGATTGTTATTATTATTGCTACTCATCTCCTTAGTTGCCGAAGCAACCCTCACAAGCTCCGAAGGGCTTGTGCGAGTGAAGGAAACGGGGATCAACCGTTTTTTACAAGTGGAATCCAAACCACTGTGGTATTTGAGATAGTTATATGTAGAACTTTATGATATACATTGTACAGCGCATAAATAAACCCAAATCCAACGGCCAGCCAGGAATCGAACCCACGACCACATGATCACTATGATGTCGCTTGACCATCTCGACCACCTGGCCGTGAAACATGACAGTTTATCGGATAAACCATATAGCTGTGGAATTTCGTCATATCTCTATCGACATCCACAGAAAAAATCTAGATGAATCACAAGGAGAACAACAAAAAAGAGGTTTTTAATTCCAGCAGAATTCTTATGTGAGTTGTAGTTCCTCAGAGTCCCTCAGGGCTCAGTATGAGGCCCAATTCTTCACATCAACGAATTACTATAAATCTTCCTGAATGCATTCACTCATTTGTAGGCCGATCATTCCACGTTATTATCCACCAGCCGATCTGAAGTAAAAATTTAAAACAACATTGGTTATATACCAAGTCCCTATTTTGATGTTGAGTACTGCTGAAACGAATCATACGGAAATGGGGAATATTAACTATTGTTCTTAAGAAATATCCCAAAAAGGGCAAGAAAACCTTTCCTCGCAACACCGATTGCACTACTATCTGTGACCTCCAAAGTAATGGAAATAGCAATCAAAATTGAGCTCATCCGATTTCTAGAGAGCTCAAGAATCATGAACGACCGGCAGTATGGTTTTCATCACCAAAGATCAACAGGAGATCTGCTCACCTACGTCACAGATAAGTGGCAGCTGTCAATCGAAAAACATAAGGAATTTCTGGCTGTAGCATTGGATATCTCCAAAGCATTCGACCGAGATTGGTACCAAGGCCTCCAAGAGAAACTTCCGTCAAATGGTTTTCCACCACGACTATGTCTTTTACTATCCGGTTTCCTTGCAGAAAGATCACTCTATGTGATTGTAAATGGGGTCTCATTCGATACAATGACTATCAATGCTGGTGTGCCACAAGGATCTGTCTTAGCCCCAACTATGTTCATATTCCTATCAACGATCTGTTGGATGTGTTAATACACTTCGTACCACCTTCTCCTCTAGAGCCCTCATATTATCCAATGAGGTCGGAAGTGCAAGACGGAGACAGGTCGATGCTTTGAATAATGATCTGGTGAGAATTCCGAAATGGGGTTATGAAAATCTTTTAGAGTTCAATGCAACAAAAAGTGAAGCTTTTATCTTCACCAGGAAGGCAGTAGCCCCAGCAAGTGCTCACGATCTACGAAGTGCAAATTAGACCTGTCCTGGAGTGCTTTCAAATGTTTGGATCTCAGATCCCAAACATACGCTAAGCTCTTAGACTCTATTCAAAAGAGAGCTATAGTGGGTGATACTTCACCCACGAATGCATTGTCCCCATCGTATCGCAGAAAGGTGGGCGATCTCTTTTCTCTCTCTCTCTGTCTCTTCCATAGATATTTCCACGCACGATGCTCAACGGAAGGAACGGAAAATAGTGGAAGACAACTTACTTTTAAGATCAGTTTAGTAAATGCTGGAAATGGGCACCATTCACCAAATGGGCCAAATTCATTCAGAACTATTATCCAGCCCTCGTGCAAGTAGTGGAGAATGAAGGAGGACATGGAACGATCATTTTTCAACAAGATGGCGCACCACCTCATCAACCTGTCCGTCAGTTCTCACATGCAAATTTTCCGCAGGCCTAGATAGAAGAAGGAGGGGACATATCGACTGGCCACCCAGATCACCTGATCAGGGTGGACTTTTTTCTATGGGGTCACCTGGAACCTAGGATTTACGCTCCCCAGCTTGAGTCCCTGGATGATTTGTGAATTAGGAAGTGAATGGTGCCCATTTCCAGCATTTAATAAACTAATCACAGAAGTGAGTAGTCTTCCGCTATTTTAGTTGTCGTTTTGTCAACGATGAACTTTAGAATCAAAATTTCAGGGTCAGTACTCGCTTTTGAAAAATGAGGTATCGGTTGAAAACATGCGCAAAATATTTCCCCATCGAAATAAAAATCGACCGGCTCAATCGTTTTCTTTCTGAGAATCGGCCTTGTTTCGTTTTGGGCAATTGGGCCACCCAGTATATATTGACAATACTCACAATTCAGATAATGACGGAAGTTTTGGAAATATTTGATTATAGAGTGATAATTCATTATTTCTCAGGGACCTGAAACATTGGACGATTATATGAGTATAAAAAATCATAATCGATATGGGTTTATACTGACAGATACTGCAGTGAGAACAGTTCTTGAAAGTCCTCTAGATGAATATACTCCAATGTACTGTTGTCCAAACGCAAATTCACGAGATTGACCAGTCCATGGAGAATGTTATTCTCTATCCTCGACAAATTCATATTCACTAACGATCTGAAACTCACGTGAGTATCAAAATCCACATATGAACTCAAGGTATCCAAGTACTCACATACTACGTACATTCTTGCGGTCCACCGTTCCTTCTCCGGTACTATTCTCATTCCCACCTTCAATCGAATGCCTAGAACCTACGTATGATATCCAAATGATTCGACATTTTCTCGAATGTTATACTCACGGAAGTCTGATTGGTATTCCTCCGATGATGATGTTCTCCTCGCTTAAACTTCTAGCCAGAATGAAGAAGCATTCATCATATTTGGTGCACCACTTTTCTGGAAAGAGATAGCTCTTTCGTACATTCAAAAAGTTTCGTTCGTTTGAGAGAGTTATTATTACTTGAGAGCGGTACGGACTGATCTCATTTGACGAGTAGGTACTGTCATCTGATTTTTATACAACAAGAACTCCTAATAGAGCCAAGGCCAGTCGAGGTAATATTAGTCATTTGAATATTTGTGCTTTCAAGTTATCGAATCATATCAAATCACATATCGAATTATTCATGATTGAAATCAGAATGAAAAGCACGATATTTCTCTGTGAGAAATCCATATGACGCCCTTGAAAAAAAATTGAAGTTGATGGAAGTGGCAGACAGATGAAATGTCGGATGGTGAAGCTTGAATCATCACCACGTAGTAGGTGAAAGGTGGTGATGAAAATATTTTTTTGGGCTCACGGAAAGATCAATTCTCAATTTAGGAGAATCTAATGTTTCAAAACGGCACTTCGTTGAGCATTTAATTGTGAGACCTTGTCCTACATCAAAAAGTTTGTATCTCCTGTAGTTTTCGAAATACCAATCGAATTTGATTCAACCTGTTCATGCTCATGTGTATACATGTACATGAACATGTATACATGTTCAAGTGTTACTGCGAGAAAACTCCTGCAAGATCGTTAACCTCATATTTCACGAATTTCCAGTGAAGATTCGTGATGCATAGTCATTCAGCATTGAGATCATTGATAAACGTATCAGATCACGTGAATCGAAATGAAATGATGAAATTACTAGATATACTATCAGGTATTTGATTTGATTGGAATTAAAGTTCATTCTGATGATCAAGAAATAACTTCGGAAGCTCCAGATGTAAATGAAGTCTCCATGTGCCTAATTCTCAGAATCATTATTTTTCACGATTTTTTCTTCGAATAGTCAAGTGACTATAATGAGTCGTCGAACTCCCGAAATCTGTTAAATCAATGATTTCGAAAGTAGGCGTAGACATTGGAGACCTGTAATGCGTCGTGCAATATGTTTCTCCATATCAAATGATCAAAACTCACCATATACGATTTCATTCTGGTTCCTGTGCTGACTCATCAATAAATTATTATTATTATTGATACCGAGATCTGTATTGTTTTTTGCCGATGTTGAGTCATCTGAAAAAAAGAAAGTAAAACATTTTCAATAATATGAAATTTTTCATCTCCCCAATGAGTGATCGAAAAATAATCATTCATCATGATATTACATTCAATTACCATGCCTTCAGCACCAATTTCAATCCGTGATTTCTTGACAATGTTCCTAGATATACAGGGTTGGGATAGAGTATGGAACCAAGTAAATATCTTTCAAAGGAAAAGAACGATATGTATGAAAATTTTCAGGTAAGTGCAATGGAACGAAATGCAACTGATGAACCATTTTTGTTGATCATATACTTCCGGTTCAACCGGAAATGCCATCAACTTCTCTAATTTAAATGGGACACCCTATATATTTTTACAGATTTTGAAAGAGCTTGTTATTTTGAATACATACATACTGCGTTTAGTGTACAAAAATCGTAAAAAGAGGAATTAGTCACTGTTATTTATACCTTTTCTAGAAATAAATAGCATATTTCACAGAAAATCAGTAATCGCCAAAGTTCCTACTGGTTGATTTGTTCATTCGCGTGATTCACATAATTAGGAGTGCGCATTCAAACATGGATTCGAAAGTGTTTTTCATGTATATTCGATGAAATAGATAACCAAACAGTCCTTTACCTAAAAATTGACTCAACGAAATAAATCCTCTGTTATTGTTAGGATCCCATTTATGAACTCTTCCTAATCAAACTTCAACGCCCTGTATTCAAGACATGATGCACTCTCGGGGACATGTCCGATGATGAAGGTTTCCTTATTTTGCAACTCTCTATCTCCTCTCTAAACTGGATGTATGAAAATCTGAACCACCCAGTACAATTGTTATTCCCAGTCATAAAATATCTTGCAAAAATGACATGCATCTTCACCTTATTCACCAATGAGCATGCCTAGTAATTCATAGGCCGAATAGTCGTTTCGTCCTATATATCCACACAGCCAGTGACAGATTTTCGGCCAGTTCGAACATTTAGAATGGATTTCAGGCGTAGTTTTCATGTGTGGTTTCCGACTATTGTGAAGTTCATCATCATTCCGTTTTTTATGAGTTTGATCATCGATGCCTTAGTGGGTAAGTTGATATATTGCTATAGTCAAAACAAACATCATCATGGCAGTTGCTTCAGTGCTTCATCATCGATAATTTGTATTGTATCGACGAATCTATACCTACCTGTTGAATTCAAAGTGGGTTCAGTGCGTTCAGTTTGTTTATCGTATTCGTTTACTCTACGCTGACTTTTTTCTCATGCATATCAAAACGTGTATCCAGAGAAATACCGTTCTTCAAAAACAACTGACATGATTCCCTTGTGAATATATTCGGCTGGTGAATCAACATCCCGTATCCTATCGTTTGGTTTTTGATGAAATTTTCATATCGCTCACTTCCACGTTGGAAAACAACATCCTAGATGTCGAAAACGATGCGGGATTGTTCCCTCATCGGCTGGCTTTCTTTTCCACTTGACACTCAGGGCAAGTGACCAAGGGACTACGATGTATGGGGCCCCCTACTTCCTACCAGATCACCAAGCTCTAACCCATATTATCGATGAATTACTGATTTTATGAAAATGGAAATCAAGCGATAATTACTGACTATACGAGAGAAGGCCTCGAGAGGTGCTGAAGAATGCTTACTAAAGACCGAACAGTTTTTTGTCATGTGTTCTAAGACATAGTTTTCGAAGGACTTATTGACTGTAAGTTTTTCGAGGAGGTAGTACATTCATTTTTCAGCTTCTCGTGGGATTTTCTCTCTTCGTTTCTAGAAAATGAAGTAGAAGTTATAGAACATTATTTCAATACATTTGTAGTGAGAACAGATTTTGTGATCTGCCCAAAATGTCACTGCGCTTGAAATTAAATCTACAGATACCTACAAGAGATATTTTCTATTTGTCAGTGACACTTTGTTTTTGGAAAATTTGGAACTACAAAGATATTCAATAAGAATGAAGCTTCTACTTATCTTAGTGGACGTTTCGGGAACGAATCTGCTCCCGTTCTCAACACAATTAAAACACTTTTCTTCGCAAGATTCCTCAATGTGCAGTTGGTTTTGACCTTGACACTGAAAAATGACAATTCGGCAGACGGAGGAATTCTGGTCACAAGGTGTTTTTATTATTTGATATTGAATTTTTCCATTGGTGACAAGTTTCGAGTGAAAACAGTGTTCACGACAGAAAATACAGTGATATCGATTTTGACTCGAAAAATGAAGAACAATCATCAAGAAATCGTATTCACAGTATACCATGTGTTTGTGGAAGATTTTATGCCGGTGAAACTAGCAGGCCTCTATCAGCAACCAAAAACGGAAAATCATACTGCTAGCATTCTCCTGAACGAAAACAATAATATCGCTTCTTATTCAGTTGATATAGATAGAACTTGGCACCCACTTCTGAAAATTGAATATGGAAATAGAAAATTCAATATCAACTAATGAAAACACCTTGTAACCAGAAGTCCTCCGTCTGCCTCTCTTGGGTCTCTAAAGGTTTAATTTCAAGCGCAGTGACATTCTGGGGCAGATCACAAAATCTGTCCTACATTTGTACTACAAATCTATTGAAATAATTATCATAACTTCTACTTCATTCTTCAGAAAAAGCTAAAAAATGACTGGAAATATCATTTGAGAAAATGAAGAATTTTCTCGTCTGTTTGAATAATATAGTTCCCTATCATAGTCATTGTTTTGTGGGGTGAGCTGTAACCTCTAGGGGCGAGCCACAATGGATCCATTCTAGGGTCGCAGTGGAGGGCCAGTCTTGCGCCCCATTCGCATTGAACCTCACCTAACCATCCTAGTCATACGGCCTCAAGGCCCATATCATCCCAAAGTGCTCCAATAGGTCAAAGACGGCTCTTTTGCTCATCGGCTCTATCATAAGCTATGGTTATCATACTTCAATTCAATATTGTAGCAGAGATGCTGATAGCATCAAAATTGATAATGAAGGTTAATATGCTTTTTAGAAACGAAAGATATCCAACGAACCTGATGTGCAAAGACAGTTATTCACTTGGACCTTATCAATTATACTGTTGTCCTACGACAAATCTGATGAAATGTTTAAATGTTTTGAAAACTAAATTTGAGTGATGAGTACGAATATCAACTGTGTCCCCAGTTGAATATTCACAATGAGTGACAACAAGTATGTCATTTCAAACGTGACACCCGGTATGTCATTGCATTTTACGAGAACCATTCACAAGACGATGTCAATGGTACCACATTGTTATGAAATAAGGAAGTATTTGGAAAATTTCGTTTTTTTTTCGCGATATTTGATAAACTAATTATAATAGGTAAAATGTCTTGCCAGCCTTCCAATCAGCATGAAAATAGACAATATTGCTATAATTCAACCAACCTTATATCTCTTAACATGATCGAGATCTATGCTTAACAAAACAAGAACATCAGCAAAACACATTAATCGTCTTGAATAATCGATTGAATATCATCATCTACTTTGGTCATTGAAGCCAAATCTATTGGTATCTACTGATGAGTAAGTAGCTCAATAGAAAGCTACTGGTATTCAACGGAACAGATCAGTTACAGTTGGATTCATAAATCTCGTTTCATTTGTGGCAAATGGAAGTTTAGGCTGTCCTATGAAGTATATAACTTCTTGACTGCCACTATCAAATTTGCAATTTTCGCAAATGTATTTTTTTCTCAGAGAGCACTTGGAAGATTATCAGTGAATATTATTTTGTCTTTGCAGTCGAACTTGGCTTGACGGTAGAATTGACCATTCTGTGTCTATATCTGATGATGATGCGTATGATGTGGATCTACATGCCACCTTTCTTTCTGACCATGATCGAGATGTTTCTGCCAGAAGGGTTACAAGAGTTGGCCAGAGATTCCATAACCGAATTTCGACGTGCAAGATTCGACATTGCAGAACCAGAAATGTATCCTGTCTTGTTTCTCTTCGTTTATACCTATTTTAGGGATCAACTACATTTTAGTCTCGATGATATGATATTGAAATTGAGATTTTTCATAATGCAAAAATATGTTATTTGGTTACCAGAAATCAATAGAATTTGACGATTTCAAACCCTATTTGAAGATTATGTTGTTAAAGTGTGAAATTTACTGATTTTATAATATTTTACTTCCACGGTTGAATCATCATTTTTTTTCTGAAGCGATCCAACTGACGCTCCACTGAATACAGTATTGAATCTGAAAATAATCCGTTCCCTTTATGTCAAAAGTTCTCCTTCATAATTTGAAGCTTTTTCAGAAACCTGTATTTTTTAAGGAATTGATAGCGTGACTTTGATATTTGATATTTCAGGGGGGGGCATAACACTCTGATCTACTTTTGCAATGCATGTTTTTTTATTCTACAACTTCAAAAATATCAAATAATGAGAACTGTCTCCATTAGAAGATTTACACACAGTGATCTATTCGATACGAAATTATTATGAAAGTATTTTCAGACTCACTCGTCATGCTATACAGGATGAGTCTTTTTAGTTTAGGATCGATCAAAATTGTCAAAATGTCAAACGTCTGACATCACTGAGGAATATCATACGGGGTGGTGACATATAACGTGAGATGAGTTGCATTTTAATCATAATACAATGAAAATCTCATCTTGTTCATTAATCATAGATGAATTTTCAAAAATGTCTTGATTAGTAGTTTGATATTGATGATGGATATGCGGAAGGCCTGAATATCATGAATCGAATGGTCCATATTTTGAATCACCGTTTCCGTTCCTGAAATGAGTTTACATTGCTTCCACCCAGTATAGACTGGTGCTTAATTCGTCTCTCATCTATCTCCGAATGAAATAGTTGAAGTTCTTCTCATTATTCAATGTTTGTGGAGTCCCAATATATCGTAGTGTGACTGAGTTTTCATCAGAAAAATATCAGCATCGCAACGTAGACCATAGTGTAATAGTTTCACTTCACATTCTGTATGAGTTTCGTTCAGCCTGTTTTTTTCTTCACGCTATTATAGCTGTTATTGAAGTGAAACCAGAAACTGCAAGTGAATCAGTCAATTCCGCAAGAAAATACAAGTTGTCAAAAAAACATCAAATAATAGGGAGTCCATTTAGTGTGTTCATAACTGTATATAGTATTTAATCTTGTTTTCGTCCTAAGACTGTACATACATGAATGATTCCAAAATATATCATGTAGGTGAATGTATATAAGTGTTGTTCTCTCTGTGTATACAAATTGAATTTTGCTGCATATTCATGACTCTGATCGAGAAGTCCTTCATCAATTTCATGATATCGCAGATCAAAGAAGACAAGTATGTGAGATAGGTATATTTCATATAACATTCTGTATCGATATTCTCTATATTATTATTGATAGACAAAAAAATAAAGATTTGCAAGATATTTGTTTTCATTCCATGGAATCGTTGTTTTCGTAAATGATAACTTGGAAACCTAATCAAAATAATATTGTCACTTCATTTGATTTATAACAAAAGCTTTTATCCATAACTTTTATCTTATCTCTCGGAAGACTTGGAAATATGTCGGTACAACAAAGAGATTCAACGGAAAACAAGTTTTTGATGGAATCCATTCATTCCAACATTGCACTTCTAAAAACGTGACGAATGGGCCTAACAGGATATCGAATTCCAGTGATAATAAAACTCTCATTTTCAGTCAGCAGGACCGTACAGCAAAAATCCAAAATATTTCGGAGAATCGCAAAGTATGAGTAAGGAGATGGATCAGTCGATATTCTGCTGATATTCCCTGTTTTTCAGACCCATACATTGAATCGAATAATTATTCAATACAACAATTCACATCACCATGCATTTCGATCAAATTGTTGGATGTTTTGACTATTCAAATTTTTATAGTCATGTTATTTTTTGATCGTTGGTATTACACGGTTTTGATGGAATTCTAATATCTACTTTTCACGCTTCGAAACATAACAAATAGGTTCTATACAGGAGATCAAACGCAGTGACATTGATCTATCTTCATCACAAATATATTGAAATGATTAAAATGAGTTGCAACAAAGTTCTCTCCAAACAGCCGAACCATACAGTGAAAATCCAAGATATTCTGGACAATCACAAATTATGAGGAGGAAGTTTTTTCGGCTTCGAATTGATTTTCAGTTGAACCACTTCTATATTCATTTGATCTTATATTGTTCCTATGCTCACTATTCAAATTCCTTTCTGTTGATGATAGATAAATATAATCATCATGGTTCTATAAATTTGTGATCATATTATTTCATCTTTATTATCAAAGATGGTCATTTCGATTTTGAATTCTACTTGAAATAGGTACTCACATCCTTTTCCTAGATGGAAATTTGTCACAATCATGAAAACCTCGAATCGTTTACTTTCAACTCGTCAACTGATGATATCAACTCACAGCAGCAAAAAATTTGTTCCGAAATAAATCGTTGAAAACTATTTTTCCACTCAGTCGAAGGAAGAAATTTCACATTTCGTGCATGAATTTCCATTTCATAATCATAGCAAAACGTACAAGTGTAGTATTCAATTGCATACAAGAAACCATATGAGACATGAAAAATCGAAACAATTATATTAAAATATTTCAGTTTTTGGAAAATCCAACAATATTTTCAGTCTAAATTACTGAAATCATTCAACGTTGAAAATATCATCCATAATAGTTCTAGATTAAACTAAGTAGTAGGTAGATTTTCCAAAAACTGAACTGATTTTTGATGTTTTACATGGTTTCTTGTACACCTAATGGAAAAGTTACCTAATTTCTCAATATCCCGATTTATTATTTATCCCAAATTATCAGTCTTCAATTCATTTAATAACTTGCAGGTACGCAATGACGATCATCTAACTTTCGAAAAAGCTCTGCTGAAAATTCATTCATGAAATGTAAAATTTCTTCCTGGATTATCGGAACGTGCACACAATTAGGACTTTTCACTTGATTTTTCAACTTGGTTTTATACTATAATAATACTGTACCTTCAGTGCTGAAATGGTTCATCAGAAAGGTCGAGACAAGAATTAGAACGACCATCAAAATCACCAAAACTATCATCCTGAAACCATGGACCTCAAT
The DNA here is from genome assembly GCA_963576655.1 of Gastrophysa polygoni. Classification (NCBI taxonomy): domain Eukaryota; kingdom Metazoa; phylum Arthropoda; class Insecta; order Coleoptera; family Chrysomelidae; genus Gastrophysa; species Gastrophysa polygoni. Next base: position 7,415,663 of record OY755085.1, read on the forward strand.
TTTGCCACCATTTTCTATATCTGATGGCTGCTTATCTGGAAATCCGATGCTTTCAGTCGACATCGTGGATACAAACTAATCCCGTCCTTTCATATTCACGAGGACTATTATGGAAAGCTTTGATGGTGATATTGATAAGACCTGTGATATACATATATACAGTGACCCCCAGAAACTATAGACCATATAATAACGTTATTGAACATATAAAATAATTCTTCGAAAGAACCCATTTCCGAAACTAACAAATCAAAAATAATTCTGATTATGTGGATGAGAGAATGAGACATCGTATGTCGTATAGATCTATTTTCCTTTTCCATACAGATTTCAAACTGATTCTTTCAGATAACATGGATGTGTAAATCATAAATCCTAATTATTGACAGAAATATTCAGATTATATCAAACCTATACTGTCAGGCTCGAGACCTGTCGAACATCGCTATACCAAGCATCATTCATCAATAGAACGGCAAAAGTCGTGGAATCCTTTGCCTAGTGAAGACTTTCCTGATGCTTACGACTTCCAAACTTACAAGAAAAATTCCAACATCTTCCTCCTCTCCCGAAATTCCACCGCTAGCTAACACGATGTTCGTCGAACATTGTAGGTTTTCTTTTCGTGTTGTAAACCCATAAAAAAAAACAATAAACAAGTAACAAACAACTGTTGAACACCTCATGCATGAAAGATATACAGTTTGACAGATGAAAAAAAAATTGAGTCATAAGTGTATGATCATTTTAGAGGAACAAAAATGACCCTCGCCCACTCAAAACATGGCACTCGGTTTTTCTGAATGGATCACCGTATATTTTCACCAACTTCGGTTAGCACTCGTCATGAGGAATCCAACAAAATCGAGTGTGATGCACAGTACAAGATTTCAACACGAAATCAACGCGTTCAGTACTGAACTGATATGAAGGAGACATAAAAAGAGCAACGAAGAATGCTCCAAGATGGCGCAAAAAGGATTTGTACGGAAGTATTTGCGGAAGTATCAGCATTGAGTCTGCGTTGGTGTTGTAAAAGACAAAACGGAATCTTTCCGATTCACCACTATGCCCAATGATAATACTATTAGATCTGGTATTTTCGAATTCCTGAACCTTAATGAACCAATGATGGTTTGATAGTGATCGATTTAGAAAAATCCAGTGGTGTGCTCTAGGGCTATGAATATAGCAAAAATAATCAAAAAATGGAACTAATATGCTATTTGCTAGCCATATCGTAATTTTCCAGATCAATTCGACCGATCCTTCATCTCTCTTATCCTTCACAAGGCCTCGATAGGGGGAAATGGTATAGCTACGTATCTTCGAGTACAGTGGTGTTAGCAAATTCCCGATAAACCCTCAACGGTCGATAACAAGTATTATGATCCATTTTCAGATATTGTTCCACAAATCAGTGAAGGTATCCCATGACATGAGCGAATGCATTACAGGAATGTTTGTTGAACAGAGATATGGGTACATATATGTTCAGTGTATATTCTTATCATTGGTTTACAGACTTGTGTCGACTCTTTTAGATTTGTTTGCTCTTCTCACATGTAACTAATGGAATATCAGAATCGCCACTTTCCTGAGGAGTTTGAATGAATTAAATTGAATGAAACTTTCGTTTCAGCCTATTTTGTTTTCACTCATCAGTTTCCACCAGGCAATTGGCTGCAAAAGTAGACTTATTTTTATGTACCCTTTTTTGACTTTTTCAACGTCCATTGTACTGTTCAAAACGATCTGGATTTTGCATTCTTCCTCCATTCCGGAAATGACAGAAGACTCTTATTACAATTAGAATTAATTGAAAAGAGGCTAATCAAGATAGGATCACCAAAACTAACAACAAAAAATCGTCATTTTCTTCTGAGACAGAAATAACTTCATGGATCATCCGTTGGCAGTCGTACAGAGTTGACTACATACATAAGACTCGATAACAATTAATATACTCTGTGGTTTTGACATTCAATCAATTACGTATGCGTTTGATTTGCTTTTGATTTCCTCAAATATTCCGTGAATATATTCTCGGACGTCGTCAATGATTGCTATATTTTCGTCTATAATCATATTACATCACGAATTGAGAATATCGTCGACGCACAGTATAGCTCGGTGAAGCTTGCAAACCGTGACCAAAGCTTCCGACAATAATATAAAAAAAAATGAAAGCAATGAATTCGATCCATATAAATTGTTTCATTCCACCGATAAAAAATTATTAAAAATAATTTCCAATTCGCTTGAGGAATTCTCCCTCTCTATTCTCCTGCTAAAGTTCTATAAAGATCTGGTGAATTATATGTATCAATCAGTTCTTCTCTGCTCAGGATAATCATATTAGATAGCGTTTTCTCATTGGTAGGTGACTGAATTACGTCATAGTGTTTGAGTTGTAGTGACCTTTGTGAATTGTGGAATAATCTAAATTTTTGTTTTCACATATTTTTCAGACACGGACATGTTAATGATACTGCTCCTAGCTGCATTCTCGGGTAAGTGAAACTTTTTTATTTGCCATTGAAAGAGGTTATCCACCTATTCATAGTTTCGGAAGATATTTTCTTGAAATAAAAATTATCACTAGCCACGAAAATGTCTGATTGAAGCAATGAACTATTCATGAAACATCAATTCATGAAAGCTCGTTTGTATGTCTCGCAATCCGTTTTTCAATTTCTGAATTAAGTAAAAGAAGAATCGAATATTATTCCAATGTCATAATATGTCACTTTTCAGTGTCAAAACCGACAACATTTCGAGAAAAAATTTTGCGAAGAGAAAAATATTTTAATTGTGTTGAGAACGGGAGCAGATTCGTTCTCGAAACGTCCACCAAGATAAGTAGATGTTTTAAATATATATAAATTATTAAATATATTTGTATTTCCAAATTTCTCAAGAACACGGTGTCACTGACAAAAAGAGAATTTCTCTTTTAGGTATTTAAAGGTTTGATTTCAAGCGCAGTGACATTTTGGGGCAGATCACAAAATCTGTCCTCACTACAAATATATTGAAATAATTTTTAATAACTTCTACTCTATTTCTCAGAAACGAGGAGATAAAATCCCACAAAAAGCTGGAGAATGAAAAATTATGATATTCATTTCGATAAAATAAAATATATATATATATATATATATATATATATATATATATATATATATATATGTATATATATATGAATATCATGCATGCGTAAAAGACAACACAAAATGATTCATGAGCTACAAAGATCAACAATGATGATCTAGTCTATCTTTGCTGCTCATTGAAACTATGCCTTTCGAATCATATTTCGAGGTGTTTCCAAATGTCAACTCATTTGGATTTTGAATATCATAAGTCGATAGGTTGAACAAAAACTATTGATTTTGAGTACCTAGCCTTTTTGAATAGTGTGGTAGACAAGAATCGTTTTTCGTGACACTTCATGATGATGATGTTCTGAAACATAATTTGTGATTCCTCTGGTTGATAATTTGATGCTAGGACTTCAACAGGTATTCAACTCAATGATATTTGCATTTGTCGTTATGAGAACAGGATGATTTCTATTGCTCTATACCGCATATTTTATCGAAGCAACAAATCCTGTTAGTTCAGCACGAACTATAATCCGACTGCGGTGATTGTGAATAAAACAGCAAAACTAGTCATCATTTTTGACTACTATTCATTATGACTACTCATTTACTATGAATGATGATCTGGAAAGATCTTCGAAATGGGATCTGAGTGGATTTCAATGCGAAAAATTTCGAGCTTGTATTTTCACTAGGAAGGCGGATCACACAATGCCCAATAAGATGATGTCAAGTATCACTATTTCTATGAGGTTGTCAATATCCATCCTCGGTGACTACTTCACAAAAACTCATCTTCATGTTCCATGCGAAGAGGTATTCGACACCCCGTCTGTACCCCCTGATCTACAAGCTCTCAGATTGTATTTGGTAGACAGCTATTCGCCTAGTCTCTCCTGATGCTCACGAACTCCGAACTCTCAAGAAAAATTCCAATATTTTCCTTGTCCCCTAACATTTCAACATTTCTTTCGTGTCGTCAAAAGTTGGGAAAAAACTGATAAGCTAACCTATCATAACCAACGTAACCATTCGAAAAATTGTATTTCAGTCCCTTTATACCATACGTTAGAGTACGAAGACATAGATGTCCTCACGAACTACGACGTACAGTTCGCCCAGTTGGCGCAAGCAAATAATTCGCCGGCGCCGAAGAAGAAACAAGGTTTCAGTGCTGGTAGCGGTCTGCGTAGCATAGCAGAAGGTTCTTACAATGCAGCCAACGATGCTGTCAACAATCAGGATGCAGCAGGCCATCAGGCAGCTTATGTCGCGAAGAATACTCTGGCTCAATCTGCAGCAGCGGTAAGGAGATCTCATCACAAACTTATCCTATATCCGCGAACGCTCTGAATCTCTGTCCTGTCATCAAAAGCAGGAAAAAACTTCAGACGCTGATGAGCTTCTAGGTAATCCTTGAAAATCCGGAAGGAAACGAATGAACTGCATGATTAGTGGAAAACTAGGGGTACATAGGAGTGAACTTCATTCGAGCATCATGCGATTGGTGAATATTTTGACTGCACTCAAGTCGAGAAATCAAATTTGATGGGGTATAATACGATGTTTTGTTGTTTGATTCCCTCTCATGACAGCTATTACTGAAGAGAGCTCATCTGATACCGAGTGAGAAATACATAGGAAAAGGTTCAGGATGACCGATTTTGAACCTGGCATTGCTACTGCTTATTGATTTCGTTCTATATTCACTCGATATATGTGGATATAATTGATCTCACTATTTATTATGAGAAACAAGTAGAGGGCGCTTTCCAGTTAATTTGCTCGTCTTTCACCATCAGTCGAAATGCTGTCTATAAGAAATTCAAAATCAAACGGTGTGAATATGCGAAAATAATAATAATTACATAATTTAGATGAATAATATGAATCTTAGTGAGATCTATTGGTTTCCTTTCCCAATCACACGCTCGATTTGGCTTGAAAGGTTTGGTAAAAGAGAGATTATCACAGAATAATTGATTTGAGAGAAATGTGATTACATAAACCACTGAAAAACAACCATCGACATGGTTCTTTACACCTGATAACAATTTTTCTTCACGGGTTCTGTTACTTACATGGTCATTAAACTCTAGATGTGTGATGGCGAAACCATTCGTGAAATAATTTAGCCAACTACGTTCCATATTGATTTTTGGCGCGTAGTTGTGCCACAAGTTTTTATTTCTGTTGACGGAATATTTCTCCATCATTATTAGTGGAATAGTAGAATTCTTCTACTGCTTGGTCATAACAGCGCCCTTTTTTTTTTATTTGCCATTTCATTCTGACATGAATTAATGGTAATTCCAGGCTTCAGCGACTGCGCAGGCTGCCTTAGCAGGAAAACAAATTCTCCTTCAAGGCCTTGAACAACAACATAGAGATGCCCAAACTGCACTAATGGGAGAACAGCAACAACTGATGCAAGTCAGTAACAATCTAATGACATCTCACTAGTTCCTTTACGAGCAATATCTCCGTTGTATCGAATAATACAGATATTATTTGATGTAGAAGCTGTCAGGCACCCTGTAATTTCGTGTTTGAAGTTTCATTCAATGTTTTTGTACAGGCTCAAAGAGCAGCTGATTCGACTCAGAGAGCAGCAGTAGAAGCGAGACAGCATGTCCAAGTCCTCACCAACACGCTCAACGCAGCCCAAGCCGCGGCAGATCACGTTACCCAGGCAGCTTCCGAAGCTGCTGGGGAGTTAGCTGCGCAGCAATCAATGGTTGGATCTGCGATGGACCGACTTCGGGCTCTTGGGAAACAGCTAGCCGCTGTCAGGATAGACTTCGAAGCGACTAGAGCAGCAGCGCAGAAAGCACAAGCTTCGGCTCAGGCTGCTGCTGCGAACGCAGCTGCGGCGGCAGCAGCCGCTGCCGCAGGCTTAGCAAAGAATTCGGGGAAGCAGCCTCTTCCTCCACCACCTGCGCCACAGCCTGCAGATGGTGGGAAGCAAGGCGGAAGTGGGGGTAAAGCCAAAGGTGGTGGCGGAGGAGGTAAAGCGTCTGGCGGAAGCTCAAAGTACATAGCTAATGCTTCTCACGAAGAAAATGCGTATTATCACCCTTTATTCTATGGAGAAAATTAAAAGAAAGCTTCAGTTCAATTGTAAATTTTTTTACTGGTTGGAAAAATTCAAAATAAAAATCAAATACATACTTATAGTTCTTCTGATGATGTGAAGAGTACAAAATATTCAATAAAGAATTCAGGGTATCACGTATGCAGTGGAAGCAGGGGCGTAACTACCGCTGCAACAGCTGCTGCTATACAGGGCTCCTAAGTTAGAAAAGTCCCAACATCTGACGTGTTCATTACGAGAACTTCATGAGAAGAAATGGAAATAGCTCGCAGCCAGCGTTAGCTACGCCTCTGATGGAAATACAAATCTCAGAAGCCTATGGGATTGAAGAGTTTTTTTAATTTTCTCACCTCAATATGTGTTGTTGAATTTGTGTTATTATGTATTTATTCCATGTACTTATATTTTATCTCAATACTATTTTATTATGGATAGTCGACTTCTTTATTATAACCCAAGAATATTGCTATCAGAGATTAGATGTTGTTCGATAATATGTCATTTGTTACAAAAATGATGCTTTCGAACGCAATTTGAACTACATAATACTGAAAATACGTTTGAAGTCAGAAGAGCATTCCAATGAAAACAATCCAACCTGAAATACTTTCAAATGGAGTTTCCGTAGAAAGAAGTTCAAAATTAGGTACCCTCACCTCAACCTTCACCCCCACATCTCTAGAGAATGGCAGATGGGTCAACACAATCTCTGCATCACACGCATGAAAAATTGAATAGGCCATACCTACCCTTTGTTTTGGGGATGAATTTCACACCAAGTGTGATCATGAAAAAATGTATCACGTTTTTTTCTCACCTGAAAATCTTTATGTGAATTGATCAATGTGGAATGCACCATACTTCGAAAAATGTAATGGCGAAAATTATCATGCACAAGTTATTATTGTGTTGATACACTCCTACAGGATGAATGAAAATAGTCTAATACAAGTTCACTATCATTCCATCTATTACCCATATATACATAGGAAAATATGAGAGCAACTCCATCTGCTGGAACTTCATTGTATCCCGAAACATCGAACACTTTCTGATCAGACTTCTATAAAATCTCTCATCAAAGGCATTACAGATTGCTGTCCATGTCGTCATTCCAATGCCATGAAAGATAAGATGAGTACATACCTTGTCATTCTGTTGGTGAATAAGCGCGCACATTTAGACTTAGACAGTACATTTGACTTGATAACACTTTCCGTTCTACGGGAAGTTACAGCTGTGATGATGGTTGAAGTACCTTTTGGGAAACACACAGTACTTCAGTTGTCCTGTTACTCTGACTTGTTATTATCTCTTCATGTCATATAAATTGTCTTGATGTATTTTGTTGAATGAGGCCAATATCTGGTTCGTACCTTTTCATTCATAAAAATAGCCATGTACTCATATCACATTATCATTCTGGATTGAATTTCATTGCTGATAAAATATAGGAAGTTTACATCCATATTCAAAGTGGCGACAAAACTATCCATTTTTTAATCATCGAAGGAATCAATTTTGTATATCGTGCAAAAAACTACATTCTTTGAATTGTAGGAATGCGGTTTCGACTGTTATCTGTCATCTCGAGTGCGTACTTGTCATGAGTAGTGAATTGAATCTTCTATATCAATGTGAAATAGAAATTATGCAGAAGGTATGCATTTTACTAAAACATCAAAGAACTGACATTGAAATAAGTTATTCTTTATGTAATGTTGGATAGGAAAGGATTTGAAAAAATCACATAGGGCACTTCTTAGATGAACATCGTTCTAATTACAAAATGGGAAATACTGATGAAAGGGGGAAAAAAGCATTACTTTCCATCACTATCCGTTATTTTCATAAACGTATTTTCTCGAGAACTACTGCATTGACTTCCAAAAACAAGGAAGCGTTGGTAAGAGATCTCGATTACCTTTCGACATGATATATCACTTGACCCCTTATCCCATTTGATATTCAAGGGTTGGAGCTCACCCTCCGAGGGGTTTGAAGTGAAAATGTTGAAAACATGCGCAAAATATTTTTTCTGCCAAATAAAAATCGAATGAGAACTTTCAACTCCACTGCAGAGGTGAGGATGCAAAATTCGAAGTTTCCTCGTTTGAGGGCATATTTCTTGGGAGCGACTTATTTCCAGGTCGGTCATTTTTCAACTGATTTCTGTTTCACTGCTTTCATCCCAATTCAATAACCAAATGATGAGCACTTGTTTGATTGTTACTCTCTCACGTGACCTGAGAGTCTCGGATAATTGACCTCTCCATTGACGAATTAGAAAAAAATAATCATTATGATCAGTAGGTCAGCTCTCACTTCGTTGATTGCGATAGAGTTCATGGTTTGAAAAATAGCCCATAAAAAATTACGAGTTGCATCATCGAGAAATTAATAAAAATCGCAATGAAAATATCCAAATACTCCATCAACACTTAGCACGATATGTGAAGTGCATGTTGAAACTACAAGATATGTTCAATAAATTAGTTTTATTCAAGTTTCAACAATAAAATAGAATCCAAGAAAGCTACCGTCAATCTATACATATATTTGGTAATGGTACCTACATATGAATTAAACATTACAATGTCTTCAAATTATGTTATCCAAATTGAAGTCATTTATTATATTCTTGTCAGAAATAACTCACAGATATGGTAGGAAACTTCTTCAATATTATGACACATGATGAAAAATGGCCAATTGATATGAACAACATCGGTAAGAACTTCAACATCCTATATGTCGAATATCAGCAACGAAACATTCGCACAAGCTATATTATGTTTCCTTCGAAAACAGAAAGAATCGTGTCGAATTTGCCTCAGTCTTCCGTTTGTGTGTGAGTGTTTGAATTTTCACTTGCCTATAGACGTTCTTTACACCTAGTATGCAACGAAATACATAAGGAAATTGATGGATTTATAACAATGCGAATAAAAGAATATCACAAACCTTCTGTGAATATGGTTCATAATAACAGGTAAAAAATTTATATAGACAAAACACATCAATAATTTTGACAGAACCCTAAAATTACAAAAATACATAATACAAAAATACATAATACATAATACATAAAATTACATAATACATTGATACTCTTGATAGTATATTGAAATGTAAGTAACAGAAGGCAACATATTCTGGCACGAGTCTAAATTCCTAACGGACGAGTATACTATTTTCTCTGTTTCGGCTTCTGATAATACCAATTACATTTTATTGTCGAACAATCAGTGACAGATACGGAATTTTGATAATTGGTATGTTGGCGGATGGTTTTGTTATTTGTGTTTCGAATTTGAATCACTTCAAAATTGGATATCTAGGTGGATTATAATTTATCAACGATGAATCATGAACTGGTCATTTCTGCTTAGATCCAATTGAGGCTGATGAAAACGACAAACCAAAAACCGTGAATTGATGGAGCTTATTATTACACGAAAAATAGTGCGTTATTGAACTACCAAAACAGAAATTTCATCAGAATTTTCTGCTTACAAGAATTCGAGAAATTTGATTTCATTGTTTGCAGAAAAATGTCTGTCATAGTAATTTCATCAGGAATACTGATGGAATGTTGAACCATTAACTATATATAGTCAATGGTTGAACATGATCAGATAGCAGTAGAAGAGAACTGCAACATTGAATTTCACAAGCATAAGGAAACAGACACATCGACATGCTCTGTTATAACTATAAAATTGGAATTCAAACTCATTATAGAGATATGTATCTTGTGGAAAATGATATTTTGAAACAATGTTAATATCAGTGCCTTTTGATAAAGGTAGGATAATATTCAAAGAATATTTCCGTGCGGCATGGTAACTGATATTTTTCGTATAAAGTATAATATAATATATAATATGAAGTATAATAAGAGAAAATGTCATAAGAAATTTCACCAGCCTCAATATTTGGTTTTACTATCCCTCTTGATTGTTGATTATTGTGCCTAATTTCTTGCATTATTATCCCCAATAATTGATGTCTCCTTCTCATCAATAATCAATCATAAATATCAGTATCATCAACTACAATGATTTCATTGCTGACAATCGAAGATTATTTAACCAAATGTCTTGAATGAAAACATTAATTTCGTCGAGTGTAAAATTGAGCATATTTCCAAGGAGGAACAGTTGAACCTAAATTACTATTTTTTCCTTCAGTAACACATCTCAATAACATTTTTATGTGAGGTTATTCTTGTGAATGTGGGGAATACTTTCAAATAGTTCAATTCCAAGGTCTACCAACTACTTATAATGATTTGAATATATTAGTTTAATTGGAAATGATATCAACTTGAAACAGTCATTTCATGTAAAGTAACTTTCGTTTCTGATTCAGATGCCACATGGATCATCTTAAGGGGATCACTGAATTCATGACCTTCGCTGGAAGAATGCATGCCCATATATAAATCATCATATCATTGAGTATCCTCTGAAATATCTCGAATGAATTGAAACAGTTACAAAAAAGGAGCACTGAGTGATGATTTCCATATTATCAACATATAATACCGTGTGAAAACAATTCCAACAAATATTCAACCAGAGATTAACTAGGATCTACAGGTGATCAACAAACTTTGAGCAGTGCAGGTTCAGTGTAAATTGGTCAAATATTCCGAAATCGAAATATATGCATGAAAGAGATGTATATGTTGTACGGACTTCCCGATATCGGTATTCCCATTTTCAAGAGTATACTTGAATTTCAAGTGAATATACCGGACATATTTCATTACATCGAAAATAAAATAAGAGCCCTGGGTCTTATCATGTAAACGTTGATTGACTGACTAATATGATCCGCCAGCTGTGGGCCTTGAATAGAATGTATGTTCTGAAAAATAACGCCTACTGAGAAAAGAAGCAAAAACAAATGAATGATTCGGTTTTGCGGGAGAAAAACCCAATAATCACCAAAATATTTTGTGCGAATTGTGGAAATTTCTGCGAGCACAAAAATATTGTCCCATTCAACCTCAACCTGACTTAAAGTTAAGCACTCGGTTTCTAATCTTCTACCCAACTCGGGTTACAAATATGGAGAATATCACGGGAAAATTTCGTTCATAAAATATGACCAAATACCTGAAAAATTCTTTTTAATTTATGGTCGCGTGTCATTGCTACTTGTTCAACGAGTCACAACATCCAACTCAGGTGCAGAAAAATGTTCTGAAAAATATTCAAAACAATCGTGGAGAAGAAAGATTTCTAAAAGGTGCCTTCTCGAAATCAATGATGAGTCAGAAACAGATCTTGACTCTGCATCTAATGATAATGATAATGATTCGTATGGCACCTCAAAAATGCTAGTGCTCTGCAGTGATATATGGATATTCTGTAGAATTCAATTTCATTCCGTGCATATTTTTTTCGAGATGTACCATTAGATGAAATAATTTCCGAAAAATTTGGAAGCATTCTCCTTCATGGCAGCCGATCCCGAAAGATTCCAAAGAGAACCAGCAGTGATCTTGACTACAAAACCATATACTTTCTCTCCTTTGTATTATCAGATTTGCTCAAAATTGAATTATTGTGATTAAGTAGAAGAGTAGAAATTCAAATGAGTGTTATGTAGAATGTCCAAGTTTATTGAAGAGTTGGAGATCTTACGGAAATTTGAAAACCTAATATTCATTAGGTCCCTCACGTAGTTCAGAAAACCTGGGAACCTGTTTCAACTATTCTCATGCGGCTATGAATAATTGTTATGGGTGATTGTGGTCCACCTTTTTTTCACTTACATCATAAAACATCACCCATATCGCACCCGTCATTTTTCGCGAACAGACTCTATTATCTTCCATAAAGGTTCCCCTTAACAGTCCCATGCACCTTCTGAGATATGATTCGAAATTGTCCAATTGTTGATAATTTAGCGAGTATTATCATGTCATGAAATAATAGATTCTACGGAAGGCATCGAAGTAAAAATATGATTCTCACATTTCACGGAAGTGTGGGTATTAAAATCATTCGGGTATGTATAATTTGTGGTCTGAACTGAAATGCTGTGGATACGGTATTTTCAGCTGTATCAAGTATTGCATACCTCGAAATTTCACTAAACTGTGGAATAACGATAAATATAACCATTCATGTAACAATGGGACTATGCTGGAAAGTTGATTTATTCTAGTTGTCACATATCAGTGTCACACAGACATCGCACAATGTATTTGTTCATTTGTAGAAAGAAACTTCGGAAAATGATCAACGTCTTTGTGAGATTACTTCGGTAATAGATCGCTAGACTAGCCAGATCCAATACCTCTTGATAAAGCGTCTGCTTCAAATGACGTATTGATTGTTAGATAAATCATCTTGCAAAATAGGAGAAACTCAAACCGATTCAGATATTCAATTCAGATATATCTGCATATCAGAGGAATCTCAGTCAAGTCAAAAACCATACATACCTAATACAAATCAACCATAATATTCGACTACTTGTTGCTTAAAATTATAATCTCCTGAGGACGATCTCCTGTATAAAAAAATAATTAAAATATTCTAATAATTGATCAAGTATTCCCTATCAGTCTTTTTCATTCGATTTTTTAACAGTAGAATCTTTCTTGTACTCTGAGAAGAATGTCAGAGCTTTCATCAGTTGATAACTTTTCGATATCGGAATGTTCGAATCGTAATGTTTTTTAGAGTTCTTGCAGTCCACGTAGAACCACCAATTACACTTCAGAATCGTATTGTCAAAAAGTGTAGACTCCGGACAGAGAAAGCTCTTCATGATGAGACCGTCATCAGTCAAAGCACATACGTGGAACACCTGAAAAATATATATGACATTCAATGTGATCCAAAGTAAATATTCTCGAACAGCAAAATCGATATTCCGTGTCAAGGACAGTTTTACCCAGAAAGAATAGGTAATTATTTTTTCCACTAATTATCGACACATTCAACGACATAATGACTTACTAAACGAAATTCACATCTTTTCGAAATGATGACGATGAATAAGTGATCATAAACGTTCGTTTCACAAGCCAATAATATTTTTTTTTGTTATTTCCTCAATCAAATCATCATAAGATAACAGTTATCTCTATGGATGCCTTGAAATTCTTCGATCTTCCGATTCATCATCGATTTCAAGGTCACTTTCTCTATGCCTACTTTCAATCATATTTGTTCATCAGGTATTTTCATGATGCCTACTTTGAGGTGTCCTGAATTCGAAGAAGTCTTCATCAATTTTATTATAATTAGCTATTTGTTCATACACGTTCGTAAAATAACCCAGAAAAAATATAATGCAATGGCAAGCAAATACAACAATTATATAGAGACTAGCAAACTCACTGAATTATCCAATTTGGATTCTCGTCATCTAATTGGAACAAATTTTCGCTGCGAACAAGAGTATTTCGTAAAAAAAAGTTTCATGTTATGAACGGACCAATTTCCGAAATTACTTCAAATTATATCATGTGCAATCATTTTGTGACATATATTATTCGTTCTCAGGTATTTTTTTGCAATTACATTCAAATACTCCAAATAATACTTATTCACATGTTGAATATCGATCAATGAAAATAGGAATCACAATCTTCTTATTCACTTGCCAACTAATATCACTGTTTTCCACTGTCATTCACATATTCATTTCAATCTCAAGGTAGCTTGTTCAAAATCGATTTGGCCAAGTGAAGGAAAAATGTCAGTATATCATTGATCAGTTCTTACCATGCATCCAAGATCCTCATCAGCATACAACCCCGGGAAATGCTTTTGATCCCCACAATAGAAGGATGTCTCGGGTAAATCAACCCTTGAAGCGAAATTATCGTCGAAGTTTTTGTCATACCCAACTGGATAATACTCTTTTGGGGCATTCATAACCTTCCCCACACTGTTGGCGTACTTAGAAGTGGGCTTGTGGGTCGTAGTCGTAGTCGTCGTTCTTCTCAGCAGAAGCTGATGTTGTCTCTGCAATAAGGCCAGCTCCAGCGTTTCTTCCGTGACGTTATTGGCTGCTAGAAGAGCTTGGATGGAGTTGGAGGAATGCTGAGGTATAGGATCGGGAAGATCGTCGGAAGAAGGTAAAGTCCTATCCGCAAAATGACTACCCCCTATCTTATCCATAGCATGCAGCTGCATTTGCTTCTTCGGAACAGCTACTACGGCCATCACCTTAGGGCTAATAGAATCACCTACGGAAAAACGAGAGATAGAAGAAGGCATGGCTGAGAAAGCAGGAACTGCAATACCCATTATGGATGGTTGAGAGATAGAGGGAGGTAAGGCAGGTCGCTCTTCTGCAGGAGGTATGGGTTTGAAAGGAGGAATCTGGGAGGCCAAGGACTTCTTCATGGCTTCTTGTACGGCTCCCGAAGCTAATGGGGTGACGAAATGTGGAGAAGAGTCTGATCTTGAGGAAACTGAGGCATTTGGTGATCTGACCATCAGGGAGTTACTCTGGAAAATTGATAAGAGCTATTATAAATATTCAATTTCATAGCTGACTAGATGTTTTGGAAGGATCCTAACTGCGGAGGAATCAATGGAGTAGTCCATGTTTAATTTTTCTCCCACCCATTGATTCATGACATATCGAGTTAGATCTGAATATCGCCCAGAGAGCCAATGAATATAATGGGCAAATGAATTATGGAGTGATCTTGTTCTTCGAAAGCAAGTGATAAATATTTAGCGAATCTGCTGAACGTCGACTGCGCTCAAACTATTGGGAATTGATCAATTGGAATTTTAATTTTTCCAGTTAAGATTCAGACTAATAATATACCGAAATAATTCGTTGTTATTCATAGAATTTTGTAATAATGCCTTGTACTATTGGTCTAGAAATTTATCAACGAACGTTGCAACAGGACAAATGAATTCAGATAAAGTACATCGTCTGTGGTGTATTATTCAACAATACATTTGGAGGTCAAGACTCACACTGCACTTAGATTATGACATTACCAGTAGATGTTTCTGTACTTTGGTCAACGAATTTGAGAGTATGGAGATTGAGAAAATATGTATGAGAGGTTGCGAAATTATTTCGTATTTTGCGAAAGTTCAACATTTATGAATTTGATGAAAATGGACATGACATAAATATCCCGATAATGTTCACTTATACATTGTGATGAAATGTTTGTCTCACGAATACACTCTCTAAATGAAGATGTCTAATTCCTCGCTCTGTGTTTGCATAAGGAAATAAATTATTATCGAATTCCTGATATTTGAATGCTGCCAATTAAACAAAATCAATGATTTTTCGAGAATTCATTTTACTGATGCTCCGCAAAGTTCTGAGAAAATCACGTACATTCAACACCTCTTGACTATTTCTGGAATGGATCAGATGTCCTCGATAAGTGCAGTGTGTGATTCAACGGACGCCTACACCTCAACTCCCTTGAATAATTCCATTCACGTTCTCTCATTCAGATACACAATATATCTGTTTCATACAACTGGACAATAATTCAATCTACGAAAGTACTATAGAATGGAAAGACTTACCTTCCTTTCAGCATTTTGTTGGGCTTGTATCAGCTGAGCTTCCAATTTTGAAGCTGACGTAGACCTCCTTCTATTAGTTTCGACATTCGACAGAGACTCTTTGAACCCCAGCTCATCCCCAACACTAAATCCTAGAAAATGGTTGGAATAATAGTGCTTTCATAAAAGAATGCAGAAAGCTAATATGAGCAATCAGAAACTAAAATGAATCATTTCGTATATACATGTTGCGAGCTCCATTCCCGTAAAACTCAACTGGGGAAACATTTTAATTTTCTAAGTAATTCGTAAATTCGAATGCTTCTTCATGTGACATGTCCAGTAGAATCTGCAGGCATCATCATATGCTCCAATGTATATAAAACATGATGTCTCATAATCAACCTGCCAAACTTCATCAACGTCTTCCACGACCATTTTGTTTCCTATTTACGTACCTCACCTTCCTAAAAATACCTTCATCAGGTGGATCACACTTCTGATCCACCGGATCTTTCGGAATTATTTAGGTAGGTAACGGAGAAATGTGGGACACTTCATATTATCTTATGATATTGTAGTTTTCAGTGTGACCGGAAGTAGTGGACTGTATTCTCCGATGGATAAATGTTTCAAAGAAAACTTTCTACGACTGTTTTCCTATGTAAGTAATCAGGTAATCGGTAATTTATAATAGGAAAATCATAGTTCTGTCACACACATATGCATTATTCTTGCGCACTGTGTTCGATTCGTTGTCATGAAAAATACACACACTGAACGAAATTAAGGCAGCGGTCAAGTACAACTTTCTATGTCTAGGTCAAGGCCAGATCGTCGGTATTCACCCAGCTTTCTCTTCGAATTCTGAAATTTCGAGGGTATTCTCAAAAGGAAATTGACAATCAATTATTATTGAGCAAACTCGTTTTGGATATGCGGGTCAGTACGTTCACAGAATGTGGAAAGTCCTGCGTAACCTGTGATAATTTCATAATGGAGATAACCTGTGAACTTGCAGTATCCTGAAGAATAATTCATTCATTTCTATTATTACGAAGAAGTCAAAGCAATGATTAGCAGCAATTCCAATGAATTGTGATAATTATGACCACGATCACGAATACATCTAGGCGATTGTTAAATTCCAAGGATATTTTTTCATGATCGACATTCACTTGAAAACGACATTCATTATCTCACTAGTTTTAATAGTGTTATAATGATTCTCAAACGGAGATGTCATGTAGGTGTACATTTACTTGTTCAACTCTTCTGAGCATCGAAACAGACAGCAGGTGAACACAGATAATTCGATGGCATTGGGAATGCCAAATTCATATTACGAATCATATGAAATCAATATGGCATTCGACCACATGTTTGTTGCACCATCGAATATTCGAATCAGCAATTGATTTCACGATTAGGTGATTAGATGAAATAATTCCATCTCCAGGTTTTCGAAATACTTTGAAATCTTCAAAATATTTTGATTGTTCATCAAGAGAAATCCAATAATTCACAAAAAATATGTGAATTGATGACATGTGAGTGTGGTCAAAATGAGAACTAACAACATTGGTTTCTTGATTGAATCGAGAATAGTTTTACTAGAAGAATGTCGCATCGAAACATTATGTGTGTGCATTTTTTTGTAAAAGCCTCATCAAGTAGGTACATGATATTTTCACTGATACTGATCAACTTTTTTAGTACTCATATTATGTAATGCGCAATTTCTTGCCAGTTCAACCAACTTCAAGAGTTTGAAAATTGTGAGGAAAACTCAATGAAAGTTTAGTAAGGCTGAGTATAGATGGAGTATAGAGTATGAATGCTGAAACTCACGTAATTTTAGGGATGCAAATATGTATATAATTCATTTTCATCCACTTCAATAAAATAGCTCTCGATTAGGTTAATATTATGGAAGGACAAATGAATTTCCACCTTCAGGCTAGTCTAAATATGCGAAGGCATTCGGTTAGATTCTCACTGAAAGAAAATCTAGTGTTTTTCTCTTCCAAGAACACTTGCTCACAAAATACACCCATTATCATTGTAGCAAATATTCTAGAGCTGTGAAATAGGCAATTCATCTATCTATACAAATAATTCACGAGAAAAGGAGTTAGTGTATGGAAGTGAGAGATCCAATATCCTATCAATCACATGTACAGGCAATCAAGACTAATCCTACCTTTCCTACGGCTACAATATACAACAGTCAAATCCTTCACACCAGAAATGAATTGAAAGTCAAATTCAATTCCAGATCTGTCAGTAGGTAGTGATTACATTTTTTTCTAATCAATTGCCGCAGGGGCTTCATCGACCTCGCAAGTGAATAAATAAACTCAAATTTTGAGAGGGTAAGATTTCAACAACTGATCTTACTGCTGAGTTACTCATATTGTTTCACATGCAATCTTCATATTCAGTTCAGGGATGATTAATCTATGAGTAGAGTGATAAATATTCTTGGTCGACTACCTTAATATCAACTTCTGATTGTTTCCTATTCTATCAATTGCACTATATGAGCTATATGAAGATATTCCACATCGGTTGCCATGACAATGTGAAATAAGAATTCGTATGAAAAATGTTGCTACTGCTTCTTCTCTGCCTATTCTTCTATGAAAAAATCACAAATGTAAAATTTTTCGCAACATTTTTTTTCATCTCGAAACCCGAAACTTTTCTCGAATTTGGCCAACCCTGTATCTGTACTAGTACTCAAGATCCCAATAGTGAGAAGGGTGAAAAACGATATGCATAAGTTGATCAATCTGTGAATTTGACATGAGTGATTGAAATGTTAGCAATCAATCCGAGGAATCACCATTTGTTCTTCTATTATAGGGTGTCCCATGAGCAGCTGATACGTAGAAAGGGTGTATCGAGAAAGTATAATAATTATAGAAACAAAGATGAAGAAATGGGTGATTGGATGGAGAAAACATCTTACAGAACTGAACTCCGTCTTATACTCTCACCAGTGGAGCAGATCATAACAAAATCATAATTATGTACTATCGGTGTGAATTTATTATTTTTCAATATTGGTGTAGCGATCACTAGTACGTAAATAAACTACCTAAGGATAACTACGTGAGGTGTACATAAACTACATAGATCAGAACTTGTTAGATTTGAGTACGATAAGGTTATATATTACATGAAATTGCATGTTAGATGAAAACTAAATATAACTAATCTACATAGAATCGAGATTCGAAACTAGATATTTCTTGGAATCAGTGAACACATGCACAGTATCGTTCCACTGATCCGAAGAAAACGTCAGCAAAGAAAGATAGAATTTACCCAGGCCTATGTGAGCTTTCACGCCACCAAGATTCCTAACTCGAAACAGGCTAGATTTCTTAAAAGCACAGTTGAGGATAAATCCGAAATCTGACTCCAAAACACAGGTTGGCCGGCCTAGCCGCCATGTCCCCCCTGCAAGGAAAACCAATTTTCATTTTAAGGTCATCAGTCCACAAGATATCCAGCACCAAATCGGTAAATGCTCGTAGCCTTCTTCCTCACACAAAATCAGATCGTTGCTCGTTCTCTTTCCAAGTTCATTAGCATGATAAATCCAACATTGTTCTTAGAGATTCAATTTGTGTACATAAACCAGAATGTTGACACTCAAAGAAGGAATGAGGATTTGGAAATAATAATAACAATACCAGATGACTGAATACTGAATAACTTATGTACATGACAAAAATATCATAAATCAAACAATGTTTCAGTTTTTGGCATCAGGATATCAAATAGAAAATTAACACTTATGTTTCAACAAGACGTATCCAGATTCATACCAGGTGTCAACGTATCCTTCAGCCAATCCTTGGGTCCCAGAGATCCAATGTTTTGATATTGAAACTTGGCAGGGGTATTGGATTCATATATTAGATAATTTTTTAATATTTCATAATCGTCCATTGCTTTCATTTCCAGTGGAAACGGAAACTTGGGACTTCCAAATGGAACATTCTGATTTATATCTTTGAAATCTACAGACGATTCTGAGTATGGTCACATAGTTTTCATGCAAAAAATCAGTACATTAGATTTTTCGGAAGAATTTTCATTTGAGTACGTTGGACTCACTTCGACCAATCCCATCGAGATGGGTGATGAAATATAGGAAATTTTTCAAATTCGTCGATACAACACCCCTGTCGAGTTTGAATCTTATACCCTCAGAACTCTCCGATGACACCCAGTATATAATCCAATCATTGCAACGTTCATTGAAAGAGAACAATTTCAACAGATCCATGAAGGATGTAGTTTCATTTTCCAAGGTGATCATTAGGCAAAAATTTTAGTGGTGAAATGGTTCTTTACTTATCACCGGTTCAGTATGTCTCTTTGGATATTTACTGACCTACATATACTTGGTGATGTATTCTGCTCCAAATATCAACCATGAAATCAACTTAGAGGATATAAGCATGATTACAGTTGCAAGAGATATACACACTTATCTACAACAAAATGAAATTATTGTGATCATATTCAGGCTGACTTTCATCTCCAATTTCTCCGATTCGTATCGATAAGACATTTCATTGACTGCTCAGTTGGAACAAAGTCACAGAAGTAGCAGAAATTCGAAGGATTATGTCTTGGGGTATTTTGGAAATAATTGTCTTTCCTTTGATGTTTGGCCAATTCGATTGGAATATCGTATAAAGTTAATGTTCCTTCTGGGTAAACTAGACCAGAACGAAACAGAGCAATTATCAGTAACGGTGTCAACATCTCAGAAAAACAGAAACAGATAGACGTATTTTGTTGCAATCACATTTCGTGTAGGTATCATTCACTCACAGAGCATTCCACCCGATTTTTCCAAATGGATTGCCCTATGTTTTATTCTTTCTTCGACTAGGGTTATTCTTCTTCTGCAACTTCTACAGGCGAGTTAACTCTCAACTCACTCAACACGAACTGAAAATCTGTAATATCCGTGGAATATTGGGAGAGGAGGAAAGTATTGGCAGTTCTCGCAATGGAAATCACTTAGCTTATTTTCAGAACAGAGAAGAGAAAATCCCAAAAAATATATGGAAATGGATGTGATTTATATAAATAGTGCCTGACATCATTAGGGTTGGCATTGTGGTATCCGCCTTGCTGATGAAGATACAAGCTTGGGTTTTTGCTGCATTGAACTGTACTAAATCCACATATATCCCTCCTTCGGAATTTTTTCCAAGATCTTCATTTATATTCTTATTTTAACGACCTCGTGCACCTCTGACCTGATTGGATGATATAGAGGCTGTATGACATCTGCAAAGCTATAAACTGGTCTGGAGGTAACATCCAAAAGATCGTTGATGTGAAGCAAAAGCGGAGTTGGTGCCAAGACAGATCCTTGTGGAATAGCAGCACTGATAGTCATTGTATCTGATCAGATTCCATCTGACAAAATGACGTTTTGGTTTGCGCAAAGGAAGTTTTTCTAGAAGGGCCAAACTCGGAAAACTATAAATAAGTATATCTCCGTAGTCTTTGAAAAAAACACAATCAATTACCACAATCAAATCAGTATTGATTGTGTTATTTACACTCACTATCAAATAATATTTTTGAATTCCACATTGAAACCCTAACCAATGACGAAATCCACTCATTTTAATCTAGTGGCGGTCTCTGGGGGTGCACGAGGAATATAATCATGACAAAATGTGTCCCGTGCATCTAATTCTCTACATATTCTCCCGTTCCTGAAATGTCACCAAAGCTCTTTTTGATGCCTGTTTCATTTAATGGCCACTCATGAATAAAATCTCTATCTCAAATCTGACTTGATCCAAAATATTTTGGTTACAAACCCAAGTTACGGTCTCAAAAGGAGTACAAAATTCAAGGAATAACTCCTTTCAAAAATATTTAGCAGTTTGTAATGGGCAATAGTTGTTACTTAGCTTGACTTATTCGTTGTCGAAAACAGAAATGGGTGAAAAAGAAGAATTCTTTGTACTCAAAATGGCTGCAATAGGGTCGTGGGCAAAATGTTGACAACATAATGCAGAATCAACTCAATAAAAGAAGCACACCTACTTATGCAAATGAGCTTCAACATAATTTGAATCAAAGAGGACATGTTCTAATTTTCATCTAGTTTTACAATCAAACTATGTATTACTGTATCACACGGTAAAGTGGAATTCGCGTACAATTTCTTATTCAGAAAATAGACGAAAACCTGAATGGTGTCATGCAGTAGTTGGATGAAACCAACACGAATGTATATTTGTCCCAAAAAAGTCACTCCTGGCGGTGTTCAAGTTAATAGTATACATGCAATAATTACTAGTATCTGTGTATCAAGCTGTTAAGGCTCTTATTCGTTGTAATTCAATACATGGAATAATCCTTCAGCTCCAGTGATTATATCTAGCAAGTGAACAAGGTTATTATTAGCGAAATTTCCTTTCGATATTTCATTTGAATGAATTGATGCTGGGTGATTATATAGACTTGCTTATCACTCGACCAACAGAACGATTCTTGTCGATGCCAGATGAAAGTTGATTGGAGTTGAATTATCACAATTCGTAATGAAAAAGAAACTGAATAATAATAATTTTGATACAGGAAAATGTTCGGAAGTATCGACTCATGAGTATTCGATACCTAGTACTCAGTCCGAGACCTAATCGTATATACAGAGTGTTTGCGAGAGATACCTTAGACAAGTCGACTTTGTTATTTGATGTCCGCGAAAGTAACACAATGTTCCATAATGGATGATAGATATTTTGTATATATTTAAAATGAAGATTGGTCTGTTTATTTCATAATATACAGAAAAATATCTGAACTATTATTACGAATTCTAAAATATGAAATTATATTATATCGAAACTCTCTCATGATATTGGTTGATTGAAAATTTCAACGATACTGAAGTCAAACAGAATTATCAGAATTATCAGAAGAGATAAAAATCGAAATTTTCATAGCAAGAATATCAAAGGAGTATTTCTTAAAGATTTTTTGGTTTCCTTTGTGTTTGTCATGTATATGAAACCACCGTCCTATCCGCCTTTCAAATGCAACATTTTTGCTACCAACAAACAAAGAATCCGCTCTCTTTTATATACAATAATTTATTACTGTTTCATTAGGGAAGGTGTATTACCTAGATATAAATGCAAATGGAAGTTTTGAAGCTATTTTTCTGACTGGATTATAGATCACATTATGTTTCATAATAGTATCGATGTAAAGTGAAATTTTCAATTATTCAGGAGTTTATCGCAAGCAATGCGGTTGAGATCGTCCCAGTAGTCAAATGGGTTTCTTCTTGTTGTCAGTCTGAAATTATTCCATGGAAAACCGTTGTTATGTAATTATTTAAGCACATTAAATTTCCATTTGGAAATTCTAACGCAATAAAATTCATGTTTTTGAATTGCAAAAAATCGAAATATCATTATATCACTGCCAGTAGCGTAGGTCGCGGAGTATATTGGGGGGAAAACACGACCCTTTTCTACGCCATAGTACATAAACTGACAGAAAAGACTTCTCCGTCAAAACCTGAGGCATCTGAATGAATGTAGGAATGAAAAAATTGTTGGATCTTATATATTTTCCGTACTCATATTGTACGTTCTTCTCCTCTCAAACCCGGAAAATCGGACAGACACTCAATATAAGTAGAAGTAGACCGATCATTTCCTGAAGAAGGAACCCCCAGATTATGTTCTATGAACATATTCGATAGATATCATTTTAAACTCAGGACAACGAACAGACAATGACAATATAAGTGGATCAGATATTCATTGATATAGAGATGATCAGCCTCAAAGTACGTATCGATATCGATCAAAATAACCTCATTTTGCGTTCAGACTGTTACAGTTACTTACGGCCGCTAAAAGTGAAAATCTGGTTAGTCAACTGAATTTCAACTGCTATGCACAAATTATTTACAGTGGGTAGTTCTCACAAACCACAACTCACCGAATATAGTAATAAACAATAGGGCACTGATGATACACTTCATGATACAACCGAGCACTTTCAAAACTGATCGCACACTTCCAAACAAAACATCCGATGGGAAATCGCGGGCTATCGCTGGTCACTGCTTAGCCATCACTACTATCACCACGTACTACTACGGGTACTAGGCTCTCAGCTGTTGGCACCACGCACTGAAAGAAATCATGAATGTGACCCAGTCTTCGACTGGTGATTAACGGTACCAATAATTATTATGAACCGGAGTAGTTGGTGTCGATACACGAATCGATTGCATCTACATCCAGGGTCGTCTGACGACGATGAGAGGACAAGTGGAATATATACCGGTTGTTTGATTAGGAATGGACTCCACCTGTATCGCAGACATCCCCATGGAAAATGCTGCTATGCTTTACAGGTTGATTCAAACGAATTGGCTATGACTACTGCTGAATTATTTAAAATTGCCTTATTTGAGTCACATGTCAGGTATGGTATTCCTTTCTGAGAAAACTGCAGCAGAAAGTGATTCAACATGGATGACTTTCATTCTTCAGACACGGCGTACTGTTCGCTATATATGTGGAGTTGGACCTCGAGTACCTTGCAGAGAACTATTCATAAAGCATAAACTTCTCATCATTCCATCTCTATTCATTCTCGAAACGGTTTGTCTGGTACATAGAAATAAGTCAATCTATGACACCATCTTTGGTTCCACCCTCCAAAATATCAACCATAGGCTTCCCATTCAATCTTCCACTTCAATAAAAAAAAACTCAATCATTCATAATGCTGCTTAACTGTATTACCATCTTCCAACCAGTATGGATATGATTGGGTCCATCAGTTTATTCAGGAAATCGGTGACACATATTCTTGTAGAAGTATTTCATGTTGTGCAAGACTACCTAAAAACGTGAGTGGTCCTTTCAGTTGAATTTTCAATTCCTTTTATATATTGATTTCAGCGATACAATAGTTCTTATATACGAAACGTGTTTATATTTATATTAACTTATTTTTTCCATTCGTATTTCTTCTGTCGATAAGATGTAAATCTTCAGACAATGAAGGATGTCTTGGTTGATTGAATGATTGACTCATGGCAGATTTGGGTTGAGAGAAATGCCGTAATTTTACACTTATGTTATCCATATTTTTTCGAAAATGTTACTAGGTATTTACATATTCCGACTTCAGGAGGACTTTAAAATAGGATGAAAACCTGTATTTCTTGAGATCGTCTAGAAAAAAGTGTTGAAATTCAACTCCACTCTTCATTCCTTCTTGGGTACACATCATAGCTAATCGGTCAATTCCTCACGCAGAATACTTCTTCTACCTCCATTATTCATTCAGGGAGTCGAAAAGAAGGAAAAACATCCTCGGAGAAGATAAATTCGCCTCCCTCATGAATACAGGTGAATGCACGTCCCTCCAAGGTGCTGATGACCGTTGATTCAATTTCTTCGAGGATGTTTTCTTTTTTTCGACTCCTTGAATGTTTAATGGAGGAATGAAATATCTTCTGATAAATAGAACACCGATTATGATTTCTATTCAAAGAGTAGATATAAAGAGAAATGTTGTTGCTGTCTTGGGAAGGTTGTTTGACAGGTCTACATCAAGGTGGGTGAAATAACTCTTCAATTGTTTCTTTCAAAAACATGTAGACCTGTCAAACCGCACCGCTCGATCCTATAAAGTCAAATTCGTTTAAACTGATATTGACGGATGGATATTCGACAGAAATAGATAGCTGATGGTTCAAATCTCGCACTTGTATTGAATTTCAAATTCAAATCGTATTTTCCATAGTTACCAAGATACCCATCGACTTCAGCATAGGTGACGCCATCTAGTTTCGATTTTGGGAAGCCTCAGTGAAAATTCAACATAATCAAGTATGCAAAAGTCTAAAACTTTCTTCAGTGGATATAGAGAGTTCGGACACCAGTCTATATTTATATTTATCATAGTCATGATGAGATTAGACTGTTGCGAGCATTCCTATTCGATGCAATGTTGAAAAATGAAGCCCAATCGTTTCACCTGGATAATGTAGGAGTTACTAGTTGTTCTGAAGAGGAAACTATTATTCTACTAAATTTAGGGTGGCAGAACTGAAAATAGTGAGAACTGCGGTTCTACCAAACTTGCAATAAAACAAACTTCAAACATTCGTGCATTCGTGTTGTATATTTGATAAAATCATGATGAAATGAGTCGAATGAGTGGAATCGAAATATTTGCTGGACACCATTGAATTTGAAACGCAAAATACTTGTAAAATAATGGCGCCATCTTCAGAAAAACTTGTGACTCCTTCTGTAAAGTGGATTGGTTGAAAAAAAAGCTCATCAGTGCATTCACTATTCTCATTCCCTAATGATCATGGTCAACATGTTGGCCAACATGGTGAGAGACTTGTTTCACCATCCTATGTCCACCTTGAAGCCACTGTAGATATCGATAAGTGTTATATCGCCCAGTTACCGATTTCTTCGTGTGAATGTGACTACGTCATTCAATAGAACGAAGAAAATCAAATAGATGGCGGTTTGTATCTCAAAACGGTACCGGTGACTGAGAAGGGGCACTATTTGATATATTATCCTTACCGTTTGATTCCTCGAGTGGGATTATCCAATGAAGGACTACATCGAGTTATCAGATCCGAAGTTTCCTCTTAATAACTTGAGAACTAAAGTTGCAGAAGTATTGCTTTGATCCACATTTTTTCTGGAAATATAAATAGTAGTAAGTGATTCCAAGGAAAAGTCTCCATTTTTCATCTCATCTCAAATTCTGGCAAATACATTCCATTTCACCAAAATTACTACATCATCACTTCGAGCAGTCAGATTGTATCAACATTCTCACGATTCAATATTGTTAATATTGTTTGTTAATATTGGAAAAAATCATGATATTGATTTTTTTTTACTTCAGTTGGATTTTTCAATTTTATTTTTGGATTTTTAGTATAGTTAGATTTTTGGCAACAATAGAGAAATCTTTCTGTAGAAGTTATCAAGTTGAAACTCCGGATCTGAGTATTTGTTGAATTTTCCAGATTTGTCTATGTTTTCGAAAACAGCTCGTTAAATAGTATATTATAGATTTTTTGTTCTTGAAAATCGTTCAACGGGATTCAAATTTGTTCATTAGGATAAATCGATACAATCGATACAATAGATACATTTCGATTTTCGATATTTCTGATCATTAACTTCCACACCTGCACAGCACCCATTCGCTATTTCCCAAAAGAAGACTTGTATATTATTCAAGAGTGCATAAATTTCCATTTATCGGCATTTGAATTGTGTCGCATTTCGAGGTTGTTATAAAAATAATTATTCATCTACCCAGTAAATTCAATATATTGGCGCCTATAGGAATTCAGGACCGTATAGCGCCCTAAGTGAACGTAGTTAATTTTTTCCAAATCGAACACACCTTATATTTCATTCCATAGTCGCTTAGAGATTATATTCTCAATTCATCGATACCAGGTTTGATGGGATCATGCCAAACGACAGCGGAAATCTCGCTAAAACATGATTTCAAAAGCTTTCTAGAATTCTAGTCTATACAAATGGAATAGCAGCTTTAGGCAGTTTTTCTAGTCTCAGACACACTATAGACTAGGTGGAAGTATTTAACATTCTAGCATACCTCCAAAGAAAGTTGTTTCTAATACCTTCCTATATTCATAAATAATGAATTACCAGTTTGAGAGATCGATGATGATTCCCAGATGATTTCTAGTCAGGTATGCACATGCTCAAAACATGTAATTACCTTGTCAATAGAATCGAAATATGATACCTACCTACAGTTTGCGCGCGTTATAGGTACTTATTCCGTCATTATATTATGCCCTGCCATTCGAAATGCGAACAAATAACACGGTCAAAGAGCAGAAACAAAGACTGTATAGCTATTAAAATCCAATAAAGATAAGCTACCTACAATGCTGTTTCAACACGAGGATATTTCAATTCCATCCAAAAGTTATACAGAGTGCAGAAACATCAGGACTTTGCACCAAGTTCATAAAATTCGGATGAAGACTACTAACTTGGCTGGCTCTCATAGATATAGGTAGATATTCTTTCGGTCTGAAGGCATTTCGAACCTGCTCATTCTGTGATTCGGTTGTACAGAAAAAAACCCGTTTCTTAATTACATATAGGTAGGTAGGTAGGCTGGCGCATTAGCGTACTCTCACAATTTCTGAAGCCGGTGTTCCAAAATTCCTGACACGTTAGATTATTACCATACAAACCAGTTGCCTGACTATACAGCAGCGAGAAAGCCGAAATAATTTCCATGAAAAATTAAACCGTGAAAGATGATCCAAAGGACCACAGATACCCCAATACCTTCGACGGTTGCATTCGATGTAGAATTATGTAATTGAAAAATTAGACAGAACGCGCATGTTTTTCAGAATATAAAGAAATTTCGCAACTGTTATTCTCTTCCACTAGCGACAGAATTCCAACAAATGTCATTAATACGACATGCACAAAAATGATCATCATGAAGGTATCAATTGGAATGCACCGTTAATATAAAGTATGGAACCCCTTTAGTACCCCCTCAACGGTTCATTCTCCACTTCCAAGTTACAAGGAATCCAACAATTTACTACTGTGCCAATTCCGAGTAGTAATAGTAAATAAAATTTGTTAATCATATTAATAATGTTCTTGTACTGCAGTATTGATAGGTAAATAAATTATAATCATCAACAATATTATCTATAATTATCAAAAGGTACACTTCGAATATTCTCACATTCTCAAATTCATTGTTGAATTATGGATAAAATATAACTTTATTGATTGCTATAGACGAGGAAAGTCGTGACGTCACATATATATCACTAGTGTCAATAATGAATTCATACAAACCTCTGTCCTTTGTCAAATTGAATCAGCTCTCAATTCATCCACCTTTTCTGGTAGTAGTTTTAATCTATGAGATTGTGTCTATTCTGTTATTAACAAAATATTGTAGTGTTACCATTTATTCAATTTCACTATCAAGTAAGGCTAAAGACTTTGCGCAATGTAATAACCTCAAATTCCTTACTTGGAATCGGTTATAGACAAAAGAAATTCGTGTCGTGTTTGATGTGACTTCCTGGAAATCGAATCAAATCTTCTTTGAACTTTTTTGAACTTGTGATTGATATGATAATTATGATACATATCTTTCATATCATTTTTCTTCATTTTCATACTGCACTTCCCCGTTAGTCGAATATTAGGGAGACACCAATACCCAACATATATGTAGGCATATTCATCCAAAAAAATCGAATCGAAACTTATTCAGAAAAAATGATGCAAATTTGCGTGGTAGTTCTATAATTATGGTAAGCATTATGTGGGATTCCCAGATTCCAAGAATTGTTTCAGTCCCATCAATTTCTGGAGAGATTGCAATCTTCGCCACAGCAGTTCAAAGACGGCCAAAGTCATATTGAACGTAGGAGAAACAATGAGACAATAAAATAATAATGAGTACCAGAGTACATTGACTACAATGATATTGATTTTATTAAAAATGTATGATTATTATCAAACGAAAAATAAAAGTGTGCAGGAATAATATGATCACTTAAGGTCTAGTTCAAAAATTGCAAACTGAAATTAACAGTTATATTTACAGAGTGACAAATCTCAGCAGAACATACTATAAGAAAATTGAATCAGTACTGTCAAGTGTTTTATTATCATTAAGGTTGAGGTTTCAGTGATCCTGCTGTTTCGTTCTTCACAAACTATTAGAATAATCATTCTCAAGCAGCCAAACTCGATGATTTTGTGCAAATTGATTATGGAGTTTCTCAGGGATCTGTTCTGGACCCGCTGCTTTTCATCATGTATATCGTCGACTTGCATGCAGTCATAAAATTGTCCATTAGTCATTTCTACGCAGAGGATGTTCAGTTATATCTTCCGTACACGGAACTTAACCTGAACCTGGGGGTTCAGCACATGAACATGAATTTGTGCTGGTATGAAAACCTTCTTGTAACATTGTTTCGGTTAATTTTCTGATACTGATTACTACTGAATACTAATTCCAAGTGCTAACGTTATCTACATTTAGTCAGAAATGTTGGACATGGTCAAATTCATGTGGAAATTATATCAATATTAGGGATATCATGAGTCGCAAACCACCTAGATCTGAGTCTAGATGAGATCATTACAGAGAATAGTGAGTTGCCGAGAGAATATACTCATTATTCCGAAATGCCTTGAGCACGCTCTAAAACTGAATATCGTTTTAGCTATGTAATGGATTTTTTGTACTCAAAACAATGTTTTTGAAATCCGAGTCCCCTCGAGTATTTCAACGAACTGTTTTGATAAGTACTCTCGACTGACAGAATGATATTAAAAAAAATATCAGTGAAATGCGCCGATTTCATGAATCGAAATCAGTTTAATCAAACAATGTGTTCTTTATGGAACAATCGTGATTGAATCAACGAATTTTATGGGTAGAAAAATGCCTCAGTGCGATAGGCAGCTGCTGTAACTAGTCACTATCACTGTGGTCTTTTTCAAAACAAATAAATAACATTGGAAAATGCACCAAAGAGAATTCGCAAACCATATAAAAAATCGTCAATGCTATTCCCAACAAGGCAATCGAGGTTATCAGCTGAATTATCGGTTGATTGATGGTCGTTACAGTTCTGTTCTTATATTTGTGGAATTTCTTCAGATTGTGAAGGCGAAAAATATATACAATGTGTTGTATGAACATAAAGCTACAAAAATCATCAACAACACAAAGGTTGAGTACCAAAGATGTGTATTCCAGAAATACGGGAGGAATTTTATCGATTCTCTCAGTATGTCTTCGAATAGAACCCACTCACAGTCAAATACCTGGATGATGAAACATTTTGATGAAATTCAATGTCAACAATCTTCGTAATAAAAAATTTTGATAAAAATCCTCTGATTTCAAAATGGAGGAGTTCATTAAATGAGAGTTGATTTCGAAAAGAAATAGGAGAAGAAATATACTGATATGAAACGTATATTTTTCAGTCCTATTTCTTCGAAGTAGCTGCGTATCGTTTTGAGTCTTGTTTTTTCAACCAGAAATCCGATTTTCTCCCTCGTGGGTTTTAATTACAAATTCAATTATATCACATCCGAAGCCTCGAATCAAATTTCACAGAAGTGACTTTCCTTTCTAAATCTACGAGAGAATTCGAGAAAAAAATGTCAGTTCGAAAAAATAACCAATGATGTAGAAAACAGGGCGGGAGAAGTAAAAGAACGCCTCCTGCATCCATACCACTCGACGATTTTGAGAAAACTCACTCATGTCAAGTAAAGAGTAATAACCATTTCATGAGTACCTACTCGTACCGGATTTGGTCCGAACAGCATCAATGTCTTGAGAGTTATGGCGAAAAAAAGATTTTCAAAATTGTACTTCGAAGGACTCTATCCCTCCCTCAGGAAGAGTTTCGGAGTTATTGCTACTAAATCCTGGAACACCCCCCATTATGCCAAAGATATCTTGCAAAAAAATGTAAGGAACATATTTTATAATAGTTGTCTCGCAGTTGAGTGAGAATTGATAAGGAAGAAAGAAAGATAAGCATCATGACGAAAAAAAAATATCAATATTTCATAATTTATAACGCTCAACATTGAAAAATCAATAAAACTGAATTTCTCACCATACAATACGATACATCAACCTGGAAATTTTGGCGGATGAACATCACATTGTATTGAAATGTTATGTTTTCAAATGTCGTATGTATTGTAATGTCTAACATTACATTCAGAACAGAATATATATTTCATGTCAATATTGGTAGATACACATCATTAGCTATAATTTCTGGTGTTTCATATACTCATTCCTTGCAGAAAACGAATAGATTCAGGGACGTTCTCGGCCTCAAATATCAGTATCCCTGATATTTGGATAGTACATTCTTGTCGTATTCGATCCGTCTATGGTTAGATTATTGATGTCTGTGTATATGACCGAAGCATCTGTATCTGTACGATAAACAGTTTCATCTCTATCCGGCAGACACTCGCAAGTGCAGGTTTATGTGTCAATTACAAATAAACATTCAACGCTTCATAAGTAGACCGAATTCCAGCCGATGTTCCCATCATTTTCGCGATTTTTTCTCGCGTTAGACAGCCGGCGGCTGGCCTACTGTAAGTACCTGGGGTCCAGTCACTCCAGTCAGCCTCTTCGGACATTTTCGCCAGTATCGAAAAAGATTGGCCCCATGGACGTATGACTGGCCCGCACCGTAAGACAAGACATGAATGCCACTCTTGTCGAGGACATGCGAGAGCGTACGAGGTCATATACTCCAAGTGGGTCTCTGAGAGGTGAAAACAGTTGTTTACTATCTCTGTTACGAGTGCCCCATGTTTAAAATTACAGCAGGCCCTGGAAAATGTGCCCGGGAATTTTAAAGGTGAGAGAAGCCAGTTTGTGTGGAGTCAACCCTATTATAAATATTATTTGTGCGGAGTTCGTGCACAGAAATAGGTGTTTGTGGTACGTTCTGCATTTGCATTTTGTAACAGATATACCGTTAAAATAATCGTGGCCTTTTATCCGCGACTCACTTGATGAACTACATTTTATATTTAACGAACGAAACATCATTCCATATCGATTCTTAATGGTGTCACGTGTGTATGCTTGAAGCCCTTCGTCGGATAATATTGTGAGTTTCATTATTACAAGTGATTGATCAATGTGAGTTCCAAAGTGGAACGCAGAAAGACATTCTAAATTCCTTTTATATTTATGTCATAGGTCGCAGAATACCTAGGTGAGGAATTGTTATGTTATATTCATTCTCAGCCCCTATATATATACATATACATATACAGCAGACATATCCAATGAATTATTTATTTTTCATATTTACACTTTCGTTCGATTTTTAATTTGCAAATCTGGCGAGATATTAATTACCTGTATGTATATTTTCCGGTATTTTCTATTCATGTCTTTTCACTGAAGATATTCTTCGGTGTAAATCATAAATAGGGAAACTCTGCTAGAAGTAAAACTAGAAATAATAACAATTGAATAAACCTTTCATAATTTGCTTACAATAAAATGTAGTTCATCTGCGAGCTGGTACAGGTAGCAGCTATCAAAGCATGGAATGGAATCAAAGGAGGCCACGATATTTCAATTATTGCAGGTGCATATTATACATACATGTTCATGAAGCATTTATAGTTCTTGTTATGGACGTGATACAATCATGCTTGCGCTAATTCTGATTGATTATTTATTATCCAGTTCATCGGTTTATAGGTACGAGTTGGATATTAATGAATAATTATTGTTTCTCCAGATATCTGAACCAGGAGGAACATAGAAACGAACTATGTCTCAAATGCAAGCTGACAACTTCGTGACAGTCGTAGCTGTCGGAGCGAATCAACAGGCCTCTAGTGAAGAAAACATCAATTTCGACTCCAACGGTTCCGGGTATGTGACAGTGTTAACAATCGGTGATAACGAAAACAGCAAAGTTCTCAAAGACGCAACGGAAGAAGTGATAGTATACAGATTACCAGGGGAACGGCTGGGATTCGGACTCAAGTTCGAAGGAGGCACCAAAGCCATTGAATTCGTGAAGCGACTCTTCATCCAGTCTTGTGCGGAAGACAGTCCCGCATCTCGGGTGAAGAGCTCGTGGGGAAAACTTTCCGAAGGAGACGAAGTGTTGGAAATAGACTCAATTCCAGTTAACACCCTCACGAGAATAGACTGCGTGAGATGCCTCAAAGACTCCAATGTAGCCATAAAATTATTAATTCGCCATATCTACCAGCAAAACCCCAAAAGCAAATGTGAAGAAAGTCCGACTGTTCTTGGAGCTGACGAAAAGAGAATTCCGCCACCCCCTCCACCAGTACCTCCTAGAAAAATTCCGAGGAAACTATTCAAAAACAGTAATGCTGTGCCAAAGGAACCACCTGATAGTACCCAACATGAAAACACTACTAGACCGGAGCAAAATAATAAGAAGCTGCAGTCGCCTAGAAGTAGTATACGTTCTACTAGTTCTCCAGACGTATCCAGAAGAGACCGGAGATTTTCTGATGGTAGCTTAGGACCTCCTGATGCTGAGGTGTACGTCGATCTCTTTCTCCAAGAATCAACGCAGAGTCTCAGCGAATCCGACGAAACCGGAAGTACTATATCGACCGTGATCGACAAGTTCAGCTCGATTCCCACCACGACTACATCGAGTTTTTCCGGAAGCTTGCCGTCCACACCAACTTCGTTACAAAGACAGCTCGACATTTCGAATATAAACATTTACGATGACGATGACTTGTTAACGAATAAACATCCGGGCAAGCCCTTACTAATACCTCGAGAAGAGAACAACAACATAATCATGGATGAGGGAAATCCTATGTGTTTCCAGGATGCTCCTCTGAGTTATGGTGATGAAAATACCAAGGTTATCGTTCCTGAAGATAACGATATCATGGAAGACCCTATTGTCAAGGAAGAGAGCAAGCAAACGATGAAAAAGCCTCCAGTACCTCCACGCTCAAAAGATACGATGCTGTCATCCGTTGAGAAAAATGAAGAGAACAGAAAATCCAACGGTGATCTTCCAAGGCTCGTCGATTTCGTGCCAAAATCTTGTAATGGGATGAAGGAGAATATCGAAACGTCTACTGAGATAATGAAACTCTTTTTGGAAAATGAGAGGAGTAAAGCCGATATCATTGATTATGACTGTCACGACCTCGATAATATCGACACCTATACGAATGGAATTGATTTATATTCGTCCAAATGGAGTATATCTCAACTAGCTACCATTGGTGAAGTAGAAGAGGAAGGAAGCTTGGATTCTAGTCTAAACAGGTAATACAATATATTGTCTAACGTCTCAAAGGCTACGAGAACATTCAGAGAATAACAATATTCTCTCAATGTTCTTCATTTGTATTTATCTAATTTCATCAGGCAGGTTAGTGTTGTTACTTTCTTCACTGAGATTTCAAGATAAATGAAAATGTATGCGAATAACAATTCGAACCATGAATTTATTCAATGGTCTAATTTAATAATTCAATTTTGACTCCATTGGTTGAACCCTTCATAACCAGCCCTATAGACAATGATGTTTACCAAGTATTGAATACTTCATGATCAACAGGGTCTAGTGCTTGAGCATGCCTGAATTTAAGTGCTTATAGCAATAACTAAGAGGTTCATAGCAATAATTTCTGTTTATTTTTCAGACCAACGGAGAAGTCTCCTCCAATGGTTATTGTTGAAAATACAGATTGTAGTGAAGAAATTGAGAAACCAGAAAATGAAGATCTTTTTGATGAACGAGGTGCGTATATTCTTATTCTTCATATCATAATATACATATTCGTTTCCTCCAGACTAATGAGATATATTCAGGAAATGATCAAATAGTGCGCACTGTCAATTTGAATCAGTATGATATGAGGCGATATGAATAATAGTTGAAAATACGTCATCCAAAATTAATTGCAAACCGAGTGTTTTTAATGCTCACATTTCTAAACCTACTTAACGCTTGGGCGATGAAAAATTCGAGCCGAAGCTTACATAACCTGATTTCTTGAGTATTTCATTCATGGTTGATATGCCTTTGTTATACAATGTCTCACATAGGAACTACCTGCACGAAATGTTGTTCTTGCTTAGCAAATAAAATTTTTGTATGATATTTGGTCTGGCACAAAAATTTCGAATTCTGTTACATAAATTTCATAGAATTGTCAAATCATAGAATTGTCAAATAAGATGTCATTCTAATACAATGCACTGCTAGACTCCTCAGAGAATTGTAACGACGCAATACCCACTTCTCCATATATTCGCTATGCTATTTTTTTAACATTTAAAGAATTGTCATTATCAAGGAATCGCAGAATAACTATTTATAAAATACTTGTATAATTAGCGTTCAGGAATTTTATTGATGCCAATAGTTGTCTCGGTTTCTTCGATGATGCAAATCTCTATTTGAATTTTCTCGGCTATTCATACACACAGTGGCGAATTATCCGTGTCTCAGCAGCGCAGGATCACCTAGGGGCGTATGTGTATAAAGTATGTTAGTAATGATTTATTATGCTGTTTTAGAGTAATTCTTTCTGGAAGAATGTAAATTCATGTATGTTCTCATTTAACAACAATAGCTCGAGACAGAGAACTCATCACAATCAACGCGATTCTAATAAATTAAGAAATTTCATTCACATATCTGAAGGTTGAATTCCGAGCGCAGTGACATTTTGGGGCAGATCATATATCTGTCCTCACTACAAATATATTGAGATAATTTTTATAATTTATATTCTAACGAGGAGACAAAATCCTCTTGTAACTAGAAAAATGAATATACCACCTGATCGAATAACTTACAGGAATTTAAGATTAAAATGACTGATGTTCATGCAAAATTGATCAAGAAAACTAACAAATCACTAGAGATGGAAATTTGTCCAAGCTTGTCCCGAAATGTCAGTAAAAAAAAACAAATAGTATCCAGATTAGCTAACTAAACATGAAGATTACCGTATTGGAAACAGTCAACTATTTGTAATCTTGCCATGTTGTCTCTCCGAAGGTTGTCGATAGGGTTGGAAGCATGCTCATCACACGATTTCATCTTATCAGTTCGAGTATTAAATGCATCTTCCACCTTTACTATGGATATTATCATTTGTTCGAGAGGGTGTACCTAACTGCAGATAAGAAATGTTTATACGCCTATTATTCATAAGCGGTGTTCAGTATCTCTAGATTTTCCTAGTTGATTGTTTATTTTTCGCAACAGTGTGTTAAGGTAGGTACAGATTCGCCTTATTACTATGATATTCCGAAGCTTATCAATCCGTTGCGAGCGGCAAGGATATGGATTTCGTTGAAATATTCGTTTATCGTTATAAACAATTCGACCTTTATCCCTGAGTCAATGTAAACGAACACTTGACGCCGATGAAATAATATTTAATGTATGGCTCATATGATCACACATTTCTGTTAGTTTAGCGATAATTTTTCGAGTGGTCGAGTTTATTAGAGAAAATAGAATATTTCCCTACCGACCTATAGCCAATTTTCATTCAAAAGTCGTAATTCTCACAACCCGTAGATGCACCTATATTACCAGGCGAATCAAGTCGAGAGATTCGAAATTCGTATAGTCAACAAAATTTCGATGTTTCATTGTTTAATTTTGCTCAAATCTGCTGAAATTTGCTTGAATCTGCGCCAGTATACTCCTTTTCAACCTGTCTAGTCTTCAAGGTTTCTGATTTCCTGGCTTAGGTTTATTTCCAGGAATTTCTCGAAAAACACAGAACTCTAATGCGTCTGTATTCTCTTGGTCAAAGGAAGAAATTCTTCGAGTTTCACTAAAGCACATTTGACATGAATTTGTGGTTATGTCTGAGAATGCAAAGTGAATTTACCTAAATATAATAGCTGATCAAAATGAATGTTCGCAAAATATAATTAAATTCGTTTCAACCAAATCTATCCTCATGATCCACTACCCTTTTTGACGAACGCCATCCATTAAAAGTAATCATTTCAACATTTCCTTACCGATGACGGCCGCTACATGGATTTCCAATATATTCGTATTTCGAATCCATCTTTGCTTTATCCGAGTTTCATTTACAGCTACAGTTTGCTCCATTCGTTTATTACGAACTTCGAACTATCCGAAACAGATGGAGTTGAAATCACAGCTTTGAATACCTGACCGATCTGAACCGCTGATTATATTCGAAACCTATCTATGCCGTAATACTGCCTGCTAACAACAATTGGACCGTTGATTTATATATTTAGGACCATAGACTTATTATCCTGAGAATAAGTCTATGTTTAGGATCAACGAATGACCATTACTCTCCTTTGTGTCCATGTAGCATTTTTTTTGTCACGCGTTACTATCTCTAATTGGTTACTTCGAATTCAGAATTATTGTAGCAGGTGAGGTACTAATGAATTTATGAGACATCTTCATCCTTTCAACCTGAATTACATGAAAAATGGTATTGGTTTCCGCAGATGTCTGCCGATTTTTTTCTCAGTATGGTTTTTCAGTATAGTTCGAATAACTTTTGAATTAACCCTCTATAAAACTTCCTGATGGAGTGATGACACCGCCATCTCTTTATTACATTTCATAATATATCATTTCGATGCAAACAAGTCGATAGGGATTGGATAGACACAGGCAATATGATTATTTGTAGAATAATTATTATAGTAATAATATTAATAGTAATAATAATAATACTGATATAGAATTCATTGTGTGAACACTTATATTGTACAGGGTGTACAAATTCGCTGGCCAACATGGAAAACTCAGTAACCAATAGAGATAAAAGGTCAGATGAATTCTATGTCCAACAGTTTCCGAAAAAACATTATGTTTTTGAGATCACTTCTTATGGACTTCCAAGGACCAACAAGTTAGAAAATCATACGAATTATATGCCATAGTATCAAGGATTTCCATTAGCGTGAAAAGAAAAATAATAAAAAATGCAAGTTAATGATCGCCATCGAAAGACAAAACGTCGCATGGAATTTTCAACACGACCGTATTCTATAGAAGGAAAAAACCTTCGAAAAGTGACTTTCGAAAAGTGGCTTCTGAAATGAAGTCGATCAATATCAAAAACAAATAAAACAAAAATTTGATTCTTCTCTCGGTTTTTCTAAAAACTCTTGAAAGCCAAAAATCTTAGGAATGAATTCAGATTCCACTATATTCAGATACAGATTCTACTACATATATCTGTATCTCTAATTGTTACCGAGTTCCACATGTTAGCCCAGAAATTTGCGACGTCCTGTACTTCTTCGAATCACTTTCATTATGAATAACCGAAATCAAGATTAATCTACATAATAATCGAGGGTACGTTATCTAATCAACCAAAAACAACAAACAAATAATGAAATAAACAATAGCAGGTTCTCTAAGTAGGTTGGTAAAACGAATTCCTCAATGGACTCAACCGCAGAAATATTGTCTTGAAACTTGTCAAGAGGACTTTCCAATCATCAGTCAATAACGGAATAAAGTCGAAGATATTTGAAACTCCCTCGGATACTCGGATACTCATTCAATTTTTCTCTTGTTGGTGTATGATGTGAACTGGATGAAAAAACTTGACACCTAGATCTGGAAATGTACTTTGTAAGCTCCATTCTTTGTTGGATTACACAAATTTGTGCAATTCGACCCTAGTAAACATATAAAAACTGGAGAATAAAACTCGCACAGTTTTGATATTGAAAAATAGCAATAATCGAATGGGTATGGGGTTTAATTAACTCGTATCTGAATACTTCAATTCCATCACGTACTATGAGTCACGATGATTCAATTTTGATATTTGCACGCATATTAACCGTATGTACTAAGGAGAATGCATCCTGAATAACGATATGGTTGATGTCGTGTCTTGTCGAATTACATGAATTTCTTTCACGTTTTTGTAACGCACTCCACATATGAATCAACTTGAATAAAACATTTTTTCCGTATTAACAGTACCTAGATTTAAAAAAAAACTGTCCCTGACTTCATTATATGTGTTTTCTTCCTTTTTTTCATGAATTTATTGATTATCAATGAACTATAGAGATTTTTTTGGCAATATTCGTAAACAGTAGTCATTCCAGATAAGTTGACTATTCGGATTCATTCGAGATACCCAATACTCTTCAGGAAATTGTTTCATTCATCATGGGACACCTCTGGAGAGTCCCCAGAAATATAATTATTCGAAATCTATCTCTTTCCATTCTTTGAGCACTGGATGGGAAAGAAAATCACTAGAAAATTGACTGTCGGTGCTTGATCCATCCACTTCGATCAGGAATTGTCACTGTGACCTATGATTATGTCTTGTGATTAATGTCTATTATTAGATCACTTATTATTTCTCATCATTTGCCATGTGAATTCAACGACTACGC
Organism: Gastrophysa polygoni; assembly: GCA_963576655.1. Classification (NCBI taxonomy): domain Eukaryota; kingdom Metazoa; phylum Arthropoda; class Insecta; order Coleoptera; family Chrysomelidae; genus Gastrophysa; species Gastrophysa polygoni. The sequence goes on from OY755085.1 coordinate 7,455,475, forward strand.
TTTTTTTGAAAAACACGGTGATTATTGTCGAGTTCATAGAAGGAATGTTAGGATAACAGTCAAGCCTTCATATCAGAGAGACGTATCGAATTCAAAATTCACTCACAAACTCAGATGCAGTTTATGCAGAAATATTCTTGAAACATACCAAAGAATCAAAAACTCAGGAAGATCCCACCGTTTTAAAGGTTTTACGAGAAATTGTTCGAGGTATTCAGTCGAAAAAGAACACCATGATTATCATATTTCAAAACCACAATCTGGAGAATTCAAGAATACACAAGCGGATGGTGACCAAAAAGTCGATGGTGTTTTATTTTGTGATTTGGTGTCTTTCCAGGACTATACCTACATTTACTTCCATTCATTTCCAAACCAAAAAAAAAAATACTCACATGTTCTATTATGATCAAAAAACAATTGAATAGTTAATTTATAGTTCAATTCATTCGAAGATTCGATCTCAGATAAATTGCTCTTCCAAACAATCCTGACAGGAAGAAAAATGAAATGAGAATAGTTTGGAGTTGATGATATTGGTATTTAGTAGGTATTCATTTAGAATCTAATCGTTGAATTACCTGACAGTAAGACGGAAAAAAATGTATTCTGATACCTTCTGATGACAGTTTTTCCATATCTCTTCGACACACTGTACAGTCGTTCAAAAATCTTCTGTGTCTGTACAGTGCATCCCATTTTGGTTGAGACTGCCAGGTTTGTCGGTTGTTACTAAGATGGAACCTTCCGGATTTCAAACTCAGATTTTGCATAACTGTTTCCGTTTAGAAGATACAGAGTGATTTCAAAAATTCACACTTTCTGGACACTTATGAAAATTCATCGATAGGAACCTCCTTTATATGGAAAATCTGTGGCCTACTAGGAAAAGTTCAACATAATGTAATGATTTACTGTTTTTTAACGTTTGTGAGAATCCAATCCAGCGAGTATTATACATCATTTTGAAGAGAAAAAATGACGAATTCAACCAGATGACGAAATACAGAGTTTTTCCATTGAAAAAATAATAAGTTTATGTCATATCTCCAGAATCATTACCCGAAAAAAATCATTGAGTACGCCACTGGATTCTGCGTAGAGAAGACTCTACGGTGGCTACATGTAGTTCTTAGCTCAACAGTATTTTTAATAATTTCGTAGATATAGAAGGGATCTGAAAGGTGTGAATTTTCAAAATCGTCCTGTATCTTTTAAACGGAAACAGTTATGCAAAATCTGATTGGACCATCTTGAGTTTCAATGAAAAGTAGGGCAAAAACGTGAAAACCGGAAGGCTTCAATAACAACTGAGAAACCTGGCAGTCTCAACCAAAATGGGATGCACTGTACATTCTCTTCACTATTCTCTATACACGCCCATACATCATTGATATGATTTGAGACACCCTGTTCTGGATTGACAAGTGAGCTGGTGATCTCGAGGTCACCTGGTACGTATACAGAAATCTGAGAAAGCTCAGAGGTTGATTTCATTATATATCATGACATGACCTCATCATACGGACCAAACAAGCATTATGCTGATGTTATGCATGAATAATAATATTATCCGAATAACTGTGGACACACCAAATCTTCGTCTTCGTGACGCATCGTGCAAAAATCACTGAAAACTGACTGGACCCAATTTTTCACCCTGACATAATTATAAGAATTGCTTGCCTTCTACTTGTCAGAATCCGATATATTCCCAATGTCGGTTATTCTCTGCTGAATGTGGGTGCACACACCTATCGAATTCCCAACTGAAACTAGCTTTGTAATCATTCCATATAAAAATGTCATGTAACGGCATCATTCGTTGAGGAAATTGAGTCACATGCTTTATTATCGATCTTAAATTGCAGCACCATTCAAAAATCAATTACAATTACAACTTACAACCTAGAAACTCTCAAGAAAATTCATCTTCCTTCTCTTCCGAAATTCCACCGATGGCTAACACGATGTTCCTTCCGTCGGACATTCCAGGTTTTCCTTCCGAACTGTCAACAGATTGAAAAAATTGAAAAAAAAAACAATCCATGCCTTTTTTGAAGCTCATTCAAGACGCCTTCATGGCGTTTCCATGGTGTATATAATTTCTTGGTATATTTCTTCCTGTATATAATTATGATGAAATGTGTCTCCCTGTGTATGGTTTTCTTGTTTCTCTTCGGATTAAATGCCCACCAATGAGATTAGTATGGAGAAATCAAAAGTGCCGATTGAATTGAAAACAATTATAATCTCGGGTATAATGCATCAATATTCCGAAAATGCTATGTCAGAATGTGAAAATCAGATCTTAATTGTTCCTAACATATAATATAATGCAATAATAGATATAATAGATACAATCATGATGTAAATATAGACTATCCACAGCCGCTAGAAAGAGTTGTAGACTTCTGCCTACTTGATTATGTCTAATTTTAATACCTTACTAAGATAGACACTCGATGGCAGCACCCCTGTTGATCCCGAAGGTTATCTTGGAAATTATTGAAAACATGATGTAAATTTCAAATTCCGTAATTCAATAGGAATGCAAAAATTGAACCGCTAGCTATCCATCACTGTCAGATATCCGCCATTATCAGTAAAAGCTGATTTGACTATTTTCACAGTGAAACGTCCGAACACGAGTAGAGATATATTCTTCTCCTTCTTCATGAGATTTATAATATATATCTTTATATTTCATAACATTCTTTATAAGTTGTGACATGAATGGGAATTGATTTTTTTGTTTATATTGAAATTAAATAAAAAAAATCCAAAAGATGAAAGATAACTCCGAAATGAATTAAGTAACGAACTGTACGAAGAATTGGTAGCAAATCACAGAAAAATATTAGTACAAGTTTATAAATAGACTATGAACGATTCGATAATTCTCATCTTCATAATTTCATAGCATCCAATAAAGAGATAGTGCAGAAATTAAATCATTCAGAGACCTAACCAAACATCGTTCGTTATCTATATTGGTAACAAGTCCAATGAAGATTCAAAATGACATCCATCATGCTTGACATCTGATAAGATTAGATAAGATGATGAAAATCCATACAATCACCTATATTTGCATTGAGGAAATGTATAAGGACGTGATAATCCAAATAATTCCATTCAATGACAAGGTCCTATCCAATAAGATATTGAAAATAATTTTATCCAAATTCGATGGCTTATGCTATTTCGAGAATCAGATACAGAAATTGACCCACTATAGTATCATTCAGAAAGTTGGCATCATATGGATGAAACTTGTATAAATAATTTATTTTGAAATTCGACTTGGGCGTTGAGTTCCACTCCAAAAACAGAATTTATTTGTATTCCAATTCTATACATGTTCTCACGTGCTATTGCAACTTTTAGATTTTGGCATTTTCACAATACGAATTTTTGAAGCAAAGAAGAAACAGAGGGCTTGAAAAGCAGGGGCATGCCAACTCACATTGGCTGTAGCTCTGAGGGGATGCATTCAAGAACACATGTTTATCTGAAGAAAAAGTCTTATTTTGATCCCAACAATACGTCCTTCAGATATTTACATCAAATTTTGAATCACCCTGTATATCAATCTATATTTTATAACGAGTTAATTTTGACAGTACATAATATTTTGATTTGATTTGATTTGATTTCGATGATTGTCTGATATAACATTATATGGTATATCATATACCATTACCATGTGTCCAGCGCGTGAATTCATTATTAACTAAATCAACAATGAAATTAGAAATTCCCGGAACAATCCAATATAGATCATGAACCACCTTCGTGTGATGACGTTATCACCAAGCTTTTTAAATTTCCGGATTGCCCTTGCTGAGCTGATTCCAAAAATGTATAAACGCTTCTTCAAATTAGTACAGAGTGGGCAAAAATGCATAGAATGCATGTAGCATAGAATGAATGCTACATGTTTCTCGAAGGATACTGTACCTACTTTTAATATCATTCGTATAATATCAATTTGGTGTTCAATATGGAAATAGTTCAACCTTTACAACGCTAAATTGTTCTATTGTGATTCCGTTCATGCTGTCCGATGGCATTGCTTTAAGGTGGCCTTGGAGCCTTCAGAATGTTTCCGTGTTGTTTTCCTAACCCGTGGAACTAGATTTATATTTTGAGATAATAACGTTAATAATAGATATCTAGGTGGAGATGTTAGTTCGTATACAGATTGCATGACGTAATGCAACCCATTCCACCATTATTATGCAAATCGACACCTAAATGAATCAGTTCGATTTATGAGTTGGTTCTCAATGCCACCCTGTATTCATGAGGTGCACGGTGCACATTAGCTATGCAAGCCACTCCTCGTCATTTCTTATTCAGAAACAGTTTTCTGGAATTTTTATCCGCGTATACAGTGCGGTCCATATATTTTTGACAATAGACTGATTATTTCTGAACTCATGGAACATGAATTTTTTATTCCGGAAGGACATACTCTGAGCACAATGTTATAGTTTCCTTCAATCAGAACCAGAACAAGGATTTTAGCGTCCGTGGCGAATGATTTTGGAAATAAGACATCATAAACTGTATGAAAACATAAAGAATAGAAGGACATGAATGGATAAATAAAAAAAAAATGAATGAATAGTAAGTAGAGGATATATCAAGCGATCAAAAATAGAAACAGAACACTTCGAATTTATTTTCGATTTCGGACAATCATAGATTCTTCACTTGTGAATTCATTCAAAAGTTCTCTGCTGAGAATCAAAGCTCATACATTTTGGGTTCATCAATTTCATTTCAAATTTTGAATATGAGGATTCATGTGATTTTTCTCTATTATGTGAAAAGAATCGTATCAATGTCTTGAAACTCGAAATAACATTATTTCATAGGTTAGTAGAATTCTTCACATCCAATAATTTTCAAAAAATCGCAGTTTTTCAAGATATACTCCGATTTCATCTTCATTTCTAATTTGACGAAGATTATTTTCGGTATCCGATATGATAAATTTTATTTTTCGATTTATCCCTGCTATTAGCGCGCGTGCAAATCAGACTGATAATATTTCAAGCCGAATGTATATGCAAAAATGTTTTATCTTTCATTTCAAACACTCTGAATGGAACAACCATTCATCATTTCCTTTTGAATATGCTGGTATAATAATTTGGATTGAACAAATTAATGTAATAATAATTTGGAACTGTAACCCATGCACTAGATAATTATGTTTGATCAAAGCATGAATTTCTCAGCTACTGATATTATTGAACAAATATGAGTTTGTAAGTTCGAGTCAGTTCAGAAGATAAATCAATGTTTCGTATTTCAATCAACAATGAAATGATTAATGTTGTATTCAAAGTATCAGATGCTTAGTCTTATTGGCACGGATGAATATATCCCCTTGTGATTCTTCCGAAAAGCATCTGAATGAAGAAAAATCATAATATTTCATCAAATTTGATTCAAGTTCGAATCGTCTGGCAAACAATGCCTCTGTCATGAAGATACCAAATATACCAAATTAGCGTTTACGAGGGCCAACAATACTTGATCGAATTTGCACTCCCCGCTGCGATGAAACGCACAGGTGTAGCGTTTCGACCTCTTCTTTCAACTCCTCGTCCGTCCTGAAATTCTTCCCATCCAGGTGTGACTTGAACGCAGACGCAGGAGAGAGATGATGGCCGTTTGAAGAACTCCCGTCGTGTAATTCAAAACAAAAGATCATGCTGACGAAGGCAGTGCGTTTTCATCAGGATAACACTCGTCCCCACACCGACCTCATCAACAAATTTGGATGCGATAACATCACACCTTCCCTAGCCAACTGATTATCATCTCTTTCCTGCGTTGAAGTCACATCTGGATGGGACGAATTTTCAGGACCGACGAGGAGCTGAAAGAAGATATCAATCAATATCATTTATTTTATCTTAAGAATTTTCAGTGAGAGTAAAGTGAGATAGGTGCGTGCATTATAATTAGAGATCATATTCTAATGATGACTATGAATCATAGAAAATTAAGTTACAATTCATTACAGTATCAAAAACTTATGTGATTTTTTTTTCTGTGGACAACACGAAAGGGAAACCTATAATGTTCGAGGAACATCGTGTTAGCCAGCGGTGCAATTTTGGGAGAGAAAGAAGGTGTTGGAGTTTTTCTTGAAAGTTTGGAGGTTGTAAGCATCAGGGAAGACTTCACTAGGCAAAGAATTCCACAACTTTGCCGTTCTATTGATGAATGATGCTTGGTATAGCGATGTTCGACAGGTCTCGAGTCTGACAGTGTAGGGGTGACCAGCTTGAGCTCGTCTGGTTTGTCTACTAGGAATCGCGCGTGGTGGCATAATAGATGATATTTCCGTTGAGCACCGACCGTGAAAGTACCTATAAAAAAGGCATAGATCGCCGACCTCTCTACGATGATCTAGAGAGGTCAATGAGTGTTTAATCATCGACTAAGCGAATAGCATAGCTTTCTTCTGAATCGAATCTAACAGCTTTAGCGTATGTTTGGGGGCTGAGCTCCAAACATGTGAACAGTACTCCAGGACAGGTCGAATTCGTGCTTTGTAGATCATAAGCAGTTGCTGGGATGTGAAGTATCTCTTCACACGGAATAGAAAACTAAGTTTTTGTGAAGCAGTTCTCGCAATGGACCTGACATGATCGTCCCATGAGAGAGCACTGTTGGTGGTGACACCCAGCATGGAACAGTGGTACCCGACATCATCAAATTGATGAACATACAAGCTTGAGTTCTAGTCGCATTGAACTGTACTAGATTCTCAGATCTCCATGCATTCCAGAATTCTTGTCAGGTCCTCATTTAAAGCATCAACCTGTCTTCGTCTTGCACCTCTGGCCTCGTTGGATGATATAGGGGCACTAGTGGAAAAGGCGGAATGAAGTGTAATATCATCCTCAAAGCTATATATGTAGTATTATACATAATATAACTACAGTACAAACCAGCCAAGGGACAAGTAAATAGACAAGAAAAGAAGTTTGCGAATGAAAGACCGTAGTTTCAGTATATTCATGATAGTAGTAGCTAGTTGTTTTGAGATGACATATGAGTCAGTGTTTAGTATACCTATCAGATCGTCGATATTGCGTAGTTGTACAAATGCTTCCCTAGGCCATATGCAGGAATAAATAGGACATTCGAATAGAATATGTTCTATCTATGTTGTAAGTTACAGATTGTACAAACTTCTTCTGTATTGATAATGTAGGTAGAGCTTGAGAAAGAAAATTTCAAGTGTGTTTTCCTACAGGTCCGGATTTGCGCAATGATTCTGCTAATGTGTATTGGGCAGGGAATCTTCAATTATTTTTGACTGGTGCCATGAAGCGTTAGCGACTGTTGAATATGGGGATAACTAAGTCTTTTCTGAGTAGCGTGTCCTTATAGCAGTTAGTGGATTGCTCAAGAGAGTGCTCCACTCATCACCCTGATCTGCAGAGATTACATATTCCTCGACTTGGAGAAGCCAGTTGTACCTTGGATCTACGTTATTTAAGTCTGCTTCCATAATATCGGCATATATCATCATATAATCATATCGTAGTATGGGAATAACAAAACTGCTACACCGCAGGCAAAAATGAATCTATCGCAACGGGGATTATGAGGAAGAATAGTAAAAAGTCCGGGCTTCTCAACAATGTATGATTCATTACAGTGTTCTTCTTTGTGACAAAAAATTGTAGACTTCACCTTACGGACAACCTATTTTCACGAATATGGAAACTACATCTCATTCGAAATAAATGATATTTTCAAGAGGCTCATTACTATTTTGGACCACATGAAATAAATATTCTCTACAACAAAAAGAAAATAGTGGAGCATCGAAATCCAACTGGAATTCACCTCGTTACAAAAGTCCGACTATACCTACCAATAAGTTGATGGTTTTGTTCACTACCAAGCTCTAATGTTCATTCATTCATAAAATAAAAAACTGTCCATGCCCCGAAACGCCTCCAAAATATGATAAATGACAAATTCAATCCATAATCACAATACAAGAAGTGAAGTGATTACAATAGAACAAATAATTTTCATATGGCGGTAGAGTGCTCTAAATTCAATTTTTTCAAAAAGTTCTACAGCAGTTCAATGAATTATAAGCATTGAGACAATGTCATTGAATATATTCGGAAGAACAATCAAACAACATTTGTTGGATGCAAGAGTGATGTAGTATTTTTTATATGAATTATTTTCAGTGTTACTTTTCATTGAGTTCACTGATTTTTATATGAGTTTGTAACTATCAGTTTCTCATAAGAATAAGGGAATTATATTGTCGGCTGGTACAAGGTTTTTCCCGTATATTTTTGCACCCCACCTACATGAAGGGGTTAAGCGAAAGTTATATTAAAATAGTACAAATAAATCTCTTATATTTTTTCTAATTCATCAGAATTTTACGGAGATTGAAGTCGGAATTTTATAAAATTATATATAGTCCATATAGTACATATTTTAAATAATTATTTATATTATTATAGTCGGAATTAATAAAGTTCCGACATCAATCAGAAAGATCGGCAATAAATAAATATCGACCCATCTGCGCTTAGAATTTCATTCATTCGAAATTATTTCTATCTATCTCATATCTAACAAGGGCTATTTTTCTGATTTGAAAAATATGTACATTCGCTTCATTCCATCCATCCGTTTTTGAAATATAAGCGTTCGAATATTCTAAGAAATGTAAAGTAATGTGCACTAAAACATAGTTGGTCATGCTGAAGAGGCATTGTAATTGCACAATTTGAATTATGATAAGTAATTACACAATATGAACGAGTCAATTAAATAATATTGGAACTCGAAATTCCTGCAGCACGCACGCAAATCTAGATATGAAGATATCTAATATGTTTTGGTATGGCAAAATGCTACTTCTGAGGTTGAATTCTTTCCCGTGAACATATTTGTCTTGGAATATCCGCCTTTGAATTTTCATAAGACATTAATGAAACACCCTGTGAGGTGAATATCGAATTTATTCCATAGCGGTGTCCCACACACTATACCTATAATTTAGTGCAATTCACCTAAATCGCAACGTTCGCTGACAGCCAAAATATCAACAGTTGAACAATATTCTTCGAATCAAATACAACGCACTAAAAGGTTTCCGCTGGCTGCTGCCATCGCCGAAGATTGGACAAGTTAAAATGCAGTTACAATGTGATCGACAATCCATACCATAGCAAGCTGATGCCCTTGACTCAACCGTCCACTGACCTGATGCTTGTGCTCTGTGCTTGCCATTTCCCCACCTTCGATTCAGTTGGTCTCTTTTACTTGTGCAAACCCCAACAGAAATCATCGACAATTACCTAAAAAAAATAACAACAACAAATAAACGTATACGCGGTACAGTAAATCATCGAAACAAAGTGGAGTCTACGGTCTCTTATGATTTTTTCGCGAAGAACCCATTGTTTGTGGCAGTACCCAGGTGTAGGGTTAACACGCCGTGAAAACTATAAAATTCCTATTGGTTTTATACAATAGGTTATCGGAGAAGAAATACATTATTTTCGCTGTGGATTTTCAACTCAATTTGCGGTACATTGTTGGTGCTCAGATTTCTGCCATTTAGTTTCTTTGATTCAGTCTTGCAGTACACACACCCAGTGAGTGCGGTTTCAAAATAATATATTGTTATGATCGATTGAGACAGGTATGGTTCACAGTGCTTCATATTGGATATTACACCGATACATTGTGGTAAGATTTTATTCTCAGTTCAACTCTTCTTTATTGCTATTTGCGCTTGTTCCGGAACAAAGAATTATCCACTTACTTTTGTTACTGAAAAAATCATAGTCATTCCAACGAATAAAGTGAAGTGTTGAATGAATACATTTCCTTCTTTCTATTTAACACTTACATCATTCTCGGAATTCATATGAATTAGGTGTTTGTGTGTTTCGAAATAAATTAGGTATGTCATAATCCGCTAATTTCGGAAAGCAACAGTAATCATTTGATAAGGATTAGTCCAATCATAGGTCAATTGAAAAAGAATAGACCACTTTTTTCTCATATAATAGAGTGCTGTTTTATCTTTTCCACATAAAACACTTTAATGCCTTGTTATTTGCGAAGTACCTACCTATCACATTATCAGACAAATTACAGAATATATCCCCTTATAATAATAAAATGACGTAATATTTCCCGAGTGATAAATCATTGGTTTAATGACTGATGTAGGAATATTCAATAGGTTCATGAGAGAATAAGATTGTGAATTATCATACTTTCCTGTTGGTCAAGAAGAAAGGCTGTCAGATAACCTTGAATTGGATTAACTTGTCACAATTTACCTGCTTGATTTCGTACAAACAAATGGATAATAATTGTGGATATATTTGAAGATTTATAAGAATATATTGCACCGGACGAATCTGAATTCAAAACCGAACGCAGTTTCAAAAACTGAAAGTTTTTAATTAAAAAATTGATAATACAGTCGAGGCACAAGCTGAAAGTGATTTAACAAAAATTCGAAAAGAGATACAAGCGATTCGGTGGATTAACATAATTTTCAAATATATTATTGCTCCAAATGATAATATAGGATATAGGAATATGTATAGGGATGGCAATAATTTTCAGAAATCTCTCATGAATGCCAAAAAAATCGATGTTTGTGGCTTCTCAATCATATCGACACACGTAACTCTTGATTCGGAACAATATTGTATAAATAAATATTGGATCAACCTAGGTACAAGAAAAATTACACCTCCTAGTAAATTATTATTGAGTGAGAAGAAGTTGAGGTATGCCTTTCTTATGGTGGAAAGGTGAACTTCAATGGTACCACGAGCCTTTATTGATAAAATCTCGAGTAGTTACGTAGGACGAGCGATTTCATCTTATTCGGTTTGTTCCATCAATTTGCAATATTTGCCTTGCAATCAGCTTCAATTCAGGATAAATCTGTCAATCAAGCACTAATTGCAAAATGAATCTCGGAATTAGCTGAAATGCTAGAGAAATCTTGTAAGTAGCTCAATTCACAAAATAATCTAGCAGTTATATAAAAACGACGAGAAAAAAAAATTCTGATCAAGAATCAATGCAGGCAAGTCAAATCCTAAAACTAGTTTTGGCGGTTCGAAATGTAAACAACAATGACGAAACTTTTTTACCAGTATAACACCATATTCTAACTAGGATTGAGCACTATTATTGGTTAATATAACAACTGAAACTGCAGGATTCGCATAGGTTTTGAAGTGAAAAATATTCAGACAAATCGAGCGCATACTAACAAGTATATTCAATGCGATTTGAATAATCGAAAGTCGAGGTTCACATTATTGCCGATATTCTTCATTCACACTCAAGGCAAGCCCTAGATAGCCACTAGAACAGCGACTCTCAAACTTTTTGGGTGACGGAACCGTTTTGAAAAAGTAAATTTTCAATGGAACATCATAACCTAAACTAGAAGCAAGCATTTTAATCTTAGGTTACTCTATTCTTATACGTTCCACTCTTCATGCCCCACGCCATTTCAAAAGCTTCCCTATAAATGGGTATTAAGGTGCCAAGCAACTATACCCGTGGATATTAATAATAATAATAATAATAATAATAATGATAATTATAATAATTTATTCAGTATTGAATGGAATTACAGAATTTTATAATATTAGGAACATGAATAAATTATAAATACCACAGAAGAAGAGTCACCTTGTGCGTGGCAATAGATATATAATTAAACAAAATTCACACATACCATTTGTAAACACACAAGCATTCCACATTTTTTGATGAAATATTACAATAAAAGTAAGTTTCATAAAAATATGCATGGAGTTGAAATTACTTGAAAATAAAAACGCTTGTAAATACTCAAAATACTTAGGATATAAGCTATAGATATATACTTGAATAAAATTCACACATACCATTTGTAAATTTGTAAACACACAAACATTCCACATTATCTGATATAATAATACAATAAAAGTTAGTTTCATAAAAATAATATAAGCGCCAAGAATTAAACAGTAATAAGAGCAAAACGGTTCCAAGTGCCCGCCAAAGGTGTTTGGCCTCTTGCTGTCCTAAAAAAATTTGTGCAGTAAGGTGCTGAGCGCATCCCATCAATAATCTTGTGGAGCGGGCATGTGCACTGAAGTTTGTTATATCGGCATATAACCCTCTGGAGAAGTTCATAACATACAACTTAGCAAGGAGATCTCGATATTCCAAAGGCTTACTCCTGGAAAATTCCAATTAGTTTGAGAATAAAATTCGAGGACTTGGAAAAACTTTGCCGAGCAGACATTGTACCAGAAGATCTTCCACAGGAATATTTGAGATTACCATATTCCAATGCGACAAAGACTCATGTATTCATGAATACAATTTACCTTTAACTTGGAGCAACAAGCCAAGCGTCATTTTTTCTTGATGAACAGTTCTTTTCGAAAAATTTATAGAAAAATGGAAATAAATCATAAACTAAAGAACTCAGTTTTTCTGCTCCCCTGAACAATTTTCTAGTTGGCGCTTGGCCCCTACAACTGCCGGCGGATCACAGTTCGAGTAACGCCTACACTAGAACATACGAAATGGTAAAATATATTCTATTGACCTTTGACGTGGTCATGAAGAACAGACAAAAATCCTCAGCAGCGAGCAGTGCCTGGTAGATAATATCAACTTTAGTGTCAAATAAGTACCTATTTAGTTGCAGACGTAATAAAATCGAGTTCGAAGTACACCATAATATCCCTCGTGACATTTTAGGTCATTACCAACTGACCACGAAGTAACTATAATCCACAACGGCCTTCTCCAGTCTATTACAGATAATCATTCCATTATCAGTCATATTGTTTTTATTACCTACGTGTCATAAATACTATTAGAAATTAATCGAGTGCATTTGCATTACGTATCTATAAAAGACGATAAACTTAATCTTCAAATAATTTTGAGTTGAAGTATGAACCATGTAGGTATGGGGCATAGGTCCATTTCACGGACCTGTCAGTCAGTAGCTCCGAATAGTCTCTCACTCCATTTCAATATGAAAACTACATGTTCGTATCATATTTCAAAATCTGTGATCTTTTGCGATCAAATATATATATCTTTCACCAGTTTCTTTCAATTGAAAATATTTTGCATCAAAGAACAACAATTTCTGTGTGGTGGCAACTACAGTTTTCAAGAATCCTTTGACATTTGTGACTAAAGGCTGGTTCATGCAACGTTCATTATAATTACATTTTAATTATATTATGATTAAGAAAAGTTGAATCGCTAATACTGATGCGGCGAGTTCATGCAATGCATTAGTGCATGTTCATTACATTAGTCCACTAAGAAGTTGGCCAACTTTCAACTATGCATTATAATTACATTATATTCGTAGTGAAAACAGCTAATTCGCATGCGCCAGGATGTCATTTGCTAGACATAGAGCATGAAATCGAATTCCTGTCACTTCTCCTCACACAAAATCTGCGGTTTCGTGACCTTTTCTGTCGAACCAATACAAGCAAAGACATAATCAATGAAGATAACAAAAGTCCAATACGCTGTGAAGACAAAAATTAATTATCAAACACATACAGATGCATTCCACAATTCGTTGAATTTCAAATATAACACATGGTAAAAATCTGAAGTCTCAATAAGCATGCACTAATGCGCTGTTGATGTGTTGCATGAACGGGGAGTTTTTCTTAGTGATAATATAATTATAATATAATTAAAATGTAATTATAATGAACGTTGTATGAACCAGCCTTAACAGCATAATCGAATACATTTTTACATGAAATTTGTAAACCTTACAAACGAAGAGATTCATCATTCAGGTATCTCAAAGTTGAATTTCAAACCCAGTAATATTTAGAGGCTGATGGATCATTGATCTGTCCCTCCATCCAGTTTTGAGCTAATGTTTGAAGTTTCAATTCTGTCGGTTCGAGGAGAAATCGAACTTAATGAAAACGTGGTAAAGTGAGTGGCAAATTTGAATTGTCTGACTTTTTCAGTCAGACAAGATGATCTTGAGTGAATCTCAGCTGCTCTCAGCAGAGAATTGTATGTAAACAGTGACCATTATTCTTCTTAGCAGCGGTTCTGAATTATTGAGAATAACTTGGCATCATCCATTACTTAGACTCGATAATATAAATTCCAGGACGCAACTGTATTTTCTCCATATGTGTTAGCGAAGTAGCAGATGATAAACACAAACAGCATTCTACTTATTTATCTTCCTGATTATTTAAAATTCAGTTTTAATCACCCATATAAATCGCTGTAGTCGGGTCGATATCGATATCTCAAAATAGCTGACATTTCAATGTAGCTATACAGCCCGAGACAGCTTCTCTTCACATCTGTCAGAGATTGCATAGAATCATAATTGACATAGTGGAACGAAGGTTGGTTCATGTCTTTTCGAAACGTCTAGACCCGATATTTCCTGCATGGAAGTAGTGATTACGACCAAGCTGTTACACACTTTAGCACCTGAGGCCAACTGACGACCACGGTGAAGAATAGGTAGAGAATAATACAGTGTCAACTCTATAATCCGGATTTCATTTTCATCAGAAGTCATTATCAAAACGCATCTTTGAATTTTTCGAGGGTTAATTCAAAGGCTCGGTCACGGTAAGGCATTCAAATTTATTGTCTTCAACAGTCGGACTCTGTTTCATGTAATTTTTGAGTTCGCATCAAGTGCACTGGCAGGTGATCATGTTATTTATATCCTCAAGAAAGCAACTTTGCAAAGCAAAGCAATTTGGAAAAGCAACTTATATATAGTCAACTTAACTTATATGACATATATGAAGTTCGTCTAAATCCATCATAGAGCATATCATAATCAGCCTGCCAAACTTCACCAGCGGTTTCTATGAATACTCATATTATTTTACAAAAAAATTGCTCCTTTTCTGTATCGATCAGGTGGATCGATTCAAAAATATCATTGCACCACACAAATTATACACAGAACATGAAATAAACATGCAAAAAAGTCAGATTGACATTCATAGTAGCCCGTTGCATGCACTTCTGAATGAATTTTTGAAATTATTTTTCCTTCATTTTTCCGAAACAAAGAGCGTCACATAATGAAAATTACAAGTTTCACTCATAATAATACGAACACCAACAGGAAGTCATTTCCACTCCTCACAGATCTGAGATTATTCTTCTTGAACACTTCATTGCATATGCACAAACTACTGGCTCAAGAACGCCACAAGCTGGTACTCCGCTATTTGTCGCAATTAACATGAAAAACCCTATTAACATCAACCAAAGATCAAACAAAAATAACTTTTTTGATCAAATGTAATTGAATGTTTCATATTGCCTTGTAGAATTCAGCATTCATTCCGAATCCAGCGACCTAGTGCTAGTTGACCTTTTTATGGATAAAATGTGTGAAATGTCCCTTAATTTTGTATCAAAATTATTGTCAAGATAGCTATGAAATTATGCAGCATGCAGCGTAATTAATTAAGTTATCAGTTGCATAGTGATAATATTTATTGAGAACCTATTGTTATAATTTCTGACGTTCGCATTCGGTTTTCTCTGTACAAAAATACACATTTCATCCCCAATGTTACTCCATCCATCAACTTGTGACACATCGTTGAAATCAGAAAAACTAATTAATCCTACATGGCAATGAAAAATATATATCAATTATATTTATAATAAGTAATATACCATTGCATTGGAAACAAGAAAGCTAATTTTTCAATGGAAAAAAAGCCCATCGACAGTGAATTATAGTGGTTTTGAAGCCATTTGAATTTTTTAAAATCGGATGACACGCTCTCATGACTCTGTATGACTGTCGAAATCAGAATCATCGACATACAAGTGGATTTGACTTAGACTTCCTGTATATTTGAATACCTATTACAACCTCTCAGATGATGATAACAAATCGATTTGTTGATGAAAAGCACTGTAATTTTGAATTCCATGTTCAAACATTCGAATCTAGCCATGAAATATATGCACAGCGCATAGATAAAAATGACATAGATGCATAGCGATATTGTCTAGCCACAGAGGTGACTATGCGCTGGTTGCAGAAAGAATAACGGGAGGAGCTTGTTGCTCAGTATTTGTTCAATAATTACTATGAATTTAGCAAAGCACCTCATTGTTCATCTTACTGGTTATCGGTAGCGCATTTTTCCTGACGTAATAACTATTTGCAAAAAGTAATGGTGACCAAATAAGATTGTGGTCTGAAACAGGCGAGGCGACCCAACTCGTTGAAATACCCACCTTCCACCTTCTAATCCACTGTTCAAATGTCAACGGATCTTTTCGGCTTTCATCAAGTCGATTCGCAGGTCGGCATGTGCAAATATCGTTAATTTCGTTCGGTATGTATCCACATTTTATTCAAATTTATTCACTTCATAGTATGCCGACTTATTCATAAGGAAAGCTTTGTTACTTATTATGTAGTTTGTTATTTTCATTCATAGATGTGAAATTTCGAAAGTTAAAAAATTTAAAATTCAATTAGAAGAAACATCTTATATGAATAATGTTCAATATCAGTTACGTTATTAATTAATTTCATTTCTAAGCGAGGAACAGGGGGATTCAATCAATTTCAGACTTTTCTGAGACTTTTTCTAAATGTTCTTATGTTCTCAATAATGATATCAATATCTCTATTTGAAATAGCTGGAATAATGCTTGAGAAGAATCAATGCATCGAAATAAATTGCATAATTTACGAAGAATCCACACATGAAGCATACTTTAATCCACCAAACGGATCGAAAAAAGAAATTACTACAAGAAATGAAAATAATACTTTCCGATTTCAGTTCGTTTTGTTCAGTGAATGGAAACCACGATAAACCACACTGTCAGAGTTAATAATCAATAATAATATTACAGCTTCATTTTCTCTCCGATGCCAATATTTTTTCGTATTTCTACAATACTCTGAGTGTCGAGAGGTGTATTCCTGAGCTGAGTTTAAGCATTTCCCAACAATCGGCCTGTACGAATCAGTTAGGAAAGAATCATTATGATCTATCCACCAAACGATGACAATCGTTCGATCCAATCGATATAGGCTTTAGAAATAACTGAAATCCTAAAAACTCTCACATATATATTGCCTTGCGTTATCTCTTATCTGAAATGGAAATGGCAATAAATAATAATCAATGAACATTTATGATATGTGCATTAATATCAAAAACGCCAAGCAAGCAAGTTATCAATCTTCTTTGTTCAAATAAAAATATCTCCTGTTGTTCCAGAATCCCATGGAACCATGGCAACTCCACCGAGTGACTCTAGACAACCACCAGATGGGCATGAGTTTCCTGATTTCATAGAAAACCCCAGAAAACATTCCAAGCAAAGGTATTTCGAAGAAACCGATTCTCACACAAGTGTCTCAGCAGTAGAATATACTCAACCAGCAATGCAGAGTTCTTTAGAAGATATTCCCAAGACGAGCAACCTACTACTTCGTCAACAAGTCAGTGCCTCGAATAACGATCTGAGTCCGAAAATGTACGATTCTGCTGAGGACTTGAACAACGCAGAACCCATTCCTGAACCCAGTAAACTTCATATACGTTCCCAGAGTTTAATCGACATGACATCAATCAGCAAACAGAAGAACAATAAATGGAACCAACTCATTGAGCAGCGAAAGAAGGGACTTTCTAAACTGAAAGGTCTAGTAATACCCGAGAATACAGAAAGTGATACATCAACATCTGTGAACATACCGGTAATTGTGAGCCAAACCACGAATGTGAACATACCGGAATTTAAGAGTCGAAAGGCGGCTCCGTTTGTTCTTGTGCCAAAACTAGACAATAACACTAACAGTGCTGATGTCCAAATGAGGAATCGTCCTGAGATCTCCAGATCCTCATTGGCTGCACTTCCTTGGGCTTCAGATTCTCCTAGTAGTTTTCCAAAATATTCTCCAGCTTTCAAGCGGAAAAGCCTGCAAGTTTACCCGACAAACATTGGTAAGAGTGACAGTGAGTACCAAACTACAGTCGAATTTCCTAAATATTGTGATAAATCTAGCAATAGAGTCAATAAACTGAATGATGACGACCTGCATCCTCCTAAATCTTTAGAAAGCATTTCCTCGCCAACCAGATCAGACTGCAGTTTCGACTATGTGAATTCCTCCAGGAACTACAATAAAGAATCTGATTTCTATGCGAAACCAGCTACCAACAGAAATGAAGATGAGAGCGACAACGATTCGGCTGTGAGTTCTAGTCAATCCAGCTACAACTCGAGATATTCTCCTCCTCCGTCGCCAAATAGATCTTGCGAATATAATAACTACGCTAAAAGAGAGGAAGATGAAGACGACGCCAATGCCCAAAACCGACTGTTGAAAGGGTCGAGCGTAGAAGCCATAAACAGAAAAAATATTTTGGCATCAGCGAAGTGCAGAAGCGGCAAGGATTTGAAGATCGGTTCACCAGTCATCCGCAGAAGACAAGAAGAAACAGGTGATGGCGATGAAATGGAAGATAAAGCTGTAACTACGGAAGTAGTGAAAATTGAATCTACAGTGATGGAAAGAATCATCAGCACTGCCACTGACCAGGAATCTCCGAAGAACGAAGGACTAGATGAAGATGTTAATGTTCGTCAACATGTTCAACATGTCCTCGAGAATTCCCATGAAATTGAGAAGATTTCAACTGATATGAGTACGGTTGGTAAGTCGTCATGTTTTATTTTCTATCAGTGGATTAGTAGCTGTTATCTGATCTCATTTACATTGGTAACTATCGAATATCGAGATGAATATGAACGACAAGTTGTCATGGGGCGAACTATATATTCTTGTACTTCTTCGAGTGATCCAAGACTCGTTATCATGATCGCCAAGTTTTCAAATTTACAATTTCGATATTGGTATACATAAAGGCTTGGCCCCTGAATACCTATGTTTACCTAGATATATCACATGATCCCAGATTTCTCCAAATGAAAATTTTTCCAGTTCCATTTCAATCAGAGGGAATTCAATCTTGATTTTTCATATCATATAATATCAATTCCGTTCTTCCAGTATTGAAAATGAGATGATGTAGCCCCACTATCGAACATGTTGTTCCTCATTTCTCTTGAATGAGAAATGGATTCTCTCAATGGACACCTGGTTGAATGAATTTTCAAATCCATTGAAACACATTTGGTATTTTATGAAAATATTTTTTCCATCCATGCTCAACAAGCATGTTCTCGTCTCGAAGTAGTTAATGATTGATGTTTATCACTAGCCGTTTTGTTTTCTGTTTTTATCAATTACCACTTCAATGCTAATCAAATGGAATCATAAACACTCCGTAAATAGTCTCAGAATGACAACATGTAGGTATGACTCGATGTTCGAATATCCCTCATTCTCAATTATTCTTATCGATCCAAAACATCGAATGCTTCATGGTTATTGTCAGAATTATAACTCATTATACGACACTTGTGTGTGTGGAAATGTGTGATTTTACGGAATTCTCACAACTCATACATCAAACCTTAACCGATATAAATTCGTTAGGATATGATTGCTTTGGAACATACTAGTCAAATCATATAGAGTGTCACATAATTAGGTGCTCAAATTTCATCAGCGGCCAAAAATAAGAAAAAGAGTTCGAATGAACCTAGGTCGTAAATA
Source organism: Gastrophysa polygoni (assembly GCA_963576655.1). NCBI lineage: Eukaryota > Metazoa > Arthropoda > Insecta > Coleoptera > Chrysomelidae > Gastrophysa > Gastrophysa polygoni. Next base: position 7,475,234 of record OY755085.1, read on the forward strand.
GCACCTGAGGCAGCTGCCTCTATTCAGGGTGCCTCATGATTTAGGAGACATTTTTCGAACCATGTTCATTGGAGCATATCTTCCTATTTCTGGTAGTTGAAGTCACCAGTGAAGTTTGGCAGTCTAATCATGGAAAACTCTGTTGAAAAAGTATCGAATGCAAAGATATACGTGGTCAAGGCAAACAAACAACCTGGAGATGGTAGAAGTTTTGTAATGAATGAAATCTATCATATGGTGTTCGGAGCAGTTGTTCTTGTCTTTCGTTTTGGAGGTATTTAGAATGAATATAATTTAATGTTTCAGCAGTTCAATCAATTTCTGGTGTTTTTGAAGGTATATTCTGAAGTATATCCACTCGAACTATTCACGAACTTTCATTCCAATGGACTATAATCGCTAACAATTATGTTTCAGTTATCAAGGACAAAAGTAGGTCCACTCCGAAGCCATATTCAAGAAGTTCCTCTTTACCAGTCAGTCCCTTGACACAAACCGTTTCGACTAGAGGCTCAGAGTCTCCCAGAGAATTCAGAACATCGAGAGATTACTACAGCAACCGAAAATCTGTTCCGATCAATGTGAAGGCTCTCAAACAAAATTTCGAGAATTTTGGATCTACTCCATTACTCACTCCAGTAAAACCAGTAGCTCCTACGGCTAAATATCAACAAGTACCGACAAGAAACATAAGAGCGGAAATTGCCGAAAAGGAAATCAAGATTGCTCAAGACATTGAGAAAGAAGCTACTGTGAAAAAAACGGACAAAACTTCGACTGCTGTAATCACAGAAGTAGTCAAACCACGACTAGAAGACACATTCGTCTCTACTGAGAAAATAGCAGGAACCTCCACAGTCCACTTGAAATCAGGAGCTGTCGGGATGAGTCTCGGTATCACGTTTTCTGGAGGAATAGATGAAAATAAAGATATAACTGTGAGTATCTATCTAAACTGAATTAGCTTTTCTCAATATACAATGAATGGATGAACATATACAGGGTTTACGCGGTAGCCGATCGCAGACGGTGATTACAGTTCTGAATTTTTCGACCTAGGTGTCATTCAACATTCTCTTTCATTTTAAAATATTTCCAAGGTCATACCACTTCCGGTTATAACGGAAGTCCTTAATCCTCATTTCTTATTCTGAATGGAATACCCGGTGTATTATTTCATTTTTAATTCCAGAGAATATTCCATGAAGACTTCATGGAGCTTTTCCTATACCTGTTTTCTGAAAAAAAATAGCTCTTTTTGTAAGACCCTTACCCTTTTTCACAGGAATCATGCTATCGAAAATCACATTGACGAATGACTTGTCGCATACTGGGTATCCAAAATTGGATCTCCAAGAACATAATTGTCAAAGTTGAAAAAATTTGTTCTCTCAAATGGTCCCTGTTTCTATTGGATGGTCGGCTGATGAATTTGATTCGGCTTCAATTCCTTTATTACTTACCCTATTCTTATTTCGAACGGTTTTCTATCGATCATTTCATTTGTAGCAGAAACCGAAACAACTTTTATTTTTAGAAACAGAATTGACATGGCACATTTAACAGCAGAAATTCACTTCAGTTAGAACATGAGAACAGAACAGTAATATAACATACATAAAAAATTCGAACATAATGACAAGAAACAATAAATGAATGTAAAATATCAATGATTATTCTTTAATTTTGGGTAGAACGTTGAACGAACGAACGAACAGTCCTCCGAAGTTCGTCTGAACTTAAATAAGTATCGTGAACACGGTACAAATAATTCCTCTCTAGTTTGGACATATCTTGGTCCCCCAGAAGTGGTTACGGAGTCCACTATAAAAAAAACTGTCCCGCTCTTCTCAAACCGCATAAGTCTCGGCTGGGACGTTGATTTCAATGTTGAATTGGCGATAAATGAATGGAAAAATATATATAGAACAATTATTACGGTAATTTCACATTCATTCATTACTTCTCGTAATTATTTTCCAATGTTTTCTCGTTTTTCATGTGTTATTACGTTCTAAAATTTGTTATATTCCCGGTTTGTTGTCATATTCGAATCGAGGTGAATTTCTGCCGCTTCAGTTAGGATATTCCCTTTGTTTCGGAGGACAAACGATGTTTCAGTTTCTGCCAAAATTCATATCAAAACAAAAAATGTGGATTAACAAGGAGACCAATGGAAATGGGTATGAGGAAATCAAATTTTGCATCCGACGATCCAATAAATACTGGTGTCACATTTGAAAAATCGGAATCGTTCAACTTTTGAAATTAGGTAGCTGGTCATCGAATTTGAGATACCCTATATGCAATGAATCAATTGTCAATGTGTATTTCGGAATTATCATACCTGTGCTTCTGTCTACCCCAGTGCTTACCACCAGTCAAAAATTGGTTGATCGAAAATTTAGGTCCATATTTCGAAAATTGCTCGATGATGGAGTCAAAATAGGGTCGAAATGTGTCAATGTGTAGCGTATCGCAATCAAAAGGAGACGGGCTGTTCGAATCTAATATAAAATGTAAGAGCCGTATTAAAAACAAAAATGAGCTGAAGATGAAACGTTGTATCAGAAAATCGGCAATGCCAAATCAATTAACATCATAAGTTGTCATGGAGATGTGTTTTCAATTTTGTCTTGACTTATTAACGAGAGGAAGAAATAAAATTTAAAGTCCGTAAATTCAGTTCTTTGAAAATAACTCAAAAACGAAAAATCATATCGAATATTTTTGAAATATTTTGTTGGCCCTTCGATCGCGCAGCGTTTCTCCCATTTAACCAAATCTGTAACTCTTGAATTCTCCGAGATACCTATACTGGAATTCCTTATCTTCCACACAGTGTATAATATATTCTATAATAAACTCAAAATAAATAAAAAATGCTGTATCTCAGTCATTATAACGATGGGACATATCACTGATGAGTGTTGATTCTGAATCACCAAGGTGAATTTCCTACCTACAGATATCACATGTACACTCAACAACAGTAACTAGTGGAGGATTTTGATAGCAAATGAGTTTTTTACAACATCGAATATTTTTCTAGGTACACCGTATTAGATATGCCAGTATAGCATATCAAGATGGTCGTTTGAAACGAGGGGACAAAATACTTTCCGTGAATGGAAAAGACACAAAAGGACTGACGCACTCCGAGGCTGTGGAATTACTCAAGGTAGGCGACACTTCTCACTAATTATTCGGATATCACTTCAAAGTCCGACGATATGAATATTTCCCTCCAAAGTGATATTTCCATTCAATACTCCTTCAGTATGAACTCTCCTTGACCAGTGAAAAGAGATGATGAAAATGAATTATTTATCTCAACAATTAATAGCCGATTTATTCATTATTGTGAGTACTTTTTTGTATTGTGAGTCCCTAACCGTTCTCACACACTTTTTGACCTTATTTTTTAATTCGAATATAAACATCTATATGGGCCACAGATGGCTAACTGTGCCATTGTAATTGCCACAACAAATCAATATGCAAATATCAAAACCAAGTTGCCCTTTGGGACGCCACTGAAATAATAACATCATATCCAATCACGTCAAAAAGCAGATATTACAAACGAATCTGCAGTTAACAGAAATCGACTTGGGGGCTTTCGAACTATGAATATTTTTTTTCAACACCTCAACACATCGTATCTCAAAAACAAAGCTCCAAAACATACAGGTTCATGTGAAAGTTTATTTCAATTTTTACAAGTTCTATCATCTATTGAATTTTCCTGATTAAAGTCTGAAACACCCTGTATAGTCAATCAAATCGCTGTTCTCTCTACGAATCCATTTTCATATGAACATACAGGGTGAACCAATAGTGTGACAAAATGAGAGAGCTGCTTTGCTATTCAAGATTGACATTGACTACCGATAGCCATACAAATTCCGTTGAATTTCTGAAATTAAAAGTAGTAGACTTTTCTAAAAAGATGTCTGCATTTTAGGATAACTCGGTCACGTCGCTTAGGATTCCTTAAAACAAAAGGATGAGGGATATGGAGTGGGAATTTATATATGTTGGAATATACAGCGTGTTTCATTTATAAAAACATAAGTTTGTTAAAAGTTTCGAAATGTTATTTTTCAGGAAGCAGTTACCGACTTTGTGATTGTTATTGAAGAGGGTGACAATGTGCAATCACCAACCAGCACCACTCCATTACAGAAAAGATCTTCATCTATGTCGGTACTTTCCGATATCAAGAGTAAGTGTTCATAATAAATGTTCCTTACTCATTTCCAAAATGAATATCGAAGATAATCTCAGATTGTTTGTTACTGCGTTATCAAAGAAGCAAAGATGTTCAATGAATTGGTTGTTCTCATGTGAGCTCCATTTGATGGTTTAAGCCCCGTCCATACATTGTTGCCAACATTAGCTTTAACGTTGGCTAATATTAGTCCCTCATAGCTATATCAAAGTGTAGTTTGGCTTTTTCATCATTCATCATGCTTATATTATATGTTTATAGTTTTTTTCAAGCGCCGCACCTGTGTCATGGCACCAGACGGCAAATTACCGTAAACCGGCATTGCCTATATGTATAAACTGTGACCACTTAACGTGATTTTATGTCACCTGCATCGATAAAAAAAATTATGGAGTGAAAAAATATTTTTTTTTAGCTCCATCTGTAGACATTGAGGAGAAAACACCCAACTTCATTCTAAAAATACAGAAGGAACCTGCGGGGCTTGGATTCAGTATTGAGGGTGGCAAAGATTCGCCTCAGGGAGATGTGCCATTGGTTGTTCGCAAAATATTCACTGGTAGGTTTATACATATGTAGAGCGTTTTCCCTTAAGTATATTTCACACACTGTTGTGTGTGTACACAGGGTGCCCCGAAAAGATACCGACAAACTTCAAGGGGTGGTAGGGGACATCAGAACACGCAGTTTTGTTCATATAAACATAGGTCCGCAAATGAGCCATTTGGGCTGCAGAGCAAAAAAACTATTCAAATCATACACAAATAATTGAAGAAGTTTTTTACCCGGTTTTTTCATTCAGTTGACCATCACCTGCAAAAACATTTCCCTATCATAAACATGAGTAAACAGTGAATACATTATTCAGCAGTATAATAATTCTCAAACAGTTTCTGTGCTCTACAGCCCAAACGGCTCATTTTCGGTCATATGTTCATGGATTATTTCTCTAATTACAATTAAGCGTTTGCCCAGTTGCACCTATAAAATTAGGCTTTTGTGGGATACGCCCTGTTAGGAGGATCGATATCCTCCATTTTATCCACTCGTTTTCGAAATATTAGTATTCAAATGTTCTATTGAATGTGAATTTTGATGAATTTATCTTTAACTTTTCAAATAAGCCGTCATGCACCCTACCAACAGGGATATTGAGGAAACTGAATTCAGTAAGTTAGAATTCAACAAAAATGGAGCCAGGTTCTGTCATTCCTGGTTGCCTCATGAGCATGGCTAACTGTGTTTCAGTGCATAATGATTTACAATTACAAAAATATTTGAACGCTCATATCTCGATAACGCATGGATCAGATAAATCAGAAAAAATAGATCCAGTTAGATGTGAGATGATATGCAGGGTGTATTTCGAATTCTGAATGACTGGAAGAATATAAAACTTTTCTATTCATATTACTTTCTAATAGGAATAATAACATCACCTAAGAATAATAACAGGTATTTGCAAGCTCTGATGCGTGTGTAACTTACATGTTACACAAGGTGGATATAGGATGGTGAAATAACTCTTCAATTGTTTCTTTCCAAAACATGTAGACCTGTCAAACGACCTCACTAAGGCCGCACAACTTGAGTATAGATGGCGATACGATCGTCGATCCGGTGAAGTCAAATCCGCTTTTACTGATAATGACGGATATCTGACAGTGATGGATAGCTAACAGTTCAGTTTTTACATTTATGTTGAATTTCAAATCCACATCGTGTTTCCAGCATTTCCAAGATAACCTTCGAGATCGGCATAGGTGACGCCACCTAGTTTCGATCTTGGGAAGCCTTAGTAAGGTATTGAAATCCGACAAAATCAAGTAGGCAAAGGTCTACAACTTTTTCTAGTGGCTGGGTATAGGGAGTTGAGACACCAGTCTTTATTTACATCATGATGTTACATAATGTTAGTGGGAAATAGAGATCTTTCAATATTATTATTATTATTATTATTATTATATCTTTCGGAATAACTCCAGTAGGCGGATTGTAAAAATGTACGGAAAAGTCTTGTGTATCCCTCCTCAAGCTAACAATGATTTTATTTCTTCTGGGTACCGATTTACGTTTTCCTTTTTTCCAGGAGGGCCAGCTGATAAATGCGGTGAGCTGAAAGTTGGTGATGAAATCATTCAATTAAATGAAGTGAAGCTGACTAACTTGTCTAGAATTGAGGCTTGGAATTTGATGAAAAAGATCCCAGATGGGCAAGTTCTTGTCCATATTCATAGATAACTCTACATAATACATATAGATATTGTCCTGTCAGTTCTCTGTTATTGTTTTTTTATTTGAATTCTTGCCAAATTGCCCATGAATACGATGGACTATTGAGTGTACGTATTCAGTCGAAATTATTATCATTATTATTATTATTGTATGCAACGTTCGTTAGATTTTTATATATATTTTATATGAAGGCTTTGTGTAATAAATTATTTATGTGTATTTATACTGTAAATATAATTTTTTCGGAATATATTTTCAAAAGTAGTCGACTCATTGTCTACGTCACATTGTCTACGACCTCTGGTGTATGATTGTGAAACTGCTAGAGATTAATAACAACTTGATCATCATCGTGAGGAACTTATTTCTCAACAACTTCAGTTATTCAAGTTATTGCGTTCTTTAAAAAAATACCTTTCGGGAATATACCATACAGGGTAGCCAATAACAAGAATTCAGACCCACCTGCGGACCATATTTCAAAATTATTTAGTAATTTACAGAGGGTGTTCGATAGATACAGGCCGAACCAAACATTAGGTTTTTCAACAAAACACACTGATGTACTTTTTCATATAAATTGGTCCTCCATTTACCCGTTCTTCTTCTTCCTTTCTTTTAGCCTCTAAGAATCATAATGAGAGAATTAGAATGGATTTGACTGAAAACATAAATTATGAATATTTTTATAATACCTTATACCAGCATCTGTTATCACTTGATCATTTTCAAATCAAAATACTTCGAAAACTAAAGATACACTAAAGATCAATCTCAGTCCATCCCTGATAAACTGAGAAAGCTAAATATGTTTCGAAGACATTTTTTTATGGGGCCTTCTCCCCAATATCAAATTTTCGTTGAATCATATTTTATAATTACTTTAAAAGTCATTCAAGAAAAGGCGATTTCCAACAGCGTCCCTTAGGTGCCCATATGTACATGAGGAAGGCTTAAAAAAAATTATAGGAACCTCTGATCTCAATTTCCCACATTTTCCCGGACACTCTGTACATAATTTATTATTGTTCATTAAGACAACTAGAATTTTGATTGTTGATCATTTTCTAGTTGTTACTGTTGTCAAAATTCAAATGTGTTGGATTCCAAATTCAAATCGGGTTTTCCAGAGTTTTCAAGATATTCATTGAAAACAGCCATCTAGTGTCGAACTTGGGAAGCCATAGTGAAGTAATAGAATTCTACATAATCATGTCAGCAGAAGTCTACAACTTTTTCTAACATCGGGGATAGGGAGTTGAAACACCAGTCTGCTCAGGAACCAAGAAGTGAGGTTAGGTTTAAGGTTGATTTCAGGATTAGGATTAGTGAGAGGGTGGTAATATTCTTCTGGATAACATAAAAATGAATGAAGACCATGGTAACAACATGCATGTAATTTAAGCACATATTACCTACCTACCTATTTCCTCTTTCAGAATATCTGATGAGGCTGACAAAAATTGAGTTGACAATAAAAGATTTGAAAGAGCAGCAAAACAAAATTACAAACAGAATTAAAATCCTCACTGCCGAAAAAGAAGAAATACAGCACCAACACCAGTTATCAGTGATTAGAAAAAGACCCGATGGTAGTGAGTGGATCCAAAAAAGTTTCGAATGGTCTGATGAAGTGCTTGCTATTTTGAATGAGAAATTCAAATTCAAGACCTTTAGATCGAAACAGCTAGCTGCCATCAATGCTACTTTGTCGAAAAAAAATGTATTACTCCTTATGCCCACCGGGGGTGGAAAAAGTCTTGTTTATCAACTTCCTGCACTAGTCAGTAAAAGGCTCACACTTGTTATTTCTCCCCTTATATCTCTGATCGAAGATCAGCTGATGACATTGAAAAGACTGGGTATAGAAGCAGGAACGCTAAATGGTAGCTCATCAAAAGAGGAAAAGAAATATATACATAACAGTATGGTAGATGAGAATTCTAAACTAAGATTATTGTATGTTACTCCTGAGTGGGTGTCAAAAAGTAAAATATTCATGACCTACCTGCAAAAATGTTTTGACAAAGGCTATTTAGATAGAATTGTCATAGGTAGGTGATGAACTGATTCGATATACTTCTTTCCATATATCATGTTTTTAGATGAAGTGCATTGCTGTTCCACTTGGGGCCATGATTTTCGACCAGAATATAATCATTTAGGGTTCTTTCAATCCATGTTTCCAGGTGTACCCATGCTTGGATTAACAGCTACAGCAACAATGAGTATACTTGTTGATATACAGAATATGCTCAGTCTGAAAGATGCCCTAATAATAACAGCTCCATTCAATAGACCCAATCTTTACTACAAAGTAAAAAGCAAAAGAAGATTTTCAACTCATGTTTCAACAAAAATAATTTCAGATCATCAGCAAACCTCCAGATAAAACAGATTGTCTAGATATTCTAGAAAAACTGCTCAAACACAAATACAAAGACCAATCTGGGATCATCTATACATCAACGATAAAAGAGTGTGAAGAAATAAGCAACAGTCTGAATGAAAGAGGTCTGAAGGTGAAATGTTATCATGCTCAACTAGAACCAACACACAAAAAAGTGATTCATGAAAGATGGATGCAAAACAAGTATCAAGCTGTCATTGCAACCATAGCATTTGGAATGGGCATAGGTAGGTTACATGCTCACTTGGTTGTGGTAGAACACAATTTTCTTTTTTGTTTCAGATAAGCCAGATGTCAGGTTTGTCATTCATCATACTATTCCAAAAAGTATGGAAAGCCTGTACCAAGAGAGTGGCAGGGCTGGCAGAGATGGAAAAAATTCAAACTGCATTCTGATGTTCAGTCTCTCTGATTTTTTGAGAAATGTCAGTATGGCATCATCAAAAGTCGAAGAGAAAAATGCCAAATCAATTCTCGGATATTGCCTGGATCAAACAAAGTATGTGTCCCATTCTTCTTCAATTCTTTTGAGAGTTTAATATTATCCCAGTAGATACACAGTATTTTTTTATTACACACCAACACCGGCTGTTTTGCCTTTCAGTTGTGGCATCCTAAATATTATTGAAATTCCAGGTGTAGAAGAGCTTTGATAGCTGAACATTTTGAAGATACCTGGCGGCAAACTGATTGTGATAAAATGTGTGATCACTGCAGGTACCAGAAAGCGACATCTAGTTATGATGTTTCTTCGGCCTTAAAAGATATCCTGACACTAGTAGAATCAGCCAGTAGGAAAGAAATCAAACTCACACTGAACAAACTCATAACTGCTTGGTTTCAAACAGGCACTAAAGATTTGAGGATTTCTACAGTGAAAAAACCAAATTGTACCAAAGAACAAGCTGAACATATTGTAGGATGGTTGATTTTCAAGGAATATTTGAATATTGACAAAGGTTATACTATGTATACTACTGTAGCATACATCCAAAAAGGTTTGAATATCAGCACTGGCAAAATCATGATGCCTCATACCAGCAATATTGGGTTTCCTAAACTTTCAGATGCTATTAACATTGGCAGTGATAGCCCAGTGGAACCAGTAATGAAAAAATCAAAGAAATAGGCAATTTCTGTTCAATTTCATTCTCACTGAAAACTGTGATTTATTTATTGTAATACAGCATTTTCTAATAAAACGGATGATTCATTTTCTTTCCAAATCTATGTGGAAACAATATGTTTGTAATTATTAGATTTCATTGGGCATGTTGAAGAATTCTGTTTAGAACTACAGAAATTGTTCTCATTATCAACTTGATTGTTTAAAAAAAATTACCTCTAGAAATCATAATGTCAATGCGTGTAAGAGAAATCAATGATCATGAGATACTGACATTGAAAAGCGGGTAGTTGGTAGGTTGATATCTAGAGAAAGGGGTCTTGAAATTCTGACAACAATACAGCTGCCCTCTTCTAAAAGCTGCTAATCCAGTCAATATTCACTGTTTATCAGGCTGTTTGATTTTTTCAATGGAAAGCTTAAATCAATATTTTTCTCGTGAAATGTCATTTCAAAAAACTAAACAATTCAGTTCCATCAAGTAAACGATAGCACAAATAAATATAACCACAATAATTCACGATTTATCGACAAAATAATATCGATATGTAAGTTTACCACAGAAACCAGTGTTTTTGAAATCGGCGGCCACAGACAACTTGATAATTGAATGCATGCATTCGTTGTCTCTGTCAACCAGTGCTTCAATGAGATATAAAAAGAAAAGTTGACAGGAATTCAAAAAAGCGGGGTTTGGGAAAGGTCTATTGAAATTATTGATGTGAAGAACTTGAATATCAATTTCTATAGCCACTTTCAGTAGAATAGGGAGGTTCGTGGCTAGTGTGCCTAATAAACTTCATCATACAAGGGTCATTTTCTTGAGATATCATGGTATGAGCAGATACAGGTATGATTGTACAGAAAATCGAAATAATAAATAATGATTGATGAGGTTCATTGAATTTCCGTCACAACCTCGTGTTGTGAAACCAAATAGATTGTAAAAGTACAGTGTGCAATGCAAATTATATTCAAATCAATACTGTAACTCACTTCAAAGTTATGCATGAAAACATTTGTAGAACTGTGCTATTTTTTGTGATCATTTTCACACAGATAAGAAAAAACTATTGATTCTTGAAAATTAGAACTAACTGACGAGAGTCAAGACACCTAAATGATGAGAGTCAAGACACAAGATTCAACATTGAAATAGGTTTATTTTTAATCTGTTTGTGTTCCTTTTCCCTTGTCAGTTTATCCAGCTACTTACATAATTTTTCCCCTACGTTGTCATAGAAGACTTATGGTTGATTTCCTCCTAAAAGAGACAGAAGTTGGCAACCCACTCAAGAAAGTTACAGATATATGTTCCACTGCGACTTCCAATCTACGAGGTTCTTCTGCTAATCATATATTCATCTTCCTTACTCTGACGTTTATAAATTGTCACACAAGGTATGTTAGAAAATTTTAGGGGTAGTAATCCTCAGGAAAACAAACATTGCTAATGAACAGTGAATCTAAATTTCATCGACTAAAAATTCTGTGTTGGTGGTCAAAATTTTGAACTTTTACTTTGAGTATTTTTATATAATCCAATATATGCACAGATCAACTGTTTTCTCAGTGGAACTATTTTGATTAGCATAAACGATTGTCTACCAAACCTGAAATTCATTACATACCCTGAGTAATGTTGACAGCAAACGATGAAAGTCGGTAACATATGAGAGCCTTTTTTCGAACAGCAAAAATATATATCCCCTTGGCATAATATGATTTTATGGAACACATTATTTTTGAACAGATGGCAAAATCGATGCAAAGTCACCTACAATCTGCTGATTGCAAGAATTCATGCATTTGAAATAGTGCATAAGGGTCAGAAGGAAATTAAATGTTTGCAATAATAATCATTAGTCACTATCTTCGACCATAAAACATGTTTTATGGTCGAAGGTCACTATCATCTGATATAAGGGCATGCTCAACTTTTTGCTTAGCAATCAATTGTGACCCCTTCACTCACAGCATGCATTGTAGGACAAGAGAGAATAGATTGCATAATAACTTAATTTTATTTCGTATAAAACAATAAAGAAATGTACATTATGTCACAGAGTACAAAATATAATTGAAAATATAAATAGTATAGTAGGTACTTAATCGATAGATACAATGATCAATAACATAGTTTCAAAATGTATACCGACTTCTTTAGGTTAAAAGGAACTTAATAATCAGGCTGCGATGTAACTAATGACTGGCATGATATTATAAGATAATTTCTTCGTTCAACTAGTATAGTAATTGTTGTCATTGAGAGATTTTACAGATGTCAGTATAGTAATTATAATAAGGCCTTTAGTTCCACTGTTCAAACATACATGCATATCAATATTAGACAAACATCTAAGAGTATCTTTATGCAAAATTGGAAAAGACTAGTCTCTATAGTTATTCGAGAATTAATCACTTAATCAGGACTAAACTTTTTGTTATCGAGCATTTTTTCATGAATGATTTTTATGAGTAGGTTTCGGACAAATGCAGTAGTAAATAAATATCACTATCTTTGGTAATTTCAACTAACAACTACGTTATATAATTAGGTCATGCTGTTTGTATGTTACTTTGGAACAAGGAAAATCAGATCTCAAAAATACTTTGCATAAATATGCGCCAAAATTTCAAGCTACCCTGAATCATCCAATTTAGTTTGAATGCGAATGAAAATAAATATATGCGCCTGAAAATTCACATCAACACTGAATGTTCAATTGTAATGTACCTTTCTTCCTGAATTCAATAAATAATTGATGTGAATAAAATCTGAAAATTATCCTGGAAGATCATTGTGCCACCAAAACTCAACAAGAAACATATTTGTGAAAAATCATTACTTTGTCGAGATTCTAGAAAATGTATCAATGGAACGAACATAATTTGGACTATTTTGATGAAAGTATTGAAGTTGATTGAGTCTATTTCAGAGGAAGTGATCGTCCACATCATCTGGGTATCTCAAATACGAAAAAGAATGAGCAGTGAAAAGAGAAATCCGAGAAAAGCCAACCATTACGGAAACAATTTCAGATCAACAGTGGATAATAAATAAATTAGTCGAATTGAAAAAATCATATCAATGAATAATTTGCGACTGTCATCCTTAATTTCTGGACGTCTCATCTTGAGCTACAGTCTATTTCAGTGATCCTGGCATATGCGTGATCAGTTTCATCGGAATATCATGAAGGACATTCAGTGACATTAGCGACCTCCTTCATCTAATTTCTATCGAGTTTCTTAGGGTTGTTTCTACTGTTCTCATCGATAATGAATGATAGACACTACACAGAATAAACTGCCCAACCGTAGACTTTCAAATAATATGTTACTGAGGACCTGAACGAATAAAAACTCATAAGAAACTATAAAGGGTATCTAATACCAGCCTGTCACGATTACGGAGCTACAATTTCAAAAATATAAGGTCTTGAAGACTGTTCATCACATGTAATATATCCACAACATGGAATATGATAGATTTCCACATGGCCGACGTTTTTATTGAGACATTCATCTATCAAGATTGATCTCTTCTATAAATTGTGCAAGAATATAATTTTTAGACATTTTGGAAAATTCCATAAGAAAAAATTGTTTCCATTGTAATTTTATGGTCAAATACAAAGTCTCAGCAAACTAGAATATCATTTGCTATTTTAATCATAAATTATGACGAAATTCCTCAAAATTCAAGCTCAATTGAAGTTCTTTCAATTCCTAACATACCACGCGTGGGAAACGATTTCTTCCAAAAAAAGACGTCCGAGGAGATTTATATTAAAAATTGTAGATCAATTTTGCAATAATTGACTGTCGTAAGCCCCACTTATATTCATTTGCCAAAAAAATTACAAAAACATCGAATCAAGATTGCTGAAATTTTGTTAGTGAGAATGAAAGTGCGATTGCAACAAACCAATCTTCCTTATGAAATCTTCAAACATTTCGTTGAATTATTCCATTTTTTTGGACAATTTCAAACAAATATTTCAAATAGTCCAATTCAATGTTAAATCTTGTGAATTTGAAACAGAAGTACCTCTTTTGCTCTCATTTGTATAAAACGTTTCACTATTCCTGATTTGCTAATTTGTGACCAGATCATCCCAGCCCTACCATTTTATGGGATTCCAAATTTTTCTTCACTTCATTTGGGGCTCCCCATTCAAAGAGCCATACCTTCGAGGAGCCATTTTTCGATTCGTGGTTTTTATTCAATTCCTGGAGAAAGTCAGAACTGACGTTTGGTTGGCAAACTATGAAATATATATCCTCATACATACCAGGTGACACAAGAGAAATGTATGAACCTATATTTTCTTCATTCGAGGAGATGAAAATTTCAACCTGTTCGACCGTAACTGTTATAAATAACCCCCTCTTTTTTTACAAATGTCTCTGTGTATATTTCTCTAGCCTATCTCATTTACCTTGAAATTCATTATCCAACCATGTATCAAAATCGATATTAGTTCCTCAATTGGTTTATCAACTGGGAAGAAGATATTGACAACCTGCAGGGATTCAAATAATGTAGGCTGAGTAATGATATTATTTTGATTTCAAAACCTACCAAGCATTGAGAGTAATTCGGGTCACCGCCTACTTTGTGTATTTGTGTAATAGTGAGTTTCAATGCAAATAAATGCAGAGAAATTCACACGGCGCCATTTGAAAAAAAAAATGGATCACTTCCAGTTGTTCCGGTCCTGTACAGGTTGTTGAAGAGTTGTCGTTAAGTTCAAAGAAGATGCTATCATTGATGATGTACCTTCTTTGTTACTCGGTATACTTCAGTATCATCATGTCATCAACGACCATAGCCAGGAAATGTCGTACAGGAAACTCATTTTTTTTGTGAGTCGATATTGGCAAGTAGGTGAAGTAACTGAAAACCGACATGTCTGGATGCATTCAACAGATTGATGGAACTCTGATAGTGCCATTTACATGCCAAGAACTTTGGAACCACTGGAATAGACATTTGCTTGCATTCTTGCCTCAAGATTTCTTGGTTTATAATGACTTTTAGTTCTTTCACTGTGTACATAAATTACGAAAATATCATCAAGTACTTGGTTGATAATTTAATTTCTGAATTTCATTCTGAAATCAGTATTCTAAAACAATTGAAAGCAGCAAAATGATACTTCAGTATTGCTGAATTGTCACGAGATCAATTACAACATGTATTGGTATACAAAATAAGATGTGCAGTTGTTAATGAAAATTGACTTGAAATGTTTTTAATTTAGGAAATAATGAATTTTGTTCCATACGTTATGTACACAGTGTATGTATATCTATCTTTTACTGCCATTTCGGTATACGTTGTCAGTCACGTAAAAGCAGATACCAAAAAAAAAATAATTGAAATTGTGGATCACATGGTCATATATGGTAGGTGGTCATATATTTATTGAAATCAAACAGAAAACCACCATAGAAATTGTAATGAATTTCAAAAAAATGTCACTTCAAAGCTCTGGACAGTTTGAAGCTAAACGTTTTCTACAAACCTCGGAGAGGCGAGGACAATAAGCCCTAACTGGGCTCGTAAAAAAAATGTACCAACATCTCACCTCCAAACTTACTAGAGGCCTACGTCGAATGTTTCAAGGAATACACTTTGAATTCCACAGGGCACACACAAATTATGACAATGAAATAGAGATATCATTGTATATAGAGTAACCTAGTAGGATAATGACTGTGTGAACGTAGTTGAAGCCGATTTCAGACCGATATCTAGCAGAAATCGAAAAAACTGATGACTTTCTAACCCGTGCAGGGAGGACCAAATCATGGTTTACTCAGTTTCATGAGAATAGATTGGAAGTTTACCATTTAGCACCAAACAAAACAGATAAGTGGGTTTCTACTGAATCTAGCGACTGCAAAATTGAGTCACCAACAAGAGCGTGATGAACATCAAAAAACTACACACTTCCACAGTAAATATGTAGCGATCTTAAATGCAGACCTGTCCATCAGGTAGAATTATTTAGCTGAACCTCAAGGTCAACGAGTACCAGACAAGAAATCCTCATCCAAAATGACGTCAATCAAATTGGTACCGCCATCTACATGTAGCCTTATTACGCCACCAACTAAGACTCCATAAGGTCCTACTAGATTAGTCTATACATATGGTGATATGTAGCTAGCACGGGGTAGTCACTGATCCATTGGTGGGGCACCCGCCAACGTATCCGTTGGCAGTCGCGATAACAGCGGAACCACTTTCCGTTATGCAGGGAAACTGATGGTGCGTGTCAATGTCGAGCTCATCGGAGTCCTGCGACTGTGAGGACGTGTACCCTTTGAGCCTGTCGGAGATGCTTCTCAACGGGGTCGAAGGGTCATCCTGGAATAGAATATAATATCTTCATTTAGCACTTTGCTACTCGAGTACATTCAATGAATAACGTTCAAGACTAATAAATTGTAACAGAATAGAGTTTCTAATATACAAAAATAACAATCAAGCATATTATATTAACACATGTACAAAATACAGGCTGATTCACGGTGGATAGCAGATTAAACGACAGCAAATTCTGACATTACCCATAAAAAAATATTTTCGATAATGCTGTGTTGTCGCATCAATTAGAAAGCTGTAACAACTTTGGCAATTAAAATTGAAATATTGATGGAAACATATTCAAGTTTCATCCTCTCACATCAATGGTCACCTGATTGGTATGTGCTGAATCGCTAATGTAAGTTCTGGAATTTTGATCAGGAAATCATACAAAAAATATACAACGGGTCCTATTTGAAAATCAAAAGTTGCGGTGAGACCGGAAGTGATGGAACGAGTTTTTTTTTTCGTCAATGACTAAAAATATGGTATACTTGCTACCCAAAAAATTTCAAATTCCGGCCGTTTTTTGTGCACTTTCTCTGTTTATTGAAATAATAATTACAATTTCTGTTCTCATTTTTGGGAGTCGAGGAGAGAAAATTCTAGGAAAATAAATGAATTATTTTTGTATCTGAAATCGTTGAAATGAATTCACGAACAGCTGAACATACCGACAACATCTGGTCGGAGGGCTGCTTGTGTCGCGGCGTGCGCGCCTCCACGCCCGCCGGACTGTGGTAGAACGACACCTGCGCGAACGACACGCCGGCATCGTCGAGCAGCAGCTGCGTCAGCTTCATAAACGACGGCCTGGCGGACGGCTTCGGCTGCCAGCAGAACCGCATGAGCGTGTACAACTTGTCGGGGCAGTTCTCTGGGCGCTCCATCACGCCGCCGTCGATGACGTACCGCAGGACTTGGTCGTTGGACAGCCCTTGGTAAGGCTGCGAGGCCAGCGTCGCCATCTCCCACAGGACGACGCCGTAACTCCACGCGTCGCTGCTGCTCGTGAAGAGCCCGTCTTTCAGACTCTCGGGTGCCATCCACCGGACGGGAAGGAGGCCTTCGAAATACAGAAATGATAATAATCTTGAATACTGTCTGTAAATTATTGGAGGAGGTGGTACATTCATTTGTTCAGTTCTTCACGAACGCACCACAACGAATTAATGTGAAAACTCAACCCAGATGTGTGACGTCAGCATCGGGATGGAGGGCCCTGTCTCAACTCGTGATACCATAAATTCAATATTGATCGTCAACTAATAAATAATGGAGTGGAAGGTATATTTTATAGTCGTCCACCAGCAAAAACATGAAATGGGGGTATGTTTCGAAGAATCAATCCTTCATATTATAATATTTACGCAGACATCATTGAGTGGTCGATAGGTTCAGCGGGTATGATTATTAATCATGAGATCGCGTGTTCTCTGGCCTGGCAGTTTTATTTCGGGTTTATTTATGGTCTATAAAAAGTATATCATAAAGTTGTATAAACATAGAACTAGCCAAAACGCCACAATGGTTTTGTTTCCACTTGTAAAAACTGAAGTTTTCATCTCCTTGACTCGAACAAGCCCTGAGGGTTGCTTCGGCGTCCAAGGAAATGCGTAACAATATCTAAAAAAATAATGTGCTATGATTCCCGAAGTCTGTTTGGTGAACTGCATTCGTCAATAGCTAACTAAACGTGATAGACGCAGTATTCGATTACAAATGCACAGATACAGTGAAATATTTCTGGCCTACCTTTAGTTCCTTTTCTGTAATAGTCTGTCTCATAGATATCACGAGTCATCCCAAAATCTCCAATTTTAACAGTCAGTTCTTCAGAAACCATACAATTCCTAGCTGCCAGATCCCTATGCACAAATTTCTTAGCTGCCAAGTAAGCCATACCATCGGCTATCTCTATAGCCATCTGCAGGATTTGTTTGAGTGTTGGAGGGTGTTTGATACGGTTAGGATCAAAATTGTCCACGTCGGGTCTATGGGACCGAAGATATGATTTCAAATCGCCGTTTGCCATCAGCTCCATGATAACAAGGGTCGGCTGGCCTTCAGAAACGACTCCTAGTAGTCTCACGACGTGCGCCGTATTGAAAGCTTTCATTCTGGATGCCTCATTCAGAAAATCCAGCCTTTCTCTGCAAGACATCAACATTGCATTATTTTGTCCGTGATGTATTGATTGATATTTTAAATTTAATCAAGATAAAAACAAACAATTGAATGAGTTTGTGTTTGCTCACGATGAAAAGTTTACCTTGTGAAAATAGAAGCTACAATTTGATACTATTGAAAAGCAGGCTCGTGGAGTAGGCTCTTTTCACCTCTATATGACTATGGAAAAGTCCGGAGTTATCCGATAAAAATTGATTACTTCATGAAAATTCATATAATAACAATGAATTACTCAATTTTGAATGTATAATACACATTTATTCACCTTGAATTTCCAATTTCTAGTTTATGACGGTACGCCAATCTAAAACGAAGTAATCAACCATAACTATTCCGTTTCGAACAGATGACCTCAGTGTTTGGAATACTACAAGGATTTCTGGTTCTCTTTGCAGGGATTGATTATTTATTATTCTCAGAATCATAGCGTGGAGTCAGACTCGCAAACCCCGGTTCTAAAAATAGTGCGAAGGTAAAATACTGCCATTGTTCTACCACAAGAATTTTAACGACCGTATCACGTCCCGGTTTCAGCCATCTTCGTTTCAGCATAATCGTGTTCGATGGGATCTCTAGGAAAACTAGTGCTTCCTACTTTATACACAGCCCAATATGAACTACTCAGGTGGAACTGAAAAGCTTTCAACTGGTATTTTGCTTAGATATATGCTTCCAGTTCCAACCCATCGAACTTCATAAATTTTGCGACAACTGACACATAAGTCGGACTTTGAGAAATCACTAAACGAATAGTCACATGAAAAACTATGGAGAAGAATTTCAAGACGGAAAAAACATGACAAATTTTTCGATAGTCGTTTCATCGGAAAATATAAAATATATTGGAAAAATAGAAGAACACACGATAATCAAAGACGATCGAAATTAATTTGAGAATGACCATCAAAAATAAAAAAAGGAAGAGGGCATAACAAAATTACGATCATTACAACAAGTACAACCATACCTGTGAACAACTAAAATGTCAAACTATATTTTGTTCCATTGCCACATTGGTAAAATAAAAAAATATCAACATTTCTCACCAATGATATCAACGTTGAAGTTTCTGCTTATAAGAATTTGATTTACCTGTTGGTTGATCATGCAACAAGTCAAAGGCACAAAATTTGTAGTTTAGATTCAAAATTATCAATTAGGAATCGCTTTTCTGACTAGACTTGAACTCACATTTTGGTTTGGACTCAAGAGGCCTTACCGCTGCGCCACATGAAATAAATTTATTCTAGGTCTACTAGTGAAATTTTTCTTGATGATTATTTCAATACCTCGAGGCATGGATGAAAGTATCAATCAATCATATGATTTCTTTGAATGGACAGTTAAAACTTTGAAAACCTTCTGATTGAGGAAAAATCTACAAAACTATATGATCTTGAAGACTATAGAATTACATACCTGTTTGTGGCATGCTCATTGACAGTCTTGACAGCACACCTGACTTCTGACTTCCCTCCAATATCATGTGCTACTCCCTTCCACACCATTCCGAAACTGCCTTGACCCAGTTCCTCAATCAATTCAATTTTGTTTCGTGGAACTTCCCACTCGTCCGCTATGTACACACTCGGAACATATTCAGAGTTTACCAATCGTATAAGTGTCATTTTCTCCTTTTCCTTTTGATGCTTCCTGCACAGATATCCGGACACTAGTATGACCTTAAATCAGATGCTAGTCAATTGAAAAATAATCAAGAGGTGCACGCACTTACTACTAAAAGTGTTACAAGTATCATAGAGACAATGAGAACAGTATTCGATGAGGGTTCCTCTACATAAAAGTATAAATATTCCGATGTCCCATCACTTCCAGAAGAATATGCCCTAACTATCAGGCTATAATTACCAGGAAATAGTTTTGAAATTGTATACACCATCGTTTCGTTTTTCTCTTTCGCGTTGACACATTCTGGAGTGGGTCTTGCCTGAAACAAAGACCATTCAAAATTCCTTGTGTGTCCATATATTATCTGTGGAAGCCAGTAATTTGGGGGTTTCAGAGCTGAACAATTTCGTTTTCTAGTGGGATGTAATTGCAAACTTGATACTTCAGGAAGTACTAGATGACTCAATCGTAGTGAGTTGAGAGATTAGTAGCAAACATCGTATAAAACGCAAACCTTCATAAATTGCATAAAGCAACGGCAGACATGTTATGCCGTACTGCATCGAATACGAAATACTCCTAACCAAGTGTTACCACACAGCACTACGACGTGTTAAAATTAAGAAAGACGATGAATTGCCGAAATAGGATTTATTGCATTTAATTTTTGCCTTTAGTACATATCATCACAACAATTGTTCAAAATGTCCTTCTCCAACCACTAAAAATCTGATCCTCGTTTTGAACGATTCCAAATACAGCTGTAATTCGTCTTGCTCTGTTTCTACTGGAGTTTCGTAGACTTTACATGTCCCCACAGGAAAAAATCTAGTGACGTTAAATTGGGTGACCTAGGAAGCCAAGAAACTGCTCCACCTCTGGCAATCCAACAGTGCCCAAACCGCTGAGCCATATCCACACATATTTGTACAGCAGAGTGAGCCGGCGCTCCATCATGCTGAAACCACATTTGCTATCGTACGTTTATTGGAACATTTTCAAGAAATAACTTTCTCCAAGAAACGCCGGTAAATAGGTTTCGTCGTCTTTCTGAATTTTAACGCGTCTCAGGGCCATAGTTCTGTAACACCCTGTATTACTAAATAGTCTCTATACATCAGCCTCTCTAAAGTTTGCATCGAGTACATCGATGGTCTATTCAACTTTGTTTTTTTTTCTCATGGGATCTTGATATAGAGATATTACTAACAGGTTTTCGCCTGTGACTTCCACCTGAAATGATAACTCAATTTTGTGATTTTTTTTCATTATTTCTTATATAGACCATGGTTCTTAATATAAGGCACTCTCAAGGTGAATGGATCACCCAGTATAGGTAAAACCATAGCAGTGCGAACATAACACATGCTTGTTTAATTTGAATGTCGCCGACTATCTATGTTGCCCACCGTATTTTGTAGTAACTACGCTGTTTTGGCTGTATCTTTGACATTATTAATTCGCAAAATCTGTTTTTGAGTTGAATTCTGTATATGATTGTGCAACTCACATTTACGATATCTACTCTTTTGTACTCTATCAAATACATGGAAACCACACCATTTGGATCTTTTGGCTGCTCCCAAGAAATAGTAACTGCGTCCAAACTTTGATTTTTATTAATCTTGCTTATATTTTCAGCACCAGCTAGAAAAAAAAAAAAGATTCCTAGAGAGATTTAAATGTGTTTCTCTGAGTAAACTAAGTCGAGAATTCCGATATTTTTAACGTTGAACGATTAGTCGTTAGTGAATATGAATACACAATAGCCAGAGAATCGAATATTGAAAGAGTGATTGAAGACTTCTCACAAAAAATGTTTTCGTTTGAGATAAAATATAAAATATATCAAAAATGAAAGTTACGATATTGTTATCCAGACACATTAGCGAGATCGCACGGATAGTTGAGTTACCTGTGACACATGAAAATAAAACGTTGATATTGTACTACTTACCTTTTGCTAGAGTTCTTTCAGTTTGCATGCTGGTACTACTACAAGGACTGTCTATATCATCTTCTCCTTCGACTTCTCTGCAAGCTTGAACGTTTATATCATACAGGGTATAATGACGAAGATTATTGATGAAAAAATCGGTTCTCCCATAAACAGGGAAATGAAAGGACTCCCATATTTTGGTACCATTTTCTGTGGCGTTCTTGATTTGTTTGTATTCGGAACCTGAATAAGAATTATTGGTGCTTGTCGATGTAGATTTGATGATGGAATAAAGTACCTCCCTCTTCTTTTTAGGAGGTGGCCTGAAAACATGATTTCCACATGCATTTAAATGGATCATTTATCACGAAGTTTTCAGAAATGTAATGATATACAGTTAGTTCCATTCGACAATCGAAAGTTAATGATATTTCCGGAAGAACCGGATGCTGAAAAAATTTTCTGAATATGTCAAAAATTGGCCTGTAGTGAGCATATTTTATGTTGAAGAACTATTAATACTAGTAGTATGAATCGAGATTGTAACATTGGATTGCAACAGCGGAAATCGCCCACCCAACATACCTGCATTACAGTTTTGGAACATAGTTGCCAAACAATGAATCCAGTATCTTGTCTTGAGGATATACTACTTCATTGAATACATGTGTTTTCGATAGGAGTGTACTAATTATCTTATTAGCTGTGACCAATAATCGTAAACCCTTTACTAGAACTTAACTAAGAATCTGAGTAGGTATATACCTTCTTTGGTAAACTTCGTTTTGTAATTGATCTTCAAACTTAATTCTAGCTGCTTCTTCTTGCTCATCGATGATTGATCTTGTTTGCTGGTTGTCTTCACATGGACACTGACCTTTTTTCGGCGATGGAATAGGTGTAGTTGAGGTTATAGTTCGAATTTCTTCTTTAGGAAATTTCGTGGAAGCTAAACACCAAACATGTTTCAACATGAAATGATTCCAAAATAGTACTTATGGAATAACATATTTCAGAACAAATGAAGGAGTACAGTCTTCACATTTATTTTGCACCACCCCTGATTTTTTTCATTTACAGTTCAATTTGTATTACAAATACTTTGTATAATTTTTCCTGTAGAATCCATTTATGTGAAAAAAGTCCAACATCTCTAACAAAATTTATGAGGCATTTGATTGGGATTTTCAAATGGGACAACCCTATATATTTTGCTCCTGAGATAAAGTGACTTTTTGTGATTTCAAACATGTATTACTGTAGCATCATTTCTAACAGTTTTGAGTATAAAAGTATGCTTTGAGATTATTTTCCATTATACAGTGTGACCCATCAACGCGTGTCGTATCAAGCCACAACTCCTGTAAATTTTTTTCTTCAATCTCAAATGGCAGTGCAGCTATGTTCGCTTTGGCGCACTATTGGTCCACCCGGTATATGAAATCAAAAAATAACTAATCTGACAGGAGGAATATATAAAGAGTATCCCAACAAAAAACTAAAATGCTTTTGTTCGAGATGTTCAATTGTTTTCCTGTGTACATGAATTAAAAGAACAGGAAAATATATAAAAGAGATTACAACTCGCAGAAAAAATTACCATTAGTGCGAAAATTAAGGAGGCGGTAAGAAGGGGTTTCAATCTTCATTAAGAGATTGATTTCTTTCATAGTTTCATTAAGATACATATTCCAGTCATTTGAGGAAAAAACAAAAATAAACATAATGGAATTATGTGCAGAATGAAATGTAGTACAAAAGAATGTGGTAACAAATTAGGTTATATTTCACTCACTTATGAGCGTAATAGAACAACACTTACATAATTTAAATATGAAGGGTTGTTTGAACAACCATCTGGAATTGCCATAACCTAACCTGAGCTAACAATTCAACCACAAAAAAATACTAGTGGAGATGGATTTGATTTTTTTCTAATCTCATATTCCAGACTTATTAGATTAACCATCAACATAGCAATCAACATAGAGCTCATCCGATATCTAGAGAGCTCAAAAATCGTGAACGACCGGCAATATGGCTTTCGTCACCAGAGGTCAACTGGAGATCTGCTTGCCTATGTGACACATAAGTGGCAGGTGTCAATAGAGAAACATGGGGAGTCTCTGGCTGTAGCCTTGGATATCTCCAAAGCATTTGACCGAGTTTGGCACCAAGGCCTCCTAGCGAAACTTCCGTCATATGGTTTGCCGCCCCAACTGTGTCTTTTACTATCGAGTTTTCTTGCAGATAGATCACTCTACGTGGTGGTAGACGGGATCTCGTCTGATACAATGACGATTAATGCTGGTGTTCCACAAGGCTCTGTCTTGGCACCAACTTTGTTTTTGCTTCACATCAATGATTTGTTGAATGTGACCTCCAGCCCAGTTCATAGCTTTGCGGATGATAGTACACTTCATTCCGCCTTTTCCTCTAGAGCCCCTATATCATCCAACGAGGCCAGAGGTGCAAGGCGAAGACAGGTTGATGCTTTAAATGAGGATCTGACAAGAATTCTGAAATGGGGATCCGAGAATCTAGCACAGTTCAATGCAACTAAAACTCAAGCTTGTATGTTCACCAAGAAGGCTGATCACACAATGCCCAATTTGATGATGTCGGGTACCACTATTCGTATGAGGTCGTCAATATCCATGCTGGGTGTCACCACCAACAGTGCTCTCTCATGGGACGAAAACTGCTTTACAAAAACTCGGTTTCCTTTTCCGTGCGAAGAGATACTTCACATCCCAGCAACTGCTTATGATCTACAAAGCACAAATTCGACCTGTCCTGGAGTACTGTTCACATGTTTGGAGCTCAGCCCCCAAACATACGCTGAAGCTCTTAGATTCAATTCAGAAGAGAGCTATTCGCCTAGTCGAAGACACAACACTCACCAAATCATTGACCTCTCTAGATCATCGTAGAAAGGTCGGCGATCTTTGCCTTTTTTATAGGTACTTTCACGGTCGGTGCTCAATTCTTTGCCTAGTGAAGTCTTTCCTGATGCTTACAACCTCAAAACTTTCAAGAAAAATTCCAACACCTTCCTTCTTTCCCAAAATTCCACCGCTGGCTAACACGATGTTCCTCGAACATCATAGGTTTCCCTTCCGTGTTGTCCAAATTAAAACAAGAATATTTACTTACATATTTTTTAAAATTATCTATTCTCAATCATGGCGTAATGATGACTGGATGCTTCAATTTCAGAAACAATCTGAATATAATATACAACAAGCAACATCAACTTTAGTTCAATTTTAAGGTTTTTTTTCTTCAAGTTGATTCAATTTTCAATCAAAATTATGAATAGTAGAATCTAGAATCAAAGGTATGCGGTATATTCTTCAATCTGAGATGCATTGAATTATTTTGTCGATCTTGCAGGAAGTATTTAATATATTCTCAATTACAGATGATCATTTTATTTAGTCATAAAAGCCAGAAAAATGTTCGTTTTCTATTGAATACAAGAATATTCTTGAAATAAGACTATTCAAAATAGCTGTAGCTATTTCAATAATCGCTCATGATATAACGATTTAAAATGAACGCAATTAACGATGCAGCGTTGCCAGTGATACCAAAAAGTAGCATAAACATTGATTTTAAATGAGTAGCCAAATAAATATGTAGATCGAATACTCACGATATTGGCAATCCTTTATGTTCAAGTATCCATTCTGATGTTTCTTTCCAGAAACTATATAATGAGTAATATGACCATATGGATGAGCTGGCGGTGACCAAGATATCCTCAATGAGTCACTGGAGTTACTTATAACATGTAGATTCAGTGGAGAAGTTGGCACTGAAATTATTGAGTTTATTAGAAACTATTACCAGTTCTGCCAGCATATACATGGTGATTCACCTAAGAATACAGAACGCATCGACATACGCATACATCGGCATACGCCTGTATAGTGATTATTCGTGTCCAAAGGTGGAAAATTAAATTCAGAACGTATTGGGAGGAGTCGTGAAAATGTTTCTTATCGCCATTCTGCATATTGTTCTTTCCGAAGCAGCTAGCACCACCATCAGATCGTGTGAAGAGTCTGTTTTGAAAGGGAAAGTGGTTTCATTGCCAGTGGCTTATCTTGCGGGACTTACTTTGGCAAAACACCATGAATTTACTCGAATTGCTCTGAAATTTCGCAGACACTCTCTTATGCCATAATAATACACCATTCATTTCCTTTATTCTTAGGTAATTGGCACATGAACTGTTTCCTCTATGGTGTGTACTAACTGAATCAACATGATATACTGGACTGAGAAGAACTTGAACAATTGCAACAATACTTCCATTCAAATGAAGATCATAATACTCCTGTATGCTATCAATTTTCAAGGTCTACCAAAGCAGGAAGAATCTTTACCGAATTATGCTTTTTACGTTCGAATATTTCATAAGATAATGAATTTTCAGTGATTTTGTTGGTTAATGAGTCCTGAAATCCATAGATACTCAATGATGAATTTTTACAAAAGTAGTAAAATTTCGTCCATGTGAAAATACTTATGCAGAATATAATAAATGTTGTTCATCTTACTCGAAGGAGAAGTCCTGAAATATTTCATTTCACTCTGTGATCCATTCCTCTCACTTGCAATGGTATATGTTTTCATGTAGAGAGCATAATTAGTGTACGGTTTCAAATTTTCCAAATCCGCAATAATGACATCCTCGCCTTCTTGGTTAGGAAAATCAACAACACGCCATCTAGAACGTCAACACGAAATTGAACGGAGTTTTCCTTGATAAAAAAGACAAAAGTCAAAAGTCCATTCCCCCCCCACTTATCTTTGGAACGATTATACATAAACAAGTGATTTGGAGACTGAATATTAAATGTTGTAAACTTCCCTACTGATGATGATAGATGTCTTAATCGTCAAAGATTACGTCACAAGGCCTACGGAATGGTATTTAAATTTTAATGTTTACTAATCAGCCATTAAAACTGCCTCTTAGATATTAGATATACACGGTGTTCCATTGTAGAAAATTTTGTGGCCATTATTTTTTGATGAGTTTCGAAATATCCCCTGTGGGGGGTGTAAAAATATACGGCAAAACGCTGTACAATCGACAACATCTCCTCAAGGGGACGTTGGGACCTTTATCCTATTTTATTAATTTCCGCATGATAGACAACTGAATATTCAGTATCTGTGAAGCAACATTTGATTTCTATTTGATGAACTGGTCATGCGAATGGATGAGACGATGAACATTCTGGAAGTCGAATACACCCAATACAATTTGAAAGAGCTACTCACTCGTCAGTTCCACAAGCATCTCGGCCATCATAAAAGGAAACATTTTTCAGCGGCGTTTCTCTGATGAACACACTGTAAGCTAAGAGCTTCCTTTGATCGTCAATTTGGAATGGTATCCATCTCAAGGTGACGTTTTTACTTTTGATATCAGTTATGTTCAGCTCAAGTGGTGTGATGTTACCTGAAAATTGAAATCATCAATCGAAATTATTACTCTTCTATCATCCTATACAAGGTGTCTCATAATTAGCCTGCCAAACTTCATCAGCGTCTTGTACAATCAAAAATAGGAAAAATGAGAATTGGTCATGATTTGGCTCCTCAGGAGAAGCTATGGTCTCCCAGAAGAAGACTCCTGAACAAGGTATTTCCTTATCCTACCTGGCAATATTTTTAGAATTCCAGTTTGATTGATTAGTTTATGCATTCTTTTTTCTTTCAACTTGATATGGTACTAGAGCCATAAATCTAATCTCGATTTTCAAAATATTCTTTTTTAGTTCTGTCTGCTGAAACATTCTGACTGTCTGAAACATCTGAGTTATCATCAAGTTAAAAGAGAGAGGTGCTCTGCAGGTTCTCTCCAAGTATTCACTGTATTTGAGTGGTATAAAGTTGATAAAAAGTAGTAGCTTTTGTTCAGTGTAAGCAGTATAAAATACACTT
This sequence comes from Gastrophysa polygoni, assembly GCA_963576655.1. Lineage (NCBI taxonomy): Eukaryota > Metazoa > Arthropoda > Insecta > Coleoptera > Chrysomelidae > Gastrophysa > Gastrophysa polygoni. The sequence continues at coordinate 7,503,343 of OY755085.1, forward strand.
CAAGAGAGTGTGAATAATTCACTAGTTGATGTGATAGTTATTTGATTATTCATTAAAAAGTGCATTCACTTCATCAAAGATCTACACAAATAATCAACCTACCTCTACTAAAAAAAGGTAACTGGAATAAAAACCAATTTCCTTATCAACAAACAAAAAGTGTTGGAGATTTCTCGTGAATTCTATAGCCCAGGAGCTTGAACTGTAAACTATTTTGGGTAAACATGGAGTGTGTCACATGCAAAACCAAAACTAATGAACCTATGCTATCATGTGACAGTTGCGAACGTGCAACTCACAGGGAATGCACTGGTTTGAATGCTAGCGAACTGAAAGTTATGGACCTTAAAGGGAAAAGAATTCTTAGATTTTATTGCGAAGACTGTCAAAATGGAATTAAACTCATTCCCAAACTTCTTTCGAAAATTGATATCATGGAAAAGCAAATCGAAGAACTGAAAAGAGTAGTGCAGAATTCACCATCCCCAACAATAAACGATAAAGAAGATGTGATAGCAGAAATATTGGATAGACAAAATCGGGCTTCCAATATCATCATATATAATGTTAATGAATCGAATGGGAGGTCCCAACAGGAACCTAATTCTGAAGACATAGCATCAGTACATAAAATCTTGGAAGGTATGCCTGTAAATCAAGATGATATGGTAGTGTTCAGACTGGGAAAATTCATACCAAATAAAATAAGACCCATGAAAGTAGTTTTAAAAACAGTGGAGAATGCTAAATATATCTTAAGAAACAAAAAACTCATTAATGGCAGAATTCCAAGTATTCAAATATATGGGGACCAAACCAGAGCTCAACGAGACTATTATCAAAAGGTAAAGGCTCAACTTCAAGAAATTTCAAAAGGGGGCGATAATGATAAGATGATAAAATATATTAACAATAAACCAACCATTGTAAGTAAAGAAAATGGGAGAAAAAACTAGATTGCTATCCTAATATACGCATGAATACAGACATCATCTATCTTAATGCCCAAAGTGTTTTAAAAAATCGTGATGAAATTCAAGAAAGCTTAACTTGCTTCAATCCCAAGATTATTCTCTTGAGCGAAACAAGAACAACAAGTGACATTGAAGATGCTGAAATAAAACTGGATAATTACAAATGTATCCGTTGCGACTCCTCAAGCAGACACACAGGTGGTGTCTTACTTTACTTAAAAAATAATATAAGTTTTTCTTTTTTCAAAACATTTGTTCTGGATGGAAACTATTGGTGCCGTATCTTAAGAATTAACTTAATATCTTCAGTATGGTTGATCGGCTGCCTATACCACTCACCATCAAGCTCAGATGCTAAGTTCATCGAAGACTTTGAAGGAATTTGTGATACTTTATCTTCTACAAATCATAGTTTTATATTGGTTGGTGACTTCAATATCAATCTTCTATCAGACAGTTTCTACAGCAATAAAATAATTTCACTAATAACAACTTATGGAATATCTCAACTTGTGTCTGAACCAACTCGTGTTACAAATTTTAGTGCAACACTAGTGGATTACATTCTATCTAACCAAATCAATATTTCAACAAGTGTGCATGATTGTCCAAAAATTACAGATCATTCTGTCCTCTCAATTAATTTATGTAATAATGGTGGTAATAGTAATGTTATTAACAAAAGGTATAGAAATCTATGCCCTAAAAATATGGATGTCATAAAAATGAATTTGATGATGTTTAATTGGAATCTGAACTCTATTGATATTAATGTATTGTACAAGGAACTCTCAGATAATGTAGAAAATGTGGTTAATGATGTTGCACCTATTGAAACTAGTAGTTATAAGCATAAATTACCATGGTTTGACAATGAGGTGTATGATAGAATTAAACTTCGTGACAAAGCTTATAAACTGTTCAAATTATGTAATGATGGTCAAAAGGATGACAAATGGGCAATCTTTAAAAAACTCCGAAATGATGTAGTTAATCTACTGAAATCAAAAAAACAACAGTACTATTTTGACAAAATTGATAGATTCAGAAATAATGCTAAGGAAATGTGGAGAACGTTGAAAAACATAGTCAACACAAAGATTAATGATTGCCCCAATCTCATTCAGTTTGAAGATGGCAACAATAAAATAGTACTGGAGGATAATACAGTTATAGCAGAAAAGTTTAACAGATATTTCATTGAAAGTATAAGTGATATCATTAATAGTTTAGACTCTTCAAAATTATGGAGTAATTCAAATTACAATTTATATCCTATAATGAATAAGTTCAAATTAGTATCACTGAGTGAACTACAACAAATAGTCAATAGTATAGATTCAAAAATCTCAATACATGAATCACTCAATCCTAAAATATTGAAAGAAATTTTCGAAACAATAGGTCATGTTATACTTAACTTAGTTAACACTTCCCTACATACGGGTAAAATACCGGATACACTCAAAACCAGTACCATTGTTCCAATCCAGAAAATTACTAATACTTTCAAGGCTTCAGAATTTAGACCAATAAATACACTTCCTCCCATAGAAAAAATTATAGAGCTAGTTGTTTACGATCAGTTGTTGGAACATATTGACAATAATAATATTTTAATGAATAACCAGTCGGGTTTCAGGAGTAAACATTCTTGCGAATCCTCTCTTCAGCTCACCTTATGTAAATTTAAGAAAGATATAGACGATAATAAATATGTGATAGCAGTTTTCTTGGATCTGAAAAGGGCATTTGAGACAATTGATCGCAAAATACTATTAACTAAACTATTGAGATATGGTATAACTGGTAGTGTTTATGACTGGATGGAGAACTACCTCAGTAACCGTAAACAAAGAGTACGCTTCAATGGATATGTGTCATCTGAAAGTATGAATGATGTGGGAGTTCCACAAGGAAGTGTTCTTGGTCCATTGCTCTTTATATTGTATTTAAATGATATCGAGCTATTTGTTGACTGTGAATTCATAAATCTTTTTGCCGATGATACCCTGGTAGCTTGTAGCGATTATAGTTTGGATAGAGCAATACAAAAAATGAATACAGTACTGAGTGATGTCCATGAATATTTAACAAGAAATAAACTCAAATTGAACGTTTCCAAAACTAAAGGAATGCTTTTAACAACAAAATATAAATATAACAATATCGATATCAATAGTATTAACTTACACCTGAATAATGAACAAATAGAAATAGTTTCGTCAGTAAAGTACCTAGGTTTCCAGTTAGATAACTTCCTGACTTTTGAAACCCATTTCGATTATATACACAAAAAAATTTCAAAAAAGTTATTCTTTTTTTCCAGAATTGCACAAACGCTCTCAACTGAAGCCAAAATAACGGTTTATAACACAATTATTCAGCCACATTTTGATTACTGCTCATCATTACTATTTTCTCTTGACCTTAATAAAATAAATCAACTTCAAAAGTTGCAAAACCGTGGAATGAGAATCATTTTAAAAACTAATAGACATACACCTATCGTTACTATGCTCAATACGTTGAAATGGTTTTCTGTCTCACAAAGAATTTACTATCTTTCTATTATTTTTATTTTCAAGATATTGAATAATTTGGCACCAACGTATTTTCAAAATCAATTGATTCTACATAAAGATGTACATACCCACTTCACCAGAAACCGGGATAATTTATATATCCCTAGAACAAATCGAAAAAGCACAATGAAATCTTTGTTTTTCAAAGGATTCCATGAGTTCAACCAGTTGCCTGCTTCAGTGAAAAATAGTTCCTCCCTTTATAGTTTCAAAAAAAATCTCAAGAGTTTCTTAATCAATCAGTATTCCTTGTAAGTTGTAAAGATATGTAATCTTAGGTGAACATATTTGTTGCTATCATTTTCAATATTGTAATTTTATATATTTTTATATGTGGCGTATGTGTGCGCGCATTTTAACCTGTTTATTTGTGTGTGAATATACTCACTTATAATTACTTTGTAAATGTCAGCAATGTATATTGTCTTATTTCAAATCTACTACTATATATGTATTTTTTATTTATACTTAAAAGTGTTTAGCGAATTTGTATATTAGGATTTCCTATTTGAATAAAGATCTATCTATCTATCATTTCCGAACTGTCATGTGATGAAATGATGCAATTCGGTTTCTATGCTCAATAATAATAATGCCCAAAAATGGAATTTCAATTCATTCAGGATGTAGTGACTCCATCAGGTGCCATCTTACGACCCATGTTCATCCGAACTTTTTTCGCTGCTGAAGTTTGTGAGGGACACCTTGTAAAATGAAATGGAATTTTCAATCCGATATAAAAAATATACTGCCCTTATGATAAAAATACCTTTCTAGATATGAAATTAATGAATATTGTCTTTCTAATGATGATCACTGTGTCTGATGATCTGTCAATTATTTTTATGATCACGCTATGTTTTCTTGCATTTAAAGAAGTGGTAATAGCTTTGTATATATTCATTGAAGCTTTACTGGAAATGGTTGTGGCTTTTGTGGCGATATGGTATCGGTATCTACAAAACGGCTCGATTTACAAGTTCGGTTGGAAAGAAAAACTGCCTTATGTGAGGTTCAATGATGCTCTTCACGGCTTTGCCAAATTCTACACGGTTTCTGAGGTATTCAGGAAAATGTATATCGAAAACTATTCGTGATTCGTGAAAACGTGTTAATTACAAAGTTACATATTTTATCAATCCCTATAACATGACATTTCCTCCACCCCTGTGTGATTTATGTAATAACCGATTTATTTCTATTGACCCATTTTTTATATGACCCTGGAATTTGAAAAGAGGTATCCATTCCTAAAACGACAATATGTCAAATGTGTAAAAGTTTCTACAATAGTTGATATATCATAAATGCATTCATTATTTCCTATCTAAGGTCCTGACATTTCAGTCATTCCGATTATTTATTATAATTTTCTCCTATTTTGTCATAATGTATTTTCAGCAATATTTGTGCTTCAATAGGTGAAACTCATTATCAACTAATGAAACCACATACACATAATTAATATGGTTTTGTCTAAAAAACCAAGGATGGCAATTTCAGCACTACATCAAATGAGAAAATTAACATTTCTTTCATCAATATTATTGCTGTTTTTCTTTCATTCAATGAAAAACTAGTGAAAAAATTCAACATGATGTATTTGTCAAAGAAACTTAATAATTGAAATGGTTGAGGATCAGGACCATAGTAATGAAAAATGGGTTTATGATGAATAATTCTCTTCGACCTCTATGATGAAGTCAAAACGACAAAAATATGAAGAAATGATATTTTAAATGGCACACAGAGCTCCTCACATCATCAGTTTCTCACATTTTCCTGAATATTTCAGGAACCACGCGAAACGTGGCATCGCCATAAAGGCAATAATGAGCTTTACAGTAGGCAAATTTTTTTCTAATTTCGAAGACCTCTTTATACAAGCCGTTTCGATGGACAAAACGTATTATCAAGTCTTTTATGGTGACTTCCATAGGATCGAAAAGCTGAGAAGCCTACTTACGAATATCTTGTAAATGATTGACTTCAAAGCCTACAAAATTAGCACTTTTCAAAGCTGCTCCTCATCGAGGAAAATCTAAAAATGCAAGAAAAAGGTGACTCGTTCAAAAAAGACTGAACCATGGTGATTGTGATTAGACCAACAACATGTTCTAATGGATAATTAATTTCGTTTGCAACACACATTATCTGGTACTCACAAGCTGTTTTGTCACCATTAGAGTTTCTTGCGACATCTAATTCTGAGAATGGTTTGAGTCCAGTTATTACTCTCAATTTTTCTATCTTCTCGTAGCACAACTTGGGGTTGAAATGGAAGTAGAACGATCCATTGTCTATCCTGAAAGTTCGGTTTGTGCTCCACAACTCTTGCAAATTTTGGTTGTCTAGTACAATGAATGCATATCTCTTGCTTTCCTGGTTCTTTCCCCTAATTCTCTTTAGGTTTTTCAGAAAGTTCAATGAGACTAGGGAAAACGATCTCACAACCTTCAGATAATCTGATATCTCCTCTATCATCTTCAAATTTTCTTCCAGTTCTGTTACATTAGCTACAACAAAAAATACCAAAATAAACTTATATTCACTGACATTCCAATTTCTGTCAAGAAAATATTCTTCAATCAATTGGAGTTGAATATTTTCAAAGTAACCAGGGCATTCTCATATTCCTCGGACAATTTGCAGTAATTGGAGTACTCAATCGGAATCTTCTGCCTGTAATGGTTCCCAAAATGTTCCACTTTCATTGAGGGAGTAGAAGTTGATATTAAAAAAATACAAGGTGTTCCATTGAGAATAGGACATAAAACAAACGCAGATCCTCCAACTCCAAATGAGACGATTAAATGAAGGACGCTTAGATAGAATGTTACTCGTTTCCGAAATACTAGGTGTTGAAGTTTTGAGTATAATAAAATGCAACTATCGGTAGAAGGAAAATCAGTTCAATAAGCTCTGCAAGTGGCGTACGGCATGGGACACAATGGAAATTTGCTATAAATGATAGTTAAGAAGTTAACTCAGTAATAGAAGTTATAAATATATATAATGGAGATATTTAGCTAACCTCACTTTGTTTAGATCGAAAATTAGAAAATAAATTGAAATGGAACGTATGTACATATATCTATTTACATTTGAGTGCCATAATCTCGAAAATAAATCACTTCACTAGTACCCAACAAGTACATATAATTTACCCAGAAAACGTCGAAAGCAAGAAAGCTTAAAATTAGTATTCCGAAAGTGGCATAACATATAGAAGTGGCAAAGTGATCACTTACCTATACTGTAAGGCACTGGCGAAGCGTAATAAACTGATTTTTCTACCGTTAGGTGTACTTTATGATACTGAAAACGTTTGCCGATTTCAGTAATATTATACAGATATTAAATTATATCTTATGATAACTTTTCAATAGTTAACTTCAACACCCAGTATTTCGGAAACCAGTAGCATTTTACCTAAGCATCTCCAGTTCAATCGTCGCATTTTGAGTTTGACAGTCTGCCGTTGTTCTATGTACCATTCTTAATGGAACACCCTGTATAGCAAACGAGTGTCACTAATCAATAGAACTTAACAAACAAAACAAATTCAGAGAATTGCTTCTTCAAATTGATTGTGATCCTATGACATTGAGTTGAAAATGTCACGTAATTTCAGAGCAATGCATGGTCAGGTAAATATTTACTAACGAATTAATTTTGTTGGGGTATAAATCATTTTTAGCAGACGAGTAGATGGTGCATGAGTTCATTGATTACTCGAGAGATGGCGACAAAATGAACCACTATGCCAATTAACTACTAAATCAACGCGCATGTGTTGCCTTTTGTACTGTTCACATCAATGAAGTATAGTAAACAACGCCGCAATAAGAATTGATACTCGTTGTCAGAGCGAGATCGCTGAATATGGGGGATTGTTTCCTCTCACTTAATATATCAGTTTCGTCAGGTTTCGTTTTCCATTTTGATGTTTTGAGAAAAAAAAACGGATCGCCTCGTCGAGTCGGCTACGGAAAATCAGTATAGATACCGTGCGCTAACTCCACAGTTTAATATATCTATACATAAGGTTCGCCTACTACTAAAATACTGAAAAAATTTATATAACTCGGAATTGCGAATTTATAAAATCTGGGAAAATCTAAGTAGAGAGAAACTTTACAACGAAAGCAAATTCATTGAAAAGGATATTTTAGCTGCCAACTGCCAACATCTTGGAAATTGTCAGCCGAATTGCCTACTTATAGTTTTCCATATGTTTATCGATACACTTCCCGGAGGGACATCCTGTATAGCGTAAGTGGTGAGTAGCGTAACAACTAGCTGATGAGAATAATATGTCGAAAACAAGATCCAGGTCAGTTTCAACTGATTTGAGATCAAGATTTTGGGAAAAGTATTGGTTGTAGTAAAGTCTAAAGTAAAGAGACCATTTTTTTTGATGCAAAACCAGAACATCTGAAAAAATTGTGCTGTTAGGAAGCAATTGATTTTGATTGATGTTTGTTGAACAAGAAATGGAACCAAATAATTTGAATAGAAAAATGCACCTATCACACAGGTACCTACTCAATATCAACATAATGAGAATATTTCCAATTATTTTCTTTATATTTTTGAGGAGTGGATTAATTTCAGTAATTCTGAATTTTTTTTAGAAGTCCAAGCAACTCTAATTAACTTTAACCCTACTTTTTTTTTAACTCTACCCATGTACTATCTGAGAAGAGCGCATTGATTGCGAGATGTGAAAATTTTTACAGCTATCCATCCCACATGTTTTAATTATCTTCCAATAGACAGCACAATCGATGCTTCCCTATTCGTTCGTATTCATTGTCCATTATTTGGACAACCAATAAAATGAGCCGTCACATAAAAGATAATCAAGCTCACTCTAACGGAAAGTTGCCCTTTCAGAATAATAATTGTGATAAAAATTCATGAAACCTCATTCATGATATGTGGATTGATTCAAAAGGAGTATTAAACATCAAAAATATATATAAAAATATATAATGGTTTCCTGAATATTTAGGAGTGTTCAACTGGGCGTATTTTCATAGTGAGAGAATAAGATAATTTGTGTACATCCATTTAGTTTGTTAACTTATATACTTAGGTGCAATTCCTAACCAAACCAACTTTTTCGAAGAATATTCATTCAAATATATATAGGTCTTGACTAAAACTCATGCGACCATCGATCACCGATTATATAGTTTGCAAGCTCTCAGAATATGCATCAACTGCTATAAAATAATTCACAATAGATACAGAAGGAACCGAAGGAGTTTCTTGTTCTTTTTTTTTTTCTCAAATAGGTTTTGTATTTTTATGTGAATCTTGTACACTTGAAGTATTCTCGTTATATTGTATGGTACAATATTGGCATACATTTTTTCAAGTCCTGTTGATTTTTAGGTAGTAAACCAAAATGTATTATGAAATCTATGATCATTGTAATCTATTGAAACTATCAAATTATTTCATTGTTTCTTTCGGTGTTGATGACACTTTCTTCTAGCTATTATTTCAAATGTTGTGTGAAAATATCGCCATTTATGAATTCGCAGTGGCAGGGAGTACTTTTAAGATACTATTCACGGTCTAACCAGTGGCAGACCTAGAGCAAGGCTGACCCATGAACAAAAATAAAAAATGGCCACAAAATTGAAGTAAACATTCGTGATGTCACACAGACGTTGATGTGGTGGATACAGCGGGTATTTGGATATTTGTGGAACGAATGGAACTGATGAAAGAATCATTTTCTTTTCCAGCAATATCTTCAGTATCCACGGGTTTTCAAAAAACGTTTCATTTTGGTGACTTTGATTCGTTTTCTTTTTTCAACTTTCTTTTCAAAGCGCGTCGCTTTCCAATTTATTTCCAAGATTCATTTTAAGCTCACAACTGCGAAGATCAGTTACAAGCTCTGATGTAGTGTGCCGTGCACCTGTGTTCCTGTGTAAAGGCAAACAAGAACGACAAGTACAGAACAGGCATTGGATTTTCGGATCAAACTTATGAAAAGTATTCTGAGGCTGCTTGCTGATGTGGCGTGTTCACTGAGATTAGTGAATTATTACAGAATTATTATGATTATTCATTATATATCGGGGCCGCCCTTACGCTTGATGGCCCGGGCCCCTAAGCTTTGCATGTATTATTTTGCATATCAATAGATTTGCCACCGAATTCATCCACGAGAATCAACTTACTGGCCCCTCTAAGCTGTATTTCCAGGCTGCCTGTAATATGTGTGCATCCTCTCAACTGTTTCGCTGCTGTAACGCTGTCTATTGTGATGCCTTCACACGTTTTGTTGCATCTTCCTACAACAATTTTCACCTGCACTGTCTCTACACTGATCGGACATAACTTACAACTCACCTCTACAAGGATCGCATGTGCGAGTCTTGAAATTGTCTGTGAAGTCCACAGGACAATGTAGAATGCAGGATTCTTCGTGAATCTTATAGGGCTTTTCAACATCGCTGGTGGCTTGCAGCTGAATGGGTATCGACATGTTGAAGCATTCCAAAGGGGTTATGCACCGTCTGTTCAGGTACTGGAAATATATTTGTAGGCTAGTCAAATTGACATATTTCATCAATTGATTCACAACATGCCAAGACATCATTATATAAGTTCCTATCTCTGACCGTTTCTTCAATTTCTTTCCAATCTGACCTGACTTTTCGAATAATCCGCGTTGGTTGGGAGCAAAAAATATTTAATTCATTGAAACCTACATTAAATAGGTACATAACAAGAATTGCACCATGTTCTGTCATTCCCATTATTGTATCTGGAGCATGGCTTCCTATGTTTCATTTTATAACTGTTATTTGTTCTAATTCGACTTTTATATGAGGTAAGATATATCTTCCTGGGTTTTTCGATGTATTTTTCACTTGATTTGAAGGTCTTAGTATTGAAGTATGTGAATATAGTTAGTTTCGAGATCATTTGTTAATTTTGATCTCGATTTTGATAAAATGATTTTTTTCTTTGAGAAGTTAAATTTTCTGGAAATACTTAGGTACCATTCATAAAAGTGGATGTTGATATGTTTTTGGTTAAATTTTCTGGAAATACTTAGGTACCATTCACAAAAGTGGATCTAATGTTTTCATATGTTAATATGTTTTTGGTTAAATTTTCTGGAAATACTTAGGTCCCATTCATAAAAGTGGATCTGATGTTTTCATATGTTAATATGTGTTTGGTTAAATTTTCTGGAAATACTTAGGTACCATTCATAAAAGTGGATCTAATGTTTTCATATGTTTTTGGTTATCTCGAATACATATTTCACTTACGGAAACACCATAACACCATAAAACACCATAAAACACCATAAGGTCAAATTGAAAGGGAAGGTTGTCAGAAAGAACATCAAAAACCATACCTACACTCAAAATTCATGACATCCTAACTGACATTCATATACAAGAATGCAATTTAGGTACTATTTTGTACCTACAAATTGCGACAATTTCCTGAACACCATATGCATGTGCACTATACTAAGCTGAGGAGTATTATAATATAAAATATTCATAAATTGTTGAAGGCATTTGTAAAAATAATAATACCAGCACAGGACGGTTTATACTTCGCATAATGATTCTACTGGACAACGGTTATTCGTGCCAGTAGTCACTACTGATTATTCAGAATCAGAGTCACCTTCATCCTGCTGAGTTGTCGTCTATTCTTTAATGAAAAATGTTGTTTTTGCGATGCCTAATGTCCTTGTTGTTGAACGTCCAGCTCTAGACAATTTATGGCGGCAAACTGTACGACATTAAATTTTTATTTCTTTTAGATTCGTCAGGTAAACGACCTAGAGAGTGCAACAATGAAAATGTCGAGTAGAATTTTCACATAACAAATATCGAAAAGTGAAATCACAAAAAAAAACGTTTTTCAGCGACTAAGTTGTCATTGAACGAAACTACTAATTGATTAATTCAAATAATTCAGGCATTGTATCACTAGAATTTTGTTACCTTCATTGCTCTCTACATGGACTTCGCCAGATTAATTTAATCTTTTAGAATAATAACGATGAGTTGTGCTCTCCCAGAAAACTGAAACTCTTAACACTTTAGGCCTTGCACTTCAATATGATAAGATATGATACGCCTAGAACGTTGAACTAGCTTTGAAGTGTTACACATGTAGCAGCGAGTGTGTAACACCCAGAGCTCATTACTGCATTACAAATCGAGTTGTGTACTGTACTTTTACTTTTACTTTTTTTCTAATATATATATATATATATATATATATATATATATATTGTAGATTTAGTGTAGATTGCACATTTCGACTATAATTGCCGTCATGATTTGAAAAACCTTGACTAACTGATACCTCGACCTATACTCAACATTAAGAAAGCCTATTCATCTGAAATAATCTACTACAGATCCCGAGTCAGAAACAGAATCATTCTTGATATTTTTCCTCACTCCAGAATGAGATCACTGTTATTTTCTTATCCGAAAGATCATAAATGAGTGATATCGTATTGTAGCTGGCTTTCACGGCTAACTAAGAAATGGAGTCAACAATATTCATTTTGGTGAATATTTCGGGAACCCGACACGTCATACAGAAAACATTCATAATTTTCTCGGCGATTCTGAAGATCGACAATATACAGGGTGTTCCATTTGAAAAATAAAAACTTCAACCTGACACGCAGTTCTGCAAAACCCTTGCAATGCAATTATTATGTCTACATGCATGAACAAGATGCAATTTCATTGTTGACGTTCAGAAGAATGTAAGCAGATTCTTTGATTTTTCTTTTCTGTTATCTTCTTTTCCTATGATCTTTACCTATTTTGAGTATCTGAAGGTTGAATTCCAAGTGCAGTGACATTTTGAGGCAGATCATAAATCTGTCCTTATCAAAAATTTATTGAGAAAATTATTATAATTTATATTTTCATTAATTAGAAACGAGGAGAGAAAGTCCCACAAAAACGGAGAAAATGAATATTGTTGTTTGATGTTATTCGATTATCTCTTCAAATAATGTGTTTTCGTAGAATTATCTCATCATTTCATTATCGGCTTTCAACATATTGACAATTATTTTCGCAATCCGCCAATTCGTCGAAACATCAGGTTGTTGTGCTGTTCCCTGAATGATAGATGATACTCCAATTGCAACACAGCCAAATAGACAATTCAATTAATGAATACCAAATCGACGGTATTAATTAATTCGATTAATTTGGAACATTCCACATACATTCCATTATAATAATTTGCCAATCTAATAATGGATGTTCTATTACAAGTGCATCCATAAAAGAGCAAAATGAAATAGAGTCAGCTTCATGTACTCAGCATCATCTGGTACACTCATACTCAATACATACAAAATACCTAACAATTTCCGTTCCGTACAAGCAAAGGTATACAATGATGGGCAAATGTGTGGCACCAAGAGTATATCTTTAAGAGCCGGTTGTTCAATGGGTAATTAAACCAGGTTTCTTATTCTACTATAGAGAAGCATCATGCCAACCACTTATTGAAAATCTGAAAGTGTCTATGTATATTTTCCAATTTCAGAATAGGTTGTACAATCCTTCAGAAGTACAAATAAATGGGGTTTTATATCTTTTATTTCGAGAAACTCTTCATAACAATACTCTTTAGAAATGATAGAAACCTATCAAATTGTATGACATTTTACTTTACGAAAAAACCCGGAAGTGCCCATTTGGTTCCAAACATTTCGCTCATTGTGAATATATAAGTAGCTATATTAAAGTGCAACTATGCACAGTCCATCAACCCAGAGTCATCAAATTTGGACTTTTGTTTTTTTCCAACTCCACGCAATGTAAAATTTTAATCGTAAAATTTCCATAAGTTTCTGATGAAAGATCCACAAGACAGAGAAGTTGTTCGCCAAAATACACTTGTACCCGTCATATGTTCTCATGGATTCACATCCACTAACTACTGAAGACGAGACTGAAGATGAAATATTTCACTAATTTTTGTGCCATTTCTGCTAGGTTGGCATAATAAGCCGTTGGTTTTTCCCATCGAATGATGAGTAATAAATTCACGAATTTGGTAATAAATTAGTAATGAAATAGAAATGAATCATGCAACTATTGCGAATTTGAAATATGCAATTGGTTCTGCTAGGTTTATGGGGGTTAGTCTAAAGCATTAAATTAAATTCGCGAAGTTAAACCGGTTAAACCTGAAACACCTGTATATCATATCGGCTTTTACGATATTCGAATGCGAGATGAATTGAACTTACCCCGACGAATTTTTTCGGACAGCTGTCGACGCATGTCTTGTTTCTTCCGAAACCAATACTGTAATTTTTGCAAACGGTGCAAACATTCGGATCACGATCGCTGCACGCCAAGCAGGAGCTCTTGCAGCATTGTTTTCTACCGTTACAGGCCGAGCAATTGTGCGGGCAAATGTTTTGGCAGTGGTTTTTGTTCCAGCAGAGGTGCCTGGCACTATTGTATATGTCACTTTCGATCCTAGATGGTTTGGGGCAAGAAATGCTAATACTATGACTGTTACTGTCCGTCCCTGAAATGGAAGCGGGGCAAATGGGGCACTCGTTGGCGGGTTTGAGGCTCTTGACGAACTTCTTCGCCGTCTTGTCGTGGACTATGCGGTCCCAGTCTATGGTGTGCACGAAACACAAAGACGGATTCTTGTCGATTCGAATAGATCCTCGTGTGATGTCGGATAGGGAGTACAGACCGATCTCTTGGAGAGTTGACATTTCGAATATCACAAACGCATTATCGAGAAAGGTATTTTGGCCGCGGATCACGGATAGATTAGGAAAAAGTTGTCCTACACTACGGAGTCCGTTCACCCGGTACAACAACAGATAATCTGTTATCTCAGTCAGGTAGGGGAATTGCATCTTTGACAATTCAGTCTCGTTGACGCTGTCGAAGAGCAGGATTTGCAAGAAGCCCTCGATCACCTCGCAGTTTTCTAGCTTCTTGAACGAGTCCAGTGAATTTCGAATATCCATGCTCTCGCAAACTGCAATAGAAGGATAATGCCATTATTAAAAAGCAAAAACTAGCAAATATTTGGCTCATCATCAGTGATCATTAGGAAACACAATGATAGTATATTATACACGCACTAATGATGGCTATTACTGACTATTAACAACTAAGATGGAATTTGCAGAACGTGACTAGTGAAACTTTACTAGTTAAGTAAATGATCACCGTGCTTATTTACAATTTGACTCAATTTTCTTTATAATGCGATGTTGTCTCCCGAAGATTGTTTACATAAAATATAGTGTTAATAGACCAGGTGACAGAGACCCATAGTACAAGCCCTTCTCTCCTTTTATTCATAGTTGCATTTCTGAAATTCGGAACGTTGATCATCAAAGTATAGGAAATATACTTCAACAGTATCCGACAATTTTTTAGAAGAATGACATCCTTCCGTGAGATCGTTTCTGAAATGTGTATGTGGAAAAATATACCATACAATGGTATAACTGCACTGGAGTAATGCGATAAAAATGCGTTTCCTAACATATAGATATTCTTCTGGAACTCTAATGTTCCCTACCTGTAAGTGTTGCATCTTCTGAGAGGAGGTTTTCAACACTCAAAAGCCTGAATGAGTGGAAAAGAACTAGGTTGGTTGAAGGGATTAGCATCAATGAATATTCACAGGGACATTGCCAGCAGTCTGAATGTTGATGATGTCATCCAAATATAAGCTAGTCAGAAGAATAGAAGACTGGAATTTGTTATTTAGTTGATTTTTATATATTGGTATTCTGGGTGATATTATATTTATTTTCGTTTTTGATAAGGAATATTTTTTATTTACCTCTTTATCCAAGAAATATGTTATACCTACTTTTCAATCCAATATTACTCATTAAAGAAAACTAAATATATTCATGAAATATATGTATGAAATATAACAAGAATTTTGATGTATGAAAGGAAACTATACATGATTACTAAAAGTTATATTCATGTACCAGAATGTTTGTAGGTACTAATGAAAATACCTCTTACTGAGCAGTGACTTTCTATGGCCCCTCGTTGGGGTCCGCTCCTGGTTGGTAAATGACTGAAAAAAAAATGGCCAGAAACAAAGTTAGCCCTGCCGGAACATATTACTTCTGTAGTCATTTCCACAACATGCGATTATTCAAATGTGGCGATTGGCGAGACACTAGCTGGCTGGAATGATTAAGCATCTTCAACAGAGTTGTAGGCGAACATATCTGCGGAAAAATATTTTTTTATTGCCAAATTTCTTCAACAAGGCCTGTTTTAGAAAGGTCATCGAAATTAAGCAGACTGAATAAAACTACATTTCGAACTTAATATTGATTCCATTCATTGAAGAAGAAATACATATTTATGAATTTGAAACATGACTTGTTAATGTGAACAATGGCCTTGCATTTCCTTGCGAAGTTTGGGTAAGTCAGGTTTGCATGTTATTGTTTATAATTCGAGACACGATTCCAAGTTCTTCAGTATTTCAATTCACTTTTGATAAGAATATTCAATATTATTCATAGATATGCCAGCCATAGTATCGATGGTAATGATTTTAATCTGATCGATATGCTACGTCACGGAAGCGGATAGCCAGGATTGCCACATGACCCGCAAACGCCAATCAAACTCGAATAGTTTGCTGTGTTTGAATCATCAGCTATTGATTGCTAGACAGTGGCTACCGTCACCGCACAATTAGACACATTCTACTTGGCCTTAATGCCAAGAGGCCAGACGGAATACCGCCTATTATTCTCGAGAAATATGCCCCAGACTTTGCAGGTTGTTCACCCTATCAAACAAACTTTGTGTATTTTTCTACTAACTGGGAGATAGCTAGAGTTCGACTGATTCCAAAAAGTAATGGAGAAAGTAATCGAAATCGGACTCATCAGGGTCACCAGAGTTCAACAAGAGACCTTTTCGCCTAAACGTGACATGTGTCCAATTGAGAATAATGGGGAGTCTCTGACTGTAGTATTGGATATCTCTGAAACATTTGACCAAGTTTGGCACCAACACCTTCTAGCAAAACTCAAGCCCTAAGTCGTTTACAATGGAGTTTCCTCGCAGATAGATCAACTCATGTGTTGGTAAATGGAATCTCATCTGATACAAAGACTATCAAATCAATACTGGTGTTCCACAAGGATCTGGCTTGGCACCAACTTTGTTTTTGCTCCACATCAACGATCAGTTGAATGGGACCTTCTGCCCAGTCCATAACTTTGTGATATACGCACGAGCAAACTTAATTTCAATCGACAAAATCATTCACTATCAAGTTCAATTCTCCACTCAATCTTGTCTATATAAGATCAGTAGATAACATACTAGAAAATTCTTTCTGATGGAGGCGCTTGACCAATTGGATTCAAGACTTTATACTGCTTTATGCTGCTGCCAAATGGGATATCAAGAACGTTTCGACAATACCAACAATTTCATAGGAGTACGTATAAGGTATCAATACTGTGCTGCAATATTTCATTTAGACATTATATTCATGACTAACGCATGTTTTTATTGTTAAGAAAATGATTGTACTAAATGCGTTTCCTGAGGTCTTGATGATGCTATGATGGTATGATCTATCTCCTTATTGAGGCACAAAAAATTGTTATGCCTCAAAGTGTATCTCAAGCCGTGGTAACAGAATTATTTGTACATTAATTCTAAACAGTATTTATTTATTCATTTATTTATTTATCGGAAAAGTACAGGTTACCGTATTACATGTTTCTGCGTCCTGAGTATATATAATCCAGAATACAAAACACTATTGCTAATGGATTGAGAGAGTATTTGGTACAAAGAAAATATTATTGCTCGTTTTTTATTCCTGTACTATAGTATAATAATTACTATTATTTGACTACTATGTGTAGGTTGGTTGTACAATACTAAAATATTTATAAAGCGTCTCGAAAGAGCGGACATGGATTTCATTAGTAACTAATTTAGGGAGTAATTACAGGAATTAATGATTGAAGAACAAATTGAATTATTGAAATATAATGAAATGAAGACTTGGGGTAATTAATGATTTTAACAAACGCATTTATGTAAATTCCATTTAAGTTCAATAAACTGAATCGAGAATTTTTATTGATCGGAAGTCGGATAATGATTGTATAAGGTTTGTTGTATTCTGAAAAGAACGTATATTACCTCAAAATTATTGAGATACGCGCACAATAAGTAGGGAGTAACCTTCAAAACTGAAAGTTTTGGCAACTATGCAAACGGTTATTCGTATATCAACCTTCAAACCTTCCTACAAAACTTCCTGTTATAGATGTTGTGATCGCATATTTTCCATAGGCCCGATGTTATTCTAGACCAAAACTGTTGACCTACAGTCTCGCCTACAGCTCGCTTGATATAATTCATAGAAAATAATATGCATCTGGGAGCGGGTAAACAAACAAATGATTCATTTAAATTATATTGTGATGATGCCTGATTAATTATAATGAAAAAAATGCACCCAGAAGTCGACTTTCCCAATGATTCTAACAAAATAATGGAATACATATATTATTAATTATTATATCTATTATATATATTATGATAATAATAATAATTATTATTATTATTATTATACATCAATCGAATGATGAGTATTGATACAAATCGCAAGGACCTGATACCACTGTGTGACATAATGATAACTGATTGCTGTACGCTTATTTGGATTGTCAAAAATTGCCTATGTGACATATGCTAATCCCATATCAGTTAGATGTTGAATATGGAAACATATTCAACAAAACTCAGATTGCTATTCCTATAACTAGGAAAAATTAAATATTTCTTTCTCAATATATCTTCTTTTTCAAAACGAAGGAAGAAATTTGTAATTTACAATTTCAGAATCAAGATAGTCAGAAGAAAAGACACAAACACACAGAGAGGATTTGGATAATCATCATATCGTCTTATTTTCTCACGCGCCTTTATAAAATTATAATGTTGTGTATAATTTGTAGAATGTATTTCTCAAACAATATTTTCAAATCAATTCAACTAGAAAATGGCACATCTGATCGATACGGACCAAGAGCACTTTTTGTTCCTGAAATAATCTGAATATTCATGATCCGACACCAAATCGCCGGAATGACTGCAAACAAAAAAATTTAGATCTTGTACCAAATTGCATTCTTCATCAAGTGCGTTAAAAAAATATTCAGGAACCTTTCTGAAGGAGGCCTTAGCTGCCTTTAGGCGCTATTTTACGACCCATGTTAATTCGAAGTTTGACACCCTGTGTATAAGATAATAACGAATATAAAAGTCACATTTGTGACAATATAAGCCTGGAAGAAGCAAAAAGTTCGTGATTCGTTCGAGTTGAATGCATCCGAAAATCTAAAGAGCCAAGTAGCCAGTCATCTTTTTCTCACTCAAAAGTGAGAATTTCATGACAACCATGATAAGATCAAAGCATGAAACGTCGTTGAATTGCTTTCACTCTTGTTTGTTGATTATACACCCGGTAATCGAGTAGCAAACATCAACAAAATACAGAAGTCGAACTGAGACAGTGGGATGTACTATAAATAACCACTATGTTGTTTCATATTCTGATGTTTCATAAAACAGGTGTTTATCGTAGAGATTTGTTTATGTTTTCAAGCAAGAATATACAAGAACAGAGTAACGATAATGAAAGGAGATTATCTGAAAACATCATATAGGTAGGTAGGTAGTATGAGATGGCAGTCTGTACGCTCAGTAGACTGATGATCATAAAGAACATCGTCAAGGTAGTTAACGTGTATCGAGTTATTGAACTGGGCTTCGAATAAATAAACAATCATTGTTTCAAATAAACAAACTAGCGCAAATCTTTTGTCGCGATGAGATAATCAAACAGCTGATAGATAGTGTCGGTACGAAAATGATAACGATTCATATTTTTCCAAACTTGACACTTGTACTTTAGCTTCCATTCATAGAAAGTATAGTTATCAATTAATTGAAATTTTGATCGCAGTTCTGGAAGCGGGGTACTTCATTCGAAATGTGGTGAAAACTTCCCTAATAAAATACTATGGCCTCGGTATACGATCCATTAAGATAAGTGAATTGCAGCCCAACTAGTGTTAGACCTAGAAACTTCGTAACTCTAATCATAACTTCAACCCAATACAGCGAGTGAAAGAGAAGTGAGATACCTAGCTATATCATCAGCAATAAAAAAAATCCGTTCGGTCTTCAAATGATCTTCAAATGAAGATGTGCGTAGAAAACTCTTTCACGTTACACAAAGAGTGTGGAAAATAATGTATTTGGCACGCGTAGACATGCAGCACGAGCCGCATACCTGTGAGTGAGAAATCGTAACGAGTGCAAGAAATACACTTCCCAACGAGTTATGTACACTATTTTTTCTACGACCATGAATATTTGAATCAAGTGCCTTGTATTGCGTCCTATGATAATTCTCATTCATATTCAATCAATGAATGGGACAAATAACAAACAATACTGAAAATGAATGCATCAGGAAGCACGCATATTTCCGCACACGATGTAGATGCTTTCGCATTGCCATTATAATATGAACTACATTCTATACAAGACAATGAGCTAGCTATATGGCGTTTTATCAAGTCGTAGGAAATATCCTTAATTGGCTGTCACTGAAATGGCCACATGATGATTACCGCGTATATACTCCGAAAACTTGGAGCATCTTTTTTTTAGGATAATCATGTTTGCGCATCTATCCTCATGATACATTCATGAAAATATCTGAGAATGTTTCAATCGAATGTTCCAGCGAATTACGTTATTCTTGTTGTAATTTGGTTCAATCTACTGAATACCAATAAAAAAGAATACGATCACGAACTGAAGGAGATACAGAGATATTTTTTCTGATGAATCAATACTCAAAAGCCATATGAAAATAATCCTTGAAGTCATACGATAACTATATCAGATGATTCATTTTTATTGTTGAAAGCGGGTGTTCAAGGATTTCCTGAGATTGTCTTGATATGATCACTTCATCGTTATAGAAATATATTATTTTTCATTTGAAATATGAAATGCTCCGATCACAAAAGCAGAATGAATACCGCTGTATATGATTTTTCAGTTACTATTTTGCACAATTCATTTGAATCTGTTCTTTGATACTCGGAAACTACAGAAGATACAGATGTGTTTTAATTGGAGAACAGTTGCGCGAGTGAAGGACCAACACAGTGACTCTCAAAAATCTCTGATATACTTCTTCGTTTTTGAGTTATTTTTGAGAAACCGAATTTTCGGATTTTCAATTTATTATTTGATAACAATTATAAATAAAAAATATATATAGATCCTGTATCTTGAATACGGATGCCGTAACGGAAATTTTCTACCGAGCAAACCCAACTTATTTTGCAGTACGTATCTTTTTTTAGAAACACCCTGTATGAATATATTACAGCTTGGACGAAAGAATGTGTCATGAGTTTTTATCGATCACTTTTTCTAACTGATGCAATGGGACCGTCGTATGTCCCAGGTGAGTATATTGTCTCGCATGCAAACTACTGGATTCGTCAAAATTGACAACTTCGAATTTCCTCCGTTAAAGACTAGACTGCATGACTTTCGACAGACCAGCAGCAAACTCAGCAATTTCATCGATACGTAAAACGATATGCTTACCCACCTGTCTATAGTACCTGATATATAAACCATACCTGATGATCATTCCCAATTCACAGAAATCATCAGTTTTTCAAAATTATCGATGCATGAAAAATTTTACGAATAAGTGTCTCCTGATATCAGAGAATAACAACCGTATGCTCGATGGTTGCGACAGTTGATAGTCTGCGTCACAAACATCAAGCATACAGAAATGTTGTATAATTGTTGCATACTCACATAATTCCGAACCTTCACGAACTCGACGGTGAAAATCTCGTTATATCAGTGAATGATGCCCCTCTAACCATAGCTGCCACCGCAAAAAATCATGACTTGATCATTGACAAAGATCTACGCATTTAAAGTCATGTGGATAACCGAGTGGATAACATATTAAAAAGAACTTACACGGAAAAATATGATTTCTTAATTCAACCAAATATATTTGGTTGAAATTATTCGTTTGAACGAATCAAATATCATATATTCATCGAATGACACCATACTATTGCATGGACGAAATGGGATTCTTGATACAATTCTCATATATGCTTGATTCGAAAATATGTTGATCAAACGGAATCATCTCCAACTCAAATTGAATAAATGATAATATCGAATCAATAACATATCTATTTGAACTGAGTAATTCAAATCTATCTCTCCAAGACTATAAGTATCGAACGAATCATATATCGATTCACTTTGAACAAATGGTAATATCAATTCAAGAATATATAGTTATCAAATTGAAGTCGTTCTTTCTCACTTCCAGCTGATAATCATGATGAACTGAATTATAATACGCAAATGGAATATAATATGTAGATTATGTTCGATCAGTAACAGAAATTATTGACCTGAGAATTTCGGATGAGTTTGAAAACCGATTTTGAGCTACATTTGTGAATAACTCCTAGATTCTACTTGGATATGGAGGTCGAAGATATGCAGAAATTATTTGTTCTTCAAAATTCAACAACTTCCATATCCTGGGTGTATCGAGTGAATTATTCCATTCATTTAGGTACTTATATAATTGACAATCATATTTCAGCATAATAATTTCTTTGGATAGTGAATATATTGAGTATACCTACATTGTGAAAATTAATGGCATATGGGTAAATAAGCCAAAATATATTTTTACATAACAAATTCAATACCGTATGGAATACCTGAAAGTACCCACCTCATTAGATCTATATGAAATTTCGATCATTTCTTATATCCGTATCACGATAATCCAGAATAGAATGAGGAAATAAAACGTTAATTTGGTACATTGGATTGAAATACTTATATTACCATCATGATTCTAGTCAATAGATGGCTCTGTTTGCAAATACCAATTGGAGAACGGTGCCAAGATATCAAATATTGGGATGGAATCGCCATAAACAAGCGAAATGATATCTCACTTCGATGACAGTTTTAGTTTGTTCAATGGATTCTTATGTTCAATAGACCAAGAGAGGTAACTACACTGAATCGGAATAATGCTCCGATCGAATGACACATTTTGTCAATCCAATGATGAGCAAATTTCATCCAACCGTTTACCAGAGTTGATTCAACAAAATATTTACTTCGCTGATTCGAAAGTGTGTATGAATCCAAACAAAAGATTGTCTTGATATGATCATGAATTTGGTCGATTCAAACATTTTCCACATTCCGATCAACAAAATAATGAATTGGATCGAATCAATTTCTGCGTTGAAATAAAACATAATGTACTTGGCTAGACATGATTTATTGTTCTTCCAAAGAATATTTAGTTGATTGAAACCTTAAATCAGCTCTTGAAACAAGATCAAATGTTACTCGTTTCAACATTATATTTTGTCGTGCATATATGACACTTTTATTTGGTTGATCGAAGTAAATATTGCTTGAATCAACGAATTCTTTTTTTCCGTGTACATGTCTCTGAGGACTTTGTATAGTTATAGATTTGTGTTGAATTGTAATATACGTGAAAATCTGTGTGAAAGTATTGTTCTCTCACAGTTTACATACTGTGATTTTTCATATGGGCCTTGTCTTGATAGCGTATATAGATACAAGATACAAAAGGCGCAGCACTTTTGTGTGTGCTTCATATGTGGTTTACGACAAAACGATCGTGTTTCTGACACACTGAGTTCATTTCCGAACAGCTGAAGGACAGTACTACTAACCGCAATAAGATGCTGGCCAGATCACAGACTTACTCTGTTAACATCAGACATAAAGATAAGCTCACGATGCCACATCTTTCGACATCCTTATTTCAACAGGGTTTCACTTACAATTCTGTCAACTGTACAACTCAATTCCTAATCACATCAGAATCATGGGTTTGCAATCATTCAGAAAATATATGAAAGAATATTGGATCCATTCGATAGCCCCATATTCTATTTATTTTGGCCTGGTGGTATTGAAAGCATTCATGTTCTCGAACATACGCGTTCTTTCATGTCACAATGTCGTTCTATAATGCCATTTTCATTTTGTTTGATTGCTGACCACTATGACGTTAGTTGTATAGTTGAACGTACTGAAAAACTTCAAATATTTCAACAACGCTAAAAAATTATCTATATTATCATGAAAATTGAGAGTTTGCCAACATTTGCATTTTTTCCGCCTGGATTTGAAAACATGTAAATATGCGAGAGATTAGAAACTTTTGGCAACGAACAGCAACTTCATGCAACTTCAACTGAACTAAAATGAATATAAGATTCAAATGAATTTTAAACAAAGAAAAAACTAGTGTTTCATGCAGAATTGGTTGATGAAATTCACAAATCACTAGAGAAGGAAGTTTGTCCTGGCTCGTGTCGAAATGACAATTTCTGAATAAATGCTCAATTAAAATAGGATCCGAATTAACTGACCAAACATGAAGATAATCATATTGGAAACAGTCAGCTAAGTGTAATTTTGCCATGATGACTGTCCGGAAAGTTGATGATAGAGTTTGAAGCATGCGCCGTATGTCTTCCATGTGAGAAATCAATTTATTAATTCAGTAATTTCTTAGTTGAATGTTTGCCAACTTACAGACAGTATTTCTTGATTTTCAATTAATCATAATTCCTCAGTTTCATGCATGGACACTTCCACTGCATCAAATGATTTTATCTTAGTTTCAGTATTGAATTCATCTTAGTTTAAATTTAGGCTTGCATGAATCGACCTCAAGGAACCATCCGAATGAAAATCTTGATTCCGTGATAATATTCGAATTCGATAGTTCGTAGAAAATTCACAGAAATTACTTTCTTCTCTTGTCATGGAACTAACTTTTGAATCTTATTTTCAATACCGTTGTTACTTCGTTCCACAGTATTATTTTATAATGCTCGTTTCCCGATAGTTCATTAGAATCGCTGAATCTAAATAAAGATCGCTCCAGAACAAAATCAATACAGAAACTTCACAAACAGAACTCGAGAAAAACAAATTATCGAGGATTATAAGCGACAAGCTTATTCATTACCTGTATAATTATTTCCTGATGGAAAATAATAGAGGTCCAGAAGGAACAATATTGTGTTGAAATAGAAATACTGAATATATCATCACAAAAATTCACAGACACATTTTTTTTCAGCTGAGCATATCATATTTTATGTGACACCGAGAACTGATATATCTTCAGTTGACATGGTGAGGAAGAGAAAATTGTCACGGCAATTCCTACAACTTTTTGTATCGAATTTGAACTGTGTTAATTATTTTTCGATGTGATGAAGAGCAGAACTGATCTTGTGGGCAAAAATACATTGAATCGAGATTTTATATTGTGTGACAGTAACAAAATGTTGTAATTTCATGACATCAATGATCTAGGATATCTAGGATAATATTGAATGAGATTCAACAACCCAATCACGGTTCAATTCGTCAACCCAGCAATACATTTTTTCCGTGTACAGTTCAACGAATTTTCTCTCATGTCTTCATAACTGTTTGACACCATGATGATAATAACTGTCGTCTGTCGAAACTTCGTAAAATTCCACAACTTCAAAACATCCATCCCAATTCGTCAATGGTACTCATTTTATTTGCATAACCAGTTGATGAAATAATATGGAGGTATTTACAACAAATGATGGCATAACATAAAAGTTATTGAACCATCAGATAAGTAAATATTTTTCATGCTATCAATGTATTATGTTCTATGCTCCATTAGCTGCTTCATATAATGAACACTTGAAGTGTTGAAATATTTGTTCAATTGATACTGATGAATCATTCTAACTGTTACGGATGGTGGAAATACGGTGAATGTACCAGCAGGTACCCAATCCACAAAATATGACACAGCGAGACAAATTGAACATGATTTAATTAACGCGTTTTGATCGAAATATGCCCTTTATGTTCAACAAAAAACTATTTTATCATTCGATAGTATGCATCAACATTAGTATAGTATATATTAATATATTAGTATTAAGTTTCACAAAGAATTACTGAAATGCGCGACTTTTCTGAAAACGAACGGATCCGGTGACGTCACTCTTATAACTTATAATTCAAAAACCGGTGAAGATAAGCAAAGGGACATATTATAGAAACAGAAATATTTATTTCATGGGAACAATTGTTATTGTTATTGTTACTCATCTCCTCAGTTGCCGAAACAACCCTCAGAAGCCCTGAAGGGCTTGTGCGAGTGAAGGAGACGGGGATCTACAGTACATACAAGTGGAATCCAAACCACTGTGGCATTTGGGATAGTTCTATGTAGAACTTCATGATATACATTGTACAGCGCATAAATTAACCAAAATCCACCGGCCAGCCAGAAATCGAACCCACGACCTCATGATTACTATGAAGTCGCTTGACCGTCTCGACCACCTGGCCGTATATACATGTATATACATTCGTCCAGATAGTGATGTAGATCAAGATGAAATAGAGTTGAAATTCCCTTCACATGAAGACATATTGAACATACAAGTGACAATGTACATGTTATGATTCAAGACAAGGAGAATGCACATGTTAAAAAGGAAAGGATAGTAAAACCAATGAGAAAAAAAGGATAACCTACTCACATGCACATATAACTACATGATCAGATAATTATCTGCGGAGTGAAAACAGTGCTGAGTTGACTATTGACGGATCTTAATTTTGAATATTGTACAAGACATATTGCGATGTTTGAATTGTAGTGGCAAAGCATTATTCAATCTTATGGCCATAAATCTTTAGGAATCCTGTGTTTTTGTCTGAAGTCTGAATTTTTTCCCTGTATTATAAGAGTGAAATCTTTGACGTATTATGTTATATATATATGATAAAGGCACTCCAAAATGTAGCAACATGGTAAAGGCAGGATGCTCAATTTCCTAAACAATGGTTTACACTTTTACAGTGACCATCATATCATCATATTCACCCGATGTTATTATTATTCGGATGACTTTTTTTGCGCATATTCTGTGGCTGTGACATGTGTTCCTCCAGATTATCACGGCAAACGTCATTATAGTGTGAAACAGCAAAATATGCCATTCTTGACACAACCCAACTCAACTCAAATCTTATCGGCGCACCCTGCATGAACAGGGTGTCCAAATAATGACGAAATCTTCGATAACTCCTCATTGAGATGATAGGATCAGATGATTTTCATGCAAAGTTCATAATGCAGAAAGAGAATATCGGAACTAATTGAGGATTCACTTGACTTTTGAACTGACATCCATAGATCATTCTCAAGTTTTTTATGCTCCAATTTTTTATAAAATGTTTCCTCCTGATTATTAAACTTGAAAACTTGAAGATATCGACCAGCTTTTCGTTATCGATGAAGATAATAAGGCAAAATTATAGATAGGGTCATGAAGAACTCGATAAGACCTTTGAAAAGAGGTATGGCATGACCCCTTTCCCCTATGCTAGTTTTGTGGGTTGTGTACCCTCCAGCTACAGGGTCAACGCTACTGGGGAGAAAAATGCTGAAAATTAGATCCCCCTCAAATCAAAAACCTACGTATTCGAGCATTTTCCAAAAATTCTTATTTTAAATCCTACAAATTATTTCATTGACCCACCCTTGTAGGTGTATCCTCCTTTCGTGTTGTCGATATATTTAAACAAAACGCCCCATTTTATTATGACCGACAGATAGGCATTATCTCACAGATAATTTGTGATCGATAAACCTGGCCCTGATTGACTGTTTTATACCTCCATAAAGCTAGCAGAACAAGACTAATTTAAAGCTAATTCATCACCCTATTGCAGAATTCATTGCTCTTCGCTTTATGCGAGAAAACACGGGTTCTGCTAGCTTTACGTGAAGATAGCAAAACCAATTCCAAAAAACCATGTTCTTTGTTGTTCTTATCTCAAGGCTCTCATCCTAGCCTATCAACGGTTTTGTTGCTTTTGGTTTTTTTAAACCGTGGGTTTTGCTAGTTTCACCATAAAACCAAGGATGAGGTTTTTGAAAAATTTTATTATGTAGTAATTCAAAGCTATTTCAAAGCTCTCATCTTAGCCTTTCGCCGATTTTTTTTGCTTTCCGTTTGTTTAAATAATTCGTGGGTTTTGCTAGCTTTACCGTAAAGCCAGCAGAACCGATTCCAATTGGCGAAAGTTTTTGAAAGATATGTCATTTTATCACTATTGTCTCTTTTACTGCCAATTATTATTATCATTAGATTCTTACAACTATCTCATTTATTGTGACTAGGGAAGTGTACTGTACACTCATGGTCTGTACTTATTACATCTGTGAAAGTATTCCATAAATTTCTGCATTCGATTTTTATTACATATTATTATTATAATATTATTATCATAATTGTTTCCTATAACCTTGAAGTTATTTATATTTAGTCACTAATTATTTATTTATTTCAAGTATCAAGCTCAAAGAAATAATTATTGTAGTGTATATTAGGATGTATCCTACCAACAAACATTTCATTCATTCATTCATTCATGCATTCAAAGATTTGATTACTCCATAATTCAAGGCTACGCAAAGGCTCATTCATTGCCCTATTTCCGAATTTATTGCTCTTTGTTTTATTCGAAAGAACGCGGGTTCTGCTAGCTTTAGCTAGCAAAACCGAAGTTTTTTTCTTTTAAACGAAAAGCAAAATAATCGGCGATAGGCCCAAATTAGCCCTTGATTATGGCGTGATCAAATTTGTCCAGACAAAAATCACTGTGGGATTGGTTCTGCTAGCTTTACGGTGAGGCTAGGAAAGCCTTAAAAGATTAAAAAAAACTAGAGGCAAAAAAATCGGCGATAGGCTAGGATGAAAGCCTTAAATGATGGCGTGATCCATTTTTTCGAAAACATATTTCGTTAGAATTAGTTTTGCTAACTTCACATAAAGCCCGCATAAAACGAAGAGCAATAAATTCAGCAATAGGGTGATGTGATGGATCAGCCTTAAATTATGGCCGAAGAAAAAGAATTTCATGTTCCGCTAGCTCTATCGGGGCCCGTTTCATTGATGGGGTACTCACCGCGTCTGGGTCCATTTGGCGTTCCCAACGGAGCCAACTCCTGCTGGCCAGTGGCTTCCGAGTCGAGGAGCCCGGGCGTGATCAACACGAAGACGACCGCCCAAAAGGGCACTCCTCTGACGACGGACGGCGGGCACCCGCAGTCGGGCGAGCCAGAAATTCGGCCGGTTCGGCCTGCGATGGCCATCACATGGGGGAGTCACACCATATCAGGTCCAACCACGACAGCGAAATTTGACGGATAGAGTTGACGGACTCGCTCTGCTGCTTCATACTCAACTCGGTGTGAGAAAGGGGTGGTGATGGTGGTTATTGGGCCGGAGGAGTTTGGTGGTGACTTCAGGGCATCGCGGTTGAGTCACTATATCCGGCTCGATATCTGTAACACAACGATCATCGATCATGAGACGGTTCGGTTCGCGGTTCATTAGCAAAAAACAATCCGACAAGCTCTGAATACAATCAAAACAATGTATTATGTTTGTATAAACATACCTTCTCGGCTATTCTGGTTGAGATACCGATTCAACCTGCGACTGAATGTTTTGATACTAATAAAAAATAGTCTTTATTCTCCTTGGCGGAGTATACCTGAAGTTTAACTCCTTCCATTCGACAAACATGCAATAATATCACTGTTTGTAAAGTTAATATTGTTTCTGTTTCGGAAGTTCAATAATCTCATAATTGCACGATTCTTAGATGTTTTTGTTTTGGTTTTCGCATGTAATGATTATTAGATAATTGACAGTTCAAACATGGCTGTGACTCTTGCTACCCGAGATCTCTTTTAAACGAAGCAGGAAGAGGAAGGATAACCTGAGAATGGTACTAATTTATGCTGCATAATCAATGAAACGATCGAATATTGAAATATAGGAAACAAAAATAATAGCAATGACCATCAGATAATCTTTTTCAAAACGCGAATAAGGTAATAAATTAGTAATGAATTATGCGAATATTGCGAATCTGAAATATGCATCTGATGTACAGGGTGGGTCAATAGTGTGGGAAACTGAGATAAAGGCTTCGCTGTTTGAGATAGATGGACAACATTTTTAAAGGCTCAAGAGAAGCACATTTCTGAGTTATGTTGCGTTAAACAAAAACGCGTGGCGTATCAAATTTATACTTTTTCTCATGGAACACCCTGTATTTTATGGCATTTTCAGATTCTCTCTAAAAGCTGAATTCATCGATCTATCACACTTGGGGACTAGCGGGACTGATCACAGAGATATGAGGTGAAAAATCTCGATTTTTCAACTTTTTTTTCAAGTTTTGATTCACTATACACTGAAATTGAATCCACAATTCCGGAGGCTGTCGAACTTATCTCTACCAAGCATCATTTATCAATAGAACGACAAAGTTGTGGAATCATTAGTCTAGTGAAGTATTTCCGGATGATACGACCCCCAAACTTCAAGAAAAGTTCCGATACCAACTCTCACCCTTAGCCAACACGATGCTCCTCGAACATTAGGTATAGGCGGTATAGGTTTTCTGATCTTGTTGTCAAAAGATAAAGAAAGATATCATAATTTAATAATCTATTCAAATTCTTGTTCGGAAAATTACCGATTTTTTTCGGAAAATTATTCAATACATAACATCATACGTTCATTTTGCTGATAAAGTTTGAGAATATCAATTTGCATTTATTGCATCGATATGAAAAAAAAAATTACTTTTGCACCCATCACCGATTTTGAAGACTACCGTTTAGTGAAGACCAAGACACTAGGAGAATTTTAGTCAGAAGCTAAAAAATCTAGAGAATTTTGCATAGAGCTAAATAATGCAGTTCTATATAACTAAGTTATACCTCACATAAGAGAAGAATTATTGATTATTTTTTATTGAGTATAACAAGCGAGATTTCGAGATGCTGTAATGAATATTAAGGAATAAGTACATATTATCATTATTAATAATTAATAATTATTGAATAATACAATAATAATGGTGGATATCTCTCGTTCACTCACTTCAGCTAATTCTGGAGGACATCCGGTATGTTACGATTCACAGTAAATAGAGAGAGTCTAGAGAAACATAACAATTCATTCATGCCGTGATTTTTGTTTACATCAAACTGGTAGAGGTGAATAAATGCAAATAGATAGTGATCGATCATAAAAATTTTACGATACATCAAGGGTGTTCATAACAGCCGATAGCTTTATTGCCTGGCAATAAAAAATACGAGCTAGAAAGTAATCGAAAGTATTTCAAGCCATGAAGTTCAAATTATTCACAGTATAGTAAATATAGTAGTACAAAATCCTATTTTTGATTATTGAAAAGTTATGTGTCGAAATGCTAGGATATTATAACAGTTATCTACGTATTCTATACTAAAAACAAATAGAAAACTCTTCAAACGAATGAGAAATGATACATTCTGAGATTTATTTATTTGTTCATTCATTTATTTATATACTCATTTATATATTATACAAGGTGTAACTCTTGATGAAACTAGGTATGTCTGTTACGTCTGGGACTTCTTTTTATGAAATTAGTTAACGGATTCCAGTGTCGTCACAGAGGGTTTCCTCAATGATATTTATGGTCAGTGTCGTCACAGAGGGTTTCCTCAATGATATTTATGGTAAGAATCATGTCAGCCTCAGCGACACCACTGGAAAAAAATTCGAAATCTCATTTCATGACAAGAAGCATCGTATTACAGATGAAACACACACGAAGTTCAATCAAAATCGGCGGTTGAGAAATTCATGAGAAACCAATTTTTACTCGTTACTCGGAAACGGAGCAAGTTAGGACACACGTTTATATGAACTTTTTTTCATGAAATATGACAAGGAATCACCACCTGAAATAAATGACATCATTTAAATTACACCCTGTACATTAGATCCAAGAGACTGAAAGTCTAATTACAGGTGTATATAACGAGAATATAAGAGAGAGGAGCTATCGAGATCCAGTGCTATACCGAGTGTATCAGAGCTTTTGTGTATATCTACGTTATATTTATGACATGAAAAAGACGTGCCCTTCTGACATGAGAAATCACCCTATTGAACAACCCAAAAGATAGAACCAACAACTTGATTTCTTCAGACAGAATTGGCAATGCAAGTTCTCAAATAATTGCCCATAGGGGCAGGGACAATTTGAGAAATCACTGATATGGAGAGCTTTCAGGGGGTAATTTCACAGAACGTCGATCTAGTTGAGCTATACGGAAAAAGTTTTGATTACCTTCACAACATAATTATTTTGAAATTTTTTTTTGGCAAATAATTCTGTGTCTATGCTGACCTCAAAGCTCTAGGACATACTCATCATAGGTGGTTCTGAGATATACTGGAACCGATCCAAACATAAATAATAAGGATGAAAAATATATGAGTTCATTGTAACCGGCAGCTGATATCACAACTGAAATATAATTATTGCATAAATCCAGCTGTTTAAATGAATTCGCAATAAATTTGGCAACTGAACTCGGTCATGATAACATTTCCGTCAATAGCGAGAAGACTACAAACCAGTCGTCAAAGAAACCAGTGAGAAATTGATCACCCTTATTAGCTACGTAGAACATGGCTATAAATCGAAGCAATAGAATATTCCATACCTTCTCTCTCTATTCAGTTTTTGATTTATGAACTCAAAAACTCCATAAATAGTGGCCAAGGAACACTCACAATAACATATATATTGGCGATCCTTCGTTTCGTATCTTCGATAGCGAGCAAAACGAGAGTGAATTAAGTGATCTATTAAAGGACCTGAGTGACCGCTGAGACCCAATCAAAGGCCGCCTACCGTCACCTATATTTATTAATTCTATTGAAGTTTCTCGGCAATCAGAGCATAACCTAAATCAAAAGACGTTGACATCAATAATCAGACGTAAAAATTGACACAGCGCATAACATCTCCGTTTCTCACTAGTGCTTTGTCTTAATACCACCACATGTATCTCAATATGATTCGATAGTCGGACTCTAGTTACCAGTTATTTCTGACTGCATCAAGCATTTTTTCAGAATAATTTTGAGAACGAACGAGATTTCTAACATGTGGCGAAAAGAAAATCCATTATATAGGACCCTCTGTAGAAGAACACAATGTAAATCGATGAAAATACATTCGAAAACCCTGAATCACACGCGAAACTCTAGTCTTTAGAGAGCTTTCAGTTAGAATTAGGATTAGATGATTTATTTTTCTCTTTTTCTCAATATTTATAGCAGTATGATGAGTAACATGGAAATAATATGGCATTTATTTAATGGAAATATATGATATTTTCAACATTGCAATCCGCAATAGCTGTCAGGAATAAAACCATTTCATGCACCCGTTTCCGGATGATATTTTCTATTTTCCCAGCTCTCGCTTAGGATGACGCAACCTTGACCTTGACGAGGATTACCAGGAACTCCGAAAGTCCCAGATTACTGTCACATAAATGAAGGGTATTATGAGATGAAATGAAACTACCTTTCACCAACGAGAATAATAAAGAAAGTCACGGCATATTCGGATCGGTTGGGAAGTAGATTGTTAAAATTCGCATTTTCAAATAATGAGTCGATACCTGACGAAGATTCTCACTAACAAATCAATGGTCCAACGTTACTTACATGCCACATTGGCATAGATAAAGTCAAACCAGTAAGAATAAACAGGCGTTTCTATTGATGAGATATTTTGTTTGCCGTCGTGATCTCAAATATCAACACTAGCGTGTGCGTATTCATTCATTTGTTTATTTATTCATTTGATGAGGACCATAAACAGATAAAAATAAAGCTGTCCTGTAACAGGATGATACGGAATACAATAACACTTGTTTACTTTAGGAACACATTAATTACTAATTAGTTTATTGCTATGACAGATATATTGTGGAGCGAAAGATATATATTCTAATTAAGTGGCAGATTTTGGGTCAGGAGGGGGAACAGACCTCTTTCGAAAACTTTCTAACTTCAACTTGAAACGGGTTAGTTCACCAAATATCTATTTCTAGTATATTTTATTGAAATATTGGACCGGTATGAAAATACGACCAGATGGGAATATTATTGACTGAAGCAGAAGCATGTAGAGAAATTAAAAATCAAAAAGCCTATGGAAAAGGATTCAAAATTAACTACTTCACGTTGTCTGGCAGAGCACCTTCATTACTGCAGTTACTCATGAAATCATGGAATAGTATATTGAAGAAAGAGCACGGAATGTCACTCATTTTTCTTGAATATGAAATGTTGCCGGATCAGCCTTGGCGAGTGTAGCAAACTGCGAGTGATCATTCCGTGCGAGTTTCACACAACACTTTTCCTACTCCTATAATATTATCTAGCCAAATGATGACAGAAGTGAGTTGACCTTCATATTTCATTTCAGAGCTATGAGTAGGTACTTATTGATGGTTTTTCCGTATAATTTCGAGCACCTCCTACAGGGGTTATTCCGTAAGTTATCAGAAAATAGTGGATGCAAAAGTTTTATATTCTGCTCTGAATCATCCAGAATTTCTTGGCATAAATTCAGAACATAGTAAGTCATGCTCAAGGGCAATAAAGGGATGACAGGACATGGTGCCATTTTTGCTGTTTACCTAACAAGTGTAAGTTTTCATGGATTTATAATATTTTGATAACTTTTCAAATAGCCCTCCTTGGTAGGGAACGAGAAAGTTATCATTACCTAATTTATATTATTCATTATAATAATAATCATGATATCATAATTATCATTACATATCAAAGAGACAAAAAAATCAATATGTACTTTTTTTATGAACAACACACCAGTGGAATCACCTGAAGAACATGGTCACAGTTCAATAAGTATTCTGTATACTATGAACATGGTTGAAAACTCAGTTAAAAACCGATTCATCATGTTTTTTGTGATCACGAGAAATGTTTCGCTAACATATCAAATTACCATGATTTTTTTATGTTTCACATCAATTCATTACCTCAAGAAAATGAATGTCACCAATTTCTCATCGTAATTGGATCGACAAGGGAGACATAAATCAAAATATAGAGCGATAGCAATAAGGAAATTTATGGCGCGTAAATGAGATATGGAATTGTTTTCTATTATGAACAGTATGTAACGTAGAATAGCCTTAATTATCCGATAATGGAAATAAATTGGAAATTTGTACGTTATTAGGTCATAGGTTACGAAGCCAATCCTACGTAATGTTCAATAGAGCAGTTCATTGTATGTATGCATGTATCAAGACAAGCATGTATATGATGTAAATTGATGTGATCTAGAATGAAAATCGTACCCTGTGAAAGAGGCGCCAGAAAATTATCGCGCCGGAGAGCTCCCAAAGGGTGAATTATTAACTAAAATATCACTTGTTGACCGTAATAGACGGGGATAATTGAATACAGAGATGCTATGGATTATTTATTATCTGTTAGGTATATATTGACGAATGAACGCAATCTACAGAGGGTAGTCAAGCGGGACACCTCAAAAAAATTACATTTATTCTACGGTTTCGGTCATTTTTTTTTTCAAATAAAAGGCTCAAAAAACTCTATTTTGAAACAAAATATCATTCTCGTCCACAGACACCAAGGCTTGATGAGTATATTTTCAGAGGTTAAAATTCAAGAAATCTATCTAAAATCATGACAAAAATCATAATTTTCCTAAGGCATCATCACTTTTGCGATTTAATGGGGTGTGGTTGTAACGGTAATAATATTGCCAGTATGTCTAAATGTTATCTGATACCAGTTATCATTGCAGCATATCATATTTTCCATGTGCTCTGCCAGAAAACGTGAATTCATTCTGGGATACATCTCCATCTGATCATTAACGAAGGAACTTTTTATGGCCAAACTTTTATCATTCTCCAGTAACGACACCGCATTAACCTGTGGATCTTCCCCTCATTCGGAAAACACTGAACTGCCATCAAAATGTCACGAAATTCCACAGTTAATATGGATACTCACTCAATTTATATGATCACTCAGTAGTAGCGTGTAGTGAGACAAAAAAATTAGTTCAGGTACAGAAAAGTATGTGTCGCGTCGAAAACAATATAAATAACGTTACGACCAGGAGCTAATAATGAAAACAAAGTATCAACAACCTATATTGAAAATAAAGTAATGTTCTGACCCTGGAAGTACCACACGTGGACGAATTCATTGTCAACTGGGTGACATTATCCAATATCTGATTTATTTAGACGGTATATAGTGAGCGTATTTCAACTGGAGTAGCTATTTATTTATGCTATTCATTTGAATACGCAAAACATTAGATTTATCTAAATGTTCATAGAATCCATCTTATAATTAAAAACAAGCAGCTGTCATTCTTATCAACAAGAGAATAATAGTTCAAGCTTTAAGTTACCAACTACACAACTACGCAAGAATATTTTCTATCTTATTTATGACACCAGCATAGTGCTAGTTTTCTGAACTCATCACTTTGTTGTCAATGAGAAAACATATTTTTTTTTCATCAGATCTCTCGAGGAACCTAGGAATTTCACTACTGATTATCAGAAAATACACATACTCACATTAAATTTATGGAGAAATCACCATAAAAGTGGTCCTCTAGACGAAGTAGTATTTTTCATCAATTGAGCACAATCTCTGTTGACATTATTGAATGAAACGTGATGAAATTATTTCATTCCACCCGAGATTTTAATAGCCTTGTGCGCAGAGTGAGGTTCATGCAATAACATTCTTCGACCCCAAACTCAAAGCCCGATAGCTTCCAGTTGCTTCGAACGAATTGTAACTCCTATAAATCGAATAACAAACAATGCCAATTTCTCAGATTCATACAAACATATATGCACAGAGTGGAGCTATGGTCGGAATTTTTGTGAGATGACTATTAAATGAAAAACGAGACGTGGAAGTAGCTATCCGCTCAGAACGCGTTGTGGGTAATTCTTCAATGTTTGAGGGTGAGCGCTAAGAGACCTATTAGCATTAGCCCACTACGTTCAAGAGCGTACCGATCTACAATTGAAGAAGGATTTTTCCGGGCGATTTTTTCGAGTTGAACATTCGAAGTAACCTACTTGCGGATTCCATTCATCTGCCCACAATGCATTGTGGATTGTTGTTTTGATTGTGACTTTAAGGGGCCCTCCGTGCGGCCTGAATAGCCTATTGTAGTTCACTACTATATTTATATTCATACCAATATAGGATTGAATATTGGGGGGGTTATCAACATGTGACATTCATGCTAGGAACAAAATAATTCATTCATCAATATGAACTATAAAACAAAACATATAGATTCACTTATTATAGAAGATACAAAATCCAAATCCAAATGTATACCTAGATTCTCTCCCAAATGTGTTGTGATGGGCGTCTCAGAAATTGCGTTTTGCGATGTAATTCAAGTAACAGTTTGACACTCAATCATTTTCTAGATCCTGAATATCCGAGTAGAATATGGAATGTCCAACTATGTCTTTAACTATCGAGTGTCCCAGCAGTTTGATCATTCTTAGAAAAAGTCTCATCTGATACGATGACTATCAATGCTGGTGTTCCACAAGGCTCTGTCTTTTGGCACCAACTCTGTTTTTACTCTACATCAACGATTTGTGTGTGTGACCTCGTGCCCAGTTCATACCTCTGAAGATGACGGTGGAAGACGAAGACAGGTCGATACTTTGAATGATGATCTGGCAATAGAATAGAATAGTGTTTAATTGCAAAAAATAATTCTGAAAATCTAATAGAGTTCAAGGCAACAGAAAATTAAGCTTGTATCTTCACCAGGAAAGCAGGTCACACAATGCCCAATATGATGATGAAAGATATCACTGTTTCTATTAAGTCGTCTATATCCATATAAATTAACCCCCCAGGTCAACTTTTGAACGGTTCTGATTTTTTTTTTCAGTCAATGTTATTTCAGGAGCTACATTTTGACACCTCTGAGAAATATGGATCTTAGAAAATGGCGCATTCTTCCAAAATAGCGCACGAGCGCCACGAGAATTTTTTATAAATTCGAATATTTGATTTTCAATTCAATTATCAAAGTTATCGAACGAATACAAACGAAAACCGACCCTCAAAAAAGTTATAAAAATGAATTCATGCGATTTTTCAGCTTCCAAAACATATACATACGAAATTTCATCCCAATGTGGCCAGTAGTTTCGGCATAATCGTAAAAAAAATGAGTGATTTCTTTTAATATGGATGCCATAACGAAATTCTTTCACTGAGCAAACCCAATTTATTTTGCAATGTTCAACGTATCCTAGCAACGGGGCCACCTTTTTTTTTTGAAACACCCTGAAATGGGGTTCTGAGAATCTAGTACAGTTCAATGCAACTAAAACTCAAGCTTGTATGTTCACCAAGAAGGCTGATCAGACAATGCCCAATTTGATGATGTCGGGTACCACTGTTCCTATGAAGTCGTCAATATCCATGCTGGGTGTCACCACCAACAGTTCTCTCTCATGGGACGATCATGTGAGGTCCATTGCGAAAACTGCTACACAAAACTCGGTTTTCTTTTCCGTGCGAAGAGATACTTCACATCCCAGCAACTGCTTATGATCTACAAAGCACAAATTCGACCTGTCCTGGAGTACTGTTCACATGTTTGGAGCTCAGCCCCCAAACATACGCTTAAGCTCTTAGATTCAATTCAGAAGAGAGCTATTCGCCTAGTCGATGACACAACACTCACCAAATCATTGACCTCTCTAGATCATCTTAGAAAGGTCGGCGATCTTTGCCTTTTTTATAGGTACTTTCACGGTCGGTGCTCAACGGAAATATCATCTATTATGCCACCACGCGCGATTCCTAGTAGACAAACCAGACGAGCTCAAGCTGGTCACCCCTACACTGTCAGGCTCGAGACCTGTCGAACATCGCTATACCAAGCATCATTCATCAATAGAACGGCAAAGTTGTGGAATTCTTTGCCTAGTGAAGTCTTTCCTGATGCTTACAACCTCCAAACATTCAAGAAAAATTCCAACACCTTCCTTCTTTCCCAAAATTCCACCGCTGGCTAACACGATGTTCCTCGAACATCATAGGTTTCCCTTTCGTGTTGTCCACAGATAAAAAAAAAATAGAAATTACCAGTGTTCACTGGTGAGAGGCGAGGTATGAATGTGAGAATCATACTTATTATCATTAAATCAATGGTTACAATATTATGTTGATAATATCATTGTTGATCATATTTCCCACACCCACAAGAGATCAAAGTTTAATCATAAGCAAAGAAAACCTGCATTAGACTGGAACCGAACTAACCTAGCCAACACTCGTAAGATCGATTCAGTGATAACGAAAACGGAACATGACGAAACAAACATCAACGTCAAGGTTATCAGGGAAAGGGTGGCAGCCGATGAGAAATTCATTCAACAGTTCGCGAAACTACAACAGCATAATGGTAATAATGAGGATGAGGAAGAAGAGGACATATACCATCAGATGCATGGGTACTTTTATGAACTAAAATATTGTACAGGATTAGTCACTACATTTTGACCTCGCTCCCTCTCCTATTTTCAACCATTTCATAATAGATAATATTTGAATGTGTCATAGTTTTTGACATAATTGAACACTGAATGAATATGTTCTGAACAGGCATTGTTTTGAAGCTTGTTTACTAACACAAGTGCAATAATAGGCTGTGGTTTATGATCCACAATAACATCAAATTGTTGAGGTCTGGCGTTTATTGGTATTCTTTTTATTTATTCAGTCCTTTCAAGTTTAGGAAACAAACAGGTGTAAAACTCATACAAGCATCCACTAAAACATCTGATGGTTCAAGAGATACATTAGACACAGAGATCATCGATCAAAAGTGAAGCGTCAGATCTTCAGTTTGATATTATCATTTTCTAGGTTATGTTGTTGCTATTATGTTTGTTGTTGTCTCCTAGAAACGTTTGAAGTTCGCAGATTCCTTGACGGAACTTCGTTGGGCTTCTGATTACAGAACTTTACCTTCATTTGAACTTCACCCCTATCTTCCATGGTTTCCCATATCGCCCATACATATGATCGAATTTGTAACAGTCTGCTTATCGGATGTATATTGAATTTCGATATTTTTTTCATATAATTGATTTTTCATGCTAGAACAACCAATGGAAATTTTAATCCTCTACATTCCCAAGAAAAGATAATATATGTTGATACAATACAATATAAATTGAAAAGAAAAGTGATCAGGCAATAAAAAGTGAATTTGAGATTGTTCGAATGAGAATGATTTGAAAAGTCAGTAATAGTAACTTTCGAGTTTTGTTTTTGGCAATTATTCGTCAACTACTATTCCATTGTGATTATAGATCTTCAACAAAATCAAATTTAATTCTAGTAAGCGAATACAAATAAGAATAATATGTATTGCTATTTTCTACTTCAATTCAGAAAATCATTCAACAGTATCACCGCCAATTATTCTTTCAATAAATATCCGTGATAAATAACTATCCTTCGAGCCCTGCATACATAGGTAAACTCCATATTTAGTCCACTTTATTTATTTAGCATGAGGTCTTGTCTAATAAGGACAAATCAATACTAGGAATACTAACACCTGTTTCATGATATCCATTTTTTTCTACTATCAGTTACGAACTATTGATTTCTCATTCGAATCAAATAATAGTCTCGTGTTCATGATTCAATAAGAGTGTTTATTTTCTATTTGTGATACATAAAAGTTGAAAGCTACTCCGTTCGGGTGAACCAACAACCAACAATGTCGATTATCGGTCGGCATCTTGCCAATTTTCAAACCAATCTAATAAAAATTGAATATTTTCGAGGACAATGGTACTTTCTCGGATGACAGGAACAATCAATGCTGAAAAAACTCACATTGTGTTTTACTTCTCATGGAAGCTCTCTCGTATCTTCCCTAATTATTGAGGCAGGATTCCGAAATGGAGTGATCTATTCTGAAAAAATCCACAGCAGTATCGAAGAAGGGCATATTATATTGAGCATTATTTGTTCCTGATTCAGTAATGAACAGTTGCAACTCAACTGAACCACGAGGTATTTTTCGAACAATCGGCAACATGTCTTGTAAATAACCACAGGCACATGAAACAAACATCATTGTTAGATGAAATGTTGTCACGCTCACATTACTAAATGTCATTAATTGTAAAGTGACATCGATTATGCCTCATATTGATTCATTATGATGATGAAATCACTAGTTTTTATTGTCAGTCACTAATTATTCATGGAAATTAGGAATCATCAAGAAAGGATTCATGATCTCTATGTTTAATGTATCTCTGAAACCATCAGAGATTAGAAAAAACACAAAAGGTACCCAAATGTTATCCAGGTGTACAAACAACTGGAGTTCTGTGGAATTCCTTGAAATTTTTTTGAATTTCTTGGATTTCTTTGGAATTTAAACATATTTCAATCGGAAAATTACTTTCGATTGATTGACTGTTCTTTCATTGTTGTTTTTTACGTGTTATTCATATGTGTGTTCCATGTATAAACATGTATTATCATTTTTCTTGGGGATGATAAAAAGTTTTTAGATTTCTTGTCGGCATTTTGTTTGGCTTCTGATTACACAACTTTGCGGCCATTTGAACTTTGCTGTATATCTAACGGTTTCCAAGATCATATTTAATCGAATTTGTAACAGCCTGTATACCGGATGTATATCCGATATTTATATATCATATTTTCGAACGCTGTATGTATGTAATAATTGTGAAATAGTGTCCGAATTCTTGTTTATTTACTTGAAGAAGGATATAAATGTTTCGATTCAACTAGTATAGATTAATGAAATTCCAGATTCTATCATATACTCACAATATAATTGCAATAATATTAAAATGATCAGGAACGCCATGAACTAACAAGACCCTGTTCCGTAATATTCATGTTTCTATCGATAGTACCATTCTCGCGATACTCATAGTCGTTACGAAAATAATGTTTGGCAACTTTGACAGCCTCTCACAATTACACACGTCATTGCACGAGAATATACCTTCGTGTTCTAATTGGCGAGACATGAACAATGATAACCTCACATGAATGGTGTTTACCCATTCTTTCCATATTTCTCTACAGTACAATGTAAATCGCACCCGATGTTCAGATTTGGATCAACGCACGATAAGATCTATTTATCGGACACAAGGAACATTCTAATACACTGCCAAAAATTAAGAAAAAAGTAGGACAAAGGTACAGTATCTATTTTCATTTACATATATCTATTATTAAAATATCTGCTCACGCTATTGTTCACACGATGACCATTCTAAACTTCTCAATATGAACAATTGGCGCGATTGAAATTACAGAAGATTGTTCCATTCATGGTATTATAAAAACACCCGTACGCCGTCACTGGTAGGTAAAACCACTTTGCAGAGATTGCAGTTTCCACTAAGTTTGTAGGCGTGCAGGTATTAATGAATTCTGTTTGCTATAACTAGAACAAATATTTCTGAAAATCATTCCATATCATATGAATGGTACATACAAGTACAGTTAGACGAGCATAATCATTATCGGTGACGAAAATTGTTATCCTGGTATTGTTTTTCTCGATTTCTCGATGACGCTCTATTATCCGGATTGAAATGAATATGGCTTTTCAACACACTTGATCATGCGTCATGCGTTAAGCGTCAACCTCGGTATCATTTTTGAGGCCAACGGAATCCAGGTCGGTCGAAGGTGAAGTGACGCATTTATTTTCGGGCGGAAATTATCAATAGAAATGATTCTTCCTACAATATACCAAAGCAATACGACTTTCTTACCGAATCGTAGGCGACAGGAAACCACACTCTTCTACAGTCACACGCATAAACAAACAATTTCAATCACAGTCATTTCGTTGTTTTCGGTATACTGTATAAAGAAGGCAATTGAGGTGTCGAAAAACGTATGTTAGCATGCAAAAAGAAAACGAACCCACAGATATTGTTTTTGTCTCGGGTTTTGCTGCTGATAATTTTGATGAGAATGAAATTTGAAAAATGCACGCCTTTGCCTGACCACACACCGCACAAAATAAAGTGTGGAAACTACTGGGGCCAGTTTCAAAAAGGAAAACTATCTCGAATGATCATACAGGGTGTCCCGAAAAGATACCGACAAGAAAAATTCCCGTAGGGCCAATAATTTTTCATCGTCCTATGATAAAAATTGAATACAAACAACTATACCTACTCAAGTAAAACAGTAAAACAAACAAGTAAACAAGTAAAACTAATGAATATCACTTTTCAACATAATTGCAGAGAACAAGAACATACGAAAAAAACAATTTTCATTGAAAATTCAATCTCTAACAACCGTTTCACTTTTGCATCGAATTCAATCATTATATATGTCAAGTTGAGAGGTCTCATCTTGGTCATTATCGGATATGACTATCGCAAAAATAAATCATATATTGTACAGTGTGGAACAAAAATTTAAATTCAACGACACATTCACTGTGATTTCCGAGCCACATCTTTTCCCATCATGTTTATTTTGCTTGATTCGTCACAGTATATTTCCCCAAGAAATGATAAAAATTCTCGAAGAAAACCGAGAAGAAAACTTTGTAACTAATCCGGTAGAATGGCCCCCACACTCATTCAAAATCCGAAGAACAGAAAGCATTCTGGATCTTCAATTAATTGGCACTTTTTGAAGAGTGGGAAAACATACCTCAAATTGCAAGCGTCAATGACGAGTAGGCAATACACATTTGGTTTTGGTTATTTGTTTATGTCATTCGTTTCGTTTAAAATTTTCGAAATCGTTTCAATTGGCGTATTTCTCTAAAATGATGTTTTGACTATATTTGTAATTTGCATACAATCTTCATATAATCATAATCAGGTTTTGTACACACACGAATTTCCGCCGGTCATTTAAAGTTCCCCATCCTTATACACAAGAATCAGCATATGGACATTAAAATTAACCTAACCGTTCAAATGAGTAGAATAAACTACGTTAGCTCAGGTGATATAATAGGAAACCAAAAAAAAATAGATTAATTACGCTGCATGTGATCGCGAAGTTGGTACAAAAGATCGATTCAAACAAATATCGCTCGAACATCAAAGCATTTGGAACACATTCAAGTACGATGAGTCAGACTAGGGATTTTCGCTATAGTATCGGTGCCACATAAAGTGAAATAACCATCAATTTATATGATACAGTGTTCGATGGAAAATATATAGCAGCCAATATTGTCGGCATCAACTTCCAGTAGTGCTGAGTTTGCCAAAAACAAATTTCTTACCTATATACTCATACCAAGTTTATTTTCATACAGGGTGTCCCATAGTCATAGATCATACGGAAATTTGCAACAAAACAGTCTGGTGATGCTCTGGTCTGAAAAATATATTATGGTCTGTAAGTTCTTCGAGGAGGTGGTACATTCTTTTTTCAGCTTTTAATGGGATTTTCTCTCCTCGTTTCTAAAAAATAGAGTAGAAGTTATTGAAAATTATTGCAATATATTTGTAGTAAGGACAGATTTAGTAGAAGTAGAAGTAGAGGTTTCATTCTTATTAAATATATTTGTATTTCCAAATTTTTTCAAAAACAAGGTGTCACTGACCAATAGAGAATTTCTCTTTTAGGTATCTAAAGGTTTAATTTCAAGCACAGTGACAATTTGGGACAGATTCTAAATCTGTCCTTACTACAAATATATTGCAATAATTTTCAATAACTTCTACTCTATTTTTTAGAAACGAGGAGAGAAAATCCCATTAAAAGATGAAAAATGAATATATTATGGGTCTTCCACTCCATTTG
This sequence comes from Gastrophysa polygoni, assembly GCA_963576655.1. Taxonomy (NCBI): domain Eukaryota; kingdom Metazoa; phylum Arthropoda; class Insecta; order Coleoptera; family Chrysomelidae; genus Gastrophysa; species Gastrophysa polygoni. The sequence goes on from OY755085.1 coordinate 7,547,970, forward strand.
ATTAGGAATTGTATAAATATTCAGTGAGTATTTTCATTGCAAAAATTGGTGGTTAGGTGATAAACTTGAGTTTAGCTAGACGAGCATGATTATACATTGAGAGAATTTGTTTTCCTTGATGAGACCTGGATCTTTCAGGATGGTACGTAATATTGAATGTTCATGACAATGTTCCTGTGTCAAAACAGAAGTGAAAGTAGGTGGCACCAAATGCACATATTATCAACCTATTGAAAAACTGAAGAGAGGGGGTGGTATAGTTCTTATCGCCAATCCGCCCCTGACGAATATAAGGATTTCTTGAATGAATATAAAAGATCTCTTCTAGACAGGTGGTGTCATGGCATGATCTACAACTCAATTTTGCCTGATTTTGCATCATACTCATATATAAACGAATAATTTCTACGCGAACGAAGTTCCTGGGAACTGCCAGTGCATAATAATAAACTAGATCGACTGTTTTTGTATCCGAGTGCCGACTATCGAAATGCGACTATGGGACTGGGCAATCCAAGGCCTGAATATCAACCAGGTAGTAACACATTTCTATCCTAGCATGAGTCGAGACACGAGGCAAGAAGAATGCTCGGAAGAATGCTCGAAAAATGTTGTATGGAGGATCTATTAAAAGCCAGACAAGATTTCTTGGCAGTGGAGCATGTGATAAAATTACAATTAAAAGTGAAGGTTGATTTTCGATTGAGGACAGAAAATAAGGTGCACTTCAAAACAAAGCAACTGCCATGCTGCAACTTGACTTTATAGGTACGAACCTCAACTTGGCAAACACGATGTGTCTGTATTCTGGCAGGAAAAACGTATATACTCTAGATAGATGAAAGCTGTTTTATTTTCCTCTGACAAAACTAATGGACTATCTATAATCTTCGAGGAACTTAGTGTTTGAAATTGCGCTTGAAAGTTTGGAAGTCATAAGCATCAGCAAATAATTCACTAGGCAGAAAATTCCACAACTTTGCCGTCTTATTGATGGATGAAGCTTGTTAGAGCGAAGTTTGACAGGTCCCGAGCCTAACAATGTAGGGATGACCAGCCTGAGCTCATCCAGTTTGAACACCCAGAATGGCTCGTGGTGGATATCAGACGATATTTTCGTTGAGCACCGACGATATTCCAGAAAGATAAATAATCAATTCATGAGTGTAGCACCACCGACTAGGCGAAAAGCTCTTCTCTAGCGTGCGTTTGGGAGTTGAACATATGAACAATACTCCAGGGCAGGTTGAATTTGCGCTTTGACGATGAGCAGCTGCTGGGGCCTAAAGTACCTCTTTTTTCGGAACAGAAAGAGAAGTTTTTGTGAACTAGCTCTCGCAATGAACCTCACATGATCGTCCCACAATAAAGAGCTGTTGGTGGTGACCGAGCATGGATACTGACGATTGAGTTTTTGTTGCAGTGAACTGTTTTCAAATCATCAATGAAAAATTATTGCCAAATCATCATTTATAGTAAGGACCTGCCTCCCTCTTGCATCTATAGCTTCATTGGATGATACAGGGGCTCTAGAGGAGAAGACGGTATGAAGTGTTTTATTATCCGCAAGGCTACTGACATCCAAAAGATCGTCGATGTGGAGCAAAAAATAAACTGGTGCCAAAACAAATCCTAGTGGAACACAAGCATTGACAGTCACCGAATCAGGAGATTGCATCTACCACCACATAGAGTATATGACGGAAGTTTTGCTATAAGGCCTTGGTGCCTAACCGGATCAAATGGTTTGGATATATCCAATGGTACAGTCAGAGACTCGCCATATTTCTCGATTGACGTGCAGCTTTGAGTTATATACCTACAGTATAGCTTAGAATGGCCCACTTTACATACTGACAAGACCTGACAAGCCTCTATACAGTGAATTATGACAGAGTTATTCCATAAGTATATTAGATTCCGATAACTTCTATATCCAAATCTATCTATCTATCAAAATGACCTATTTTCGGATTGGTCTCTTTGTGAAACAGAATGTTCGATTTCTCATTGTCCAATGTTCATTCTCATCCAGAATCTCATATATACATTGGGATAGGCCGCTTGGAATCATCCAGCTGATATGTGAAACGAATTCCCTCACATTTAATTGGAACATAACCCCAAATTCATTTTGTGTTGTTAAAGAAGCACCACTATAGGTTGATTTCCAGCAAGGTTGTGCGTTATAACAGAATGTTTGCTGCCTTGGAGGATTGCCTTCACGCGCATCCAGTAAGTATTCATACCTACCGGCGTGTATTCAAATCAATGGATCTTTCATTTCATTGACCCAAAACGGTCTGCAGCCTGTGCATGCCATGTCATCAAGGAATAAGCGGAGGAACTCAATGACGATGGAAACAGCTTTCGTTAGCCAGACATCAGAAAAAGAAGGTCAATTTCAAACAAAGAGCAAGAAGAAATTTCTATCGCCGAATGAGAATAGACGTTGTGCTATATTTGACTCACAATAGGCGATTCATTTTCCGATTTCAATGGGAAGGTGCTCTTTTCATAATCAGAGCATAGGAAAGATTCATTCGACAGTATGCAATATCGGTGACGAAAGTTGTTTATGTTTCTGATGGCATAAGGCAATCAGTAAGAGAGAGGTTCCTCAGAAATATTATCATTGTCTACTTTTCTTGGAGGAACACGATACTACTCACGCCTACTCGAACTCGAATTTTATTTGAAGTTTCGCTTAATGATCAGGAACTCGGTCAGGAATCAGTAGTAAGGAATGAGAGAACCCGAGCGCGGAGACCCTTTAGATGCTTGATAGACAATTGAAAATAAATGTGTGCGCATATGAAGTGCTACAAGTTCGGCAATCTTCGGATTCGTACGAAGCAGCTCACAAATACAAGCTGAAGCTCTCAGTTTCGATTCAGAATAGAGCTATTCGCTTAGTCGGAGATACTATACTCACGATTCATTGACCTCTCTCGATCATCGTATAGATAAATGGGCGATATCTCCCTTTTTCATAGATATCTCCATGGTCGGTGCTCATCGGTAATCTCAATTATATTAATCCACCAAGAGCGATTCCAGGTCTCTACCAAGCAACATTCATCAATAGAAAGAGACAGTTATGAAATTATCTATCAGTGAAGTCTTGAAGAATTCTCTGCCTGGTAAAGACTATGATGCCTGACAACATCCGAATTTATGGAAATGTCGATACATAAGGCAGCCAACAGTTTCTTGGTTTCGACTGAATCATGACATCAGCGGTAAACCCGAGAGTAAACCCAAGAAAATTATAGAATATAAGGAAAAGTATTAATTCAAAATCACTTTACTTATGACTAGTAAATCACTGTTACTTGTATTTTATATACTATTTTACATATATTGACAAAAACATCATGATGCGAGTCTATTCCGAGGTCTATTCACTATCCACAACAGATGGTTGAGACGGTCCTGTTTTTAACTCATCTAAACACGCAATAATAATCTTGCCGTGTATTCGAAAATACAAAAATGATAACTCTAAAAATCATACTTATTCAAATTAAATATAGATAATGATTCCATAATCTGAGATGCGTGATTGTGAAAACGACATAAGGTTAGGATAACCTGTTCCTCAGCTATATCCATTATTTTCAGGTAGTACCCCAAAGGAGAATGACACTTGGGAAAGCCTGTGCTTCAGTTATATATTTTGACTCTAGTGGTCATCGTTGATAACCTTTCTGTTTTTGTCTCTCACTCTCCAGAACAAGTGTTATACAAAAAAGTAACCAAACTAACGATATAACGGGAGAAATCAGTCTTATCAATTTCCACAAACGAAATTTTCCGACTCATCAACAAAAAATACCCCATTTCAGTCAAACAATCGGCTGAACTTTGTAATGTACGAAATACATCTTTTTTTGTTCAATTATCTGCATTAGGGAGTAACGTAAATTCTCTGGAGAAGGTTATTTTTTGGTAAGTTTGGTATTTCAATAATCGGAACATTATGCAACAGGTTGTATAATTACTTCGAAAAATATATTGCTCTATATATATCGATATATTTTCATGCAACTGACGAACTAATTCTGGTTCAATGTCAGTTGCAATTACGAAAAATGAATTCTACCAACTCATAACAAATTCACATCCATTTTTATTTCCTCATCCATTACATGAATCTTGATAGTGATCTAAATAGTCAGTATTCGTTTCAAGACCATTATCATTCACATTATACATTATTCATATCCATTATATTTTTTTTTTTCAACATGAAATCGAGTCCCGGACTTTATTGAATAGATTTATTGTCATTATTAGTGGATTGCAATTTATTATTTGCTTCATTGGAAAAACTGTTATGGCAAGTCGCCAACAGATATACAGGGTGTAACTTATGATGTCAATAATTTCAGGGGGTGATTCCTTGTCATATTTCATGAAAAAAAATTACATGAACGTGTGTCCTAACTTGCGTCGTTTCTGAGTAACGAGGTGTCGAAGTATTACTGTAAAATAGGTTTTTCATTATTAACTCAAAAGTCTTTACGCCGATTTTGTAATCTCCCATTTCTACGCCACTGTTCAGCCATTAATTTCAAATCAGACTCAGCGTACAATATTTATTATCGTAAATATCAATCAGTCTACCCTCTGCGACACCACTGGAAACAAAATTCAAAATCTAATATCGTGACAAGAAGCATCGTATCACAAATAAAAACACAGACGAAGTTTAATCAGAATCGGAGAAAAGAATTTTAGTAATTCATGAAAAAACGATTTTTCATTAAACTTTGGACACCCCGTTACTAGAAAACGGAGCAAGTTAGGCTACACGTTTATATGAACCTCTTTTTCATTATATATGACAAGGAATCACCACTTGAAATTAATAACATCATTCAAGTTACGCCCTGTAGATGTGTGCTTTGAAACACAGAATGCTCTGCCCTTTCTACATCGATATTCGTTTTTGATTATTTATTTTTGTTAATTTAAAATTATCTGCAAATATCTAATTTCATATGATACCGGAAGAAATAGGTAGGCAACCGTTTCAAGATTCGAGTGGAAATTTTGGTAATACATTAGTAATGAAAAAGTAATAAATTGAAGCACATTTCAAGCATGTTTTATGAGGCTGTTCTACTTGGTTGACATAAAGCTAGCAGAGCCGTTGATTTTTTCCTTCATATGACGAGTAATAAATTTGCGAATGTGGTAATAAATGTGGTAGTGAATGGTTCCGGTTGACATCAAGATAGGGGAATTGATGATATCTTCCTTTTCAAGTTTGGTGGTAACATATTAGTAATCAAGAAGTGATAAAGCATGGCATGATTCGATATTTTTTTTTGGATCTGTTATATAGTCCGGCTAGGTTGACAGAGCCGTTGGTTATTTTTTCATCAAATCAAACGGCGACTAATAAATTCGTGAATATGGCAAGAAACGAGGGGGAAAAACTGCCTAAAAGTTGTACACCATTCTACTTATTAGAATCTGTTACTTAAAACTAATATGGGTCCCTATTTATCAAATACTAAATTCTTTGTACTCATGTACTGAACTTATACTTGAGTACTAAAACCGGTAATAGATTTAGTTGACGATAGAAACACCAATATTTAAATTGAATGTTTTAATATTGAGGTATTGATTTCTGCTGTATGTGATTGAAATTCCATGGTGTATACATATTTTTAAGAGTATTTTGCATCTGTAATAAATCATTCTACTTGTGCGAATTTGAAATATATGCATAATATGGTTTTGCTAGGTTTCTTGTGGTTGAGAAAATGTTAAGCTTCTCAATGGAACAATAAGATAACTAGACAATACCATCATAAACTATGGGCACCTTCGGAAAAGATCCCTTATACATTACTATATGAGGCAGATAATATCAATAATAATAAATTCCATCAATAGTATAATATACACATCAAATTATGGAATTCTTTGCCTAGTGAAGTCTTTCCAGATGCTCACGACCTCCAAAGTTTCAAGAAAGAGTCCAACACCTTTCTTCTCTCCCAACATTCCACCACCAACACGATGTTTCTCGAACATTATAGGATTTCCTTCCGTATTGTCGAGAGATACAAAAAAAATAATAGATGCAGGATTCAGTCTGTCACCAAGTCATGAATGAACGGGTTCCAACAAAAAAACAATAGATTTCAAAACGGAAAAATGAACGAATCATGTGAGTGAACTCTAAAAAATTTCAATCCCAAGCTAGTGTTCAAATCGGAAGTTGAAGATGTGGACATCTGATCTCGAAATGATTTTTTTATTGTTTCAATTATCTTGTGGAATAACGTACAACCATGAAATATAGATGAATCGACCTACCACATACTTTTCGAATGCGACACCCTCGCATAGAGGAGACATTTTTTCAATCCCATCAGGAAAGTATGTACAGTGAATACGTCGATATTATAGAAGATTAATCCATGTCAACAATATCAACTTCACGATTATAAGTGTCCGCCACTGATCAATAACATAACTTGATAGTGGGGACATATCTAACGTAGCATGAACGAAATAGCTACACTGATAAGGCCATTATCGCAGAAAAGTGTTTTTTTTTTCAAGAAAATTGTCAAGTATGAAATCGATTAGTTTGCGAACATGTGTTTACAAGAACTCGTGTCTTCAATTGAATGAGGATTATCATAATGTTTACGTACTTATGTTGCACCTTGTAAGGTACATAGGAATTAAATCTAGAACGCAGACAGCACGGAATATCTTAATGGAATTTGAATGATATTTGAAAAAGAAATCGAACATTAAGTCTGACGTCCGTGGTCTACAAAGATACACAACAATAATAAAACGTTGCCAGGTCGAGATTTCTTCCTGGCTGATGACTTCTTTCATCGATGCATATAAATATTCAAGAGAAAATCGCTCAGACTCGTCGATTATCTCCAAATACTTCAGAATCTTCAGTAGGACTACCAAACTTGTACATTATTTTACATTATTTGAAATGCACATTATTTAAAAATGCTGAGAAATGTGTGGAAGCGTATTGAAAATCGTGTATACTCGAGTATATTTTGGTTTTTTGTTCACCATGTAGATATATTGATTGTAGTGTGTAAGAAAAACTATAGTCGTTGATTTTGGATCAGTGCCAAATACTCAGCCGACCAATTTTTTGAAGTAAAACGACTGGATATTTATAAAGGGACAATAATAATATCATTATAATATTCTAGTGTGGATATTATGATTGAAGATTGAAGTGATTAGTTTGGACAAATTATAAATAATTTTTAAACAACCAATAATCCAACAAATGTATGTTATTCTAAAATAACTGACTGACTGGCAAAAAACCTCATGGAGCCGATATTTCTTTTCAGATTTTGAAAAACCAAAAGTAAATGAAATGACTGCTCAAGTACTACAAGATGGTAATGAATCAAGAAATATATAATAAGTTGAGTTTCGCACAAAATTACTGCTCCGCAAAGATCGAGGCAAACATGGAACTGATCTTTTCATTAAATGTAATATTGGACTATAATTTGTACCATATTATCTGAATTATACTGGATATGAATAATAATCAACTGATCCACATGAGACAAGCCCCATTTCTATGGACAGAGAAGTTGCAGATCTTCTTATATTTGCAAGAAATCTAATTGTAAAGAACGTCAGTTTCATCAAAATGTCGAAGTTGAAGTTATTCTTAGTAGTTATTGCCCGTGCGGGCAATACTCATATTTCGTTTCATTCATAAGAGTAAATGTAATGAGCTGTTTGTAGATATGACACAAATGTCACACTGACAGTTCATGACCGAATAGATGATTCAATGACAATTACGTTCGATGACCCAGTATAACATTCAATAAGTAAAATATCCATTTGTTGTTGCGGAGCACTTCTTTTTGGGCGAAAGTCAACTTATATGATATATCACAACAATGGAACAATTTAAAAATTGTTGCGGACCGTTAGGTCGCCAGTGTTGTTATGTCAAGTACGATTAGAAGACTTCCGTTGCTTTGTTAACAACATAGGGTTGCCTCAGATATATTGTGGAAAATTATAGGTTTTGGTGATAGTACACCCATCAAATATGTAAATACATACTGATGTTATTCATTACCACGAGTAAATTTCATACTTATTTATTATGTTATCTGTAAATAGGTTGATTTATTGCTGTTGGTTAATATGGCCCGTCAGCAGGACGATTTTTGTCGTTAATGCGATAAAGTTCATCAAGAGGGTAATATGAACAAACACGTATTTACTAGTTTTTCTTTTATGTTTCATGGTTTTGAACTACTCTATCAAGAAGTTATGTTTTCAGGTCAGAATTATTTCCCTCGTGGTTCCCATATCAATTCAATATCAAGGTACTACCCGAGGTGAGTATTATGGAGTATTAAGTGCAACAATTTATATTTTCAGGAAAATATTTTTCATTACAACTGTCAAAAAAATTTGGACATTCCTGCATCTCTATTGATGCATAAATATTTACTTTTTCTCACTACTAAAATCATATTCAACATAAAATTTCATTTATTGGAATTGAAAAGTTCGAACTATTAGATACTTCCAACAATTCCCGAAGATGTTCCATGTTGCTGCTGATCAGAAACGTTACATATTCCTTGAAGAGTTGATTCCATAATTTCATCAGATATTTTAATTAGTTTGGAAGAAGATGGACAATTTAATATTTCGTTCTCTCTCTCAATCTCAATTTTGGTATTCAAACTGTCTTCTGTAAATGATTCTGCTACGGAAGCAGATTTCCATTCACAGTTGTACAAAAAATTGTTGTTGGAATTTCGTGTATGAAATGTCTTCATGGAACATTCGAGATAATTTCCAAGCGCAAAAATTAACACTCTCATGTGCCACACAAAAATAACTATTTTGGTACATGAAGAACGAATATTATTCATTCGTTCATAGCATAGACCAACTTTTATTATTGCTATTGCAAATGAAATCTCAACAAGAAATTTTCTGTTTTTTTTTTTTTAATTTATTTGGCTGAGAAATAAGCAGTTTCATAATGAATGGAGCTATAACATGTGTCCCAAATTCGATTTGGATCTCGACGCCCACGATTGGGATCTCAGAAATTATAAGAGATGAACAAATAAGCCAAGTTGTGAAGTGGTGAATTTGAATCCATAGGAGAATCAGTGCCAACTGAAATAGCTTTTGAGTTGTATGGAAATAATGGAATTTGGTGATTCTTGAAGGTTCAATGTTCAATATCATGTAAATTTGTGGTATTTCTCTCCTCATTCCTGAAGTGTGGTCGTTAAGATGAGCCTTATACCGCAAAGTAATCAAACAAACTCTCCGCTATACGTGTGTACTATTTTTATTGAATATAAATCGAGATACAAATACTATTGCGTGGGTTCGAATCGCAAATCAGGATTGGCTACCATTATCCATACCATACCAGGATCTACCGCTGGCTGACATGATGTTCCCCGAACGTTATAGGGTTTTCTTTTCGTGATGTCGAAAGATATAAAAATAAAATAGTTTTCCAAGGTGGTTCTGCTAGCTTCATGCAGATACATGAAAGATGAACTGAGTAATAAATATTCCAATGATAAGGAGTTCAAGAGATGTTGGGATATCTAGGACGCGTCCTCAAAAAATAACTCAAAAGAATGAAACCGTGATTGAAAGACTCCTGCAATAAGATGTTGAATACGAAATCAGAAAGCTGGTCAGAAACTCACTTTAAAAAAACCAGGTAAAAATACTAAATACATTCCAATGATACTTCAGATATTTCTAATCAGTTTCTAATACACTATCCGAGTGTCACAGCAAAGCAGCAGCTATAGTAGAAGACTGCGCAATGCGTAAATTTCGATGACGAAACCAATTTGTCATTCCTGCGACTGACGACATTCATACCTACGTTATCGAGGTCGAAATAATAAAGCTATTAAAAAATTGATACATTATGTGTCTACGAATCCGTCTACTACGATGTTAATTCATCGATACAGATGGCTATACGGCTGTATAGGTATACTGTATACAAATGAACTAAATATTATATGAATGAAACAGAACTACTTCTTGAAAAAAAAAATAGACCTAACTGGAATGACCGAGGAAATATCTACATGATTGCCTATTGAATTTACAAGAAAATAGTAATACAGTATATATGTAGATAGTATCACTATTTTTTTTTGCTCAATGATAGCACAAGGAACCATTACAATGAAGAATGCTCGAAAATATCCTTTTCTTGTTGATGAAATTCTCTGTGATACTATATGCGTATGCCCCAAGCGCAGGCACAAAAAAATAAATTATAATTAAATCAAATTGAAATTGAGAAAAACAAATAGTTACATGGAACAGCCAATATCACACCTCTGTATGTGTTTATCACGAGTGAATATCGCATTTTGAATTTTGAAGAGATAATGAAAATATTTTGGAGTGCATCAAAGTTTTACAATTTTCTAAGATAGATCAAGAATGAGATTGTAACGCAGGTTCTCATACCTTTATTATTGTTCTACTTGAATCCGTTGTGCTTTTCTACTCATTACTCAAGCTCTTCTCGAGAACAAAATAATATATAGGGTGTTCCATTTGAAAAAAAAAATCATCTTTGGCATGCATGGAAAGTAATAATGTCAAAATAACTTCGAAAGATCTTGAGCCTGACAGTGTAGGAGAGATAAGTCATAAGCCTGAGCTCGTCTGGTTTGTCTACCAGGAATCCGAGCAGGAATCGCTCAACGAAATTTTCGTTGAGCACCGACCGTGGAAGTATCTATGAGAAAGGGAGAGATCGTCCACCTGTCTACGATGTTCTAGAGAGGTCAATGATTTGGTGAGTGTTGTATCAAACCCGAGATCAAACCCGAGATCAAACCACTGTGACATTTGGGTGATATCAATTCTTTGCTGTACTGGACACAAAATGGGTCTTGAAATTCGAAATCAACAATGACCAGACAATGAGTACCTACAGCTATCGCCGAAAAATAATTCAAGAATGTCCCAGTCGATTTGGGACACCTTGTATTACGATGTATTCATTTATGGTATGCTTGGTCACATTTTTTGTTTTAAAAATCCCACAATAATTTTGATCAAGAGTTTATCGACAGTTATTAGCCTAATTAGGTTGGTTACCTCGTTGGTTACTAAGCAGAAGCAACATATCCCAAGGTCTTTTACCTTAATAGGTATTTAAACTGACGCTAAGTCATCTATTCTATAGATACGTATCTGAAAACAGTAAATTCAAAATTTCTAGAGCATACGTGGTGATTCAGGACATCAACATAGATTTCAAGGTTTGTGTACACCGTGTCCTGTGTCCCATTCAAAGGTGTCACCAGTGTCCTAGTAATTTTGAAGAGAAAAAAATCCATTAATCAGCAGGAGAGGAGAGGTGAACTGCCATCTGCAAAAAGTTCGAATCTTTAGCCATCAATCAATAATTTGGTGACTATTGATAATTTAACGTAGTCAGCAATTTTTTTCCTGATGGCTAATGAAATATTACAAATGATATTCTAATCAATTATATTTTTCATAATTCAATAGAGCTCGTCAATCAAAATTGAAAAATATATATCACTTATGGATTATTATCCGAATTACTGTTACATAGGTACCCATAACTATAGAGGAAAATAAAAAAAAAACATAATTCACCGACTAATGGTAAATACTCCAACAAAAATATGTTGAGCATTAGCATTAGGAGAACAAAGATGGTGAGGTGACACATTCAAGTGAGACAATGAAAAAGTACTTCAAATTTTCAATTGAAATGATGCAAAAACGACCTTGCATCATCAATAATTCCTAATTCAATTCATTATTTTCAAATATTTTTTGTTTCAGTCAGGGTACTTCAAGAAGCCAACTGAGACGTTTACCTAGTAATTGGGTATTGAAAAGGAATTCTTGGACACAAAAATTGCCCCAGATGTCAATGACCCTTGTTCGCCAATTCAAGCACCTTGATATAAAATATTACGATAGCTATGCAAAAATCTCCAGCGTGAGTGGCAAATCTCGAGCATTTCAGTCGTTGTTCGCTACGGGCACTACAGACTGCATACCAAGATTGAAGACAATTTCCACATCCACGGGCTCGAAGACACTTGCAAGGTATCGGTGTCTATTCATGATTTCATGGATCAATGGACGTTGTGTATGAAAATTTTGATAAATGTGAGATTCCCTGAGCACGTGGCTTCGCCACGCCCCAAAGCGTATACTATAAGCCACTTTAAAGTGGAAGGGCGAATGTTATGACGGCGAACCAAATCAATATCCCGCATTCCCGCACTATCGGCGATATACAATGACAATAGTGACATAGCATTGCAGAGGCTACCCATGATACCTACTTCAGAGATTTTGACTTTGATTGACATAATCATTCCATCCACCAACCAACCTGTGCGTCCTCAAATGTACCAAAATGAATATGGTAGTGAACACCTGAAATGAACCTGTTCAAACAAATGTGGGAGACAATTTCACTTGTACCTACCTACTTCTCTCCTAGAATTATAATAAACAGAGGCATGTGGTTTCGCGATTGATTGTATAGGTATATTTGTATTTGATCTATGGGTATATGTCTGACGATCGAAAAATGAACGAAAGTTGTACCAGTGGATGCTTCATGACATGAAGAAAATGAGCAAATTCAAAATATTTTGTTCAGAAATCAATTCGAAAACAAAATGATCTAGACTAATAAATGTTATTTGAACTTGTTTACGAAATGAAACCTCTCAAGTGGAAAGAAAACAAACGAGTAGAATCTTCCCTCGAGAAATGTCTCTAGTTGGGCCAACAAACGTTTTTCGACTCTAAATCTGTTCATGAAAACATGAATGTTCTGTTTTGGTGAAGATAAAAAAGTCAATGAAAAAAACAACGGTGCTATTTACCTCTAGTGAAGGGTAAGGACATTCGGCGAAGCATTCGCGTGAACATGTGGTGCAATCACAATCACAGTCAGAAAGTTAAAAATGTCCGTTTTCACTGAGAAACGATATTGTCATTACACTTCTAACACTTGAGTTTCGTAATTCAGTTCACTTCACCATTAAAAGCAATGCTACGTGCATTTTTTGTTGTCCACCATGCTAACCGCGACATACAACCTCACTAATATTTGTTTGGTGATTGAGTTCTGCGTCTGTACGACGTTGCCGTGCTCACGAGTTGAAAAAGCCTTTCACATGTTTCGTGAACATTAAGGTTCAAGATGGTGGTCCACGCGCAACGCGCTGGCAGTGTAACAGCGATCTGTTTCCTACAAAATAGGGGATGGCGTAAACGGGAATATTACGTTTTACCACTGTTGCCAATTATTGAAGATAAACATATTCTTCACCCAATACTGTTCGACATTATTTCAACAATCAGTCGCAGGGGCAAATCTCAAGGAGCGGCAAAACTTACGTATGTTTTTAACTATTTATTATCCCCATAGCGTGGGCTACCCTGTATAAATTTAGATTAGGGAAAATGAAACGAAGCGTAATCACCGTTTCTTTGATTGAGTCTTATTTTCAAAATTCTCTGAATTCTCAATCCAAAGAGAGAAGTGAATTCAAGGACAGAAACCTGTTTTCAAACAAAAAATCTGAATTCAGAAAGAATTCTTGATTCTAACAAAAAATTCCGAATTCGAACAGGAATCCTGGATCCAAAGAAAACAGTGATGGTATGAATATTATTATAATTATTTCAATCCATGACATATAAATAAATATACATAAAGTATAATATATATATATATATGTATATATATGTATATATATATATGTATATATGTATATATATATATATATATGTATATATATGTATATATATGTATATGTATATATATATATATATATATATATACCTAATTTATTCATACATCGAATGCTGATAAATTGCAGTTACCGTGATGAATCGTGCGTACCTACCTAGGTCTTGTATTATGTACACGTCAAATACCTATTTGTCATTCCAATATGTTTACGATGCAGGTGGGATGTTCAGTTTGATTGAGATTTTTCATATACCATATAAATTCAGTTGTTCAGCGGTTCCGCTTGAGGAATAACCTAGAATAACGGTAACTTCAGAAATAGTATCTTGGCAACGCTGGCTCCAGTGGCGTATGCAGGTAGGGGTGAAACCCCTAGTAATAATACCTCAAGTAACATCGTTGAAAAAATGCACTGAAGAAGGCGAAGAGAAGGAAATTCAATTTGAAAATACTAAAGTGTCAAGTTACGTAGCGCATTACTTGTATAGACATTGGTAGGATTCAACTGTACGTAGATATTGATCACCAAGTAGGAAAGTTTCCAAAGTGGGGTCGCGAACCTCCTAGGGGTCGTGGTCAGGTTCTGAGGATATGCCGGCAATTTCCAAAATAAAACAAAAACAATTTGTTAAATCATGTTTTTTTTATTTGATATCACAAACGTAAATGAATCTAGAACAAAATAGTCAACAAGTCGAATACACACAAGTGATTTGTAGACGGGTATATACGATTCGACTGGAGTATGCCCAATTAATTTTGTTGTATGACGCCAAATCAAGACTTCGAGATCGTCTTGAATATTTGAGTTCATACTAGAGAGATCGCTCATATACCTTATAGTTCTTTTTCTAATGGCCAACTGGGTCGAACGTGAGTCAAATAAATTTTCAAGATTGTAACTGAAATTCATTCATTTCAAATCAAATTCTTGAAATTTGGGGTGCACTAGTGCACTCACGAATTTGCATCCGGAAAAAGAGATTTTGGGAATTGCAATAATTTGCAAAATATATTTGGACAATCGGGAAGAAAATATATGTTATATAGCAAGGTATATAGCAAAGCAGATTGACTGTTTCGGCGGAATTTCCAACCGTGACAGACCATTTACTACTCTGCTACCCACTAGAGAACTTTCAAGAAATTGGTCAATGGAAAAATAGTTCGCCGACATTGAGCAATTCATTCAGCAACTTGTTATTCATCAATCACTATGGCAACACTGTATTTTTCCTCACATTTTTTGCAAACACGAAAGGGAAACCTATAATGTTCGGGAAACATCGTGTTAGCCAGCGGTGGAATGATGCAAGAAAAGGAAGGTATTAGAAGTTTCATCCTCAACTAATACTCTGATTGTCATGTCTCCATTTCTTTTTCTTTTCCTAACTTTCACATAGAATTTCATTGTGTGCAAGTTTCTTCATTTTTATCTTAGTATTGTTCTGAATGTTGATCTTGTTCCTATGATGGTGAGTTTGAGATCTTCAATTTCTAAGTACATTTTGATTTCTATATAGTATTTTGACATAATAGAGAGTGCCATTGAGCACCTACCGTGGAAATATCTATAAAAGAGGGAAAGATCGCCCACCTTTTTTTGATGTTCTAGAGATGTCAATAAATTCGAAGTGCGATTTCTCCTATTTTTATAGATATTTCTATGGTCGGTGCTCAATGGGAATCTCGTCTACTACCACCAGCTATTCGGGTAGACAAACTAGAAGGGCTCAGACTGGTCACCTTTACATTATCAGGCTCGAGACCTGTCGAACTTGGTTCTGCAGGCATCATTCATCAATAGAACGGCAAAGTTGTGGAATTATTTGCCTAGTGAAATCTCTCCAGAACCTTCCTTCTCTCCCGACATTCTACCGCTGGCTACTGGCTGGTTCCTTGAACATTTTAGGTGTTTGTGTCATTCTCTAATGTTCGTAGAGTTTTCAGAAGTACAAATAACACTATATATGCGTAGATATGTGAAGGGCAGGAGTTGGAAAAGTCTATAAAAAGGAACACACAGGCTCACTGTTATCATCTCTGTTAGAAGTCATTCAAAGTTGAGCAGAATAATAATATAAAAATAATAATAATAATAATAATAATAATAATAATCAGATCAGCACCATCAGCTAACTGAAATATGGGGGTGGACCTCTTCGATGGATAACCCTGAACGTAAGCAATGACAATAGTATATTACACACCGAGGTGGGAAGAGATATTCATTCCTGTCGTGAGTAGCTACGATCTCTAGACAGGAATGAAACTTCTTACCGAGGTTTATATACTATTTTATTTACAACCATCATATTTCAATTGAAATTATTAAATTTCTGTTTCGTTCTGAACATTATTACATTTAAAGACAAATTACCAAGAACGCGGTTTTCTCAGAATAATCAAGTAGATATTTTGTTACGGTGACTACGGGGTATACAATAGTCGCCAATATACAGGGTGTCCTTAAAAGGTCTTTACAAAAAGCTACCACATATTCTTCAGACCAAAACAATTCGATACAAGCAAACTTACCTCAGTAAAAAGTTGCTTAGTTTGGGCGCTAGACGGCTCTGAAGTTGAAATTTTCAAATCGATTTTGCTTCATAACTTTTGAACGGCTCATGAGATTTTTTTCAAATTTGGTACGTTGGCATAGACTCATCGGGCAATGAAACTCATATCATAATCATAATGAATATCATTCCATGGGCGTAGAACTTGATTTTTTCAGTAAATAAACATCTAAAACTCCTACGCCAATGGAAAAAAAATAGTTTCAATATGAAATCTAAATTATTCAACTCATTCACTACAAAAAAGGTACTCTTGACAAAAGTCGATTCCTCTCATGGTTTCGACAAAATTTTAATTTTAGTGATTTAGAGCATAATTAATAATAAAACGATTAACAGATATTTCATAAAAATTGTTCAAAATGTTCACCATTTTCACGTATACAAAGATTTATACGACGCAAAAAGTTGAGATGTACTTTTTGCATAGGTTATTTCTATTGAAAATAAGTAGCACTGGTTTTTTTTTCTGAAGACTATTATTATCTGCTCGAAAACAGTGATATTCACATTCTTGGTTTCCATAGTTTCATCTGTGTTGATTTGTCGAGTTTTATTGACGTTGATTGTTGATATCGGACTTTTCTGATTTATCATGGCCGTACAATACACCAATGAAGAATACACCGATATGTTATTGGTATTCGGATATTGTCAAGGAAATGGTCGAGAGAGTGTGAGGGTGTATTCGGCAAGGTTTCCAAATCGTCGCGTACCAAGCCACCCAACCTTTGCTGCAGTTGAGAGACGTCTTCGGGAGACCGGTCATTTTGCTCCTAGAACTGGTGATTATGGAAGACAGCGTTATGTAAGGATTCCCGAAGTCGAAGTAGAAATTTTAGACCGTATTGAAGAAAATCCAGAATTGAGTACTAGACGGATAAGTAATGAACTAGAAGTTTCTAGGAATGCCGTTCATGAAGTACTAAGAGAACAATTATTATACCCATACCACAAGACGCCAGTTCAAGATTTATTAATCCATGATTCACAAAGTCGTCTGATGTTTTGTAGGTTCATTAATTTGCAAAGAGAAATGAATCTGAACTTTGGAAAGAATATTTTGTTCACTGATGAAGCCTGTTTCACGAGAAGAGGAATAACTAATTTTCATAATGAACACGTTTATGCAATTGAAAATCCTCATTCCATTAAAATAAACCATTTTCAACACGAATTCAAAATCAACGTTTGGGCTGGAATAATAGGAAATTTTATAATTGGTCCTGTCATACTTCCACAAAGATTAACAGGAGACATGTATTTACAACATCTACGAAATACGTTGCCAAATTTGTTGGAAGATTTACCACTCCAACATCGGGTAGATATGTGGTTTATGCACGATGGAGCTCCACCACATTTTTCGGTGGATGTTAGGAATTTTTTAAACCAACAGTACCCAGACAGATGGATAGGTAGAGGTAATGATGCACCCGTGAATTGGCCACCACGTTCTCCAGACTTAACACCGATGGATTATTTTGTATGGGGTTATCTCAAGTCTACGGTTTACAAGACCCCTGTGAATACTGTAGAACAATTATGGCAACGTATCCAACAGGCGACGAATAATCTTACAGGCGATGAAGAAGTTATGCAAAGAGTACATTTCAACTTTTTGCGTCGTATAAATCTTTGTATACGTGAAAATGGTGAACATTTTGAACAATTTTTATGAAATATCTGTTAATCGTTTTATTATTAATTATGCTCTAAATCACTAAAATTAAAATTTTGTCGAAACCATGAGAGGAATCGACTTTTGTCAAGAGTACCTTTTTTGTAGTGAATGAGTTGAATAATTTAGATTTCATATTGAAACTAATTTTTTTCCATTGGCGTAGGAGTTTTAGATGTTTATTTACTGAAAAAATCAAGTTCTACGCCCATGGAATGATATTCATTATGATTATGATATGAGTTTCATTGCCCGATGAGTCTATGCCAACGTACCAAATTTGAAAAAAATCTCATGAGCCGTTCAAAAGTTATGAAGCAAAATCGATTTGAAAATTTCAACTTCAGAGCCGTCTAGCGCCCAAACTAAGCAACTTTTTACTGAGGTAAGTTTGCTTGTATCGAATTGTTTTGGTCTGAAGAATATGTGGTAGCTTTTTGTAAAGACCTTTTAAGGACACCCTGTAAATGAATGTCAGGTAAAGTCAATAAATGTCAGATGGAGTCAGATTTTAAATTCGCGGTAAATGAGGGCGGGAAGTGAGGTTGGAAAGTTGAGGTACACTTCCCAACCTTCAATGACGATAATAATGACAGCATTACACTTCACCCCAACAAAAACAGAGAACGAATTGCCAAAAACTTATTCAGTGCATAATACAAACAACGTTTGTGCCCAACCCAAGTTGGTGTGTATATCTTGACCAGCATTTGAAAGGCTTCTGCCACAATGAAATAACCTCTTAAGGTATTCCAAAATATAATTTTGGAGATCATTCCCCGAAAAGAGAGGTAAGCCTATACCTACTTCACTATTAGTGGAACTCTAAGGGAAAACTATATACAGGGTTAGACCTATTATGTTTCCCACTATCGCTACCTTCTAAAGCTCCAAATATAGCTACCGGATGGAAAGAGCTGTGCGCCATCATAACTATTCCTCAGGTTTCGAAAACGTCTACTACACATTCCCATAAAATTTGTATGAAACATGAACTGAGTTCTCAAGAATAATCGTTTGGAGCAATTTGAATTCTTCGAATATCTCCGGAAGGAAAAGAGTATAGGAATTGTTTCAGCGGTCACAGTATACTTAGAGACAACTTTTTTGCACTCTGAAGATTTTTCTATCTTTCAAGATGTTGGAGGTAGCGATACACCAAAGATATATGGATGCTAGTGAGAATCGAAAAAGTTGTCTTTAACTCTTTACCTGTTGATTGCGGGATATTGATGAAAAACATTAAATTCACAAATATTGATTGATTATCTGACAATGATCAACCAATTCTGTTGAGTTTATTTATTAATCTCTTTCGACAACACAAAAGTAATACCTATATAATGTTCGAGGAACATAGTTCTATTGATGAATGATACTTGGTATAGTGATGTTCGACAGGTATCGAGCCTGACAGTATCCACCTAAAATCGCTCGTGGTGATGGCTCATATCCTGAATTTCCATTGAGCACCGACCGTGCAAATATTTTAATCCTTCTTTTTACGATGTTCTAGAACTCGTTCAATGAACTCGTGAATGTAGTATCACCGACCAGGCGAAAAGCTCTCTTCTAAATAGAATCTAAGACCTCCAGCGTATGTTTGGGAGCTGAACTCCAAACATGTGAACAGTACTCCACTCTGTTCTTAAAGTATCTCTCTGCACGGAAAATAAGACCTCTAGAAGCATCTCGCAATGGACCTCACATGATCTTCTTATCAGAGAGCGCTGTTGGTGGAGATACCGAGCATTGATATTGACGACTTCATGGGAACAGTGGAATCTAACATTATTATATTGGAAATTGTGTGATCTGCCTTCCTGATAAAAATACAAGCTTGAGATTCTGTTGCAGTGAGCTCTTCTAGATTTTCAGAACCCCATTTCATAGTTCTTACCAGGTCACCATATAAAGTATCGACCTCTCTCCACCTTGCACCTCTGGCCTCATTGGGTGATACAGGCGGTATGAAGTGTATTATCACCCGCAAAGGTATGGACCGGGCAAGAGGTCACATCCAAGAAATTGTTGATGTGGAGCAAAACAAAGTTTGTGTCAAGACAGATCCTTGTGGAGCATTGGCACACCAGCATTGATAGTCATTGCATCAGAAGGGACCCCATCTACCACCGATAGAGTGATCCAACCATGGAAACTCGATAGTAAAAGACACTTTTAGGGCGAAAAACCACATGACAGAATTTTCGCTAAAAGGCCTTCGTGCCAAACTAGTTCAAATGCTCTGGAGATATCCAATTCTATAGCGAGAGACTCCAGAGAACCCATGTTTCTCTTCATGATTGACATTGACACCTGCCACTCATGTGTGCTAGCCTACCCACTCTACTCTATCTTCAGTTAGGAGGAAATACCAAGTTTGTATGAAAGGGGCAACAACCTGCAAATACTCAGTGTTAGTACTGGGACACCTTTCTTGAGAAAAATGAGCGGTATTCCGTCTGGCCTCATATCCTTCTTGGTATTGAGACCCAGCAGAATGTGCTTGGGGTAATGTGGTATGGAAGTAAGTAAGTTTCCATTCCCAGCATCATATCCACAGAAAACTCTTCAGCACATTGCGTAGGATCTCTTGATTCAAGACACATTCTCTAAGAACACTCAGAAAAAAACATGCGAACGCCATCCTAGTCGGCTGAATTCTAAAAAAAAAAATAGTGCGTGGAGATGTTGGACTGGTTTGCGGAGTGATATAAGAACGAACTGGGGAGCTAAGTATGTGTGTGTGGTCTGAGTTTCCTAGTGGTGCACAGACTTTCACTTCATTCTGATGGTCAATGTTATCCTCTTGCAATATACATATATAACATTCCACGAATTGAATGATTAAGGAACTGTGACTGAATTACTTGCCCACACTATTGATGATGGCAGATATTATTAATTGAGGAGGTAAGTGGGACAATAGCAAGGTGAATAGATGGCAAAATATTCCAGAAATCCTTCATTTTGGTATCATGTTAGCTCCTGAAATAGAAAATGAACTCCTGTACAAAATATCTGAGTTCTCAGTGCCAGTTGCTAAAACCTCCGAACATATGTTCGGTGCTAAAACATTCCTTCCTAATTCCTAATTCCTTCGCTAATTCATCGTCGTTTCTATCAATAACTCCCATCGATAGGTTTCAAAATTGAACTTTACTTTGATTCTTAATGAAAACAT
This sequence comes from Gastrophysa polygoni, assembly GCA_963576655.1. Classification (NCBI taxonomy): domain Eukaryota; kingdom Metazoa; phylum Arthropoda; class Insecta; order Coleoptera; family Chrysomelidae; genus Gastrophysa; species Gastrophysa polygoni. Next base: position 7,569,236 of record OY755085.1, read on the forward strand.
CAATGGAAATGGAGTGCGATCATATAAAAGGCAGGTTGCAGATGGCATGTAATTGAGTCTGGGATCGAGAATCTGCTGCGTCATCGAAAAAATAGTATAGACAAGGTTTACATAGGGATAGGTACATATAGGCATGTATAAGTACCTACACTCTACGTAGACAGCGTAGACATGAATAAGCCCATACCTACATTCATTTACAGAAGATCGAACAGCCCTTGAAATTCAATAAAGGTCTCGAACTACACAACTTAGAAACAGTTGAAGAAAAATCTCTGGAATAAATAGATGTAGTACTTATACTTTATACCCATTAGCAGTAATCTTGAATAATTTAAGATATTCTGAGCAGTGGTGGCTCGTGGAAATTTGAGGCGGGTCGGCACAGACTCATGAAGACAGGGTAACTCGGGAAAAAATAATAGCGAGAATTTTTTCAAACATAAAATAAACAAATATCACATTCGATCAAAACTGTGGCAGAAAAACTTTCAGGAGTAATCATTACTCTACGATGAGTCACTTTTACTGGTCTAGAATTTTCCGCCATTCGAACAGAATGTCGAACGTTTCACTTTCAACCTTGACAGTGAACAGATTTGCACTATTCTCAGATGTACATTGCAATTCAATGAAAATGATGCTGAAAACAGACAAATCTATCAGACTATGACAAACTGTAACTACAATAATATAACGCAAGAAATTCCTCTCACATCACATTAGGCATGAATTTTCATCCTTTACTTACTATAATGAATAAATATATATTTCATAGAAGAAATCACATCAATATGTCACATACTGATTCAGCACTTGTAGACAAGATATGTAGATTTGTGTTGTCAAAAGCAATTTACATTGACTGATACATTACATACATTGATTGGGTGATAGGGGACATCAAAACATTTTTTTTTAAAAAACATATGTCCGCAATTGAGCTATTTGGGTTGTTGAGCAAAAAAAAACTATTTACATTATACGCAAATAATTTTTCTCGGTTTTTTTATTTCTTTGACCACGAGCTGCAAAAACATGTCCTTATCATAAACGTTTCGAAAATTCCTACCTTGGGATTGTCGTGAAATCCATTGTTTGTGATTAGTCGCCGATTCAATATTTACTCTATAGTTGTCTGTCAAGCTGAAAATTTGCATTTAATGTGGCAGATAATTCCTCTAATTTCATACAGAATACAGAACGATGAAAATTTTGATGGTTATATACATTGAAAAAATAATAGAGAAATAAATGATTTCAATTATTTTCTAAGTAATTTATTTCCTAAACGTATCAGGCAAAGTATTTGAAGTAACTGATGGAAGTGCCTACTAAGACTAGCAAGACGATATCCGAACTCTCTGATTATTATATTATTTAAAATTTGGGGAGTGAGCAATTTGATCTCGGTAATTCTCCTCTTCAGATCCTCGATATTATCAGGGCGATTCACCTAACCTTTCAGATAATCCGACAAGAAATCGACTGGAGTTATGTCTGGAGATTTTGCTGGCCACTCAATTGTCCCTCACCTCTGCCAATCCGTTTGTTGAGGAAATAGTAGTGAGGTAATTTCGGACAGTTCGGCAATAATGTGGTGGTGCACCATATTGCTGAAACTATGATAAATTATAAATATGACAAATAATCTTTTTCATTAGGATTGAGAGCCACAACTGCGGGTATTATATTCTGTTGCAGTAGCTCCAAATAAATAAATGAATGAACCGATGAATAATTGAAATATAAGATATACTTGACTTATAAAGTTAGTAATGATGACGTCATATCAACGTCACCGATGACGTCATATGACGCACTCATGTGTCAAAATTTGCGCGGTACAAAATGAAGGTTGACGTGTCCGGGCGTTTTTGTTTCAATTGCTCCATAGATAATTTTACTCGATTTATTCCATCCTGCGTATTCACTGTATAGTTCCTCTATTACATAAACTTCAGAGCCGGTCGACTACAGAGATAACTTCAAATGATGTATCCAATCAAACGAAGAATTTTCACCAAGCTGTATAGATAAGACATATTTTCCATTACCTATCGTTGACAACGTGTACTTACTGTGAAAGGTCAAAAATCTGGCTGAGGTCCATTATTTGAGAACACAGATTCATTGTTTTTCGTACTCGGAGCACATTATAATAAGAATCATGTTGAAGTGAATAAGCATATGCTAGTGAATAATATGTACCTAATTCGTAGATTTCACTTGACAAATCAAAGAATACTACAGGAGTTCTTCTCAGTTGAAAAAATATCTTCTAATATTTTCTCAATCTGACCTCAATATTTATATGTAGACGTTTGTTGTATCCTTGTATAGTTGCTCAAATATGTCGGGGTCTGGAAATTGCTGAGGTGATGCGACCCGGATACAATTTAATATCTGTATCATAGTTTAGAAGATACTATACCCTGTATCCTTGTTATTATTAGTTAATTCAAATCTAGTACATCGATTCGACGTGAATATATAATTCAGGAAGTATCATCATATATGACGCTTCCGGTGTATAATCAACTTTTTAATTTCAGATGGAAAGTACAACTTTCCTCGATAAATGACGATTCAGTATCGAATTATTGATGTAAGTATATTCTCAACGATTTTTCACTATTATAATCAAGATCTCAGTATTTTAAAAATTGCCGCAATCCCTTCCTAACAGACCATTTTGATGAAAAGCGTGCTATATGGAAGATAGTATGTATATTTATAGTAAAATTACTTTATTCCAAAGTTTTGATATAGCATTGCAGATCGGTCTCGTTATTTTTCGAATTTCAACTTACCACACCATTAGTTGGTTAGAAACTTCTATCCAAAACATACGATTTTGTAATAACACATAAAATATGGATTCCTCGAATATTAAATTCACCAATATCTGTATAAAAAGGAACAATGCACATATACCAACATTGGACTTATTTACTACCTCTAGAATCTATAATCTTAACTTTGGATTAGTCTCATACGTACCTAGAATTCATAAAATACCTAAATATCTGGTGGCCAATCAGTAGGTACCAATAGAATCCTTAATTGTACGCACTGAGAATGCAGGTAGCGCCACATGTTGTCAAAGAGTTGATACTATTTCATACGAGTTCAGGCAAAGACATTGAGTCCAGGTACAGTCAGGTGAGATATAATGAAACGAAAAACATGCGGTTACCACTAGATGGCGTGAACATAGCACTATAATCATGATGTAAATAAATATCCACCTTGACTATAATATATATTATGCATGCAAAAACATGAGAATCTATTTTTTAGCTTTTTGTGGGATTTTCTCGCCTCGTTTCTAAAAAATAAAGTAGTTATTAAAGATCATTTCAATATATTTCTAGTAAGAACAGAATTTGTCTGCCCCGAAATGTCACTGCGCTTGAAATTAACCTTTCAGATACCTAAAAGAGAAATTCTCTATTTGTCAGTGACACCTTGCTTTTGAAACGTCTCCGGAACGTCCACCAAGATAAGTAGAAATTTTATTCTTATTAAATATATTTGCATTTCCAAATTTTTCAAAAACAAGCTGTCACAGACGAATAGAAAATTTCTCCTTTAGGTATCTAAAGGTTTAATTTCAAGCGCAGTGAGTAATTTTCAATAACTTCTACTTAATTTTTTAGAAACCAGGAGAGAAAATCCCACGAAAAGCTGAAAAATGGATGTACCACCTCCTCGAAAAACTTACACACAGCAAGAGAATCTAATGTAATGATACGGAACACAGAAATGAACAGCAAGTTTAGGGAATTACCTAAGACCTACAGCGTATATAGTGAGGAATTCAATCATCTAACCTCACAATGTTTATTTTATGCTGTGCATTGCAATGATAAGATCCTATGAAAGTTACTTATGTATCTAGTCTTGTCCTAATATGGGCCGGTGATATTTACACCCACTCTATCTGTGTCTCTACAAGGTTCTTGTATGTTTTGTTAGCGTTTCTCCACCGAATGTCACCACTCCTTTCAATTCGAAATACATCAGCATTTTTTTGCAATAACATCAATTCAACGATGTTAGGTCTTTATCAGACTTCTTTTTAATCAGTCCCCAGTTCTTGATGGATGGATTGCATAAAATTTCAAGTACACGAAAATCTTCTTCATGAAATATATTCAATTCATAATTTCATTATAACTTGCGCTGTTGATGTTTTTACGATAATTTAACTGAATGTGGAGAGTAAAGACGAAAGTTACAGAAGAAACCGTGTGGATGCAAACACTCGGTTTTCCCGATTTATCTTTTTATACAGAGACCCAAGGAAAATTAGGTATACTTACTTCTCAATTTATGAATTATTGAATGATTTCTCATGTTTTTTGGTAACCCTGATTATTTTTCGGTTAATTTTCAGTCATGAGCTGTAACCTAGTCGAAAAATTTTGATAATCTTTCAGTTCGTATATATTTGAAATATCTTAGATACAAATGACATATACTTAAGAAACATACATTTTGTCATTCTTACATAGATAAATCTATCACAAATAGAATTTAGATTAGATAAATAATAAACGTGAGATTTTGAATATGATAGAAACAAATCAATACTATTATGAACCTCCTAAGAGTGCAACTTTCGAGACATATGTGTCATTTTCAATACTTCGAATGAAATCTTGACAAATTTATACCATTAATTGTAAATACGATAAAAATACATAGGATGAAATCGTTTTGAGGCCTATCATTTCCTCCCCGAACAAAAATGCATTGCTGTAGAATACAACTTTCGCGGAAGTATTGACTTCTAGAGAATCATTACAGATTTTCAATATTTTTTTATTCTGTTTCCAACTGTGGAATCTTTGGATTAGTTCGTAGTCTTCATTCGAAAATGAAGCCTCTACATTTAATGATGTTTAGAAATGAATGCCAGATACTATAAAATTACTAGCATCACACATGCCACATATGTCTTACATAGCAAGAACAAATATAATTTTTTGAAAACGTCAAGATTTGAAAAACATTACAGTTACTAATAAATATTTCACAATAGTCTTTTCCACCTCAACTATCACTGACCCTGCTATCAATCATCTCTCCCGAATTGAAGATACAGTTAACAAAATAGTCGATGTACCAAAAAATCAACTACAAATAACATGATCATGACATGGCGTTTGAAAATGAAAAACCTTGTGAATTCAAGAGTTTCAAAATATGTATCCTCTTGAACACATATAAATAAATCACATTCGCTAATAAGGTAGGCACATTATGGTATCAAGGTTGTGTTACGTAGATCCTTCATTCGATACACACCAAAAATTTGTTTATGGTAATGGACTCAACTAACCTCTCGATATACCTGTCTTTTCTTTGATATTGCATTATTCATCATAATGTGTCTGAAGTTGTTCAAACGCATTCAACTATTCAAAAAATTATTTATTTCAAAAAAGCTACGCAGCATTTTCACTTTGATGGAAGGTATTGGCAGTTGAACGGTTTGATATTCTTGTAGACATTTTAGTTTTCATCAATATATCACTAGATGTGTGTTCGAGAGGTATTTTCATGGTTATTCGAGTGAGTAGTAGTAGCACATCCAACATTTTTGGGAAATTTCACGCCGTATCATGATCTTCTTCTACTACATTATAAATTTGTACAATAACATATCTATGCACATGGAAAAAATGGGATATGTGGAAAAACATCATTTCCTAGAATGGTAAAACAGTTTCTTATAATTCATGCGGAAGAAATGCGAGAATTAGGACTTCAAATGAAAAATCTTATTCAATTCAAATAAATTTTCAGATATAAATTGAGATATTAATTTATGAAATTACTGATTCTTTAATGTGCGTGTTGTTCAACTTGGTATTGCAGATCAACAAATGTTTGGAATATAGAAATACTCAGCAGAAGAATAGTTGATTCAAAAAATTATTAATTATGTACATTTAAATTAGTACCTATGCTAATAATATCCGGGTAAATATTTTCAACAAAAAATAAAAACTATCTTTACATACAACAAATATTTTTTTAGTATCCCGATTATTTCACCAGCATGTTATAATAATCATTCAGCAAGAATTTGTTACTGTTCGTGTTGCAAAAATAAAAGTGATATTTATATATTTACTAATAAAAAAACAGTTCAATACTAAAATTTACACTCTATATTAATAACGTTTCTGCAAGAAATTATGGATAATGTCAATATAGAAATATTTTGTACATTCGGTTTAGAATATATCAACAAATAGAAGAAACGTACAAGTCCTTCATTTATTACCTTCTAAAATTTTATTATAATCCTTATGAATTAAAAGTAGCAGTCTTAATGGTATTAATATTAAATAACGTAATTCATTATGAACAAATTGAACACAAGTTTCCAGTAGTACATACCGACAGGCAGTTGTTTGCGTCATCAAAACATGAACATATTTGGATATAAGACAATCACTCAGTGTGAAACATTGAAAAAAAATCGCGAACGAAGGATGTAAGCTCCCACACCCCCCAATATTCGATACAAGGTATTGGTATAGGTTCAAGTTCAATTATTGATACTCAATTCAATAAGTTATAATACAAAACTTCCGTTCCGAACCATAAATATAAAAATGCGAAGACTCATTAAAGAAAACATTGACCGTCTCCTGTGTATCAATAAATTGTTTTGTATTTGAAAGACCACAGACATTTTGAGAAGGTGTATACACAGTCCCAGTGATATTGGTTTGATCAGATACAATGATAATCAGTTATATTTCTTCGTGTGACGTGAATCATGTAAATGACAACTGTAAACGAGGTGTTCCAACAGGTTAACGATTGCTTCATTATCTTGCCTACACTGTTCTATTTTGCATAGATTTTGGTTATTTTTTGTAGTCAAGTAAGCATTTTTATCTTGATGATTATCTGACATTTTTACTTAATTTTATGTTATACTGAATGAAACCGAAAATTGTATTTCGTATTTCACTCTAATATCCTGAACACTTTTTGGAGAAAATAAACGACACTTGTTTTCGCATACAACCTTTGTCCATGTCTTTCGTGGAATAATAAAAAATCAAAACATTACATTTCAATTGAGCAATATTACTATCAGATATGGGCAAATTACTCAATTAATATACTTCAAGTACCAAATATCGAGTTGGGAAACATTTCTATCAAGTACCAAGTACTTCTTGATATTATATCAAGTACGAAGTACTCTCCCAATGAATAATTAGCTCTTGATATTACTTGAAATTATCTGTCCAAGTAAAACCATTGTTTCTTGTTTTAATACTTCAAGTATTTATTTGGGAAAGAAATACCAAGTACTTCCTATGAAGAAATGAATGAATTAAAGCACACAGTGATCTTCAACTAATCGATTCATTGATAAAAGATTAGGCCATCGAGGATAACTATTTCAACATTTTACGAGTGCAATTCTCTTTATACCCTCTCTAGGAGGAAATGAAAACAATCGCAAGTTATCCAAAAGTGACGTTGCTGTATTCAACTAGGAGTGTTCAAGCCCAACTGTGTCGCACCAAAGTCGCACCCAACCGCATCAGTTGACATTCAACTATTATATTGTTGAATTATTGAGATTTCATTATCCAAATTTGATGTAAATGATTATTGGTTGATAAGGATATTCAGAACGGGCGACGAGAGTATCCAATGGGATGCGAAGATTGAGATGTGTAGTGGATAAGAACTTTCAGAAAATGAAGAACGAACGGAAATAACATATAAATAAATGACGAGATTTGAACTCTCAATGAGACATGCATTGATCGAGAGAGAAAACATTATTTTTGGAAATTTTTATCGTGAATTCCAGATGATTTTTTTTTTGTATTCACTTTCCCTATAAAATATATAATTTTCAAGGTTATACAGCTGTATTTCAGAATCAGGTACTAAGTGAGCCTAAAACAGGCGCGAATACCGGAGTGTTGAAAAATGGAATTAATGAATAATTTATTTGGAGTATATTGTATATATCTTTTTCAGGTGACATCGTGGATATGTCAAGATATAAATGTCCACCTCAGTATTTTATCATTGTTTCTCAATCAAACAAAATAACTGGACTGCAAGAAATACTTGAAATAGCAATATTTTTCAAATATTTATATTTCGTATTCCTTATTATTTTTCGATTAAGCTGGTTAGGAAATTCAATTTTCAAAAGATAAACCCATAATTCGAATTACATTTTGGCACTTATTTCTCTCAAATAATATTCACTAGAGCACTTTGAAAGAAAATGAACATGATTTTATATTCTATTGATTCGAACAGTTCTGTGTTCGACTTCAATGAGTTCCAAAACACATGAAGGAATATTTATGTTGATAGCGAAATGGAATCAACTTTTCTTGATTAAAATTTAGGAGGATGAGAAAAACTCTCTCCAGCTTCTCCAGGAAATATAACGTCTAGACGTGGTGAATTCAAAACACTCAAACTTGAGACTTCAATAAACACTGCCTATCAGCAGTATAATAACAGTTGCATTTGACCATGTCTTTTTTTAATTAACATTCACTTCCTATAAATTGTCATATTGTTCGAAGAATCAATAAAAATATCAAGAAGTCATGAAACGGAACACATTTCAACACAGGGGAGTCGAATCATCAAAAACTCAATAGACAATATTGTGGTAGTTATTAGAATAATTCTGACCCCCCCTGTGTCAATTAGCGAAGAAGATGAAATATGAGTAATCATTTACCACTGCTGTCATACGTTAGGTTATAGAGGGATGTTCATGAAATGAGGTCTCCATTTTTTTTTCAAAAAATTACGTTTGTTACTTAATTACGTTGCGTTCAAATCCTGTCGGTCCTGAAATTCTTCTCACCCAGATGTGTCTTAAACGAAGCAAAGACATGACAACCACTTGCTACAACTCTGTGCTGTAGAAAAGGTAGCAAAATATTGGAACACCTGGGGAACAAGGTACAACTCTTGTTCGTGAAGAAAGGAAATGGCAATGGTGTCGTCGGATATATGGTCTCGAAGCAAAACGATTTTGGTATACTTTTCGTTAGGTTCCCAGAGTGGGTAATAAATGTTAGTAATGATCTAGACTCAGAGTTCCAAGTACAGCTTTGTTTGTGAGAAGGTGTAAGTTATATGTGGTGAATCCCCCATTTTCTTTACTATGCGAATCGATAAAAAAGGATACGGAACATTTTCACCAAATCGAACAGATGTTCTTGAGGAACATTAATCTAAAATGAGAGGTTGGTATCCAGATTTACGAGCAGATATTTGGAAATTTCAAATGATATATAGGCACTTCAGAACTTCATTGTTCACTTCCAAGTCGGAAATCACTGCAAAAACTTTTGATTTATAACTTTGGCGGAAGCTTTGTGGAACTAGACATTATTCTGAATTGATGGCGACTCTTGGTTATAAAAACACCACATCATCACTCATTGCTATTCTCTACAGAATCAACCACTTGTAATTTCCATTTCATCATTTCTCCACGTATTTTTTGATTCTTTTGGTAGGAAACAGCAGACATAGCAAACTGACACAAGTATGTTATTTCAAGAATCTCATTAGATATACAATTTCATTGTGACTGTTCCTGGGATTCTGTTTTCTAGACTCGTGAAGAAAATCAATTTCAGAGTTTATTTCAATCAAGAAATCTGTTTCCAAATCGATAGTAGGAAATATCGAGATTTCATTGCTCTGTTGGGTGATCAGCGCCCAAATAGTTATGGTTCTTCACTGAAGAGAAGACTCAAATTTGGTCCTGTTTGGAAACACCTGCAGTTTATTGCTTTTGAGATTGAGATAATATGTCAATAATAATAGTTGCCCACTGAAGAGTGAAATTCATTCGAGAATAATACACCTAACTTGAGAATTCACTTCGGAGAAAAAATCTGATAAATTCAACACCTGAAAAAATACGCTTCTAAACACCTAATTGCCCACATTAATTCCCTGTTACTGTAACAGGCACATACATACAGAAATACAGAGGAATCGAGTATTGAGAAGAACCACAGGTGAAATCTGTAAACAGCACATTCAAATGGAAATGGAGAGTTCTTTCATCTTGAATCTAAAAAATGTCTATGTATTATATGAGTCACGTTACAAATTCTACTTCCATAATGTTGTGGAATGGGCATGGAAAATTTTCAATATTGGTTCGACTATAATTGTCAGTTACAATTTGGAATTTCAACGAAAATATTGATGAAATTAAAGCGTAGCTGATATTATATTCATTGTTTTTATTACTGATTGTTGGTTCACCTCGAAAATTTATTATTGACATTATACTAATATGGCGCATAGATGAATAAAAAGAGACACCAAATTTTGATTCTTATCGTTATTTACCGTTATATATGAAATAACATTTATCGGCATTGTCAAACAAGGCAATTATTTGAAGGCATTTCTTGTTTTAAATTCGAAAAACAGTTGGATACCTGTAGTACCTTTTCGAGGGGTTAAGCTTTGGAGATCAGAAAATATTCGCTAATATTCTTGAAAATGTACTCCAGGTGTTTAACCGTTTCTTGAATTTGAAACAAGAAAAGCTTTCAAACTGTCTTGTTTCGCGTTCGCTAGGACACCCTGTACAATTGATGCTATACTGAATGAATCGAGAGGAATGGATCCTTCCTTGGAACATTCCTTAACACATGAGAATTTTACAGGAATAATACAGGATGTTATTTTATGTGCAAAAAATTAATAGACTAGTCCCGTGTGCTTGACATTGGAATTATTGGATTGGCTTCAAAAGGTCGAAAAGATACCAACAACAAAATTATAAAATTTTAGCAAAATCGATCAAATCACATTTTTTTAGAATCCAAATACCTTGTAACTTGAGAGCAAATGAAAATTGGATAACAAACATTCAAGTTTTCAAATTGATTTTCGTGTGTATTATATACTCCTAAAGGTTGGTTCGTTCTTCTAGACTCACCCTGTATATACAGTTTGCCCCCTGATAGGGGCCTAAATGTTGATCCTGAACAAATTACTATTTGCCATAATTGCAACATTAACTTCAGATGATAATGGGTTTTTGAAAATCGAGAATTTCACAAGAGTAATTGCACATATTCGAAAACACACTGTACCATTGAAAAATTTGCATTAAAATTTGTATTTTGGTTGGGTTGGTCGAGGATTTTGAAATTTGGTACAGGGGTCTAAATGGTGATTGTAAATAATTTTCCTTAATAACTATTCGCCATATTTGAAACATAAAAGACACTTCACTCCAGATAATAATATATTTTTGGAAATCGAGAATTTTTAAACATTCTACAGGAAGAATTGCACCTATTCGAGGGCACACTGTACTATTGAAAAAATATAATTGTCGATTAGAATTTGTAAACCATTTGAAGCAACAGAAAATGAAGATATAACGTGAAATAATTTGGATACAAATCATTGAAGACATCTCCGATATATTTGAATGGTTTGGTCTTTTTCTTTCTTAGAGAAATATGCGAATTAATAATCGAATATCCAATCAGAAGATCAATAAACGAGTAATTAATCAAACTGTTCTCGAAGAACTTGAGGGCTACAGCCAGTAAACAGTTTCGACTGTATGTTTAAAATCATTCGCTACTGATTAACGGCCCCTTTTGTCTTCTATTTTTTTGTAGTTTTCACCAATAAACATAAAGATTTTCGTGCTGCATACCTTGACAGTCGATGTAGATGACATTTTAACGGAATATTTCATTTCCCTGTCAACCTTCTATGCTCGAACCTCGGCGCAGGACTATTCAAAGGAAGCGAGGAACGGCATCGAAATCGAACACTGAGAATACGTTCCCTGATATCTACGGATTGTCGGGTTTCAATTCACATTCGATTGCTCTATCACCGTGAGCTGCCCAGCCGCATGTACTACGAACAAAAATGACAAAATCCCATTTGACCATGTCCCATTATTCGTGAATCGAACTATTGGCCGAATGTATGTGGGTCTTGCTTTTGATGCTGCGCTGTTTGCAGATCGACGAGCGACCCAGAGAGGTAGTGCTACCCCCTTCGGCGTCCCTGGTCATTTCTTTCTCCGTCGGTGACGTCAGACTAGAGAGGCTGGCCGAGAGGTTCATGTTCGAACTGACGCTGAGCATCGATGGATACGTAGTCAGCTCACCGTTTTCGACTTCAGGTTCTTCGGTTGGAAGACAAGTTACTACCATTGCTTCTAGGCAATTCACAAAGAGCTCACTGCTTTCGGCCATGTTGTTATACTAAAATATAATAATTTACAACCATCTACCTGAATCAATGTCTCAATGTACAGGGTTTTTCAAGATGAGCTGAGTCCATATATATATATGGAAAACTACTGGGACTAGTTTTCTGAGAGATCATTTTTTCTTTTCTAAAAATCGACTCCGTATTACCCCTTAATATTTTTTTGTAATTGGAATATAGAGTTCCAAATTAGATGTTTTACTATACGTTTCATCAATTGAAATTGCATGAGGTTGAGGATCTTGACTCATATGAATGACATTTAGCTACGTAAATAAACACGACAATACATATTCCTTGTTTCCACAGAGAAGAATCAAGTCTTCGTCAAGATTGTTTCACTGTTAATTCATTCTCATTCTAGTGATGACAGAAATCTGGAAATGAGGTCAAAACTAGTTGTTTTTGTTGATGGGACATTCTGCTCTCAAAATCGACAATGATCAGTCATACTTCCTATGTTACTTACTGTTGGGTAGTCCAACCCTCTGTTAACTGATCAATCTAAGTACTAACAATAGCCAATACCAAGGATTGTGATTCCCTCTCACCTTATTAAAGGGTCCAGCAAACCTCCACAGCCCTCCGAAACCACAACTCTGTAGATAATGTAGTTGTTGTTGCCCTGTATCTTCACATGCTATCATATTCTGTATGATACTTCTAACCGCACTCAAGATGTCTTGATCATGACAGGAAGTCAAAACATTGTTTATCTTCATGTCAAGTAAGTTGTAACTGAAATTAAATTCATCATCTTAATTGTATCATAATACAATAAATACAACATTTTTCTATGAATCTAAATTCTAAAATAAATCCTGAATTATCTAGAATGAAAAACTGTTGTTATATTGTTAGGAGATGTCAATGCTCATTTGGATGGATTATCCGTTATCGCGCGTCGCTGACAAGTTATGATACCATCTATAGACTACCTATTATATACCTAAATTGGTACAGAAAAGTATGTATAGAACATAGAGAACCTAAACGAAGCATAGAACATACCTAAGGAATAAACGCTTGTGTCGCAGTGTTCAATTCTTCCATTTGGGCAACTTAATTACCTATCTTTCACAGTGCGTGTGAGTTTTGAATAATACTGAGTAGGTGGAATCGAAATATACAAGGAATAATGAGAAAAAATCCGAATTGAGTAAATTAGCGAAAGCGCTTCAATTGGAAATATAATTCAACATATTGTTTCCAACAATGAAGCTTTTGATGTTATTCTTTTATCACTATCATTATCATTATTTTTTTATTTGCTCCATTTCTAGTGATAGCCTATTGTACAATGTTTGTATTGACTCTTTTTGAATTCGGGTATTTTGACAGATAGATTTCCAACAGATCCTGTTTATTCTTCCTCTACACTTTTTTCGACGCCCTGTTCGTTTTGTTTTTTTTTTATTATTAAAATGTGTTCGTAAGTATTTTATTGTATATTTCACCACAAGCAGATTCAGATATATTAAAAAATTCTTTCATCGAAAATATCTTGTGATTCATAGAAACTTTTAATCAACATTCTGAGTTCAACATTTTTACTACGTAGCCAAAGTGAAGATCTTATCTCAGGTGTTGATACACCATAACAATCAGGTATTTTATAATGTTTCAACCTTTCTATCAAGAGACAAGATCGATTTTGGGATACACACTAAGTTTTTTGCATACTCAGTGTTTTTTTTTTAGGAAAAGGAAAAAATAGGTAGAAAAGAAATAGGTAGATTATACTCACATTACGGGAAACACCTTGGGAAACACCACAGCTCCTTCCGCCAAATACTGATATAATGTCCTCGTTTCGGCTTCGTCAGTACTGTATTTAACTAAGGTCGCTAAAGTGGTCAGAACGAGAGCCTGTGTCGGGAAGTCAGTCAGTACTTCAGGATCGAGAAGAACGTTGTTTTCGTTGCTAACCGAAACTCTAGTACTTCGATTCTGAAATGAATATCGATCCTATTGAAATAACTGCAAAATTCATCCTTGATATTTCACTTCATTTCTCTGGTGTTTTGTAACTAATCATGATAAACTGCAAACTTCTGTTTGAGAAGATAAGAGAAAAGCATTATCATCTTATCATATACAGATTGTCAGAGTTTCGAGCTCCACCATCGGTCAAATTAGGGCAAAGTCAAGCATTTTCATGATGAACAATTAGAACAACAAGATTTGAATTGTAATTTTTAGTCTTGGAAGAGAATATTTAGAATATTATTCCAACCGAAAACCAAAAGAACTAAACATTTTTATTTAGGATGTTCTCGAGGAACTTTCTACAAGGTATTTAGGTGTGTTTCTCTAAAACTTTGATTGTTCGTATGGTCGCCATATTGGGTTTTTTTGCGTTAATGAAAAATATTTTTGCCTAATTTTCCTGATAACAACGTTGCATCACACGATGTGAAGAATTCTCTGTCCTTCATTAAGGCGAAACATTTGAAATTCTTTTCAATTTTAGTTCAGTGTTTGCGCCCATTCTCGTCTTGTTTATTTGAAAATTATGAGTATGAAAATTTTTACTACATGAAATTATGATACTTCAGACCTACGAGAAGAACTTTTAATCATTTCTGAATGAAATAATAACAGTTATCGACTCTGAACCTGAACAATCTCATAAAAAGATGAGCGTCAATCAAAATACTTGAAGATAATTGATAGTGAGTAAAGATCTAGAACTAAAGGTATTTTGACTTTATGATAATGAAAACAAAAAAAATAATGAAATAAATGCTGAAATTCTGAAATTGAAATCGACACGACAGCATAGAAACGATCAAGGCGAAAAATACAAGAAGATATTTTATCTAAGATGCAAGCAGTAACTGTTAAAGTATTACCTTAGCTTCATCTTCGTCACCAAGAGGTTTTTGGTCTTTTGGAGTTGGCATGGAAAATGAACGTTGCATTTTGAAGATGGCTCGTGCAGTCTGTTATGATGGGCCGCCCCAAAGGAAGACAAACAGGCAATATAAGCAATAATTAATATGCACTGGATGCTTCTTGAATATGTACTATGTTATTTGGGTCATGTGGAATAACACAGGCAGCAAACAAAATTGATATAAATATTGAATGAACTACTTCCAATTAGCTCGAAATATCAGATTTGGATTATTCTTGGATTCCCAAGATGATGAAAAAACGTAATGAAGAATTGCAGGCATTTTTTGGTGGGGTGCAAAATATACCCACTGTACTTTTTTGAAATGGATTTCAAATACGAAAACACAAGTCATTTTCTAATTATCACCATTGATGTTTCGTAACAGATAATTCTCGAAAAATCCTACAGTCGGTATCAAATGAATAATCCTAGGACCTATAACGATATATTGAGAGTGTTTTCTGACTCTATCCCAAGACCAAGACAAAAGAATATTTTTATCTGAAACATTCAGAAATACAGTCTTGAGAATTTGTGCATTGTAGAATCTATATCTACATTATAGAAGTATCTATGAGTTATGTTATCATAATTATCCTAATGATAGCTATTATCATTACTTTTTCATATCATTGCCTACATTTTATGTGAAGTAATAATTTTTCATTAGGATAAGTGTAAGTGTTATAACCCGTCTCACACATAGATTCACTCTCTGCCTTTTGATAGTAATAATTACAAGCGTTATAATTATTACAAACGAAACATATCGACTAAAGATCTGTTGATGAAAACGTTGATGAATATCTACGATAAAGACCAGATCACAATGTGTGCTTCAAGATTCCCGGGTACGATGACAAATAATGGCATACTCAATTAGTTTAGAAAGAAGACCAGTAGAAAATAATTAAATCAGTTGAATAATTCGAACTCCAGATGTTCAGTAATTGATTTTCTGCGTTATTTCAATACTATCTAGTTACAGATTATCGAAACAATTCAATAAAATCCATCCCTCATGTACTTGATTGATGAACATAACTAATAGGCTGTCATCGCCGATGTACACCAATAAACCGATTTTCGACTACATTTTCTGACATATAAAGTTGGCTATAGAATTCTCGATACATTAGTATGTTACCCCAAACTAAAATCAAATCCTACCTGATGCGCTTGTGGCGGCTGCTTATATCTGGCTTGCGTGAGGGCTGATTGATCCAGCAAGTCCCATGATTTCTGTCTACGATTTACGTTACTGGACGTACTGGTTCCTGAGATTGTTCCGTGATGTGAGGAAGCACTACTTATTACGTTATCCATGACGAATTCCTGGGACATCGAGTCAGGTAAGTATCGAGGTAGAGAGTGTTTGATGTGGCATCTACTTTTCACCTCTTCTGAGAATCCGACCAGAGCTGGAGCAAATCGAATGAATCAGCTTCAGAAATTTCATTATTTGAAGAGGTTGCTTGGTTTCCAGTTCTAATTAATTCATATGCGTGGTGATTTTCCTAAGAATGAAATCAATGAAAGTGTCTGCAAAAAACTGACTGACGCCACTGAACATCGTATCATATAGTCCCCTATGGAATACCTACGTATTAGCGTACCGCTATCCTAGTGTTGCCAACTGCAGGAAAAGGAAACAACGCTTGTACGACAGTTCCCAGTACGATCTTATCACGCAGTAGGTGACAAGGAAAAATCACCTTAGAAGTTCAATGGAATCAACTACTTTGAACCACATCCTTAAGTCATCCTCATTTATCAGTCAGAAATTCCATATTCTATGTTGTTCCAAGAAAACGTGAGTCATTCAGATAAGCAGTGAATGATATTTTTGGAAAATCACATTCGTAATAGCATTCCTGGTGTGATTTAGATAATGGTTACTATATATTATCCCGAACAAAAAAATTAAGAATAATTTGAAAACGATTCCAATTTCAAAAGCATTATTAGTTTAAAGAATATCTGAATGAGAATTTCAATGTTTGTACATGTATATTTGTTTGTTTTACTTTTATAGCTTACAGCACATTTTTTACCATTCAAATATATATACCGGGTGTCCCAGAATTTTCCATATAGCCAATAATAATTAGTGTCTTGGTGCAATCAAGAAAATGTCTTTTATGTTGACCCCAAATGAGTATGTTGATATGTTTTGCTGGCCCTATTCGATGGCCAGCCTCTGATCTGACACTACTAGAGTATATCCTGTGGGGTTATTTCAAAATATCAGTGGATGAAACTCCCCCCTCGATTTGAACGACTTATATGAAAAGATTGTAAACGCCTGCAACAGTAGACATTTGGCAGCTTTCGTAGTTCATTCAGTTGTATTTTCACTAATTTATCAATAATATTATTTTACATCATTCATCAGAGTTTCTTGTATCTAACTCGTGTTCAATTCGACACTATTCACAGTTGATTTGGTGGGGACAACCCTTTAAATAAACTTCCGCATTCTTAGATAAATCCTCCTGAACTATTTTCTCAAACAATAACTTTTTCCACAGAAGAATTAGGACTCGAGTTATTGAATTCATTACTCAAAACATGATAAAGCAATAGTATTACAAATCGTTACCTGTTAGATATGCAACACTATCTGGTGTAACTTCGAACTTGTCTCTCTTCTGAGGTTTAGCAACGATGGTCAATAGCATAGTCAGAATCCTAACGGTTCTAGAAACTGTTGTAGGTGTGGGATGGCGGTACCCCTTGAGCAAATGACCGACAGTAGCAAAATGAAAATTAGCTTTGAAACTGAGACCGACAGCATGATCGAGTTGCTTGAAATGCCACTCTAATGGTTCTCTAGTTTGCATCATCACAGACTCCAGAGACTGAAACAAAAAAAAAAGAATATTCAGGAACTAACTGAATTTTCTCTTCTATTTAATAGCAACATTTCAAACTTACATACATAAGGAATATTTTCAGTTCACATTACACTCACAGTAAACTGCATTTATAGAGGTTTAAAAACAACCAGACAACGATGCAAAGAAACTGGTACAGCTACTCTGTCTATGTGCCTATCTAATTTCTTTAACCAAAACTCTAACGTATAACTAACTTAATAACAGCATTTTATTCGGAAAATCACTCATTTGTTAGATGGCGAGACAAAAATGTAATCAGTATTATTGATAATTGCACATATAGAAACGTTGATACAGAAGTAGTAATTTAGGTGACTCCTCAATGATCAAACTACATTATTAAGATCAAGTATGTGTACAGAAATCTGCGAAAATGTCGCCATCTTCTGGGAAGTTTCATAACTTGAATGCCATTATAGCGAAAAGTTCCGTTAGCGTTTTTTGCGAAGCAAAACAGCATCAGTGACTGCACCAGTCTCTGTACATCGTTAATCAGACCTACATTGATATGTCGACAACGTTGAGAAAACATTTGAAATTTGAAACTATTATCGAATGGTCATCGGAAAAGATCGATTTCGTAGCACTCGGTAAAAGCATCCTGTAGAAACGGAACAAAAATCTTCAGCTTAACTTCAATATCAATGACCCGGACTATTTTCAGAACAAACATCGATTCGAAATCTTCGCAATGAACTGACGCAGTATTCTCAATTTTAGCTCAAGATTATTTGATTCATTTTAATAGAGTTTGATCATCTTCAATGAAACAACATTTTCGAAATATTTTCATGAGTTCATTAGAACGGAGATCAGCATCAGATATCTTACTACTAATTTGTTAGCAGGGTTCGAAGATTTCATGATATTTATATAAAAATATCTGATATACATCAAATTTGGATGAAATCGGACAAACCATCGAGAAATAATCACTAAGAAACCAATTATGGCATCCATCGGATCATACACTGTGCCTTTTGGACAAAATTCATATCAATATGAAAGCTTTACTAATTCAACTCAACATTGTCAGCATCGATTCGCCTTGCATCCCTAGTTATTAAATGATTGACTTGTATGTTTTTGACATTCAATAACTTTTTTTCCGAAATCAATTAGGAAAAAAGTCCCCCTTGTGAAATTTTGATTTGAGGCTTTCTTAACGAGATTGAAAAAATCAGAAACCCTGCTAGGACGTAAATCAGATAGTTCAGTAAATGAAAATAGGACTTCGCGGATAAATAACTGGACAAGCTTTGTTTCATTTTCTTCAAAACGTTATGTACCATCTTAATAAAAGTACTTCTATCATAACCGGGACCACCCTGATAGCTAATTTTCACTTTTATAGATAAATTCATTAGTAAAAATAAATGGAAGATAATGTAAAGTTACCTTGAATGAATATAAATATAAAATATATTATATATTGATATAATTCAGCTTAGGCTAATTACTACTGTGTGTATTTATTTTTCATAATAATAATCAATTTTTCATATATTGCCGCAATCCTCATTTTTTCAACGAAAAGGAAACCATTTTATCAAAATTTTATGTGAAATATACAAATTCTGTTCGACTCACAGTTTCCTCAAATATTCCTTGCGAATCCAACGTATGCAAATTCTGCTCCAGCAAAGCCAACCCTGATGCATACAATGATGCCTCATCCAACTGCAAAACAGAGGTAGCAACCCAAAACAGCGCTTTGTGAATGGGTGATTCAGGCCTCAGCAGAGGCTGTAGTCTGGTCAGACACATAACAAGTGCTTCGATCAACATGATATCTGTGAAACTCTCCAATGCTTTCACCAAGATTTTCAAAAGTTGCGTCATATCGCGATCGGTTATGCTTTTGCTTATACAACCGAAGACAATCAGAGCTCTTGGTTGAAGCGCCGGATTGAAACAAAAAGCAAAACTTTTCGCTAGCGACGTCCAACTGGTCAGCCAATCACAGTCAGGGATGTCTCGCATGCAAGCTTCCATAATTTCAAGTAATGCATCTGTGATAACTTCTAGGGATGTTAAAGATAACCTTTCCCTATCTTGACTAGATACACCTGAAAAACTCCTTTCACTTCCGAACCATTTTTCATTCGGATGTCTGTAGCTCGACCTGAAAGCTGTCACAGCTGCCGATTTCACCTTACTAATACCGAAAAGTAGGTAAAACTTAGGCAATGAGAACTCGTCAAGCGATAATCTTAGCAAACGCTGTGTTTCTTCTGAGAATGAGGGACTTGTGCAAGTACAAAGAGAATGAATGATATTGATAACTAAACCGTGTGTAGATGCTCTCATACTCAATGAACCAGAGCATACTAGGAATGTAACAGTGTGAAATAAATAAGGTAAGTGTCGTACTACATCTAAACTGTTGTTGAATGACAACATGAGGAGATATCTTGCCAGTATCGCGATGTCATCCCACATCATATGTTGTTCCAAAAGTGGTGTTGGTGACTGACAAGTTTTATCAACAACCTAAAAGAAAAAAATAACAATAGTATGATTTCATGATCATTATATTGAGTGTCAATGTGTATTTTTCCAACTATCGAAATGAAAAGTGATAGATTTTACTGAAAAGAAACTCATCTATTCTGTATTCAAATGAGACAAGTTGAAATAAATCTAATAACAATTATTTCTCTCAAATCAAATACACAGATATAGTTTTTTCTACATTTGAAAGATATTTTCAGATGTACTTTGTGTGATTCCCAACCCACCAAATATCAGTTTATTAGTATTCTGTGATTAACTGAAGAACGAACGATTTGAAAATGATTTTTTGATAAGAAATACCAGCAAATCCAACTTGACATATTTCATAAAATGCAATTATTTCAAATAACTACCAGAAACGTAGTCGTTAAAATTGATTCACGAGAAAGAATGAGAATACAATCAAGTCTTGTTATTTCATATAGTTTGTAGGTGGCATGTGGCAGAATTGAAATGATAATAGTTTTGTTCCTACACATACAATCAGGCTAACTTTTGAACGGATCGGAACTTTTTTAATTGTCTTTCTGCTTCAATAATACTACAGGATCAACATTTGTCACCCATGAAAAGTATTGGCACAGGCGCCATTTTGAAAGATTTTTTTAATGGAATGAGGGGTCGAGTGATGAGTGAATTATCGGTCGATGAGCTGATTCAAAAAGTCTTTCATTTTTCTATACAGTACCAGAATTCTAGGCAATAATATGCATTCCAAACAAAATGGAGGTTGATGATGTTACATACAGAATCCCTTCAATTGGTTCTCCACTCATTTTTATGTTTTTTAAGATGGCGTTCCTTTGCCATTTTCACTAGAAGTACACTAGAATGCCAATAGCCATCCAGTCAAAGGTATTCTGCTATGAAGTACCTGTCTAACATTAGCAACGCCATTTCATTTTGGATGAATATTTTTGTCTGAAATTCTGGCATCGTATAGAGAATTAAAAGACGTCTCAAATGAGCTATCATACGCCCCTTGATTCCATTAAAAAAATCTTCCTAAATGATTTCATAAGATATCAGTCACATGATGATTCATATTTGTGAGCGGTGTCAAAACGTAGCTCCTCCAGTAGCATTCAAGCAGAATGAAATGAAGAAAAAAACCGAACCGTTCAAAAGTTTACCTAATGAGGGCTTACGTTGTGGACAAAGTGTATATCAAATACCAGTCTTCTTCATTGCATATCGAAAGTTTCTTCTCGTTAATGT
This sequence comes from Gastrophysa polygoni, assembly GCA_963576655.1. Lineage (NCBI taxonomy): Eukaryota > Metazoa > Arthropoda > Insecta > Coleoptera > Chrysomelidae > Gastrophysa > Gastrophysa polygoni. The sequence continues at coordinate 7,591,076 of OY755085.1, forward strand.
GCTAACAAGTAGGTTCAACATTTCAAATATCAAAGCTCACTGGTTAGGAGTTGTGAGAGTAATCATCAGAAACAATGAAAATTCATATAAATTCAAAAAGTTTGCTCCACATGGGTAACTTTTTTATTATCAAATTGTCAGAAAATTCATTGATGATATATCTGGTGCATTGCAAATTACCCGTTACGAAGTTGTCTGAATTCTAAATTTCCAAACGGTATACAGGGGAGAACAAAACTTAAAGATTTTGATCGAGTGAATCACCCTTATTTTCGTTATTATCGAAAAATGATGTTTGGAAACTCACAATTTTGACAACTCAAAAGCAGTTTTCCGTGCAATTTTTAGCGAAGAAAAATAAGAAAATAAAATTTTCTGACAAATGAATAATGAAGGAGTTTCCCATATGATACAAGCTTTTTGAAAGTCACTGTAGAATAACTGAAATAACTGCAGGAATGAGACTGATTTGGGAATCAATGAAATCTAACAGTTGATTTTTCATTATTCTATAGTTGAAGATACTTTCGCGAATGTGAATTTTGGCATAAACTTGAATGGATTTGTACTAAAATGGCAACGGGATCAAGAAGATCACATACATACAGGGTGCACCATTAGTGTGGTAAAGTGAAATACTTGCTCGACTATTCTAGTAAAGTGAGTAAATTTTGAGAAGAGTTGTAGATTCACGAAAGGCCTGTTTTGAAATGATTTCTCGATTTTGCAGTGTGATCTGAAGAAGAGGGGGGCTATAATTCATGCCAAAATTTTGTTCTTTCATTTCGACTAGCAGAGCACCTATTTCGCTGAACCACACTAATGGTCCACCCTGTGCATATACAGGTTGTCCAAATAGTGCCGCGGTTTTCACTCTTCGATAGATACCCCTCGTAGGTATATTTTGAAATTATTTTGGTCCATAAAAAGGATTTACAAACAGAGTGTTACATCACCTACATTTTTCAAACGGGGCACAACATTCCCCTCTTCAAAGTCGCAAACATTTTTATTGACCTCTAGAATGATTATTTCTATGAATCAAAGTCAATGCATTCTTTATCATATGGGATGTTTCGACTTTCAAGAACACCTTGAATATTTTTTAGCGATTGAAGTCATATTCAATGAATTTTCATCTGATGCCATCTCCCAGTATCCTTAAAATCAGAGATAAAAAATTAGTGTTTTTAAAATCAGAGATGAAAAATCACAGCGTTTTGAACTTCAACTTACTGGAATGCTACAATTTGATGTTACCACTGTACCAAGTGAGTGAGAATATTTGCGTGAAATATATGCAGACCGAGGGGTGCCTATCGAATAGGGGTGCGCATTTCGATATCTCATCTCAATGAGCAGTTATCAAAGACCGCGGCACTAATTGGACACCCTGTATACAATGATGCTATCCAAATACAATTTCTATGTTCTTGCCTCAGAACTTTATTTTACTTTTCATTGCCACTACTATGTTTGGCGAGCCCATAGTCTTCCAATCAATTGAACATAGAAACTATAGAAAAGATATTTTTGCATATCTTTCGACGAATGAAGGAAATACAAATCCAGTGAATCAGATAATAAAAAAGCGAAAATTGATATTTCATTAAGTACGATTTCTCAATGAAAACTAGTTTCAACTATTTGAAGGTTTATCAATGCTTATGCCAAAGATTCGAGAGTGCGCGTACTTTTTTAATTACCCTGCATAACCGGCCAATTATCTTCTTGGCCACTAAGGGGACATTAGCAGATGCTAGAGCTACAGCAGTGTCAGCCATTATCTCTACCATCGGCGATCCTAAGCCTGAGTTGACGGATCTATGAATGAAGTTGTCTAGCACCATATCGATCAGTTCGGGAACCTGCCCAATAGAGCCCCATATTTTTGCTTGTATGGAGGGGTACATCTGCACTTCTTCTATGGTTAGCAATATCAATTTTTCTATTATTCCTGCAACCTGCTTCTGTCTTTTGTTCTCCTCAGGTGCTTTACAAAATCTATAAAAAGAGAAAGTTACTCAAATAATCCTGTGAAAATTCATTGATTGAAACTTACCTAACAAGATTAGGCAACCATGGCGTCATATATTCTAAACATAGATGTTTCAGTTCTATACTAGAGTCTCTGAATCCTTGTATGCATTCTTCCAGGAACTCCAGAGTTAGGTGCGGTTCATTCGTTGCTAATTTTTCTGACACAGACTTTATAAATATGGTGTTGTTAGAAGGAATACACAATCCCTGAGTTTCCAATAACTGCCCCTCAATTTTCAAATCGAACGTTGCAGTTAGAGCACAGAGTTGATTATAAGCTGCCGTCCTCAAATTAGGATCCGACGAGCCCAAATTTAATAAAGCCATGTTCAGTAAAGTACCAGGAACATCCTTTGGTCGAATTTTTTGGTGAACTGTCACGGAATCCTGTGAAGAATCATTCAAGTCACATTGGTCTGTGAAGTTACTTCTAACGAATGTTCAAGTTTTCGATATTTAGATGGAATATGAATTGATTTCACTTCAAACAAACTTTTCAAAATTTGCCGTAAAAACAAGGAAACTTGAAACTTCAACCACTACCATTTGTAGGAAGAAGATTAGAAATGCTCATCAAGTAGTAACGAACAATGCATAACGAAAGATACTCACTGGCTGACTGAGCTCCCAACGGTTCCTTATGTGCACAATAGCTTGTACGATACTATCACAGTCATTATGAATAAAGCTAAGGGGACCACTCTCGTTTGCTATAGTTAAGGTAAATTGGTTATCGTCAACTAAACATACTTCTTCAATTTCCGAAGCATAATAAACATCATTAAGAAGTACGGAATGAGAAAGAACTTTGGTTTTCTCGGATGAGGTTATCTGAATGGCAGTAGGGCCGACTTTTATTGCCACTTTGGTATCTTTGTGCGATAATTTCAAAGCATTTCCGAAAACTTTTAAGTCTTCATCAAGACTCAGAGTAGCTCCGGGTAGTTTTTGTTGCTCTGGTTCAATGAAATCATTGAGTTTGTTCGGCATATCAATAAATGTAATCTTACGGTTTCCCTAAAAACAACAGTCAGATCATGTCATTGTTAATCACCTTAATAGAGAGTGCAACTCTGTCAGTTTACGAATGTTCAATTATTGTCCACACTCAATCAATTCTTCAGAAAGAAATTCGATTGAAGAAAATTTCACCTCACAGCAATTTCCATCAATTTTCTGAAACAAATATAGCTACCAGCCAAAGAAGTCCGAGACGATAGGGAGTCTGGTCGTAAAGCACTGCCAGATTAACATAACCCATAGGCGTACAGTACACATACAGTGAGGGTAGATAGAGGACACCGAGGTGCTTCTGAATAACCTATATCTTATGGGTTCATCGTTCTTTATAATCAAGATACAGGGTGATTTGTTGATTTTCCCAATTTTTTCTATTGATCATAACTTATGAACCACCCAATACATTTTTGTAATATTTGGGTCGTATGTTCTTTGTCGATAGTGGTGTCGATTAACATGACGAGAAAAAGTCTCATTCCAGGTTCGGCCTTAAAAAAATAATAAGTATGTTTCGAGTCGAAACAACACCCTGTACATCAATACTTTTACAAATTTGGAAAGAGCAGAAAAAAATAAGTAAGACTAGATGTAATGCGTTTCCGCATACAACTTTTCGATTTATCAACTTGATTCAAATCTAGATGTTTCCATATGGGGTGGCACGAAATGAAAAAAAAATTCTTCTTCCCTAATGATTCAGATAACTCCAGATTCGGTTCAAGAACCCCCAGAAACATGGGAAGCAATGAAGATATCGACTTTCTATTATATAATTTCTATTTCTGAAAAATCGACTGAAAATGAAATCTGATTCAGTTTTAAATTTTAGGACTTCATCTACCAATCCCTTCGAGTTAAAGAAACTAATCGATTCGTTTCTGCAATAACGTGTTTTCAACATGTGACAAACGATATGACTGACTGTACTGTCATTTCTGGTTAGTGATCGAGATCTCAAAGTTTTTCACCGTTTCAAATTGACATTCAAGGACCGCAACTTTTATATTGTGTTACTGGACTAACATTCTCTCCCTCGGAATTCTTTCGCAAGCTAAACTATGATTCTTACTGGATGACTTATGCTTTGTTGAGTGTGAAAATCATCAGGATGTCACTCAAAGTGACAACATTTTGACCATTCACTAACATTGACACAATTTGATCAGTGAGTATGAGTGGATGAACAAATCCTCTGAGTTCATAATTTGTTTGCCACTAGCACTCTGTTATCACAGAGTGAATAATCAGTAACTAGCACTCTGTTATCACAGAGTGCTAGTTACTGATTATTCATTTATTTGACTTTGTCTTACCTTAAGGGGAGCTAATATTCTGTCATGAAATTTCGTGTACTCTCTCACCCAACTATTGCAATTATAAACATAAGCAGTACCTATGTTGACATAAGCAACTTCCGGTAATACATAAAACCATTTCTGAAGAAACTCTGTTCGGAACCTATTATCAGAACAAGTGTGCGTGAAATCTATAACTAGATCGAAGGGAGAATGACAGAACGGTTTGAGGGTTAGAATAACGTGGTAGATGAGGAGATCGCCATTCGTTTCGCCAATTCTGGAACACATGATATAGATCAATGAACTAAAATAATGAATAAATGAATATTTACTTGTATCTCCTCGCAATATAGTAGAATATTGGAATCCCAGTTTTGCTTGTACCTGCCTGATAAAATATGTTCAACGATTTTATAGCCTTGAATTCTTCTTTCTCGTGCATATTGTGTTTTACCATAATTTCCTCGAAGTTCGTTGATGACATATCTATGGAACTCCATCTTGCATATGACGAGAATAACATACTAGAAAAAAATTCAATCAAAAAATCACATACATTCGAAAAACAAAAAGTACAAGAGCTACATTTTCATTGTTATTTCGTTTTCAAAGCGACCAGTTACAGATCAACTGAGAATATTATATTTTCTGAACAATCACATGCGAATAGTATCTCTAGAGATACCACAAGTGAAAAATATAGAAGTCTGATAATGCTATTCAGTAACTTACTGAGAATCCACGGGCTTATGTTCTGGAGGTCCTAAATAGGCTAACAAAGTAGCCATTTTATCAAAAGGTCTTCGTCCGACTGCTTTATGGTCTCTGCTGCTCGACAGGTAGTCACCAATTTTCTCTTGGTGACTCCACAATAAACGATGCAGCGCCAAAACATTCGCATCTGATATAAATGACATTGAATGTGCGGTTTGATCGACAGTTTCACAATCCGAAGCAATCTGAATGAAAAATCTTCTACCGATTTCAAAATGTGCCCTCAAGAAATCATTGAAAGGCAACATATGCTGTTCTTTACTGAACTCCACATGATTGGCAATGTTCTGCAATATTTTCGATACTAGCATGAGTCCTCGTTTGACTGAACTCGGCACAGGTTTGGAAACAATACCCATTTCTTGTGGTGATACGATGGCAGGATTGATAAAGCGTAAAAATATCACAGTCCCAACAGCTCCAATATTATTCTGAGGAAACAGTGGGAATCTCTTACTCAGAACTTGGTACAAACAATGACACATAGATCTGAGCTGGGGCGGAAAATTGTCTGCTGAATTAACAATGAAATCGAACACCCTCTGAGTCAAAACTATAAGATTTTGTCTGTTTTCTTCTATGTCTTCATTTGGTTCTAACCTAGCTGGATCCACTTCAAAGCTATGCGAAAGATCTTCTTGTAGAGAAGTTATCAACGGCTCCAGCAGGGTTTGTAAATAACTGGCACCGTATATTTTGAAGCAAAACGCCATTATCTTGCTTCCGAGGGAGTTACCACGAAAAATAGTTTGCATGCAATCTGATACTTCTACTTCTCGATAAAACATGTTCCAAAGCAGTGGGGATAATAGATGTTTGGCGTCGAATAGGGTCACAAAAACTCTAGCCAACTCATCCATTTGTGATGAAGTTACAACGTTCGCAAGTGCTACAGCTATCGGCAACTCTCCTTTGTCGCTTATCATAGTGACCAGTTGAACCAGTTGCTCGAAGCGATCTGCAAGGACTGTTTCCGCTAGTGTGTCAAATTCTGTACCTTGCTGTAGTATCTTTGTCAGTACTTCCATGAAAGCAGCCCTCGTTTGTAGATCTTTGTTGTAACCTAGGCCTGTAAATATGATATTTATTATTCAGGTTGTAACATAAGTACATTAATAATTTTGAGAAAAAAAGACTATTTGGTCTTCTTTGTTCTTTGATATTCCTGATAATCAATAAATGGAGATGACTTACATATAGAATGCATTAGCCCACTATCAATATTAGCAGACAGCAAATTACTCATAGCTTGTATTGTGGCATTTCTCAAAGTATTCAATTTTCCCGAGTACACCTTCTGTTTACCCAAATCCTTCTCTAATTCAGCAGCTTCCGAGCAATCGCCAAGTAAATTGATGAAAAGAGTGAAATACTTGAGAAAAAGTTGACTCTTGGCTTCCATAAGATCACCTCTATCAGATTCTTCAGGTTGCAGAGGCAGCCCTCTCAAAAGAGCTGCTACAGCCTCCATACACGCCTGGTCCAAGTCCCTAGTGATCATTGTGACGTCGCCAGAGCTGGGAGGGGCAATTTGATGAGAGGTACCCATAACCCAGTCTGAAAGGTACTCGACAAGTTTATTCCTGAACTTCATTTCTTGTCGAAACGCTAGATCGTCTCGCCTATTCATCATTGACTCCACTAGTTGACACAACTTTGTCTTGATATGAATCGCGTGAACTGTCATGTCCAGATGTCTCACATATCGGACAATAGCTAACATCATCCCTTCAATACTGGTCACCCCTAAATGTTCTGAAGGCTGGTCGTTTTTCGTGCATTCTAAGATGTTTTTCATTATGAAAATTATGTGTTCAATGAACTGAGTGTTTAAATCGTTCACAACGACTTGGCCTTGTTGATCGAAGAACTTATCAACTATCGATTTGATCTGTTCAAATAATATAGGGTATAGTGCAGAAGACATCTCGTGACCTATGAGTTCTTTGACATGCTTTTGGATTTGGGCACCGAACTTTTCGTTGTTGCATACAAGTAAATGCAGCAACCCTTCCACGAACCTAAAATGACGAATGAACGATTCTGACATGCAATTACCGAAGCAAAATCCAAGAACGGAATGAAATAAATTTTACTTACGTTGTAACAGGACAATATTGCCTTTGATCCTGGACATTCTGTTGGGGCTGGACAGGAGTCGATTTCCTACTAGAAACATTATTTATTTGCTCATTTGACATGCTATTACTCCCCACTGAATTTATCGTCATTGTCGACAAGCTGGAGTGAGAGCTTTGCGTGCTTCCAGACAATGTTGGTTTCGGTGGCGTATTTTTTTGCAAGCATACCCCTCCAAGAGCACATAGGAATCCTGTCATGTTCGCCCATTCCGTTATTTGTTCCTTTCCCCAGAACAAAAATATGAAACAGAAATTATTAGACAGCAACAATTTTTTCAATTTGTGTAATGAACCGTTTTCAGTACGTTTTTTACTTAAGGTATTGCCCATTAAATTCAGGAGAGAAGTTTTTAATTATAACTATAACTGAAGATGAAATCAATAAAACCAAATTTGAGATGTTTTCAGAATAGTACCCGAAAATAGAAAGAGTTGTGAAGAAAGATATCATATGAGAATCAAGCTTTAATAATGGGGTTGTACACATCGAATTTTCAACTAAAACCACCTTTTTAATGATGTTTTCATAAAAAACATCACTCACATGCTTATCTAACTCAAATTACAGCACTATCCAAAAACACAACTGAACCATTTGGTACAGCAATCTCCTAGAGAAACCGATATGCATGAATGAACTTCATTAACAATGCCAAACCACCAGAACAAAAAATTCGCACGAATTCGAAATTGATACTGCTAGAATGGTCAATGTTTTATAATGTAGACACATGAAAAATTGAATTATTCTCTTCATTTTTCTATGATGGATGAATATGAATGAATAACTGTAACTGATTCAATTCCAATATCACAATCTTTTACAATGATAGAAACTTATTCGTGAATATGAGAATAATATAAAGAAATGGATCTCAACAAATCTAAACACTGACAGGATCTGCAAAGGATGAGACAAGCGAAGACACTTCCGGGAACTACCAACAAGATAAGATCTATCGAATACATTAACCTTAGTAAAAACGAAATTCTACTAAAAAAGAATTTCCGGTTAGTAGAGGAGGCAGAGTGCAGATTCTGTAAGGAAGAGGAAGAAACCTTCATAGACATCCTCTCGAATTGTTCAACACTACACATCGCAAGGGCGCTCTGCCTTGGAGGATATGAATTAGAAGAAGATTAACCTTCTTCAAATCCATCGGGCATCCTAAGATTTCTGAGGAGAATGAGACTAGAAGGACAGCTATGAACTGAGAAGTCCTAGGATGCATAGCAAGAAGAGAGGACACAATAGATCCTAAGAGTCGCAGTCAACACATCATCCTCATCTACACACCTACACATTCGAAAATATAGCAACACTGCAAAGGCACGGATATGGTTGGAGATGTACTATATTACTTTTCAACATAATGATTTTGCAAATAGTTTTATAATACATCATTATACGTTGAAATTGTACCCACAGGAACTGAAAAAAAAAATAAAACTGTCAATATCAATCAGTAACTTGAATCAAAAAGGTCCAACAATATAGATAAATTCTTCGAAAGAACTATTGCTACTACCATACAGTACCGTGTTACTACCACCGGCTACTACTACTGCCGTCCAACATTTGTTGGAACAGGTGAAAATATCTTCGTTGAATGTTTACGAATATATTAGCGTGATTATACGATACATTTTCTTACGAGTTTTGATTCGTTACTCTAGCAGTTCATCTCCTTTTGAGGGTGGTTGTCGGATGGCTCGAGCGAATCGCGAATTTCAATAATTATTTGAAACACGCAGAAAGTTCTTTGAGAAAAACGGTTTGTGCCTTGAAGCTTATTTGAGTGAGTACTACCGAATGAGGAATCCTTTTTTTTGCAACATGCCAATGCGATTATGGTCCCCAAGGGAATGATTCGAAAATATATTATTGGTACTTACCTCTAATTCATGTTCTGAATTTTGATGTGATGCTCTCCTTTTCCCAGCGGATCTATGAAATGACTCCATTTGTCCATCTTCGGCTCTTACTTTAGGATGTGTGTTGAAGTTTTTACATAAGTTATTCCAGTTCATGTGCGTTTCCTCCCAAGCAGGTTGTACCCCATTGACGCAATGCTCTATTTTTCTCAAGAGAGCCATGATCCTCTTTTGTAACGCTGCTCGCCCTATCAAAATAATTGGATTCCATAAAAATAGTCACGAATGTTCATTCAGTCATGTCTATGACAGCTGCACATGACCACCAGTGTTGTTGTTTGAAGACTTTGTATCCAACCTGAATTTTCTGAGAAAATGAAATAGTTCTGAGATATTTCAAGATGTTTATGCACAGAATATTTTTGTAACACAGAAATTAGATAATAACAGACAGTATTGAACAGAAATTAGATTTTCAGCCACCTTCAATACACGATGTTGCTAAAATTTCCAGTTTTGATCATCAGAACAGAATGAATGAGGAAGTTTCCTTCAGATGAATTGACAAGAAATTGGTTTTTAACAAAATAGTATCACATTCTTGCGGTCTGAAATGAATACTGGAATAGGAGAGCAATCAGATATATGCGCTGTATGACGTCCTATTCTAGAAACAGAAATTAAATAAATAGCATAATGATAATGTCAAACACACAAGCGGTATTTGTCATGGTTTAATTTCATTGATGTGTCCATCTCTGACGTCCTAACACACCCAACCTGGCACAAAGGCTAGAGAATGATAGATATAGTTCGGATAGCATCAGGAGGATCGAAACATTGTGGATATATTGAAAAATGACAACTTACCATTCACATGATCTGGGAAACAAAGTCTTGTTTCTCCAGAAGCTGCATGCACAAAAAAATGTGTTTTCAAATAGTTTAAAAGATTTAAAATACTAACCTGTAGTGAGAACTGTTGATGCTTGTGCTAGTTCTTGAAATACATGATAGTTTGGAACCAAATATGTTACTGTAAGTTCATCTGAACCACATCGTATTTCTGCTTCTTGACAAAGTAGAGAAAAGCAGCTCATTGATATCAAGACTGCATCCATATCTATACTCCATAGATACATATAGAATACGACCTTGAAAATAATTATGAAGTTCAAATTTCGAGATATTATGATATAAATAGTGAGATCGAATAGACTTTTCATGAAATATGAAATCTACTATCAAACTGTAACAGTAAAGAGTAACAATTTGTCAGACAGAAAAAATTTTGGGTAACAGGTGTTTCTTTATAAATTGATCTTGAATTTAGGCGATAATTTTCGATGTCTTTATGCATTATGATAAATTCAGATCCGTATTCCAAAAATTACTTAATGATAGTCAATATTGGTTCGAAAAGCGTAAAAACCATGTGTAGCATATCGTCGAAACCATAATTAAAAGGGCTATTCGAATCTAATGTCAAGATATCAGGGCCGAATTTGAAAAAATGAAGTAGATGATGATTTCTCAAAGACAAAACGTTGGATCAGAAAATCTATAATGCCAAATCAATTATCATCAAAAGATGCCATGAAGATATCACTTCAGTTTTGCTTTACTTCATCAACGCCAGAAAGTAACTCGAAAACGAAAAATCGTATCACAAATTTTTCGATCGCTCTCTTTCGACGGCGCGATGATTTGTGAGAAAAATGTCATGTCTATTTCATAATATTGGTTGATTCCAAGGAACTATAACTGACAAGGAAAGTGTAAGATATCGCATGAGTGCTTTTTTCATCACTGAGTTTGAAGGTCTCCGACAGTCTTATCATCTCGGACGAATTTTTTTTTAAGCATTGAATTTGCACTTGAAATCGTCATTGTTTCTAATCATTGTTTTCTGCCTGTTCACTTATATGCTGCTCTCAGCTCAGATTATATGGTATGTTTGCTGTTCCTCCATGAAATACAAAATTATACACTAATTGCGATTCTGTAGCACTCAAACTGTTCAGTGATTCTGGTGTACCATTATTTTCAATAGTACTGAGTATAATGTAGTAATGTACAATGAATATTTGATGCAGAAACAGCAAACAGACCTTCAGCAAATTACCCAAAAAAATTATTACCTCCAATTTTATATGAGCTTGCTTACAAATCGCTATGGAACTTCCCAAATTCGCATATTCCTTATGCTTCGACAGAAATGCATTTCTGCAAATTAGTATTTCTTTGAGCCATCTCAATATATCTGTATAATTCATAATCAAGTGTTGTATCAGTTTTTGTGAGATGGAAAAAAGAACTTGGGAGCTGACATCCCAGAAGGTGTTTATTGGGGCTTCTGGATTCCACATTTCGATCTTTTCTGGATGATGAAGAACCAGAAGAGCCTCCATGGCTTCTTGTGCTACTTCTGGTACCGTCGACTGGTGAACTAGTGAGACTAAGCCATTGATAAGTTCTAACGTCGAACTCTGTATTTCATGTCCTGCTTTTCCTTGGTTGTTCAGCATCAACATAGGATCAGCATGGACTAACCTAACCATATATAACAATAAATTTCGCGAGGCAGGCACCTCTTCTGCTCGCTCTTTGGATTTGCCTGGACAGTCTTTTCCTTTGAGAGTCATCTGAATCATTCTCAGGGGTGTATGTGCGCTACAACCTTGAAATACTTTATTCAAAGTATCGGTGAACATCGCTCTCAGTTCCGATGATTTGATGTAAACTAGATCAATCTGCGGCCACCAATGCAGCCTTGGTTGCGTAACGATTTGATACAGTGATTTTACTAAGACGTAGTGATAAGTGATAGAGGAACTGAGATTGAGGCAGACTTTGAGAGCCTCATTGTTGTGTGGTTTTATTCGGAATACGGAGACGAAACAATCGATCATCTGATCCATGTCATGGTATGGGGAGTTCTGACCTCGTGAGAACGGTTTCGATGGGTTGAATAAGAGAGCCTGGAATATTATAATTTCAATAACCTCACATAAAAATAACGGATAATTGATTAGCCTTAAGCCCATATTTATAATCGTTTCTGAATAATTCCTCAAGTCTTCTTTGAGGATTAATCTAGGTACCTCTCACCTCACTTGAAATGTACAGGTCCTTGAGGCTGCTTTCTAATTTATATAATAATAATAATATTAAATGGTCTTCATTCGTCGAAGTTTCGAATATTTACAAAGGAATATATAGAAAAACGAGTTTATCTTGATGAAAGGGCGAAGTTCAGCTCAGGCTGATTTTCAACTTAACCCAATCAACTTAATGATTGTGAAATAGGTATTAATCCTCAAGCTTTCCATGAGGCATGAAGAATCCTTGAGTAGCGACTATAAATAAGTGCTCTTGCCATTTTCTGACATTGAACTGAATTGAGGAGCCTTAATTTTCCATTTAGTTTTGTTTATTTTCCTGTTTTTGAGTGATTGATGAATTCAAACAATAAGTTGACCACTCACCTTCAGATCATTAATTATACTTTGTACCAGTACAAAAGCTACATTATTAGAATCCAGAATATTGATATATGTGGATGCTTTACATAGCTTGACACATGTTATAGCAGCAGCCTCTGTTAACTGTTTGTTGTTGCTATGTGGTCCAATACATCTTTTGATGTTATCTATGAACAACTTTTTTTTGATGTGCCTTGGTGAGCAAGGGGCTCCAGTATCTGCGTTGACAATTTCTTCAAGAACAGTCTAAAAATCATATTATATTCTCATTTTGCTTCCAAATGACATGTAAAAGTTATATATTTTATAATTGGTGAGTGTAAGTTATTACAATATATAAGAGTACAGACTGAATTGAAAATTCCCCAAAGGAATGAAACCAGCAGATCACCACAATCATTTACAGCTTCAAAATACGTAAATCTATACAACAAACTTTTTATTTCCAACTGAACAAGAACTAACAGGATCCTTTGATCTGTTAATTACCTTTTCCCGGTCAATAGCAATGACAGTATATAGTTCTCTCACTCAACGTTTTCATCTGTAGATTATCAACTAACAAACTCAGAGTTACTGATCAATATGTTCCAGTCAAATAAATATTGAAAATATATTTTTAATAACCGAATAAATGTAATTTAATTATTCTGGTTTCATCTGACAAAAACTAATATAAAATGACAACAACACCCTCAATCTCAATCGTCGAGCGTGATTTTTTTGTCAGTGTATTAACAAATATATATTATGTTGTTAAAGTAAGAGGAACCCAAATGATGAATAGAATAAAAATAACGTTGACGTTGTCATAATTGTTTTTGATGCACAACTTATGCAGTGTGGGCTTCATAGAGACGAAGTCAATGAGATAATGTGTATTCTCATCAAGCATATTTTTCAAGAGATTTTTTTGCATAATCCAATGGGTATTTATTGAAATGGATGATTCTTACAATCATTCTCTCCATTTCTTTCCAGTTTTTTATTTGGTCTTCATGAGCTGAATCATCCAATATGTGATGAAATATTGAAAAAAAATTCTACTTATTCATAATCTATAATTCAATTCATAAAATATTGTGTAATTACTCACAGGGGCTAGCACTAAAAGCATCATCTGCAAAGACCAAACTGAAGACCTGCCCTTCTTATTGTCACCAAACGCATCCAAAATATCAAAAAGTTGCTCAGCACATTTAGACATATCCTCATTTGGGCTTTTCTGCAACTCAGCAAATTCATATGGATATGTTTCCATCCAATTCCATACAGCCTTTTCCAGAGAATTAACCAACACCAAATGTGCTGATTTTTTCAGTAACCTAAATTTTGATATAGCTTCCGAAAACAATCGAATCAGTCTTGACACATCAACATTTATATGCTGTATCAATTCTATATCACTAGAATCTGGGTTTTCATCTGGACAGGAGGCCAATTCTTGTAATTTTGATGAGATTCGATTGAAAACTGCATTGAAAAAATTTACACTCAGAGCGAACAATACTTTACTGGCCAATAACCTTATAGAATGGAGATTTGGGTTATCAGGATACATGTCTGGAAATAATAAATAAGGTATAAGATCATCATACATTCATTTGGACAAACTTAAGAATATGCAACAAAAATTGTATCATAATTATATAACTACTATATCGGGTCATTGAGAGTACAATTTGTTGTTCAACACATTTTCTTGAAATTATCTTCATTTTACATATTAACTATTATCATTCAGTAACTTCACATGATGCCTAGTATAATCAAGTGAATACGAAATTCAAAAAGAATTATTCTGATTTTGTTTTTTTGAGAAGAAAGAATATTGACGGCTGTCATTCAGAATAATCATCATTATAATTATATCACTGAAACTATAATATTCAGTAATTAAAAAACATTGAATTCATTAGTAACTTTGCCCTTTTTTCAATCACAAATAAGTGCAAATTGAATTGCACTGAAAAATGTTACTCACCTTTTGTACATAAAAAAGTGCATATTTCTTTGAGTAAACATTTTAAATTTTGGTTTTCTTCCATAGTTAATTGTATTGAGTCTTTGGGTTGTATGCTGAAACATTTTTCAAGTGTTTCTAGTACTATTATTATGCTGTCATAATAGTTTTTTTCAGCTTCAGGTCCATGACGGGAAGTGCTACATGCACCTGATTGGTACTACAATAAAAATATTATTGAATAATTCCTTTTTTTCTTCAAACAAAATAGAACAGCACATCAGGAGATTCACTCAACTAGAAGTTAAATTTGTGAATATCTCAGTCTGATAATTTGAGTAGAATATAAGTACTGATTCCATTATAACTGTTCAATCATTATGATGATCATCATAGGGAGTATCTGTATGAATGTTATAGTTTGATGAGGTATATTATTTCACTATCACTTTTTCGAAAATAGTCTGTATACTGCTTAGATTGCAGGAATCCATATTGAGAAATGACAACTCAAGGTCTGCTCATAAAATCCACTCCAACTTAACATGATAGGTGAGCAAATATTTCACTCCAGTGCTATACAACTGATATGAACATTGAATATTTTTGGCAACCATGTTCACCACAATTCTGTCTGTAGAACCTCTCGAAGCATTGAATGTTCAATTTTTTCGAGATAAATTCTCAAAAAACACTTACCAGTTCATGTATTCTTTTGAGAACTTTGACGAATCCATCCAGAACAAGTGCAAAACGATACCTGGATATTTGAATAATACAGTTTTTGTTTTGTTCTTCATTGATACTTGAATGAGTTGTTTGGGGACCAATGCGACACGGAAGCTGCAATGAATCGTTTAAACAATAATGATCATCATTGTGAATTTCTTGTTATTTTTAATAGATATCATGTTAAATATTGATTAGAAGCTGAGCAGTTTGATATCAGACATCATTCCAGGATTAGACGAATTGGCAGCATACGAACCTGTTCTTCAAACCTAACAATCAAAGTATTAGCCCATTCTCCGGGTTTTTGTGTTGCCATTATCTACTAAAATCACTTTATTTTCACATTATTGTAATTCTGTGCGACATTTCTTCAGTTTGTAGGATTTGACTTTGACAGCTCTGGAAGTACTGACACTGACACTACTGTCAGCAGTGACAGCACAGCGGGCAGCATATATGAGTTATCAACGTTGCCACTATTCACATTCTTTCTTCAAACCTTTACATGAAAGTCGAAACACAACAGTGATATTTTTCAGTTCCTACCTAAGAAGACTGGTACACTCATCACAAACATATCATTCCAAGCCAGCCATAATTATATCTCGAGATATCACTAAAATATTGAACACTATTCGAAAAAAATATTGTCAAAGTAAATTGACAAGTAAAATATATTGTCGCCCTATTATAATTGATCAGCTCAAGAAGAATATGGAAAGATGATATGATGGAAATGAAAAGGAAGAAATCAAATCCAGATATTTATAGTAAAAAAATAAAGAATTTACATCATTTCAAATAAGGACTCCTCTTTTGGTTCAATATATTTGATATGATACTAGAAGAAATAATTGCGCAAAATTGAAAAGAGAAAACATTTGTTCTGGGAGTCTGATTGAGAGTTCAATTGAGAATTCTGATATTGAATAATGTCACCCGAAAACCCCGAAACCATGCATTCATAAATAGGTAGTTTTATAGCATACTTCTACCAAAGAGAGGATGTTTTATGTGCTTTCACATCCACATGTAAAAACAAAGGATTTTACGAAAGATATGGAAATGAGTTGAGAAAATTGGAGATGGAGAATGCGTTGTGGTGACGCAGGACAAAAAATATGGAAATATATGAATCTAAAAGAAAAATCCATATAATTAGACAGTTTTATTATTATAAATATTTCAACCATATAGAATGATAGACGAAAAGATAAGCAGCATACAATCAGTATCTGACTACAAAAGACTTGGTCAAAGACTGTATATATTACTGCTACTTGTTATGCATGACTAGGTATTATGTTGGAATAAAATATCCTTGTACAAATTTTATGCAAAATATGTGGATATATACTCGGTCCCAATGTTCATATCATTGAATAATTGGATTTGTTATTTATTGATTAGGATATACAATAATCATTCAATTCAATCAAGGAAGACTCACGGCATCCATGATGTTTCAGTTCTATCCATTAGCTATTGGTTTATTGAATCAAATAAAAGATGAGATGATGAAGTCAGATATCTATTCGTCCGACTTGTGTTTAAATATCCACTGCCTAAACCCTAAACTAATGCCACAGAAGAGGGGTCCTCTTTGCTAATGCCACCGTAGAGAGGAGTGTACCCACGGTGCTAATATGATGTTCTATGGACCTGTGATGTTTTTTTTTGTCTCTTTCTACATGTCAGTCCTTCCTCTTTACATTTTGATTGTCTATTTTTGTTGCTGCTGTGACATTACTGACTACTGACGATCATTACCATTTGATTAGCTGGGTCATGAGTTTTTAAGTCACGTTTGGTTGAAGCAAATTCTGTACATTTTTGCAGTTGAAGTCCCTAGAAAAGATGCGGTATTTCTTGAGCTACACTGGAAGTGTTTTGACCACTTCGGTTATCACAATTTTTGGTGAGTATAAAATATATTGAGGCTGGTCGTTTTCATAGGCGTTGTTTACGAAGCATGTGACTTCTATAATACAGTTTTCGTTTGCAGTTCTCTACTACCTTCTCACTGGAAAAGGTGAACAAATAAGTCCAGCATGGTGAGCAGAATATATTTTTATATAATATCTATCTGATTTCATAAACAAAAATTTGAGTAATAAATTTGTAAACATTACATTTTTGTCATAAGGATTCATGCTCCAACTAGGTACCAGGCATCTTTTAATTCTACCCTCACCTTATACATGTAATTTTTATGAATTTCCATTTTTGAAATGATATGACAACTGATGATAGTTAGTAAAAGATTATTTTGTATTCCTTACTGATATCCTTTAGTTAAATTTTCACACATTTTCAAGGTTCCTGAACAATGTTTCACCATACATGTGGGCTTCCATAGGGATTGGACTGGCAGTATCATTATCAGTTGTTGGTGCTGCAGTGTGAGTAGAAATTTTCATCATAAGATCTGGATTTTCAAATTCAGATTATTTCAAATTATTTTTTATATTCCAGAGGAATCCACACTACGGGAGCAAGTATTGTAGGTGCTGGAGTTAAAGCTCCAAGAATCAAAACCAAGAATTTAATTTCTATTATTTTCTGTGAAGCTGTTGCTATTTATGGTTTGATCATGGCAATCGTTTTATCCAGTAACTTCAGAGTGAGTATCCTTCATCACAAATTCAACTACAAATGTTCTCAAATCATACCAAAAATTCAAAATGCCACTCAGCCATTAATTACAGATTATGTCAGATTATAGTTATAATCTAGTTTCTCCATGACTATTGCATCATGAAGTTTTCATAATGCAAGTCTTTCCTCAAGCATTATGAAATCCACCGATGACTAGCAAATAATGAGATCCTTATTCATTTCATCTACCCAATTACAGAAATTTATTTAATTTTTTCTTGATAACTGTCGCAGATACGACAAAACTGCTAAAGACAAAAAATATATTATATTAAAAATTGGAGCTGGATATCTTAAAAACTGTAGGAGCTGTAAAAAATAAGAAAAATTGTTGAATTTCAACACCCTAGATCAGTAATGAAGTGTTTGAAAACCTATGTTCACATGAATTCTCAGTCACAAAATCAGCCAAAAATTATCCCCATCATTAGGAACACAATGTACACAGGATATCTAGGTTGATCAAAATTCATAGTTGTGGCGAAAGTATAGTATTATACTCTCTTTATATATTTACATTGTGTGTGGTTTTATGAAACCACAATGCAAGTAGAACATTTTTCCCTATTTCAGGCATAAACTGAAAATTTTTGGAAAACATTTTGATATAGGGTATTGAAATCGCGTTCTTGATCTTAACCCAAAAATTGGAAAATGAGAATGATAATGTGAAATCAATAGTAGACTGATATCCAACTATAAACTTCAATTTCAATCTGTGTTGCTAGAGTACAGAATACATAATTTTTTACAATTGTAAATGGAATTTTGGGAGTACTAAATGATGATATTTATCCCATAGCAATTCAAACAAGAAGAGTTCAACACAGACCCAGCTGTGTCTTCCAGCAACCACTTCAGTTCCCATGTCATTTTCGGATCTGGTCTAACAGTAGGGTTCGTGAATTTGCTCTGTGGCCTATGTGTTGGAGTTGTAGGTTCTGGTGCTGCCATTTCTGATGCAGCCAATCCATCCCTATTTGTGAAAATTTTGATCATCGAGATCTTTGGTAGTGCCATTGGTCTCTTTGGACTCATTGTTGGAGTTTATTTGGTGAGTCAAACAAAAAGAATCAATAAATACTCAGTGTACTGTACTGGAGGTGTTTGATATATGTGTGAACCATTTCAACAGAATATCAATGCAAGAAGAGGACATTCAACTGAAGTTGTTTTCCTTCTATTGTGATATGGAGTGTATTTTATAATGAATGATTTTTGTTTTGAAATATAATTCCACTGATTTTTTTTATCAATTTTCAGACGTCCAGGGCAAGCAGTATGGGTTGAGAAGATGAATCCTGTATATAGTTTTTTCAGTTCTAGTTTCTGTTAGGGTTGAGAGAATATAAAGTCATGGTCACATGTTTGAAATTATGAATGTAAATATGAAAAAGTGAATAACATACAAATAACATTAAGGTTTGATTAATATTCTGATTGTACTTTAAGTTGATTCTCAACGTTTTATAGTTACTCTCATGTAACAAATGTTTGGTTCTAATACAAAAGACAGTAATAATCATATAAAATAATGAAAATTAACTCTGAAGTTACTCTGACAAAAAACATTCTCTTGGCTGTATATATTTTTCTAAAACCCAAATTCTACGAGATATCCAAACATCTGTATATGAATATGTTGATAGTTGATTAATATATTGAAATTCTCCCTCCACCATTGATTATTTATTCCAGTTGTTCTTCAGTGACATCAGAAATTTCACCATATATTTCTGTGTATTCATTGGTAGATTCAAAGTGAAGAGAACTCATGTAGGAATAAAGGCATATGCGTATAGAACAACTTCTCGAAAAAAAAGTGAATGAGCTATATCAATATGGATTACGGAACACTGGCAGAGTACTGTTATCGAAGTATAACAAAGGCCACCGTAACCATATCCTTGTAGACTTTTTCGACGATGTACCATTGAACTCAGCATAAATACACAGAAAGTTACGAAACTGTATACAAATATTTTTTTTTTACCTCCCCCACCATTGGGATCTTGTGAACTAGTAGAGATACAGGGTTGTTCAAATTAGAGAAAAGTTTTGGTGTTTGAGGCTGAACATTGTTATATGAAAAAAAACATTGCTGTCAAAATAGGTTTGCTGTCAAAATGGCATGACGAGGTTTTTCTCCTTTAGAACAAATAATGTAGTGTAATGTAATGTAGTGGTAATGTAGAACAGATAATGAAGTGAATTTGGTACACAAACCAAATAATACACAAGAATTATCATGAGAAACTGTATCAGAATCCCGGTCCGCCTTCAGGAAAAATCACAATTTCTTATATTTCGAAAACAGCACCCTGTATTGCACAATTTTGTAGATGCCGATATTTGAAAAGAGTGGAAAATTCTGAACAAAACGACCTACTAATGATAGTGCATCCAATCGGAGAGATATGCAACCGATAGTCTCAAATTATTTTTTTTTGTGATTTTGAGCTCAATTTATCCGTATGGGGACGGATCAAGAATTTCCCCATGGTAAATCCTGCCTGTCGTAAGAGGCGACTAAATGGAGACCCATAGGTGGAAGATGATGGTTCCCATCATCGCCCGGTGCGACACCACCACATCGACAGAGGTGCTGTGAAATGGGTAACTCCCATGTTTCAGTATTTGGTCGATGCTTCCGGTCATATCCCCATACCCTATAACCTTCTTCCCAACCCGAACCGCCCATTTCAGCTGAAGGAAAATCTAGATGATGAATTCTCCTAGGGTAAAACACTCCGGAAGTAAAATACCTCTCCATTCGGATTTCCGGGCGAGAGGTGCTCGAGGGGGTTCACCATCGAAACATCTGAATTTAAAAATAGACCTTTGTAACATCCGAGGTCTGAACAAAAACGATGTTCATTACCATCTACAGGCTGAGAAACCAGATATACTGGCTTTAACTGAGACGCAGGTCAACTCATCAACTAATACGACCTATATGCTCTGCCCTGGATATGAGCTGCATACCCGTTTCAGATTCAGAGGAGGTTTATGTCTCTTTTCCAGAAATGATCTCTCATGCCATCGTGAGGAGGAACTGGAACCGAAAGAATTCGATGTAATGTGGCTCAAGATCGATAACCACAAACAGACAAAGTTCATCTGCTGCCTTTATCTATCACCAAACGAACCAACTCCTGGTGACCTCTTCGAATTCCTTTCTCTGAAACTTGATTCCATCCAACAGAATCACCCAGCAGCTGAAATCATCATCATGGGGGATTTCAATGTCCACAACTCCACCTGGCTCAAATTCTCGAACAAAACAGACGACGCAGGACGTCTGGCTGAGGCTTTCGCTATCACCTATGGTCTTGAGCAACTGATAAACGAACCCACTCGGATCCCTGATATCAGCAATCATTATGCCAATACGCTCGACCTGTTCCTCACTAACAATCCGGAACCGTATGAAGTGAAAGTCCGTGCACCACTAGGAAACTCAGACCACACACTCATCTCCACGATATGTCCTTACATCACTCCGCGAACCAGTCCAACACCCCCACGCACTGTCTGGCATTACAATTCAGCCGACTGGGATGGCCTTCGCATGTTTTTTTCTGAGTTTCCTTGGAGGAGAATGTGTTTTGAATCGGGAGATCCTACGCAATGTGCTGAAGAGATCTCGGAAATCATCATGCTGGGAATGGAAACTTACATACCACATAGCACCAAATCACGAACCACTGGTGAACCATGGTTCAATACAACCTGTTCTAGGGTTGTCGCACTGAAGCAAGCAGCATACCGTCGTTGGCGCAGAAACCCAAGCCCTCAAACTAGAGCTGAATATGTTGAAGCTAGGAATACATGCAATCGAACGATAGATGAGTCTAAAGAGGCATATAACACGAAAATAAGATCGAAGCTTATAGAGTGTCCTAATGGTTCCCGTTCATTTTGGACGTTTGCCAAGGCAATCGGGAGAAATTTCACTTCTAGCTCATTTCCTCCTTTCACAAAGGATGATAATACATTGGCTATAACACCTCATGAAAAAGCCAACACCTTCGCCAAAATGTTTGCAGACAATTCTACCTTGGATCCACGAGGCCAGGAACTTCCCAAAATCGCTACCATCGATAACCGTATGCCAGAAATTGTCTTCCGGCAACGCACAATCAGACACATTCTGCTTAGCCTCAACGTCAAGAAGGCTATGGGGCCTGACGGAATACCGCCTATTGTTCTCAAGAAATGTGCCCCAGAACTAACACCAGTTCTTTGCAGGTTGTTCACCCTTTCGTACAAACTCGGCGTATTTCCTTCTAACTGGAAGAAAGCTAGGGTCCAACCGATTCCAAAGAAGGGCAAGAAAAGCCTCCCTAACAACTATAGACCGATTGCACTACTATCTGTGATCTCTAAAGTAATGGAAAAAGCAATCAACATCGATCTCATCCGATATCTAGAGAGCTCAAGAATCGTGAACAACCGGCAATATGGCTTTCGTCACCAGAGGTCAACTGGAGATCTGCTTGCCTATGTGACACATAAGTGGCAGGTGTCAATAGAGAAACATGGGGAGTCTCTGGCTGTAGCCTTGGATATCTCCAAAGCATTTGACCGAGTTTGGCACCAAGGCCTCCTAGCGAAACTTCCGTCATATGGTTTGCCGCCCCAACTGTCTTTTACTATCGAGTTTTCTTGCAGATAGAGCACTCTACGTGGTGGTAGACGGGGTCTCGTCTGATACAATGGCGATCAATGCTGGTGTTCCATAAGGCTCTGTCTTGGCACCAACTTTGTTTTTGCTCCACATCAATGATTTGTTGAATGTGACCTCCAGCCCAGTTCATAGCTTTGAGGATGATAGTACACTTCATTCCGCCTTTTCCTCTAGAGCCCCTATATCATCCAATGAGGCCAGAGGTGCAAGGCGAAGACAGGTTGATGCTTTAAATGAGGATCTGACAAGAATTCTAAAATGGGGATCTGAGAATCTAGTACAGTTCAATGCAACTAAAACTCAAGCTTGTATGTTCACCAAGAAGGCTGATCACACAATGCCCAATTTGATGATGTCGGGTACCACTGTTCCTATGAGGTCGTCAATATCCATGCTGGGTGTCACCACCAACAGTGCTCTCTCATGGGACGATCATGTGAGGTCCATAGCGAAAACTGCTTCACAAAAACTCGGTTTTCTTTTCCGTGCGAAGAGATACTTCACATCCCAGCAGCTGCTCATGATCTACAAAGCACAAATTCGACCTGTCCTGGAGTACTGTTCACATGTTTGGAGCTCGGCCCCCAAACATACGCTTAAGCTTTTGGATTCAATTCAGAAGAGAGCTGTTCGCCTGGTCGATGACACAACACTCACCAAATCATTGACCTCTCTAGATCATCGTAGAAAGGTCGGCGATCTTTGCCTTTTTTATAGGTACTTTCACGGTCGGTGCTCAACGGAAATATCATCTATTATGCCACCACGCGCGATTCCTAGTAGACAAACCAGACGAGCTCAAGCTGGTCACCCCTACACTGTCAGGCTCGAGACCTGTCGAACATTGCTTCACCAAGCATCATTCATCAATAGAACGGCAAAGTTGTGGAATTCTTTGCCTAGTGAAGTCTTTCCTGATGCTTACAACCTCCAAACATTCAAGAAAAATTCCAACAACTTCCTTCTTTCCCAAAATTCCACCGCTGGCTAACACGATGTTCCTCGAACATCATAGGTTTCCCTTTCGTGTTGTCCACAGATAAAAAAAAAAAAAAATCGAGGCGTCCTTTGGAAACGGCTTTAAAAATCTTCTTTGAGCATGGGATTTCAGTTCAGTTGATTATTTTCTTTGTGGGTCACTGTTGCCGATTCTCAGAATTTGTCTGAAATATCATTCCTAAAAAATGGTTCTCAAAATTAATGTTGCTTTGAGTTCGTTACCAATGTATATCTTTCGATTGAATTTCAGGATTTACCTTAATGGATGCAGTATCCAGTGATGGAATCGAAATTTCCTGCTCTAAAAATAAGAATTATTTTTGACAAATTTGTGCATATGTAGAGGTTTTGATACTCTTTGGGTCATATTGTTTATTGGTCATGAATATTAGTATGGGAGAAGCGAAAATACATCGCTCGAAATAGTTATATATGTAGTAGTTTCATGATGTCAATGAGGACTAGCACCAATACATTGAAACACTTACTTATTTGAAACCAGCGAACAAAAGGAGGTACTACGTCTTACCCGAAGAATCAAACTAGTAATTGAAATCAGAAACCGATCACCTGAATGAATGTTCTTGATGTGACAATATCTCCGACTTCATCATTACCTTGTAAGACGAAAAGTTCCTTGAGTTATCTTCAATTATTGAAATCACGTTTCCCCTGGAATGTCAAATTTCAAGCAATGATTACTAACAGCTTCAAATATATTGTAGGAAAACGTGAGCAAATCATATGATAAGCAGCGAAAGTAACTGAAATAAAAGTCCTTCAGAAATGATTGCTACCAAAAGTTAGACATGGTAGATCTTATACAATGGCTATCAATGCTGGTGTTCTACAAGAATCTGTTCTAGGCAGCAACTTTGTTTTTGACCCACATCAACGATCTGTTTGATGTGACCTCTCCTGCCCAATCCATAGCTTTGCGGATGATGGTATGGTTCATATTCATAACGCCTTCTCTTCTAGATCCTCTATATCATCTAGAGGTGCAGAACTTAGACAGGTCAAAAATTTTAGTGTAGTTCAATAAAAAGTCAATATTCTTGCTCGGTATCACCACCAACAGCGGTTTCTCATGAAACGATCTGGTGCGGTCCATTGCGAGAACTGCTTCACAAGAATTTGACTTTCTGTTCTGAGCAAAGTGGCACTTCACATCTTGCAGTAGCTCCTCATTATTTACAAAACGCAAATTCTTGTTGTCTGGAGTACTGTCCTATCTTGGAGTACTGTTCACATGTTTGATGTTCAGCTTCCAACCTAAGCTCTTCGATTCTATTCAGTAGAGACAGCTATCGGCCTAGTCGCTGATTTACTATACTCGCGAATTCATTAACCTATATAGAATATCGTAGAGAGGTGGTTGATCTCTTATTTTCTTATAAATATTTGGATGGTCACTGCTCATGGAATCTCCACGAGCGATTCCATATAGACAAACTAGACGAATTCAGGCTAGTTATCCCTACATTGTCAGGCTCGAGACGTTCTTCTCAGTTAACACTACCAAGCATAATTCATCAATAAAAACGGCATAAAGTCGAAATTAGTGGAATTCTCTGCCTAATGAAGTCCTCCTCACGAACTCAAAACTTCCAAGAACAATTTCAATACCTTCATCCTCTCCCAACATTCCACCGCTGGTTCGAACGATCTTCCATGAACATTGATTTCCCTTTCCTGTTGCCAAAAGATGAAAAAAATAGCCCTTTTATCGCCCGGTTCTGCAGTCTACCAGCAGACGATAAAATTAGTGAGCAGACGCAAACATGTTATTATAATCATACCCAAAACATCATTGATATAAACATGAATTAACAATGAACATAATATTAAAGGTGTTCAAAACGATCACTAATTTTTTCAAACAACGCGTAAATAGGCATCTACTTTAATAATAAGGTACAATCAATTATAAGGAATAAATTATACTCCCACGTACGTTTATTCTAAGAGAATTAATTGAGGCGATGGTTGCTACAATCATTCGATTTTTTATTCGGATCCTATGTATACCTAATCCGAATATTCAGCCGCACTGCAACCGTGATGATTTTCGATATCTTTGAAAGGCATTCACAATGGAATATCAATTATATCGTTGAAAAAACGCATAATTTGCTTTGTGCATAAAATGTATTTCGGGCGTAACTTGCTTTTATAGAGCTAGGCGCGTGAGCCCTCGCTTGGCTTAGACTATTACTCACACGCCCGTGATACATAAATATCTATTATGATCACATATAATGAGAGTGTCTTCAGTTTTTGATATCCATTATGGCATCTTTCCGTGAGAAACTCAACTGACACGCCAGTTGATGCAAAGTGGAAATTGATAGGTGGAAGATGATGTTTCCCCTCATCGCCCGGTGGAACACCACCAGATCGTCAGAGGTGCTGTGAACTTCCATGTTTCAGTATTTGGTCGATGCTTCCGGTCGTAGTCCCATATTTAATCTACTCCTTCCCAACCCAAACCACCTATTTCAGCCTCAAAAGAAATTTTTTGATGATGAACCCTCCTAGAGTAAAACACTCCGAATGTAAAATACCTCTCCATTCGGTTTTCCGGGTGAGAGGTGCTCGAACAGGTTCACCACCGGAATATATGAATTCGAAAATAGACCTATGTAACATATCCGAGTTCTGGACAAAAACATAAATGATGTCCATTACCATAAACAGGCTGAGAAACCAGATACTGGCATTAACTGAGACGCAGGTCAACTCATCAACTAACACGACCTATATATGATTTGTCCTGGATATGAGCTGTGTCAGATTCAGAGGAATCGAGAGGAGGAACTAGAACCGAAGGAATTCGCTATGATGTAGCTCAAGATCGATAACCACAAACAGAAAACTTTATCTGCTGCTTTTATTCATTACCAAACGAACCAAAACTCCTGGTGACCTCTTCGAATTACTTCCTTTGAAACTCGCCTTCATCCAACTGAACAATCCAGCAGCTGGGATCATAATCATGGGGGAATCATGGGCAAGATGTCAGGCTGATGCTTTCGCTAGCATGGCCTTGAGCAAGTGATTAATAATTATGCCAATAAGCTCGACCTATTCCTCACTAACAATCCATATACTGAAATCCACAATCTGTCCTTACATCCCTCCACGAACCAGTCCAACACCCCCACGCACTGTATGGCAAATTCATTTTCTTCACAGGCTCTATTGAGAATAAATCCTTCATGCCCTTGACATGATAACAAGCCTTTTTGATTCAATATCATCATATAAGTTAAATATTATTATTAATATTGTTATAGGTTGTTTTTTCGAAGCATGCATCACTTGTAGTTGGTTGTATACATTATTAGAAATGTATCATGAGATCAGATTACGAAAGTCTTCGATAAATCTCGAGTGTGTACACCAACGAAGTTTGTGCGGGAAGTAATTCCACCATATATTTGAGCATCTTGTAACCTTTATTCCGGAGGATATCGACGAATTCTGGAAGGCACATGCGCACTGTGTTCCGCACATAGTCCGGACGCCAGTATTTTCCCATGTCGCGCACCGATACATATCACAAGACTATTTTCAAATTTAATTATGATTAATACATCAACAGTGTTCTACGACACTAAACAAGGTAGTGCTGTGTTATCCGAAAGCTTTGTCGAAAACTCGTGGTCCAAACAATCATCATTCTGGCTCCGGAGGTGCCAACTTCACAACCGCCTCCCGGATCGAACAGCAGAGGCGGGCAGTCTGCCTCTGGCAGATCAGAAATTTACGCTTCCTTCGACAAGATTCACACCTTCAAGTCGAAAGAGTCCTTCCAGGATCAACAATCTGTGTCTTTCGATAGTTACTGTAAGAAATACTCGCTTCAGAAGAGCTACTTCGAAAATGAAAGATATAGGTCATCTGTGGAGACGTTCCATCCTCCGAAAAACAGGAATGTTGTCGATGACGAAGACGAAGACGAATGTTCGTGGCTGTACCGAAAATCCAAATCTCCGTCCGAAAATATGGCATCTTCGAATCTCGAATACAAGGGAAGATATAAATACAGGTGCAACGACAAGGACCGTACAGATTTTTTGTCGTTGTCTCTTTCACCTCCCGGGTCTAGGAATGATTACTCGTTGCGGGAGTTCCCATCCTTGTAAGTATTCAGTCAGTTCAGGTGCTAAGGGGGTCGCCTCACTCGTCTAGGTCTCTAATATGTATAGCCCATACCCCAATAAATATTATAATTATTCGAAAAAGAATTTTACATTGATATTATTCCATTTAGAATATGAAAGATACAGATGACCACACTGTAGAAGGTAATGAGTTTAATGAGAACCAGAAGTCATGCTATGCTGATTGAGCTTATTTGATGGGAATGCGAAGTCACTGGATCTACGGTTGCTTCAAGAAAAAAAAAAGACGTCCTCCTGATTTACCATCTAATATTGAAGATGATGGAATATTGAAATACGCTTGAGTACGCTACGCTTCGCTTATTTCCTCCGACCCTATTGAAATGTTTATTGAATACCATTCGAAATAACAACTTTTTCCATTTCTGTTCTAACTCTCTGGAAAATCATTAGCAATGACTACAATATATAAGAACCTGCGTTAATATGAATAACCACAACAATTATTTTCCGAGATCAATGCACGCATCTTTCAAAAACTAAACCACCCCGTTTATAGAATCACTTTTGGCACCAGCTTTCATCATAACCAATGATAATTGAGAGAACATACGAAAATGTAGCTCCCAACTTTCACAAATGAACTTTTCCCGCGTCAATTATATATTTAACATTCAAGTATAGAAGCTCTGTGAGCTATTTTTACTGCGACCACTATTCTCAATAGAGTTGTGCAACATTGTCGGTTAAGTTCAACCAAATTACGAAGTGCAAAAACGGCCGAATATCGACTGGAATACGTTTGTGTGGGGGCCATCAGTGGAATGTTATCGGTGCAATGATTTCTCCAGTGGAACGATGCCAAGAAACTTTGTTTCGTGTTGATCAAAATTCACATTTTTAGGCGTCGCATACTGCTTGTTCCCTCACAATACACCAGGAGACACAACCGAATATTGTCAAAAGGGCAATGGACATGTGTTTTCCCAACGAATCTCTGATTTTTCCCAACGACCTCGAGTTTCATATAGATGAAATCATTTGGCACAGAAATCCGGTTGTATGTCACGAGTTGTTCGTGTTGTTGTTCTGGTCGTGGTTATGGTATTTTTTCACGTTGACTTTCATAATCCGAGGAAAAGCGATC
The DNA here is from genome assembly GCA_963576655.1 of Gastrophysa polygoni. Classification (NCBI taxonomy): domain Eukaryota; kingdom Metazoa; phylum Arthropoda; class Insecta; order Coleoptera; family Chrysomelidae; genus Gastrophysa; species Gastrophysa polygoni. The sequence goes on from OY755085.1 coordinate 7,620,028, forward strand.
CATCGGAATGGGGAGCTTTCCGAGGATTCTAACAAAAATATAGAAAATTCAACGCCCAAACCGAAATTATGGAAGCCATCAGGAAAATCGCAGTCACTTTTCAACATGATGTTGTAAGTTACACATAGGATTTGATTGGAAAACAGTAGGTAATCATTATTATTATACCTACGTGACGTTATAATAACTTCAGACAAATATATCCACTATACATTGTGCTGTTCTCATGGAGACTCACAGTTCATTTCGTCTATGGAATGCATGAGTGTGCTTGTTTTTCTTCAACATGATGGCAACAAAGTTTTTTTTGTTTTCGGAATTCCGACAAATCCTTACGAACTTAATTCAGCATATTCACCTTCAGTGCACGCATAAATCGATACTTTACTTTCGAAATTATCTACTTGATACCTTATACCATCACAGCAAACTTCAGTCACCCAAAAGGACAGGGTGACAACATAATTTGCTCATCTTTATAGCTGCAAAGAAATATGCTTGAAAAATTATTTCAGATCGAAACGTCACCTACATGAGTATTTCGTCAGATGTCTTATTAGATAATAAATCTTTTCATTATCAGCCTCTAGTACCATATTGCAGCCACAAGTTATTTTGAATACATATGATTCTTTAGAATCTTCAATTAAATCGCAAGTATTTGAGTTTCAATTGTTGGTTTACTTCATCCGAGTCAAATGCTTCTATGTCATGTGGAAATCGTTATTCATTATTTTCCATTACGGCAGGCATTTGGAAACTTCTAGTATGTGTATTTGATTCGATTCGATTTGTGTTTTTTGTATCGAATTTCACGCCGCAATTACCCAATATGATTGTTGCAGATCGCCTTCCAAAGATATCCGACTACTGGATTTAGAAGATATTCAAAAAATTCGGTACATCGAGAATCGTGAGAGTCAGGAGGACGAAAAAGATTACAATTCTGGGGGATACATGCCTATCAATATTGGAGACATTTTGAAAGGACAATTTAAAGTGTGCAGAAAACTTGGCTGGGGACATTTTTCGACTGTTTGGTTGTGCCATAATTTAGTAGATGAGTAAGTATCCAGTTTGACTACGTTCTTGTTGAAGAATAGCAGAGGTTGAAATTAAATTAATAAAATAAATCAATGAAAACAGAGTTCTATCTTCCTCAGTTCATCTGCTACTTTAGCCACATTAAGAAAACATTAGGTGATGATATTGAAGAGATCCATTTTTCCAAAAGACAAAAATGATAGGTACCTGAAGAAGGACAAACACCGTAGAAAAAATTGTGAATGAAAAATATCTACATCAATATTCAGTGATAAATCTGCCACAAAAATATGCTAAATTTAGGATGCGAATAATTCAAAATTCAGAAGCTTTAGCCATATCATTACGTCCAGCATTTTCGTCAAGTCAAAGCAGTAGGATCTCTTGTTCAGTTTTTTGCCACTTTACAAAATACATAGAATGTGGTACAATTGATGATTGTGATGTATCTGGTGTAAATTGCCCCATTTGTTAATACATTTCCTTCAGTGGTCCTACGTATGTTGCATTGAAAATCTGCAAGAGCGCACAAATGTTCGCTGCAGTTGCTCAAGACGAAATCAAACTGCTGAATGAAACGAAACAAATCGATACTAGCCATGTTGGATATAAGCATATTGTTCAGATGGTAGACACTTTCAAACTAATCAGTGTAAATGGTATACACACTGCCATATCCATGGAGATCATGGGACCTTCCTTATTACACTTACTAATACAATCAGACTTCAGAGGGCTACATTTGGATGGAGTTCGAAGAATAATTTCTCAGGTATTCGTACTATTTCACCATAATGCCTTTTCCCTAAAATATTATGTGAACACCCTTCTGTTCAAACATTGAACACTCAAAGCAACATCAATGCTCGTTTTTAATGTACATGCATTAAGGATATCCGTAATCCCTCAGTATATCCGATATGAGATCTTGCTAAGATTATACTCTGTAGTCACTTTTTTTCACAGGTTCTAAAAGGATTAACTTACCTTCACGAAGCATGTCGAATAATCCATACTGATATAAAACCAGAAAACATACTGATTAAAGTAGATGAAAACTACATAAGGAGTATTATTGGAAAAACTGAAAAATTTGCTGAGTTCGGTCTTGATATGCCACGTTCTTATGGTGAGATTGCATTGGGAATAATGGAAGTTGTGAATGATGGTCTTCCAGGATCACTGAGCTCGTCGTTGTTTCAGTTGCCTCCGATTGCTGGACAGACCAAAATAGAGATATATTGGACTCTGACGAGGATATCCTTTCTAAGTTCGAGGAACAAAGAGGACAATCGTACCCCTACGACAAATTCTTAGGTGAACTGACTGATTTCAGGAAGAGGCATACGGAGCCTCGCCTGAACGCACCCATGTGGATCAGTCCGAATATTGAAATAAAAATCGCAGATTTGGGCAATGCCTGTTGGGAGGTAGGAATCGAATACATTTTTCGGATGTCACCTTTTTTTATATATATATATCTCTTTATTTAGCTCAAAAAACTAATTCATTTACAGTAAATAAATTTTTAAAATTCAGTATTACAATAAGTAAATGAATATTTTACAAACTAAAAACTTATAACTAATTAATTCAGAGTACATAATATTAAAAATACAATATCACGAAATCAAATAGCACATGTTTCAATAGTTTCAAGGATTGTATTATAGGAAATAAATTTTCTATAGTTGGTGTAACTGAAACTTGGCTAGCGCCAGATTTCCCTAATAATCTTCTCATGATACCAAATTTCAACATTGTACGAATGGACAGAGCCAGCAGAGGGGGTGGAGTGTGTTTTTTTCTAAAATCTCTTTATAATTATAAAGTATATTACTCGTCCATTTCCACTAATGGTTTGGAGCAGCTGTGGATCATAGTGAATATAAACAAACACAAGTTAGCTTGTGGTGTGGTTTATCGTCCACCAGGAACAAATATAAACGACTGTATGCAAGATATAAGTGATGTGTTGGAACGTGTATACCTTGAGACTACAGTGGTTCTTTTAGTGGGTGATATCAACATAAACCTGTTGAATCCCTTTACTCGCGATTGTGAATTATTCAATGGTCTGATTTCTAATTTTGATTTATGTCAAATTGTCTAAAGTCCGACTCAGATTACAAGTGCTTCTGAGTCCCTAATCGATATTATCTGCACTAGCAAAGACATTGTGGTAACAAATGTCAGTACACTGGATATGAACGGTATGTCTGATCATATGATGGTATATTGTTATATTGATTTGGGAGAAGATGTTCCTAATGATGAGTTGATATTTTTTAGAAACTTTAAAAATTTCAATATTGACGATTTTTCACGAGATGCTGACAGATTGCCTTGGGGCGAGATTGTTAATTTGCACGACATAAATTCCAAGGTTTCCCTTCTCAATGAACTCATTACTAGTTTATTTGATAAACATGCACCCATTTGCACAATAAATAGAAGACATAAAACACTTCCTTATATAACATATAATCTTAAACTTATGATGCGCGCTAGAGACAAAGCACATGCTAAATATTTGAGTGATAAAACTCCAGCGGCAAGACAGTATTACGTCGAGCTACGTAATTATGTGAATAACGCATTGAGAAGCGAAAAAACGCGTATATACAATTTATCCTAAATAAAAACAGGAATAATAGCAAAATGACTTGGAAAAATCTTACTGAATGGGGAGTCACCACTAAGTCCTGCTCAAAAAACAACAATTTACCTACTAATTTGCGCCACCCTGCAGAAATAAATGAATTTTTCCTAAATGTGGCAGGCGATTCGATAATTAACGAAGATACTTTGGCATTTTATGATAAAAACAAATTGAACTATGAATCTCACTTTTCCTTTGCAGACATAAAAAACGAAGACATTCTTACTGCTATATGTGAAATCAAATCGAACGCTATGGGTATCGATAACATAAACATTAAAATGATATCCATCGTAATACCACATTGTATTGAAGAAATCAAACATATTCTCAATGAATCTTTGAACCAAGGCGTTTTTCCCGACGTTTGGAAAATGGCAAATGTAATACCTATACCTAAAAATAGTACACCTATATCATATAATGACCTGCGTCCAATAAGCATTCTGCCCTCGTTATCTAAAGTGTTCGAAAAAAATGCCTCTCGCCAAATTGAAAAATTTCTGGATGAAAATAAAATACTTCCTGATGTGCAGTCGGGGTTTCGCCAAAAACATGGAACACAGACTGCCTTACTTAAAGTGATCGATGACATCGAAAAAGCTAAAGACAAATCAGCTGTCTCTCTTCTAGTTATGCTCGATCAAAGTAAAGCATTTGATTTGGTCAATTTTGAATTACTTATCAGTAAACTGAATTACATTGGATTCGATGAGATATCACTGAGATGGATGACGAGTTATCTCACAGGACGGGCTCAAAGAGTCAAACTCGATCAAAATCTCTCGTACTCATCATTGAAAGAAACTAAATTAGGAGTTCCACAAGGAAGTATTCTGGGGCCCTTGATGTTTTCGATTTTTATATTCGATTACCCGTCCTCATTATCATTTTGCCACGCCCATCTCTATGCAGATGATTTTCAAATTTATTTATCTGGCAAGGCCGATGAAACAGAAAATTGTATTTCACATATCAACCAAGACTTACAAAATACGTTAAATTACTCCGAAAACCATGGTCTGAGAATAAATCCTAGTAAAACAGTCGCACTATGCTTTGGACCACTAAGACAGAGAACAGAAATAATAAATCAACATAGGCTCTCACTGAATAATGTTGACATCGAATGGGCCGATTCTACAAAAAATCTTGGCGTTATTATTGATTCCTCTCTTTCTTTCGATAAACATGTGGAAAAAATATTCAGAACATCTTTTCTCAAACTTAAGAATCTATATAAATTCAAATACCAGCTCTCTACAGAAATGAAACTAAGATTAGTCAGAACTCTGATTTATCCTCATATCGATTACTGCTGTTCGGTGTACTACAACTTCTTACCACAGTATAACAAGAATAAATTGCAACGTATTCAGAACGCTTGCATGCAATTTGTATGTTGTATACCATTCGGAGAGCACATAAGTCCTTATCTAATAAGTATGGAAGAATTAAATGTCAAAGCCAGAGTTCAATATCTTACTAGTATATTTGTGTACAGGTTGCTACAAACTCAAACTCCTAGGTACCTATATAGTTTGATAACCTGGAGATCCGATCTTCATTTGGTAAATATCAGGAATGATTCTTTCAATATTCCCTTTCATGATACCTCGAAATTCGAAGGATGCTTTTCATTTTTGGCCCCTTCATACTTGAATCAGATACAACCTTAACTGGATCTTTCAATTACCCAATTTAAAAAAGCTTTGAAATCACAACTGACTATTTCCTAATGAAGATAGTTTTCATTGTCTATAGATCATCATCTTTTCACAATTCGTATATTTCCAAATAACTCGGGTGTGAATAATGTTATTGTTTGTCTTTAGTCGGTAGCCTTATTACTCCTAGACCACATAATGAGTTTTTTCTTTTTCCTCGTTTTTTTCTCTTTTTCTATTCCTACTTTCTATTCATTATTATTATTCATTATTCATTCAATGCATTTAATTTAATTATACCACGAAAATACATGTCAATTTTGGGAAGGGTGGAAGATAGCTTATGGCTAACCCTTTTTCCCTTTGTGTGTAAAATTTAATTTTTTTTATGCACAATAAACGTTATTATTATTATTATTATTATTATTATTATTATATTACAAACTAGAAACTTAGATAAATACACAAATAATAAATAAAACACTTATGTAGCCAAAAAATAAGGATTATTTGATATTTCGGTATTTGAAACTATTCAAAGATGAGCTATCCTCTATATGTTTTGGTAGGTTATTATACATAATCATGTCCTTATTAAAAATTGAATTAAAAGTACTATTTTTCCTACACGTTTGTACATAAAAGTGACGCCTGGCTCTAGTCTCATAGCTATGAATTTCATTGTTATACGTTAACTTATTCTGTAGATATACTGGTGCCTGAGCGATTTTGATTTTGTAAATAAAAATTAGTATGTAATACTCAAGCATTTTCACTATCGGCAACCAATTCAGTGTTTCCAGCATCAATTTTATAGGAGTAAACCTTGAACATTGCAAAATTATGCGCATAGCACGATTCTCCATTTTTTGCAGTCTATTTGTTTCGTTCTGATTCAACATATATAATACGGTGGAACAATGGTTGAAGTGTGGTAATATGATTGTATTATATATTGTAAGCCTTGTCCACTGGCTAAGGTATGTTGAACACCGCCAATTATCGCCAATTATCTGACTGCCTACTATCGTGATGTTGAACGATGACGTTTTCTATGTTTGAATTTTCCTCCGATAGGATCATCATTTTTCATCCGAGATCCAGACCAGACAATACAGGGCACTCGAAGTGATCTTGGGAGCCGGCTACAGCTTTCCCGCAGATATTTGGTCTGTGGGGTGCATGGCTTTCGAAATGGCCACCGGAGAGATGCTGTTCAGCCCTAAAGGGGACAGGGAACCTACTGCTAATTTAGACCATTTATGTCTCATTTGGGAAACGCTCGATGGAATACCTCAGTACATAACGGAGAAGGGAGTGAACTCTAGACACTATTTCATGAATGGTGAGTGAAGCGTATCATTGATACAGCGTTTCTCAACCTTTCAGTATTTTGGGCCCAATTTTCAATAACAATTTTTATGGCGCCCTTTATCTTTATTCTTCATATAAAAATAATGGAATACGACGTATATTATACGTTGAAAACTTTGAACCCAATCCTAATTCTTAGACTTGGCCTAGAGCCCTAGAATAGAAATTAATTACAGATCTTCAAAGTTACCGAGAATAGGCTAATTTATTGAAACTTAGCAATGCCGTTCTGCTACATCTCATATTATATTATAGGTGAAGCGGCAGGAGATTTCTCTATATACCTAAATTGTATATTAGTTTCAACGTGTACTGTACTTACTTATTTTCTTGTAATGTCAGAATTAATATCATTTTGCTTTTCTTCCTGTGAACTATTTTTTTTTTATTAATGTCTTTTTTAATTCGATCTGATGGAGTGCTCCCCTCTTAGTAATGATAATAATAATAATAATAATAATAATAATAGGTCTTTATTTTCGAGAAGTACAGAGTAGAAAAACGCCGAAGATCAGATGGTGTCACGCATGGACATACGTAAAACCTCTGTTATTACTGCAATGACAGGAAAATTAATAAGTAGAAATATAGAAGATAACAACAATCTTTATAAAATAAATATTTCTAATTTCGATTATACAATCTGAATAATAAGCCTCCGGCACTTTTAAATCAGTAGTCCTATGAATAGCAAGTTAGAAGAGGTACACACACGAACGAACAGATACATGTATCTCATGCATTAATTTGTTCTGTGAGTAGATGTTTCTTCATGACTTTCTTCAATGCATTAATGTTTATTTTCTTCATTTCCATTTGAATAGCATTGTAGATTAGTGACATCTGGTAAGAGATAGACCGTCTGAAAGTTTCTGTTCTATGATATGGTGGGGTTATTATTCCCTTGTAACGTAAGTTTATATTGTGGACATCTTCTCGGAGATTTTATGCCATAAGTAAGGAGGAGTTTTGGTCGCTATTATTTTATGAAAAAGACAAGTGGCATGAAGTTGTTGTTTACGCTGCATATTGAGCCATCCTAGATCACTCAGAATATGCGAGATATGATGACCTCTCCTGACCCCAGATATTAATCTCAAGAAGGAACCTCACAGGTTGAGAATTGCTGCGTTAATATGAGGTTGAGAATTGTCTAGGAAGACTCAGGAGACCAATAGAAATAATTCACAAGAAATTGAGGGAGCACATGAAATTGAAAAAGTGCGTTTAGATTTCGATTACTGATCAGAAATTTCGTTCAAGAGGGCACGACGTAGATGGAAACTACTGTGGTCTTAAGATTGATACTGAAAATGTTTTTTTAAACGACTTAAATGATTGATATAAAGCGAAAGTTGTCGCTCGAACCAACCGTATTCTTTTGGTGTTTTATTGAGAAACCATTACATATTGAGCATATCATGACCTCACTGTGAGACGACATTTTTCAACAGAATCAAGATGTTAACGACACTAAATGTTAATCTGAATCAATTGCAGGTGAATTAATTGGAGTAGATAAATCATTGTTGCGGATTTGGAGAATAGAAGATGTCCTTGTTGAGAAATACAGATGGAAAAGGGTGGATGCAATTCCGTTTGCTGGCTTCCTAGAGAGCCTCATTGAACCTGATCCTGCTCTGCGCCTATCAGCATCCATGGCTCTACAAAATGAGTGCATAACTATGAACGAATAATCTTAATTTTCCGACGAATCATACCTAATGAATATAAAATCTGGTTATCAAGACTGACGTTTTTTGTTCATTATCTATCGTTACTGTTTAACATGTATCTATATATCCTGATAGGATTTTGTAAATAAAATTACGAAACAAACAATAGATTTTTCTTTATAAGTTCCGTCATTGATATTTTGAGGTTTTCCTGAGTTTGAAACATCTCATTATTGTATCAGATGAAATTCGAAGAATATGAAAATTTTCCATTCTTCACATCATACAAAAGTATCCAATTAATGATGGAAGAACGTGTTATATGTTGAAAGATAAACAGAGTATGCAGAGAGAGAGTATACGTCAACGGTGGCACAGTCTATACTGTGACGGTGGTTAGAGGTCACCAATTTGGTTCTGAATATACCATATTTCTTGAGTCTCACAACTTGCATAATCGAGATATAGGATGTTTCATCAATTTCGCTCATTTTTCTTCATGGTGTCATTACGTGCGGAGCACTCAATATATATTTTTGTTAAATACTGTTTGTGAGTTTTTCGAGGAGGTGGTATATTCATTTTCCAGCTTTTTTTGGGATTTACTCTCCTCGTTTCTGAAAATTAGAGTAGAAGTTATTAAAAATTATTTCAATATATTTGTAGTGAGGACAGATTTTGTGATCTGTCCCAAAATGTCAATGCGCTTGAAATTAAACCTCTAGATACCTAAAAGAGAAATTCTCTATTTGTCAGTGACACCTTGTTTTTGAAAAATTTGGAAGTACAAATATATTTAATAAAAATAAAACCTCTACTTATCTTGGCGGACGTTTCGGGAACGAATCTGCTCCCGTTCTCAACACAATTGAAATATTTTTCAATATGACAATTTGACACTGAAAAGTGACAGTTTGGTAGACGGAGGAAGTCTGGTTAAAAGGTGTTTTCATTAATTGATATTGAATTTTCCATTTTCATATTCAATTTTCAGAAGTGGGTGCCAAGTTCTATCTATATCAACTGAACGAGAAGCGATATTATTGTCTCCGTTCAGGAGAATACAAGCAGATTCTTTGATTTTCCGTTTTTGGTTGTTGTCTTCTTTTCCTATGATCTTGATAATACTCCAATCGGCCATATGTTGTCCACTTTCAGTAAGGATATGTTCAGCTAATTTTGATTTGTCAGTATATCTTTTCTTTATATTGTTCTTATGCTCTTTCATCCTTACTGACATTAAATAATTCATAGTGCAGAATTCTGGCTCTACCCTACATTGAGAACCTCCAAAAGGTAGGCGAGACAAATTGGTGGGTGCGCCGGGCAGATTTCCGAAGTAGGTGGTAATAAAAGTAGAAGAAAGTGAAACAAATAGAGGCATAATCGAAACAAGTTCGAACTCCCATCAACTTGTGCGAATCCAAAATAATTCAGGAGTCTGAAGGAAAACAGCAAGACAGAAACCAACCCCACAGACTCTGTCGAAAAGCCCGCTTCATCGATAGATTCCCAATCAAGAGACAACGATGATTCATCAAACGAAGAAGGAATTCTCAACAGAATGCCAAAGACCCAGAAGAAGTACATACTTTGGTAAATACGAACGTATTTTCTGGTAAGTCTCACGAGAGCGTACCAGAATTTCTGAAACCATTCAAACGAGCTGCCAAGGCAAGTCAGAAGAAACCGAATTACTCCAACTACCTTATTGAAACAATGCTTGTCTACATAATATGCTGTTTAGAAGGCCCAGCCTTGGAAATTTTCGAAATTTTCGAAGATACTTGCGAAACCTTCGAAGATGCATCTGAAAAGTTATCTGCAACTTCTTATAGAGCTACACAAATCCTGAAATATCTTGAAAACGATGAAATATTGGTAAAGGAAAAATCGAAAAAACTCACCTCCAGAGAAAAATCCATGATAACCTATGGTTTTCTACAGAAAATCCATGTCGTATGAGGTGCGTCACCATGTGTGTATTGAGGACAGGTCATTGATTGAAAAAAAATGCTCATATGAAGCATGGTGACCTTCCTGATACTAGAGTGAACTATATTCACTTCTATGATTGAACACTGATCTCCTGATGTCACTCTTGAGAGAAGTGATAGGAGTGCATTTCCCACTGATAATTCATGGAAAACTAATCAAGGAACGTCTGTTTCCTGATTTGTTCATTCAATGACACGGGTCCCATATTCAAAAGAGAATAAAGTAATCGATTTTGTGGGTCATCAGAAATAGTTCGTCTTATAACATACTGAGAGTTCAATTCCTGTGGAGCCGTCTGAGTGGTGGAAAATTCGAAAATAGTGAAAGAATAATAAAGAAAATAGTGAAAAAATTACTGTTGCACTTACTGTTGGCTCACTGTTAGAGAGACATGGCTTAGCTAGCTTGGCTTCTCGCCGCGAGTTGATGATTTTTTTTGTTTAAAATTATTCGTAATACTGACCTCCTAATAAAACTTAATTTCAATTTACCCAGAACTACCTTTACAGTTAGCAGTACTTTTTATTCATCAAGTCCTCGTACAAATGTCTTGAAATATTCTCCGCTTCATAGTAGGATATGCACAACGTGTAATTCGACAGTTTACCAACTTGCTATCTTCTGTTGAAAAATTTCAAGTATCAAATATTTATTTTTTAATAATTAATGTGCATTGAATGTAGATTTCTGTTCAAGCTATTTCTTTTCAATTTATTATCTTTCATCATATATTTAATACTGTTTCGTATTGTAATACTGTACCACTCTAATTCCGTAATTGGGTAAATATACCCGTGGGAACAGTGTAGATTACTTTCACAAATGATCTTCTGTAAAAATGCATGATCGAGAATCTTTCGCTCTGATATTCTGTATGAATCAGTTTAGACCTCTCGCACCGTGTGATGCTCCAAACAACATAATCGAATTACGTCAACTCCAAAACTGTCGTCGTTACTCTCGTTCATTATGCTGAATGCTGACTACAGTAGGTCTGTGATTTTAGAATTCTATCGCACACTCATTTGTAAATATTCGTTGTAATCCAATTGATCTCCCTTTCAACTAGAGAAAACGATGAGTCGACAATAGAACTGAATAAAAAATGATTTAAATCATAAGATGAGAAATGCCGGATAATCCTGACCCTTGTTTGCACTGCCACAGCTCGGCCACTAATCAAGTTACGTCCAATCAACGAGCGCGGAACTCGTAATTACTCGTGACGCGAAGAGAACAGGCCAGAGGGTCGCTAATCTAATAAAAAATCGTAAACCAATAATACACAACACTGTCATTTCAGATATCATAAAAAAATGTTCGGCCGTGTATCCGCTTCTTGGCGGAGGGACAGAAAGAGTGAGGAGGTATAACCAACAAGCAGCTTCAGATTTCTCAAAAACAACTCTCTATTTAACCAGACATGAATCTGGATATATCTCGTCTTCTTTTCGTCTCCTCGTTCATTACCAGCCCATCACTACTTCCCTTAACTCTTTTTGTTCCTCGTCACTACCGCAATGTCGTCTGCAAATGCTAGGCACTGATGTCGTTTATGATATATTAGTCCTGACCGGTTTATATTAGCTTTTTGTGTGATATATTCCAGAACGAAGAAATGAAAATATGACGAATTATATGGAATGGACTAGGAGTGAAGGAGATGGAGACAAGAAATTTGAAATTCAGACTGAGAGAGGAAAAATTTACAGTTTACAAGAAGTACAATTGTTTACGTACCCAGGAGCAGAATTCACCAGGGAACCAAATTTAAATACAGAAGAAAAGAAAAGGATAAAAAAGACACACAAAAGAGAATCCTGAAGGGAAATGAATGTATGTAAAAGCTGACGAATGTGCCTGATAGTAAAATATCATCTAGAAGTGCAAAGATAAGAATATGCAAATCGGTTCTGAGACCTATAGTATTATTTGGTAGTGCAACTCGGACAATGGATAAAGGAGCACAAACAATACTAGCCGTCTGGGAGAGAGAGTGTCTACGCATAATTAATAGAGGAAAAAAATTAGGTAAAATATGACGAGGGCGTACGAATAAAGAACTAAGAGAATTATTCGATCAACATGATGTAATAGGCACCGCAGAAAGAAACAGACTAAGATGGTTAAGTCATATAGAAAGAATGAATAATGAGAGATTCCTTGAAAGATAACAGTAGGAAAGATTGGAGGAAGGACAAGAAGAGGTAGACCCAAAGTGAGATGGATGGACGAGGTAATGAAAGATATAAATGAGATGAAAATCAAAAACTAGAGAAGAAAAGCCAAAAATAGGAAGAAATGAAGAAATGAAATATACCAAGCCATCATGGGCCTTCTAGGCCTGCAGTGCTAATTATTTTTATATATATATATATATATATATATATATATATATATATATTTATGAATCTGGATATACCTCTCTATATAACAGATTCACATGAATCTAAGATTCAAATTTAGTGTAGTGAGGTCCATCACTTGGAAAGTCTTACCTATAACCAGTTCCGACTTTCACACAGTAATGTGAGGCATATATTTTTCGTCGGGAAAACTTCCTCAAAAACGTTATTTAAAGAAATATCCCCCTCATAACTCTGATTTTTTTCAGTTCTTCGTGAATTGATTCAGAACGGAAAATATTAGTTCTTATGTTATAATTTTTTCTACAATCGGCAAACACCCATGGGATGTCACTGTGTTGCATAGGAATGCATCAACTTGAAGTGTTTTTCGGATTCTTTTGCTTCGTTCAACCAATACGTGAGTATTGACTTACCTATTATTTAAGCCTGCGGCTTCTCATTCTACATAATATAATATGTACATCATACGAGGAAAGTCCAATGGGGCAAAATCTGGTGAATTTGCAGATTATCCTAACGCTTTCGTCTTTAACTCCAGAGACTCAGACCAGCCCATCTGGAAACTGGTGAGTTGCTCGATTCAAAGTTAAATCTGCTATAGTTTATTCGTACAATGACTTCATTATGAATATGACCTACCTGACACATATATCATTCATATTATTTCCTCAATGATATCACTCATTTCCCTTCGATTGTGTGATATAGATCGTTATCCAATGTGGCTTTCCTCCAGTTCAAGGTTTCTGTATCTCCAAGGGAAGATTGGGTGAACTAAGTATCCAAGCATTCATGGGGTACTTTATTAAAGAAAACAAACCTATACTAATCAACAAATATTACAATGAATTCTAAAACAGATATGACAAAACTGAATCTTACTACCCATCTTTAAATGCATGTTTTCTGTATTACACGGCATTCAGCGATGATATATTGAGTATCCAAGAACAAATTTCAAGCGCAATGTTGATGATTCCGGCCTTATTATTTTTGCGATAGTTGTTATCACCCTGGACAAAACCTAATTTATTCAAGTCTCTATCAAAAGAAAGTGATAAATCCGATATAGAATGATCATTGCTAATATGTTCGATCCACTTTATTTTATACATTCAACTTGCTGGACCAAGTTGTTTTGTCGATTACTTTCTAGCTCTTTCTTCTTCGGGTCTAGATGAACGTATATCATGGGGAGTACTGGAAGTTCCTTCTACTAATTTGAACCTTTTATAAAAAAAATATTTAATCGAATATGAATCTCAGAATTCCTTTGTTGGAGAATTGTCGAAGAAAAGGCAATTTTTTGTATTTGTAGGAAGTTGAAACCTTCATCTTAACATTCAGATTATTCAAGTTCTAGAATAATTTATACATATAAAACAGGTTTAGAAAAATTCAGTATACTAGAGATAGACCCAAGTTACCTATTTACAGTTTTCTGAAATGTACAAACTACCAAGTAATACTTACAATGAATAAATACCATATCGTGCACAAAAACATTCACTTTTGGAAAAAATAGATGATGCTGAGAATCAAATACGTATCAAAAGAATCCTGTGTCATTTCTCCATTAACTTGTGAAGGAAAAATTATTCATTATATAATCATATTTCCTTCAACCTCCAGAAGTCCTATGATTTCTATCTTGGGGAGTACAGAAGTTTTTAAAAAGTGCCATCAATAATTCATGCACTGAAAATTTTGGGAGAATTGATATGGCATCCTCTCAACATGCTTTGATGGTTTTGATGCAGTAGTAGGTGATTCATAAATGAAAAAAAAAATTAGGCTACCATCATGACAACTTGTATCAATTATCCAAAACCTGAGGGTGGTCTCAATCAAACGATTGGTACATAGATTGAGTTGAGACAGTCAACAACATTCGCATGCATGGTAGCCCGAAACTATATTTTCATTTTAGCATCTATTTTATGTTTTTCAGAAAGAATATATATCTACTGTTTGTTCCAATATCCTCTTTATAAAATTGAACAAGGTAACTGCCAAGATCAATTGTTTTTAGCTACCTGTTAAAATCAGGACCGGGTCGGGCAGAAAGAAAGGGACATTTCCCTTGTAAGAGTTGAATATTATTAATATTATTCGAAACGCAAGTGGAAATGCTCTTCTACTACAGAAAATTCCACAATGAAAACACAATCCACAATAGATCTACAGGGTATCTGTAAAAATTTGGTCAATCAGTCAAACATATATTCCTCGAAACAAAATAATATGACATTTCATTTTTTCATTTTGTACATCCACTTCCGATATGAAGGCCGTCAAAGTTTGAAATCAAAAACTGTCTTCATAACTTGATTAGTAGAAGACATACTGAAATCAAATTTGTTACACCGCTTCAACGTGAAGGGTAAACATCTTTAGAGATTTTTTGAATTCAAAACATTCTGAGTTTCGAAAAAATTTCTGTTTTAGAGATGATTTGAAAAGTATTGGTCCAAGATCACGATGTTCACGCGGTTTACGGTAATCTGAAATGAATATCAAATGCTGATAAAACAGAACAATGAGGTGAAATTTCGTAATGAACAAAACCAAGAAGAAAGGATTAGCTAAAAAGAGCCTGTAGGCTGTGGCACGGTCGCAAGATTTTACTGTACCAAACTTTGACGGCTGTCAATCGGATATGGAGTCACATAATGAAAAATGACAGTCGTTTTATTTTTGATGAAAGAATATAATACCAACAGATTGGCCTTCATTTCGCTAATTACCTGTAACATCCAGAATCATTTTGCTGAGCAATTCCTTTTTTGAGATTCTTGATTGTTTTTTTTGAGAGTTCTAATAGATGAATGCCCGCTTTTGATTCAAATTTCACAGAATCATCAGTTCTCTAAAAGAAAATGTTCAATACGAGGAAAGTTATTCTCTACCTTCATCGAACATGTGTCAGAGATCATCTATAGTTGATTTTCCTGTGGCCAGAAAACTAGCCCATTCCGACCCTGTCCACAAGTATTTCATACGCAATGCATTATATTACAATAAATGAAATGAAATATACGAGGTGACACAAGGATAAGATAACGAATGATTATTATTTCGAGAGGATATGTGAGGGATCGATACAATATATTACTGGTACTTACTTATAATTATTTATACATCGGGTTTCTTTGTACAGTTTCTAAGTTTTTTGGGTAAGAGAGATTATTCGCTTTCTGGATGTATCGAGCATGTCATATTCGATAGCGTCACATAATAATAGAATATATGAAATACCATTATTGTGGGCGACCTGAAAGCAAATCTAATTTTTCAGTTTGCTATTTCGAAGAGGAAGTATTTATTGGTCCTTGGGTCACCGTGTATTTTTCATAATCAACAATCATGTACATAACTGAAAAAGATCTTAAATTAGAGTTGTTTCTCTCTTGGGATCAAACCTAGGGCTTCTGTATGTTTTTTCGCTTTGAGCCTCAGATCAGCGATACTGGAGTTTTTGTGTGCTACCGCTAGGGCGGCAAACTCTAGAGGATACTGTGGATGGCACAAGATACTGGCAGCAGCTGCTGCTGCCGAACTGCCTCCTACTGCTACAGCTGCAGCGGCATACTGAAAACGAACTGATTTATTTTCGGGACTGTTTCTCGTAACCGAAGTAACCGATTGGGCTGTGTCATTAAGAAATTTTGAAACGTACGTATTTAACATATACATTGCATTCCATTTGAAACAAGCCACCCTGAAAATACGTCAACAATGGCAACAATTCAGGAGGACATATTTTGACTCATCACCCACATTTTTCAAATGGATCACTCAATATTTTTGCATTATCAGATTTTCTTTGATAAGCAACTTCCAAAAAGTATAATAACTGAATCTCATAGTTCGAGAGAATGAGGATCTCGGGGTTACCTCATGATACTCTGTCTTGAATCTTCCAACGTTTGTGATTGCATCTTGTATAGTGGTGACTTCTAAAAGATTGAAATCTGGAGATCTTGGTGGCCATTCTCTAGGATCTCTTCCGAGCAGGAAAGTGATCACTCGAGAATTGTCGTACAACGGCTGAACGTACATTCATTACGTACATTCACTGCTCAGTAAGAATGTTACAAAAGTCGATGCTTCTAATATAAATCACCTTCTTCAAAATATCACATTTTTCACATCAGTTCAACTTGACCTCAAATTGTCGCAGAATAGCTTCATCGTTGCAACTCCTGAATGGTTATGCTTGACTCCAGCAACAATTATTTTTGAAACAGTTTTCTGAGCATATATACGTTGGTTGTCAAGAATTGACAAAAACAATAACACCAACTGTGATTCCACATGGTAGGTAGATATAATAAGAAAGGAACAATGAAGAGGATATCGAATTCAAACTTGACTAGGCGAAATAATACTTCAGGTGAGTTGATCAGTTTTTAGTAAATTCAACAAACAGGCATGAAATCTAGGTAACTGATGTACAGAAGTTCACTCAGGGCGAGGAAAGGAAGTAGAATCTGATAGCAAAAATATACGGGAAGAAATATGATGACATGCTCTGGAAGATTATGAGTCTTTGATTATAAGTGATTGAGGGATCAATCCTCAAGAAATAAGACACTCAAATAGCACAAAAGCTATAGAGTGGGGTCCCAACCAAAGGAGTAATACTCTTTCATATTACCATTGCCGATGGGAAAATCAAGAGTTTTATGCGGTACAGTAGTTGTATAGAAAGATGATAGGCCCAAGTGGAACCTCACATATCAATGTTTATCTCTAGTAATTTTTCCTCTAGAAGTCCCGTGAAAATCACAGAAAACTTATATTAATCTCAGACGACATGAGGTGACACTATAAATAGAAATGATACTCCTAGAAGTAATAAACAAAATAAGCATAGAGAAGAGATTCAAACCAAATCAGAAATGATGGACTAGCAAAACGAAACAGTTTGTTCAATTATCAAATAGATGATATGTAAAGTTGAAATGGAAGATAGACTCGATAGTTCAGTGCTTAAGACACAGTAAAAAGTTTAATTTTTATATCAAGACTACACTCTACACTCTGTTTATATTGATCCACTGACTGAATGTTTATGAATTCACCATGCTCGTGACAGAGCATGGTGGATCAAGAGATTATATGATTCATCAAGAATAGTAGTTGAATCACCGTGGCAGACTATTTGTTGACAAAGTATATCACCTGGTGAGCTGCTGAAATGAATGCTGAATTTATGGCTGAGAACGCAGTTCCTTGTTGTGAGAACGGGACAGCTGATAGCCTCTCGTAGTTGGTGAGTGCTACCGATCCAGAGGTTAGAGAAATTCCTCTAAGAGCAGGTACATTCATGTAAGGCACCACTCGACAGGGTTCCAGTGGTGTGCTAGTGGGGGGGCTGTGATTATTCAACATAACACCTGAAACATAGTTATATGTTGCACCAAGATCTTCATGTTTGGTTCAAAATGCCCTATGGCATTCGCGGTTCGGCCAAAAAGGCCTATACCACTTGGCCAAAACAGGCTGAGTTCTTTTTAATTCGACCCCATCGCTTTTAAGCCTTCTGTGATTCTGCCAGAATGCAGTAAGGCAATTGTGATTGCGTGGTCCTTTGAAGGACATAATCATCAGTCAATGATTTGTCAATATTTGATATTCAGCTTCAACCCTTCTCTGATGTAAGAAATTCAAAACTCGATAAATCAGAACAAAAATATAAATCTTTGCAATTTTCGTCTCTACTGGAGATGCTGAGTTCAAAATCCATAGAATCATCTTGATAATCTACAATAAATCACTAATTTTCATCCATATCGTCAATCAGATCTACGTAACATCGAGAGATAAGATATTGTGGAGTACAACATCCGGCTCCGGTCCACAACGTTATGTTCGGTGCTTTCTCCTACTGATAATTTTCTTTAATTTCCCCATTCCCATAGTCGCAGATTGTCTAGTTTTTCTAGACATTTCAACCAAGTAAATACACCATGGATTCCTCTCCATAGAGAAAGAGTTTGATAAGAAAAAAGTCACAAAAAGTAGAAGGCCAATTGAGATTTTCATTAGCATGACTTTCATGAGCCCCTGAGAAATCAGTATTTGCGTATTCCGATGAAAATAAGAACAAACTATATAGAACAACATTATCCAAATTATTAGTTTCTAAGAGTTCATAGGAATTGCATCGGGAGTAGTCTCATTCACTCTGCTCTTCTCGTCTAGCCTGAGTCAAGAAACATGATCTTCACGTTGTTGTGAACCAAACAACATTCACTAGAATGCCAATACAAAGTGTTTCCTCTAGATGCTTATTCAAAATCTAGACCATGTTCAGAGAATCAGAACAAATATTACAAAGTACCTCAGTGAGTACTTGCAACTCTCATTTATAGATTCGCTTGATACTAGTCAGTCATGCAGCTATGATAAAAAACAAGTTCCTCTTTTAGTTTTCTTATTTATATAATTGATTTCCCGGACAATGTGGCGTTATCCGCCCTTGGTCTAACTTTGTTTCATTCATTTACACTTCTTCCTAAGACCTAGTGGCTGTATCATCATGAATTTGTATATTTCTCTCAAAAAAATGGAAGATTTAGTAATATTATCATTACACCCATGGAATTTGGAATGCAATCAATGTTCGATCAATAAACTTTTTCTGGGTATTTTCGGCCCTTCTTCCCTTGGATGATTTGCAAGTCATGCCGCTGGTTGAACGGAGTATAATCAATTAAACTCCATGCGTCCCAGGAAGGAAATAAATCTCAGAGAATAGTGGAAGCTGTAAATGGGTGCAGCCATTAAAATATTCACGAGAGGATGAAATTTGTAACAGAAATCATCTCCAGCAACGCTAGATTCGACCCTGCCGTAACTCCTGTTAGATGATCACATTAGTTTTTAATTTTTGATTCAGGATAAATTCAACGAACTTCTTCGCTGGTTAACATTTGATTTGATCACTCCATCCGGACATGTATATGAGGACAAATTAACACCAGAGGGTCACTTCATTTTGAGTGAGGTACCTAGTATGGTCTACATGAGGTATTTTTGAGAACGCCCATCACTAATAACAGACATCGAATTTCGTTGTTGATATAACGAATGGACCTATCTAAATTCTCACACGTTTTTCAGAAAAACGGTTTGAGGAAAATGTGGTGTTCAGTTCATTTATAGTGCCAAACAATACTTTCTTATTTCTACTGATTTTTGTTTGTTGAGATATGAATTATGACATTGAGGTCAATCTCAAATTTGGCCTCCAATCCATTTAAACCGTGTAATATATATATCTATTAATTTATTTATTTGTTTATTCAATTTAATTTGATGTGCGAGGTCATTCAACAACAGGTAAACCATGAAGAGGTTCGTTCTATAGGAGGATAACACAAAATTGTACAATCAATTGTACAATAATTATACAATATGAGTATATAACAGTGATATATCTTACTACGAACCATCAGATCCAATACTTTCGAAAGTCTTGATATTCAGCTGAAGAATATGAATATCTGAATGACGTATTATATTCTACGGATTCATTGGAGAATAACTATAATAATTGGTTGAGTAAGAGGGTGGGTGGATAAAAACTGGATAATAACATTATAACATATATATAACAATAACAATTCTCGGATTGAAATTCGATTTGAAATGACTTGTACATATATTAAAATCTACAAGATTGTTGAAGATTTTATATGAAAACAATATATCGACGAAATCTATCAACGATTAAATCAAGATTGATAACATTTGTTTTGGGAATTTCCTATTCTTTTAACATATTTTTCACATATGGGATTCTATAATGAGAAAAAATATCCCAGTATTGGCCTCACTAGTGTTTTATATATTATAATAAAAGAAATATAGTTACGGAACTCTTCCTAGTTTCTAAGGATGAAAGTGCCTTATCAACCATCTCTTCAATATGACATTCAAATGTTAGTTTCTAATCAATAATAATACCTAGATCGAGAACTTCATCACAAGGAACTATTTCCACATTATTCAAATACAAATTAGGTGTGGAGAGTCATTGCATCGAGAAAAAAGAATGTGATGTGAGGATGTGACGATGAATCATCGGTTCATTTTACAAAAATTGTTAAGCCTGTCAAGAGCCCGATGTGAACAGAGTTCATGATCTTCGAGAACCTGAAACATTCCTCAACGTCACTGACAAATATACTGAATAATATGGGGATAAGATGTGAACCCTGTGGTACACCAGAAGAAATCGAACATTTTTTGGATTTAATATTATTCAACGATATATATTGATACCTTTCCGTTTGATAGGATACACCGAAACTAAGGTTTTAAGAAGGAATGGTGAACTTCATCAAAAGCTTTCGAGAAATCGGTGTACACAGCTTATGTGGAGTTTTTATGTTCTATGTTCTCGTGAATATTTTGCAAAGAACGGCAATGACTAGTTGCAAAAATCCATTCGATTTGAAGGATGGGAATAACTTGTGCAATCTTCCATTCAGTAAACTCTGACAACATGATTTGATAAAAGATCAGGACCGGACCTTTTCTTATATCAAGTCCGTCTAGTACCTTTTCGATTTGTTTTTTCAGATATGAACGTGATATTAAATGAATTATCTGATTCTGATCTATTTTCAACTGTAGATTGAGTTTGTTTGCTCTCGAAGACACTTCTAAAATATACCGAGAAAATGTTCCATGAATCGACATGGCAACATTGAGCCATAAAATAAATCTGCGGTGCATAATCGGATTTGTAAATATACGGGAGCGCGCAAAACGCGCAAAAAAGAACTGCTAAGAGAAAGTTTTCAATCAAATAAAATAATTCCCCGGGAGAGCAATTTTCCAGCGCTCAGTCATCCGGACGTTGCCAGTGGCAAGGGAAGGGGATAGATGGCGGGGACGGGGGGCAAGATGACTGGTCCAGCGTCGGGACGGACCCTCGGGATCGCTAAATTACAGTTAGTGCCTCTCGCGTACATCAACACGCAGCGCCATCCCTTGATTGCGGTCCGGATTCGGGGAGGTTCGCGAATCGGGCATTGGCGCCCATTTGGAGCATCACGTTGGAAAATAGCAGAATCAGAAACTTTCCAGAAGAATTCCAATGTCCACCTTCTCTCCAACATTCCGCCACTGACCTCGAACATTATAGGATTCCTTTCCGTGTTGTCAAAAGATGAAAAAAATAAACACTGCATGTAATCAACAAAGGCGGCCAGGTGGTCGAGATGGTCGAGCGACATCATAGTAATCATGAGGTCGTGGGTTCGATTCCTGGCCGATGTATTTGGGTTTATATATACATAGAACCATCCCAAATGCCACAGTAATTTGGATTCCACTTGTATGAACTGTAGATCCCCGTCTTCTTCACTCGCACAAGTCCTTCGGGGCTCCTGAGGGTTGCTTCGGCAACTAAGGAGATGAGTAACAGTAACAATAACAATAACTAATTGACTTTTAATTCAAACAGATTTATGAACTATGGAAAAATATGCGCTGCTTGCAATGTTGAGCGGAGCGAGTAAAGCTCTTATATGAGAACAATTGGATTTTCAGTGATTAGTCCTGGATGGTATGTTCAATTTCAGATTTCATTTTTGCGAAACCTTCTTCTTGGTGACATTTTAATCACTGTGCGCGATTTCGTGATTGTCGGCCAATTCGCCTAAGAGGCTTCGCTCTTTCCGCTCGCTCAGGGCTGTATATCGTACACCTAATTCAGATTTTGTTTTGATGGACAACCAATAGATGTGACGAGAAAATATATTCACTTGGAGTAACTTTCACCTCCCAGGACTTTTTCATGAAATGTCATCAGTTGCTAAGACTGAAGGAAAACAGACTGTTCAGTTTCTACTGCTCATTTGTCAAAAATCAAAATTGACACCTGGTACCCACGAATAGAATAATTATTCTAGGCACTAGCTATGAGAGATGTGTTCAATTCCGTTCCAGGAAAGAGTTCATTTTAGTTTCCTAAAGAGAATTCTTCTAGTGCCCAACACAAAAATCCATTTGGAAAATGGACGAGTTAAATGGCAGTTAATTTAGTAAGATTGATAATTTGGCCTTTTAAATATTTTTTTTTGATAGCTGATCTCAGAAATTTCGGGATACTATCAATGGTCAATCATTAAATTCAAATAGGCGAAATATACTAGTGAATATTACAGTTATACATTCAACAGCGACGTTTACATAGCATCTTATTATTCTTTATGTACACTACCACGTTTTATGTACTCCAGAGAAACCAAGCACACATACCCATACATATCACCCGTACTCTCACACAATTACGTTTCTCGAACCATTTCATGATTGAGTTTACATTAAATGAAATCGTATTTTTGATCTGTTCGCAAGAAAAGAAAAATCAACCTTATTCCATATTATTTTTGAATGCCCTATTCACACTGTGATGGAACAAAAGAAGCCGTTCCCTCAGAACCTGGAAGCACTCATCAACGAATTACATGATCCAACTATTTCTATATGCACATAAATATGTAACATTACTAGGTAACATTTGTTCCTAGATTCTGTGATTTTTCTCTCCTCGTTTCTAAAAATAAAAATAGAAATTCCAATATATTATATTAAGAAGTATGGGCAGATTTTTGATCTGCCTCTACACTTATGACTGATCGCCTCCTCGATTAACTCACAGACATTATAATCAGGTATTATTGGGAAATTCTCTTGATGCCTTGCCCGAGAAACCCATGGCTCATGTCACTAACGAAGATTTGAGAGCTATTTTTGGCTAAATGCATCAGCAATGGATGAATCTGACATAGATACAGCACACTTCCATAAAAGAATCACTATTCCTAGCCGAATCATGAGACCAAGTTTCTTGATTTGCCTACAAAACAACAGTCTTATCATGCGGATGAAAGATTGTCAACTAGAAATGGAACCCAATTTCGATATGTAAAATTATCAACAACCGATAGTTAATATATGGCCTTTTCGGGAACGAATCTGCTCCCGTTCTCAACACAATTGAAATATTTTTCTTCGTAAGTTTACGAATAATAATAAAACCTCTACTTATCTTGGTGGACGTTTCGGGAACGAATCTGCTCCCGTTCTCAACACAAGATAAGTAGAGGTTTTATTATTATTAAATATATTTGTATTTCCAAATTTTTTCAAAAACAAGGTGTCACTGACCAATAGAGAATTTCTCTTTTAGGTATCTAAAGGTTTAATTTCAAGCGCAGTGACATTTTGGGACAGATCCTAAATCTGTCCTTACTACAAATATATTGCAATAATTTTTAATAACTTCTACTCTATTTTTTAGAAACGAGGAGAGAAAATCCCATCAAAAACTGAAAAATGAATTTATGAATTGTGTATACTCATTCGTTTATATATTGATACATATATGTAATGTTCGTATAATGTACTTGTTCTTGTGATGGCGAGGGTGAAATTGTAGGGTGCATGCATATATTATTTTTCCATGAATGGCAGAGACCATCGAATGATAAGTATAAGATGATCCTCTGTAAGCCTGCATACAAATTGAAGAGTTCAAGGTGGTGCTAATTAGGTTAGGTCAGATCAAATATGGCTGGATATATGATCAGAGGTAGATACCTACTCTATTCAGAAAGGCTCACTCCTCCTTCTACAAATTCCACGAAAGAGGAAAACAATGTATCAACTGTTGGAGAAACATTTACATTCACAATGTTTTGACGTAATACCAATAGAAGTATGAATTGGTCATTTGGTCATTGGGCATTTTTTTAATTAGATGTAGAACTAATTGAGACAGACAATATATTCAAGAAATCTCTCAGAATACATGACAAAAATATATAGCTTTAAGAGATATAAGCATACAACATATGATGAATATAGATATAAGATACAGCTACCTGAATATCCTGCGTCTAATGGAATGAATTAACACGTCTGAAATTACAGTTATGAAGTTTTTGAAGACCTTTGGTCTTGAACCTTGAAAATACCTTTGGTCTTTGGCAGTGAGCGCGTTCATGTCGAACATGGCAATGCACTGGAAGGATCAATATCGATAACATTACGAATTCAAACCCCGCGAATACGCCCCTGTCTATGTATTCCTCTCGTCCCCGTTATCCGGGCTTAGATTTGATAAAATTACATTTACAAATAGGGGTTAACTCGTCGTTTACTCATTTCAAATATGGAATAAACATGTTAAGCATTTATTCATAGCCACCCTAGAGGGAGCGGGATTTTGGCCCATTCGCTTGGATTTGAATATGCTTAATTAGGTCTTTCATCCACCTAAAGGATATCTTGTTAGCCTCACGGCTTTATTTAATTCAATTCCAGTTTTACGTCACACTTTAGAAAAGGCCTTTTGTTCAGTTTACCGTTCGTCTGTTAGAGAAATGAATAATGTGTATACAGTGCTTATGATGTAGTTACGCTCGATACAACTGAATTTTGGTTCTAGAAGCTAGATATAAACTCACTCAATACAATCCAACGTCAATCTCAATCTGACGTGCGTTATAACTTAATTTTGGTTCACTGAGTGATCACACTGTATAAATAAACAATCATTTGTATGTAGATACAAACTCGCTCAATACAATCCAACGTCAATCTCAATCATGGCTATCCACGGCTCTTCTGATTTGTATACGTGTTTTTCCTCTTCTAGAACTTTCGAGACCGAACTGTACATCTCCAGAAAGTCGAGAAGCATTCTTTTGTGTCTTCGTACCATCTCGTCACGTTTTCGTTAGTTAGTGTTTTTGACCTGATGATTTGTTTACCTCTTGTAACACTGCCTCCTCTAGAATTCCTGCCATCCCCATCAAATTCTGACTCGGCTTCGAGAGAGTACTGCTTCAATATATCCAGATGGTCTCCTTTCACTCTTGTCCTAGGACTGCATTGGATCCAATCTTCTTCTCACAAAGCTATATTCGATTCCCCAATGAAAATCGCGTCAGCGGCATGATTTGATACGTTCATTTCTTCGTTATTCGATGACCCAGACACCAAATCAGTAGGTAAACGCAGTTCCCTTCCGAAGACTGAGCTGGCTGCACTCAATTTCGTCTCAATCATGAACAGTCACCCAATATACCAGCACTTTGTGTGGGTGAAGTCGTTCTAGTTTTGTTTGTACCTAATACCTCATAGCGAATAGAGTTCTTTGAAAACTCAATCTGAATGTAGCTCCCTCAACGCTAAAATATGTTCTCAGAAGCTATAGACCAACTGGAAAAGTCTTGGTTTGGTAGGGTTCTAGCTTTTAATCATTTACTGAAATAGTTCATGGAAACAAGAATGTGTTTGTTGCAGTCATCTGTCGTCGGGAATGGTCCAGCTTCATCGATGGAAATCCTCTCGAAACTTACCTACCTTCACGGCCTTGGATCCAATAGAATATCAGCCTTACTTTTCTAGAGTCTTGTTGAGTGCGATATGTCTGCCTGATTTGACTTCATGAATTTTCTCTTCAACTCCCTCGTGTCCTGAGCACAACTAATTAATGAATGACTTATCTTCTTCAATTGACCGCAACCTATTTCCACAATAAAAAAGTGCCAATGTGCGCACAGTGCCTATAAAATTGGTGTTCTGTCCGTTATCACTTTCGAAATGCTTACAAGTCTCCAAACAAGATCTTCTAGAGAATGCATCTGCGTTCTGGTGCAGACTTTCTGGGCGATTTCTGTTGAAGTGGTCTGGTACAACTTATCTAGCCATCTTCCTAAACTTGATCTTCAGGAAGGTTCATCTGAAGTATCCATTCCAAACCCACATCTGTTGGTTCTGATAAGGAGGCTGGAGATGTTCAACAGCTTCAATCGCCAACATCTCTTTAGTGGTGATACAATAGTTTCCTTATGTCTTGGGTTCTGACTTTTCTATAATATTTAATGAATTTGCTAGGCCAACCCGTAGTTGTGACAGTAGGACGCCAACTGCAAAGCCAAGGATTGGATTTGAGCAATAGGCATAATTTAAACTCCTACAAATATTTCTCACTCTCTCTGGGCCAGTCTCATATGGCTTGAATTTTCGTGTTTTTTTTTGGTACCTGCTGATACTCTTCAATCACAGTTAAGAAAATATACTATAGTGGTTCCGGCAGTCTTCCCGAATGCCGCTCGGTACCTTTCCCATTCCCCGTCTGCCGCTTCTGTACACAAAGCATCAAAAGGATTACGGAGAGTGACGGAACTGATATATAATTCTTGAAACTGTTTTTCGTAATGATTGTATATGCTTCGATGACATTATTTCGGATATGGGTATTTGGTGGAAACAGCTTTGGTGCATTCGTCGATGGCAACAGCTTTGCCACTTCACCTGCTAGCAAAAGACAAAATGTCTTTTGGATTTCTCTATATACTCCTATTGTAAGAACGTTTATTATATAATGGGCT
Organism: Gastrophysa polygoni; assembly: GCA_963576655.1. NCBI lineage: Eukaryota > Metazoa > Arthropoda > Insecta > Coleoptera > Chrysomelidae > Gastrophysa > Gastrophysa polygoni. Next base: position 7,647,244 of record OY755085.1, read on the forward strand.
GGGCGATAAAAAGCTTCAGCTGCGATGTCAAAAATATCTTCGAAAGGGGCTGTTCATGAAACGCATCGTCTTACTGGATATCATTTCAAAATTGTGAAAATGACATATGGAAAAGAGATGAGGAAAAATCGGAGGAAGGACCTTTTCTTCGGCGTTCATTCACTGCCCATCATTACACTAGAATTTTTAAGACTCAACTAGAATATTCAGCGACAATATTTTATGATTTACTACCAATGGCTGTCTAGTTGTGTTTGACCTGATTACCTCTTGTGATAATATGAAATATCTTAAAATATTTTATGCATTCAGCGGTCTTGATGAGAATATTCACGAAAAATTCAACAATTTTCATACACAAATCCACTCATATTGTCTAGAAGATGTCAGATGTCCAGAAGCTTTGGCATCATTTCGAACAGTTTCATATCATACGTGATTATTGCTGTGGAAAATCGAAATTTTCAAGAATATAATAAGGTGTGCTCATGAATGCTTATCGGAAACTGATGCCATCTCAGTTCTTACCTTTTTGCATCTGGTTCTCATGTTTCCTACATTTCGCTCTCCTATTCTGGAACCAAACCTGTAACAAATTTTTCAATCATCAATTATATCATAAAATCAGGAATGGATAAATGGGAAGGAGTATTTAGTGATTCGCTAGTTCATCTATCCCTAAAAACGATATGTAGAGCCTCATTCATATATATATATGAAATAACTGGGTATAACAAAATCATTTTAAAATGGAATGAGAAGAACTAATCATCTTTTTGTTAAAGAGTTATGATATGATATGTTCGATTATGTTATATTGTCAGTTGGGTCACACAGAATTATGTAGTTTCTTCAATTTGGGAGCTCAATATTTTAGGAGTATCAATCAGTTGGAAATTTGATCCTTCCTTTTCGTTATTGAACTTGGAGAATTGTATGACTTATACACATGAAAATCTGTGATAGCAGTACAAGTGCCAGTGCTTCACACTCTTCCAGAAAAAGAGAGAGGAAGTATATCAAACTAAAATATACCTGCTAGAACGTATACATGGCCTCAATAAATGAAGGTCTCTGATATGGGGTTCTGAATTGCAAAAAGCTGCAACATATTTTCTAAAATCTCTTTATCCATCCTCCGGTTCGAAAACACGAAAAAGATTGTCGATGATTGATTCAGTATTTTTTTTCATTCAAAAACTCATTTCGAAATTAGCAAGAATCAATTTTGTGGAACCCTGTATATGTAGCACCGATTTATACCTGCTTCTGAGTTCATCACCTCACACGAAGTAACGTAACCTTTCTCTCGAACTTTCACCTCATCTCTCCTCCTCTGCTTTCAGTTCTCAAGAAGGTTCTAACAATAAAACAATCAATTCATTAAGTAGTTTGTTTCATCGCAACCCCGAAAAGTGACCGATTCATCGAATCCTAAGCGCTGCAGACTCCAGAGAAATCAATCAGTCTTAATACACCCCCGAAAGTCGTTAATCTACCACTTAATTGATGAGATTTCCATTCCCTACACATCATACGTATTCATTAGGAAATTATCTGCTAATCGTGGCATTAGCAGAAGTAAATCGCTTGGAACTGGTGCTATAAGAAAAACACTAATTCTACACGCTAGACCAGCTAATGGGATAAGCCATTTCGTACCCCTAGACTGACCATTTTACTTTATTTGTATTTATGTTACAGCCTCCTTGATTTATCGGAAAAAACTCACATCAAGATTTTATGGGCGAAGTCGAATCGGCGATCGTGTTTTTGGATCTAAAATTGGTTTTATTTTAGGGTGGGTGAGGATAGACCAACGTCTACTGATGAATTAACGCAGCCTCAGCTATGAACGCACGAATCGATTCAGCATGAATTTTCTCATGCGAAGCTCGAAATAGATAATGCACTGACCGCTCTGATGATACTGGATGAAGTTGAACTAGAAGGAAAGCATCCTTCTATTTGGTATTATGCTCAAGGGTATTTTCTACATAAGGAGTAGAACTCAGTTAGCAGCGTTTTCAACATAGAGGTACGTGGTACTTGTACTGCTATCACAGATTTTCATGTGTATAAGTATGAGTGTTTTGACAAAGCTCCGTTGACAAATGAATAAGATATGAACATTTTCAGTGTCATTTCATTTCACCTCCCCTTCAAATTTCAAGTGAAATCAAAGATGCGACGTACACTTTATCGCTATTTCAGTACTAGTGGTTCAGGGCAGTCATCTGTTTTTTCTCCACTAGAAAGAAAATTGACCAAATAAATCCAGAAATGAGGAAAGAAGGATAATATTTACTTCACTTGCATTATTTCTTAATGTTTCATCAATCAACTCCTGAATTCTAGACAATTAGGATGATTGATATACTCAAAGATTAACTACTAATATTCAGCTCCTTGGGAGAGATTTTCACTAAAAAATAATTCCAACATTGTGAACATAACCTATGTAAATCCGGTATTGATGAGCCCTTCCGAATACACTGACCATCATACAAATTGAAAGAAAAGCACTATAGCTTCAGACTGCCTGAAGGGTGGTATGAGGAAGCAAATATCTGTTGGAGTATATTCTGACGGCCAGGCAGCAATGAGAGCTTCCACAATTTCCAAACTCAATTTGAGACTGGGAACAAACCTAAATCACTTACTGAGGAATCATGGGAAAACAAAACCGCTGAGGCTCTCGCTGTAGAAGTGACATGTTAGATCTATAAGAAAGACCTAGAATAATCATCTTGTAAAAATAGTTCTGGATTGTCGAGTATTTCGCCTGGTGTAGCAAGATTGATTGCAATTTTATGAGGGTAATGGCTGACTGAGGTATTACTTCAATGAATTTCGTAAGAAATACTGTGATTCATTTTCATTCAAAAGAAGTGAGAAGATGAAGCACTCTGATAATCCAATCTGGAGATTATTTTATATCATTTTGAAGAAAAAAAATAACGGATTTAATGCGATAATAAAATATAGGTTGTTCCATTGAAGAACTTTTTAGTTTGTGTTGTATCTCCAAAACGATACCCCCGAAAAGAAGTTAGTACGTCAATGGATTTTGCCCAAAATTACCCATTAGACCCTTGAGTATTCAACTAATGTATATATTCAAGGATTAGACGAGTTCTTAGCTCGACAGTAGATATAGAAGGGGTCCAAAAAGTATCAATTTTCAATACCGCTCTGTATCTTTCAAACGGAAACAGTTATGCAAAAACTGATTGGACCATTTTGAGTTTCAAGAAAAAGTAGGAGAAGAACGTGAAAACAGGAAGGCTCCATTCTCAATAACAACCGAGAAACCTGGCAGTCTCAGCCGAATTGGGATGCTCAGTACAGCTTACAGGTCCTTCATCAACTAAATAATTCGCTAGGCAATTCGAAGATTCGTGTTGCATGCACGACTCTGGTAAATCAAACAGGTATAATTACATCAAAGATGAAAGATCGGAGCAATTACTGTACCTGTACTCGCGCCTCACTTAATCCCAGTCGTTGGCTTAACTCTTCCCTCATGAAAGCATCAGGATAATGAGTCTCATCGAACAGCCTTTCTAATTCATTTAGTTGCTCAAGAGTGAAGTTCGTCCGAGATCTTCGCTGTTTCGTCGACGTTTTCACTGATGAGGAGTGGTTGACGGTGGACGAATCGCCTCTGGAGATTGTCAGATCTTCGAGGTTGTCATCTTGGTCAGTTACTATAACTAAAAGAGTTCGGATAGTGAGAAACTGAATAATTTTCAAATACAATAAAAACTTGGAGAATCTTTTGTTTTCTGGAATCTCGATTTTAGACATAATATGATGAATATTGATGAACCGATCTCAATTTCGTGGCTACTATCTTCTGCACTTTTTCCAGGAAATAGATTCATTTCAATTCAATCTCATATTACAGAAAACATCTCAAAATAATATGATTAGAACATTAGAGTAGGTCTTCATTCATATTTCATGCATAGTATATATTTGGGCGAATGCTCTGTTGCTAATAAAAATAGAGGTAAAAAAATCATTTATTTATGGAAATTCACATAATTGTGTGACATGCGAAACTTTCTTTTCTATATTCCCAGGAATAATGAAGGCATAACTATTTTTTGTTTTAACGTTATTATCTCAATTTTTCATAAGTCCGCTGATTACGCAACTTCGTTCAAATTGCATATCATCATATTCCTAATTCATGAATTAATTGAGTGTCGTCTCATATTATCTCAGAACCATAACGCATCTCCTACTTTGAGGTGGTTATTTTTGGCTGTTTTCGAAGTGTTCTGAACTTTCGATTCACAATTATCTCTTCTCAAGCCTCAAATCGAAACTTCACAAGAGTGACTTTATTTAAGTTAAAAAGGAAATTCTTGAAGAAAAACTAGTGACATAGAAAATATGGAGAGAATAGTGAAACAATCCTCCTGTATTCACTACTGTATTTATTTAAAAGTTACTTACGTTAACTAACGAATAGCATTTCATGACTACTAAATTTGGTCAAAAACGATTCTGAGAGTTATGGCAAAGAATGATTTTGAAAATTGAACTGTGACTCCCTTGGGAAGCGTTTTGAAAAAAAAACATTATGCATGTTGACTCATTTTTCGATGGATCATCGAATGATGGATTATTGCTACTATAACTTGGACCACCCTGTACATCAATCCACAACTTCAACATTATCCCAGTTCAAATAGTGGTTTGCTCAGAAATTGTCCATCTTTGTATCAGTGAATCAAAAAGAAGAGGGTAAGTGAAGGACGGGAAAATGGGGTGGAGCATTTCGACATGATTTAAATTGCTGAAATGGGCGTTTTATGTTTTTTATTCGATCACATCCACCTAAACAGAGGCGAATCCAATTTGGATTTTGTTTCCAATTTTGCAGGAAAAGTTTATTCTATTAGCGCGAGCGCATCATTGAGGGAACAATTTAGCTTGTCAAAACAAGGAGCAGTCATTGCACCAAACTTTATTAGATTTGTATTGATTCCTGTCGGATTGATTTTCTCTCGCTTTGCTGATTCACGGTAACATGTGATATCCCACCCCATTTGGGCTTATGTACAAATTGGAAAATGATCCGTCTGGACCACACGATTCGCAAGAAGATATAAAATAATTTGTTACTTTTCAATGAAACCACTACCAATTCATTTGTACTGAAATGAAAAGATATATTTCCTCGAAGGACAGCATTCTCGATCTACTAAAGATACTTGAAGTTGAATAGTGAAATGAAAAGATATATTTCATTGAAGGACAGCATTCTCGATCTACTAAAGATACTTGAAGTCGAAATATAGATGATCAAAGTTTCGTTCGTTTTGAACATTTGCCAAGACAATTCGGAGAAATTTCTCTTCCAGTTCATTTCCTCTCCTCATAAAAGATAACAGTACATTGGCAAGAAAATGCCAGCAACTTCGCCAAAATCTTTGCAGAATATTCTATATTGGATCCACGAGGCCAAGACCTTCCCAATATCGCTTCCATCGATAACCATATGCCAGAAATTGTTTTCCGCCAACGCACAATCAGGCGCATTCTGCTTGGCCTCAATGCCAATGCTATGGGTCCATGTATTGTTATGAAGAAATGTGCCCTAGAACCAATACTAGTTCTTTTGAAGTTGTTCACCCTTTCATGCAAACATGGTGTATTTCCTTCTAACTGTCTAGGGTCCAACTGATTCTAAAAAAGGGTAGAAAAAACCTCTGAACTGCTTCAAAAAAAACTTCCTGTTTCATGGCAAGATGTACTTTACAACCCTGCAGTTTTTTGCCTGGTGTAGTATTTCCTGATATTTACGACCTCCAAACTTTCAAGGAAAATTCTGAAACCTTCCTCCTCTCCTAAAATTCCACTTCTGGCTAAGACGATGTTCTTCGAACATAATAGGATTTCCTTTCGTGTTGTTAAGAGGTAAAAAAAATGTGCATGCTAGAAAAAAGACCTGCATCTTAGGATGCAAAAGCTCCATTTCATTCCATGCAGGCTCAATAAATAATTGAATCATGAAAATCATGGTCTATGGTATATGAAAAATATACGGGCTTCGAGATTGACATCGAAGACACTCGAATGTAAGTGATCGTGCCAAAAGAACTCACAAAAAATATGAACTTGGGCTCGTGATCGATGCTTGATGATCACTAGATCAGATGATGAAGAACTTGGGCCTTGAGACTTCGGCCTTATTCGATCCCTAGTCAGAAATATGGCCCTTCGATATGTTGTTCTTGAATATATATTTTAAACATGGTATTCCGTAGGGGTCTGGGTCTTCTTTCAGTCATTATTTATGTCGATGAAATCGGTTCTATTCGCCGATGACACAACCTACACATTCTCTGGTAATGATAATTCGAAACTATCTGAAACCTTTTCTCATGTGGAAAATGAAGCTGAAACCTGCTTCTCAACCAATAAACTCCAACTGAGTATGGAAAACACTCAGATTATACACATTAATAAATGACACAAGAAATGACTCTCTATCGCTTTGTGCAAATAGAAATATGGCAGGTATATACCGAGTGTCTCAGAGCTTTTAGGCCTTTATCTGCAGAAAAGAATATTGAAAAAAAACGTCTCGTAGGAGACCAAACGGGCTTTAAGTTGAACCAAAACAAACATGGGGGGTGCAATCTAAAAAACGAAAGTAAGGGGTGGTTTCTCGAAGGTTGTTTGGGGTGGAGTTTGCTATGCTGCATGAACGAGCTCATCTCTATCCTACGATACGTATTTTTTCAATTCAATTTCTTTTCCAAAAATGACTGAAATATCTGCTGGCCTAAAAGCTCTGGGACACCCATGTAATAATCGAAATTCATGAAAACAATCAAGTTCAATTGAAAACTCTGACATCCATTATCACTCAATACTCAAAGTGCACATCTATTGAGACGAAAGCAAATCCGTTTATGTGTGTCGGAGAAAGACTGTTCAAATTATGAGATCTTGAACAGACGACGACATTAAATATCTCAGTTGTAATAAACTTCAAACGAGAAGAAACGCCTGATTCTTGAAGCACTGCTTTTATTCTGTTGAATATTTAGAGCGATTTGATAACGACTCAAGGTACGTGTGAAGAAAATTGACAATAGTAATATTGACAATATTATCAAATTTTTGATGTTATATGATATTGCTGTAGGTATATTTTCAGTTTTTTTATATCTACTTTTTGTGTGAGCCTATTTTTTGTATACTTTTTTGTTTTTTGTTTCTTGTATGGCTTGCTGCACACAAGAATCATGTAAAATAGTCAATGAAACTCTTCTCTACTCTACTCTACTCAACTCTACTATTAAACGAAAACAGACCTGTTGTATCAACTATAGCCCCTCAAGAAAATCATAAATATCAAAGTAACGATAATCCATTGAGAGCACAATGAACCCTCGGTCATCCCATTTGACTACTTTTTTCATGATAATACTCTTGAATAATAAGAGAATACTTTCGAAACGCCACTGGACAATTAACTGGGCTCATTCAATCGACAAAGTGCTATATAGTAGAGTGCATTAAAATAATGTTATTCATTGCGTCTCGTGTCCCAAGCATCGATACATTATATTAGAAAAATCTAAGATTCGTCAGTAGGTGTGGATTCAAGCTTGAAGAACAGGGTAGGGGTGATGCGAGAAAGGTAGGGTAGAACAATCCCCTGAGAGGAATTAATGCAGACAACACTCGAATTTAATGCGTGCCCTCTCTGGGGTAATGAAGAGCTATATAGTGGAATAGACCTAGATTAATTTAATTCTATTACGTCAATGAGAATACAAATTTGGAGAATGGTTATTATATATGAAGTGGAAACGGGTTCCTTCATTTCATTGGGAATATAGGAAAATGGGATAATGGGAATGAATATCGGGTGGCGTAGTAGTAGGCAACTAGTAGTACATAGTAGAATACCATAGACTTGTTATCCTGAGAATAAAACTATGTAGAATACTCTTTGGTAGTAGTAGTAGCGAGCAACGCGACGCGTGGAAATGGAAGATAGGTATCAGTTTTGAATTTCGAAAGGAAATTCGTGGCATACAAACACAGTAGAACATAGGAGCCATAAGAGATGAGATTTTGAGTGTCAGCAGCAGGATTATTAGATAAGAAATTCAGAGTTCTTCATATTCATGAATGCACATTGTGCTTTTTTGACCTTGTCTAAAGGCCGCCATAAACTATAATACTGGCAGAAAATTCCGACCGTATAGCTTTCAACATTGCAGTTTGCATATTTTTTCTGAATCATCAGAATGTGTTATGAAAAATTCTGAATTATTTCGGCAAATGTCATGTCATCTGAAAAGAGCTAGAGTGATTTCGAAAATAATGAATAGAAAAGAACAGAATAGAACTTTATTGACCATGAAATATCACAATTATATGGTGTTGGACAAATCGCAGAATGTCTATAGTTGATAGTGAAATTGAATTAGATAGATAGATATATAGATATATACTTTATTGTCCAAGAATATTCTTATTGACAAAGTAAGTTATAAATTATAAATATGAATTTGGTCATATAATATTAAATATAAAACAGATAGGTGTGAATACAATACATACAGTCAAAATAAAGAATGAAAGACAGGAAATATTAACAATAATAACAAAAAAAGAAACATAATATCTTTGCATAATATAAATGCAATTGAATCACAATATATATATATATATATATATATATATATATATATATATAAAAACATCTCAGCAAGCATATAACAACATATTAATCTACATACAAGTGCACTGAAGAAACTAATAATAATAATAATAATAGTATGCAACATCATTTTACGGCCTTTGAAGCATTTCAACATAATATTCCTGCAGGCTATAGTATGCTTTCTCAAGAAGCAGATTTTTAACGGAAAATTTTATGATCCAATATAAACGGTTAGCTGTGGTAGGTTATTCAGAATTTTCTTCCCTTCATACATATTCGAGTGTTTTGTTAAATTCAGTTTAGGTATTGGCAAATGAATATTATGATTCCTACTCTGTCTGGTATTGTAAGATCTATCTTCACGAGTATCAGTAACGCATCTCTTGTGAATCAGGCACACCACTTCCAGAATAAAAATGCTCACTACAGTTAGAATCCTCTGTTGTACAAAGAGATGTCTACAGCTATCTCTATAGTTAGCTCTACACAAATATCTAAGAGATCTCTTTTGTAGTACGAATACCTGATTAAGGAGTTCTTGATTACAAAATCCCCAAAACGCAATGCCATATCGTAGATTGAAAGAAACATCAAATCGAATATACATAAAGTACAAGTACAATACTACGGAAGCGTAGAAGTGCCACTATTGATTTATTGATGACGGATGAAATAATTGAACCATATATATTATGTATTTGGAATAAGATATGAGATAATGATGAAGAGTGCACTCCGTTGAAAAAAATGTATAGCGTGTCGAAATAATTTTATATTCTTGACAAGAAATTCTGAATGATTCTGAAAAAAAAAATTGTAAAACTATTGTAATGTCCCACATAATACAGACTGTAGCTGATTGTTGACAATTCAAATGTATACATACATGTTCCATAACTTCCATAATACTATTCCTGGTGTACATTATTAGTATAACAGAAATAAACGGTATATGCAAGGCCATGTAATATGTTTGGCAGACGATACTGCTTCAATCCTTACTGGATTGGAAAGAGCATTCATCTATCTACCATTCATATTGATGAAAAAAAATCCGAATGATCTGCTTTATACTCAGAACAATAAAACTTTCGAGCACGCCCATGACTGCAGGTTCAAAATCCTTTTCGATCGTTTTTTCGACGCCTCACTCATTTCGGTAAGAAACAGTTCCCAGCAAGATAATTAATTACATTTCTTAATTAGAGTACCTTGGCATAAAGATGTTTTCAATTACCCTTAACGAAGTTGCATGAAATGTTTAAAAGAGAATAATTAGTTAATTGCCGCCTATGGGGTAAATTATACTCATCCGGATTTATTTCACGCTATAACTTCCCGAAGCCCGTGATTGATTGCAGTCCAAGAAAGTTTATTCACAACGAACCATGATGGGCTCTGAAAGAAATTTTCATTTGCCTGACAATACACCAGGATAGAATAGTGAATAATTCCTGAATTGATTGATTTGTTTTTTTTCGGAAAAATTCAGAATATCGTCGTCCAGGGCCTTATCGAAAGGTGTGGAGGCAGGAGGCACTGGGGCCACAAAGGAGTGAATACCTTCGTTTTTTTTTTCAGACAAGTCAAACAAGTGTTCAAATAATTCATTGCCAAACAACTCATATTCTTTCTATAAAACTTAGTATAATAAACTACATAACGGAACGAGCTATGGAATCGAAACGAAATATGACTGATGTGTTTTTTCAATAATTTTGAAAATCGAGCTGGTAGATTTGAACAGATTGACTACAATTCAGACCGTTTACGAAATCAAATGATAGCATTTCAATTAGAAATATAATATATGATAAGAAAACTGATATCGAAGATCCTTTCGAAGGACAATATTGAATATTAAATAGCTATTGAATTCTCGAATGAATGAGGATATATGTTTCGTATCTTTTTGGCTGTGTATACCTGATAGGATATATCTTCACATTCTTATTTTGATTTTGCTGATATTTTTTTACATATCTAATCATTTCTGAGAATCACAAATGAACGATCATTCAACACTCAGTATATAGTAAAAATCCAATCTTCGATTGTACGAAGGTTATATATTCATTTATTTTCTTTCATTTATATGTAATCTACAGAAAATAAAATCCATTAATTGATAACAATTTCAACTATTGATAAATTTAGTGACAATTTGATAATATAAAAAGTTATTCCATTATAATAGTAGCTTCTAAGAGTGAATATTATCATTTTATAATTTTTGCATATGTGATTGACAAATGAAAAATGTCTACATATATATACACACATATATAATATATATAGTTATATGCTGAAGGAAAAAATCTAACTTAATTCTGACATTAGTTTGTAGAGAAGGGCGTTTTTAGCTGGATTTGCTTTGCTGGATGTTCTTGTTTTGATTCGTTTTATTTATATGTAATCTTCAGTGTGCTCGATATCATTTTCAAGGTAACAATCTGTGATAATGTAAAAAGATTGCGTTCCTGAAAAAAGAAGGATTTTTGGATATTATGGTGAGATCTAAATGATTCATACCTTTGCACAGTCTATAGAGAGGTGCATTTTTTGCCAAGATTAGTGTGAGCTTTTGGAAGAGTGAATAGAGATGTGGTTCAGTGATTATTGAAATGAGACTGCCAGTAGTTTTGTGAACTCCTACTCACTACGTGAAAGCCTACGTGGAAAATAACATTGAGCCTATTGAAGGTACCAATAACATGTTCATTGTGAAGACTAAATGGTTCAGGTAAGATCCCAACCATATGACAAGGTACTAAAACAGCAGAGGATCATATCCTTACTGGAAATGGACAACATATGGCCGATTCAATAGGACATATAGGATCTGCTTGAATTCTTTTGAATGGAGACAATAATATTTCTTCTTGGTCAGTTGATATAGATAGAACTTGGAGAATGGCAAATCCAATATCAATTAACAAGAATTGTAACAATAATTCTTCCGTCTGCCAAATTGTCACTTTTCAGTGTCAAACCCAGCCCAACATTCAAAAATTTTGAGAAGAAAAGTGTTCTGATTGAATTGAAAACGGGAGCAGATTCGTTCCCGAAACGTCCGCTAAGATAAGTAGAAGTTTTCTCTCATTAGATATATTTATATTTCCAAATTTTTCATAAAACGAGGGTCACTGATGAATAGAGAAATACTCTTTAAGGTCTCTGAAGGTTTAATTTCAAGCGCAGTGACATTTTGGGGCAGATCACGAATCTGTCGTTACTACAAATATAACTTATTGAAATAATTTTTAATAACTTCTTCTTTATTTTTTAGAAACGAGGAGAGAAAATCCCACAAAAAGCTGAAAAATTAATGTACCACCTCCTCGAATAACTTACAGACAGTATTTAACTGTTTCTTCAAGTAAAGATTATGTCATCAAATGTCCTTTGAAGTTTTGGCAATATTCAAAAATTCAGCCACATAGAGACGGAAATGTCATAATTCAATTCGATCCAAAATCTGGATTGAAATTTTCTCTCCGTGTCTGATCGTTGATGTGAAGTAAATGCATAGTAACTTTGAGTCGAGTTCCGTGAATTCCTATATTAAAACCTCACAACTGCTCTAAATAATACCCAAACCGATATCAATGATTTTCATTTGCTTGTCTTATAACTTACATATTTTATGATCATTCTCCTCGCCAGAATTACTATCCTTGGTGGATTCTTCCCTCTTCTCAAAGTTTTTATCACACGAGTTATTAGTACACAGCCCAGAATAGTTTTTATCGATTGAGGATTTTTCCGAAGATTTCACGACAATATTACTTCGACACCATTTTAATTTGTTTATATCACACTCTTTATTATCCAAGCTGTCTTTACACTTCACACTCGACTTCCGCGTTGTATTCAACCTCAAGTCTATTCCTATCGATGATGAGTTGTCTGAAGTTTTTTCTATGTCAGAAATAAGCCAGTTCTTGGGTTTTTTGGCATCTTCACTGGCCAACTCCTTTTCGGTTTTGATAGGTGGTGTTACTGACGACTTCTGCACTTCAACGGTTACACATTGATCGATCAAGGTATCATTATTATTATTATTAGTTTCGAAAGACTTAGACACGAATTGAGTTAATTTCTCCATGATTATAAACGATAATCTGAAAGTATGTTTTGGAACAGTCATATGAAACTGAAATCACCATTTGAAATTCAGGGGTGGCAGTTACCATGGTTACGGAAGAGTTTCAGGAGGGTTGCGGTTAAGCGAGACTCCACCCCGTTAGATGCTTTTCTCACCCTCCATTGGACAACACTTGATAGAGGGTTGGTCTTCGTGGAATGCTAGCTGTCTTTTCATGGTTTTCCTTTATTTATTATTAGTCAATAGCACGTTCTCTAAGTGGCTGAAGTTTTTGCTGCTTGTTTTTCACGCTAGTATAATTATGTAGATTCGACGTGGAATATGCGGTCATGAAAGGATGTTAAATATCATTGAGCAGAAATTATCGTCTATAACTTTCTGAGAGGGATGAAATGTAGTTGGGGAAAGCTAGAGGGAGCAAATGGAGATGAATAAATTATATCGATTTTAGTACATTGTGTTAATTCAATATCACAACTACTATTACTAAATTGTGCATCTTCGATTTTGAATGAAATATTGTTTTGCCTCTGTGGTCAGAGTGTTCAACTGTTCACACTTTCTATATCTATTTACGAGAGGAGCCTGAATAAGGCCGACAGACTTTACATTCAGTTTCCACAAGTTGCTGAATGTGTAAAGAAACCTGAGATTTTCAGAGGAAGTCAGAATACGTCGGACAAACTTTATATTCAAATTCCTTGCTTACTCCTTTCTGAAATGAAGGATATCGAAAGTACGAAAAAAACATGAGAGTTTTTTCAGGTCAGATCGTATGTTTTCATAGTTTCAAGTATTTTATCAACTATAGGTTCTGGATACTCTACCTAGAAGCCGTTTATTCCACCTGCCTATATTCAGATGATTCCGAGATATTTGGGAAAAGCGGATGATTTACCTACTCTATGTGTGACAAAATACTAATTTTTCAGAACATGTTTGAATAGTTCTCAACCTCTTGAACATTTTTTGGAGTTGAAATATTTCACAACATAGTACGGGCATAGATGTACGGATGAGTCAAAATAAGACTGACATACTCCGTATTTTTATTCCTCACTATATTACGAGATTTTGAATATGTGATTAAAACTAAGATTTATTTCTTTCTCATTGAAATGAAATAAAAAATGAGACATGATGTTACGTGGAATTTTCAATTCCAAAATTTTCATGGAACAGATATGCTGGTATTGTGATGATACTCTCGCATACAGGGTTTCTCACGCTAACGTTTGTTAGAAGTTTTCGTGGTTAGAAATAACTCTCTGGATTCTTGGACTTCACGGATATTCAACATTCTCTATCATTTTAAAATACGGTCATACCACCGGAAGTGATATGACCTTGTAAATATATAAACCGGATGTCACCATCAACTTCCTCATTTTAAATATCAAGTTTCCCTATACCTGTTTTCTACTGTTTTTTAGATATCTTGATTCTTTTGAAAATTTTGGAGGCTGTAGTCCTCTTCTAGGAATGACGCCTGAAGCACAGAAATGATACTTTCGAAATATACGAAATGAGTTAAAAAGTTCGTTCCTCCAAATGGGGCACCTCGTATTTTTTGGATGTTCGAATGCAGAATATGATTCTGCATCTATACGAAATGTAGGATTTGAAATGAATCACAATACTTCATCAGGCAGAAATTCCTAGGAACTGTAGTTTGTAGTCAGGAGTTTGAATTCTTGTTCTTTTTAAAGTGTCAGTTGGCAAGATTTTGATTGATCCCGGCCACTTATTAAACCAATTAGGACCATAGTGATTGACTCCATTCATAGACGTTTCCAGACTCGTTTCAGTATCAGCTTATAATGCTCCGAAGCACAGCAGTTCTAGGATTAACTTTTGTGCAATTACTTAGAAGTGAGTCCTAGAAAAGCTAGAAACACTAAGCATGAGAGCACTTTTCAAAAAATTGCTTGGGAGCACAAAAGTGCTTCAAATAATACAATACAATACAAATAAAATAATTCAGAGCATATGTAATTAATTCATTTATATTGAAAATTAAGCGAATGAATAGCCGTTGTATTTCAATTGAAAGTACCCTTGTGATTCAAACTTAATTTCAATCAATAAAAACATTTTCGAGAATATCGAGGTTCACTCATATGCTATTTTGGTTTCTCCTTCCTTGCTTCGAAACGGGTTTGGGTATTTCTTGATATATTTTTTCATTTCCGTGATATTCTCACTGACAAGGTGATAGAGAGGCTGATGCAGAGGCCTATACAATCCAACTACAATCTACAAAAGAGCTGAATAGAATGGCGACCGTTGAATATGATTTCTGTTGTTGATTAGCGGGAATTCGGTCGAAATGTTGAAGAAACCCAATATTTAAATTGTCGACGTTTCGAAACGTTATTGTTCCATCTTCAGGACAATTTAGGGTGGTTTTCCGGGTTTAAAAATTATGGAATTTATTCATTTATTTCATTATTTCATGAAATTTCATGAAAATTATTCATTTATTTCATCATTTTTGAACCCGGAAAACCACCCTAAATTGTCCTGAAGATGGAACATCAAAGTTTCGAAACGTCGACAATTTAACAATTGGTTTTCTCCAACATTTTCACCGAATTCCAGCTAATCAACAACAGAAAACTACAAAGGAGCGTTGGAGTCATTTCAACCATGGTGCAAATAGACTGGTGTTCTAACTTCTTATACCGAGTCCATAGAAGTTGTAAATTTCTGAAACTTCCCAAGATCCAAACTAGATGGCGTTACCTCTGCTGACTTCAATGGAAAAAGGAATATTGGAAACTCTGCATGAAACGATTTGAATTTGAAATTTAACATGAATGCAAAATTGAACCGTTTGCTATCCATCACTGTCAGATATCCGCCATTTTCAGTCAAAGCGAATTTGACTTTACAGGATCGACGATCGTATCGCCATCTTTACTCAAGCGGTGTGGTCTCCACATGTTTTGGATCGAAACAATTCAAGAGTTGTTTCACCATCCTTTACCTACCTTGGCTTCAATCAATCTGATAAAAGTGACGATATGTTGAAAAATTTTCCAACTCTTGAATCGAACATCCCTGCATGCAAAGTTTGAATTTAACTCTCAAATCACTGGTAAACCATGGCTTGCCTAAATAATATATATAATGACACTTGGTATACAACCAGTATACAACATAGTTCAAATGAAGGCAAAGATGCGTTATCAGAAACCTAACTAAAAGCCGGCCAGAATGCCGAAACATTCCGATTATTTCAGGAGATATTTAGAAAAATGCGAAACACTGTGATTTCATTTTAATTTTTCCTTACGTTATTCGGAGACAAAAATATAAATAGTTCAAAATTGTTATTGGTACTTTTTATGACCTACAGAATACATCTATAAAATTGATAATCTCATGTTTTTGACTCTTGCCAAAACTGAGATACATAAATATTCAATTTCTTCATAATCGACCCTTCGAAAATATTAGGCCACTGCCACGGTTCTCTTCAACGAACGATGTAGGGAACAGTGGTGCAGCTACTCCGTCTATTTGTCTATCTAATTTCTTCTACCAAAACTTAGTTAGATGGCGACAAAATGAAAACAAAATCAGCATTATTTATAATTGCACAATCAGTGTTGAACGTTGATTCAGAAGTAGTAATTTAGGTTACTTAACAATAAATGATCAAGCGACACGATAAAAATCACAAAACATCAACTATGTGTACAGAAATCTGCAAAAATTTTGCCATCTTCTGGGGAGTTGAATGCCATTATAGCAGAAAATGCCTGGTGTGTTTTGCGAAACAAAACACAATCAGTGACTGCACAAGTTTTCTGTACATCGTTCTCCAACGGAATCTTTGCTCCTCTACCTGTACTTATCCGGTCTGTAACGACAGCCAAACTACCGTGGAGAAACGGTGGCCAAACAAACCCATGCCATAGACACCGAACATATATGGATATATATATCCTTATATATATATATATGACACCGATAATATACTGATATATATCCTTGTATGTTCGGTGCCATAGATGATTATACAGCAAGCTGTTGACTTGTCTGTGCTCTATAAACCATAGTTTTAGAGTCACTGTAGTATATGCCCATAGTATCATGGTATCATGGTATATGCCCATGCCTATGTTCATTTCCAAAACATGTAGACCTTCAAACAACCTCACTAATGCAGCACCGCTTGAGTGTAGATGGAACACGTTCGTCGATCCTGTAAACTCAAATCCGCTTTCACTGATAATGACGGTTGAATTTTATAGTGATGGATAGCTGACGGTTGAATTTTATATTGATGGATTGCTGACGGTTCAATTTTTGCATTCCTGGTGAACTTCAAATTCGACAGAGGTGATGCCATCTAGTGTCTATCTTGGGAGGCCTGAGTAGGTATAAAGATTGGACATCATCAAGTAGGCAGAAGTCTACAACTTTCTTTAGTGGCTGGGGATAGGGAGTTGGACCACCAGTCAATATTTACATCTTCTCTGTTACATCATGGCTGTTGCCATAACGTGACCATAGAACATACTTATTCAGTGGTTTCGTGGTCTCTCGACGTCTATCACTCAATATCTGTGTGTTCGTAAATGACATGTAACAGCTGTCGTGTTCTGTGAAATTGACTTCCATTCCATTAGTTCCTTCATTCAAACCGTCAAAGTTTTATTTGTTTGGAAGCGGATGGGAAGCGGGTGGAGTCGTTTTGTAGTTGAAATAAAATAGCAACAAGTGTCTGGATAAAATTTGGAAATCATGGGTTGTGCAGTTAGTACAACGAGTGATAAAGTTGCTGCAGCCAGATCCAAGAAAATTGATAGGGATCTCCGATTAGCTGGAGAAAGGGCAGCAAGTGAAGTCAAACTTCTTCTACTTGGTGAGACAACAGGACCTCACACACTGTTTGTGGAAAAATTGACAACTTCAATTTGTTTCAGGTGCTGGTGAGTCTGGCAAGAGTACCATTGTGAAGCAGATGAAAATTATTCATGAATTAGGATATTCAACAGAAGAATGTGAACAATATAGGCCTGTCGTATATAGTAACACAATTCAAAGTTTGATGGCTATCATTCGTGCAATGGGACAACTGAGGATAGATTTTGCTGAACCTATCAAGGCAGTAAGTAGATGACCAAATTTCCCATCCATAGTTTCATTTCTTGGAAAAAGTACTCACCTTAATCAACTATTAAGGTAAAGATAAACTGTATTACAAAAAAAATTTTGGGCAATCCTATTAGCCAGAGTAAACATGGTTCAGTGAAAGTAAACATTTGGATTCCTGGTACACTTATCTTTTCATTAACTGACTAGAATTGCTTTGATGAATCATCTGGGAGTATGATTAATATGAATAATGAGATTGTAACATCTACTTGATCAATGAATAACATTTGAAATGAATGACAATATATCTATTGACAAAATTTTTATCATAATGCAGAGGTTATCTTCAATGAAGAGACTTTCCAAAAATAACTAGTGGAGCACAAAATATGATACTTGTTTTTTTTTTGTAACTCAATATCCCTTCAAATAAGTTTATAAATCCATTTAAAATCATGTTTCATCAGTATCAGCTGAGAAAAGCCCAGAAAAGTACTGAATTTATATGCTTCATGAACTATAATTGATAAAAAAAAATATATTCAAGGATATTGCCAGGCAGTTCTTTACCTATGCCAGTGCTGCAGAGGAGGGTGAACTTACTCCTGAATTAGTTATGCTCATGTCGAAATTGTGGCAAGACCCAGGTGTCCAACTGTGTTTTGCAAGATCAAGAGAGTATCAGCTGAATGACTCTGCAGCTTACTATCTGAATGCTCTGGATAGAATATCCCAGCCAAATTATATACCTTCTCAGCAAGATGTATTACGTACAAGAGTGAAGACTACTGGAATAGTTGAGACCAACTTTTCTTTCAAAAATCTACATTTCAAGTAAGTTATATTTGTGCGCTGGGTCAGGAACATAATTATCTGCTAGAATTTTTTTCATGATGCATGATTGATCATGATTGCACTAGGACCTCTTGAAAATCATAGTAGTAAACACAATTGAAAGAATTGCACTCAGAAAATAGCAATATTCATAATATCATCCTAATTATAAAGAGAGAAAAAAGTGACTTTCAAAATTGGAGGAAGAGGAAAGTGTAGTTATGGGATTTTGTTTACAGGAACAAAAATTCAGATTAGTCTCTGAAAAGAATCATGGAATATTGGAATAAGATGAAAATCAAATAGATGTGCCAGATGAAACTGCTTCTTTATTTTAAATATTATAAGAAATATTGAATGCATCAGTTGTAGGGTTTCATTTGATCGAGTTCGAGTTTTGTTCATATAGTGTCTCAAGAAAGCGCAACAATTTAGAAGTTCATCTTCTCAAATAGGACACCCTGTATATCATTGCATTTTGAGATTCTATGTTACATTCTGAACAAGTTTGGTGGATTATTTTATATCAGAATAGTTGATAGTTTTGGAATTATGTTATCATTATTTAAGACACTCTTTATGAATAAAACTTGAATCATTGAAGAGATTGAATGAAACTCAACAATTCTTTCATGTCTGTTTTCAAATCATTGAACAGTGATATAAATTAGTGGAATTTAGCCACACACATATGAATGTAGGAGGCGGCTCTTATTCAATCCAATATGTATGCTACTTCTTTCTTATCTTGCTATTTTCTGCAGTTTGAATATGAGCATAAACTTTGAACTCACCAGAATCATGTGCCAATTGTGCAAATTATGTACAAAATTCGTGTGAATTTTGAATATTGGAAATGAGTATTTTAATTCAATATATGCTCTGATGCTTCTAGGATGTTTGATGTTGGTGGTCAACGATCTGAGAGGAAAAAATGGATTCACTGTTTTGAAGGAGTTACTGCAATTATATTTTGTGTAGCTTTGTCAGGTAGGATAGTTATTTTTATTACTATAGTGAAAATTCAATGGTTCTACTTTTTGTAGGATATGACTTGGTTCTTGCAGAAGATGAAGAAATGAATAGAATGGTGGAATCAATGAAACTTTTTGATTCAATTTGCAACAGTAAGTGGTTTGTAACGACTTCCATAATACTATTCCTGAACAAGAAAGATTTGTTTGAGGAAAAAATTGCTCGTAGTCCTTTAACAATTTGTTTTCCGGAATACACTGGCCCCAATACATATGAAGATGCTTCTGCCTATATAAGAATGAAATTTGAGAATTTGAATAAAAGAAAAGATCAGAAAGAGATTTACACTCACTTCACTTGCGCAACTGATACAAATAACATTCAATTTGTATTTGACGCTGTCACTGATGTTATTATAAAAAATAATCTGAAAGATTGTGGTCTGCTCATGTAAATCTATCTAATATATTTCCAGTTTCTATTGTGCTCCCCTTTGAGGAAAACAACATTTATTATATTCTTTGTCTATGTGGAAACATTTTGAATGTTTTAAAAAGTCGCGAAGTTATGTAAATAGAAGATTGTTGTAAGCTTTACTTTTACTAGGTGAATTTTGAAATGCGAGTATGCAAGATGATGAAAAGTAAGGGGAGTTGGTACAATGTTTATTGTCTGAGGATAACTAGTTCCTCCTTACTGTTTCAGAGATGATGAGTTCTGAGTTTTCAATTCTGTATTCGATAAATTTATTTCCACATTCCTTCAATATCGTAGTCTTTACAGGGTGTCATCTATAAATTTTGGAAAATCTTGATGGTAACTTTGTAAGCATGTTTGGTCTTGACATTCGTGGACACTCTGTATATTTGAGTAAAACATGTAGCATGATCTTATGAAGCAACTGAATCCATTTATTGAATAACTTGTATATATTAGTCTTGGTTGCATTGGATAACCGAAAATTTTCAGCACTATTGCGATATTGTATGTTGTGTATTTCTGAAATAGTTTTGATAACTGGCATACTATTTAACTTCACCTTGAGAAAAATGGCAGCTTTTTATTTTCCATAAAGAGTTGTTCAATTCTATGGAATTTTGTTGAAGCCTTTCACACAAAACATTGGCTTATTCAAGGTAAATTTTAATTATTATTGGGGCCATATAGAGTATTCATTGGTGAGCCGATATCAAGATAGACACTTGATCGATACAAAATAGATAGCTGTTGCTAGAAATTCCAGTGTACAACATGAAATACTGTAGGGATACTTAAAGAAAATCTCATCAACTTAAATTGAATGAAGAAATATTTTTGTAGAGTAGTGAATGTATATTGACAATGACACGAGAATCAGACTGCTAAAAAAATATACACTCTTTTTGACACCTGTACACTCTGAATATTTCAACTACTGATATAGCACAGCATTGAAGAAAAAATATTTTTTGAAGATTTACCGAAAACTGTAAAAGTAGAAAATTGAACTGATATAAATGCTAATCATCTGGATGAATTAGCTGAGTATTATATATAGAATGAGGTTATCACTATGAAGTGCTCGACCAAATAAGCTTTGCTGTCTGTCGCAGAAGCCTTCTCTATTGCCAAATTGATTAGTTTTTTCAATGAGTTTTTGTATCTGTATACTGAGAGATCATGAAAAGTGCCACATTTCAACTCATCTATTATTCTTTTATATGGATTTCAAATACCATTCTCTCAATTATGAATTGTTTGATCTCAACAATTCCATTTTTTGTGATCACCTAGTATGTTGACAGCAATGCCGTTAAAAATGTTTGCTCTCTTTTTTGAACTAGCAGTTAGATTTTTTACTAGAATACCCATATAGTGTATTGATTTAATCACACAAGCTTACCATTTTGCATTGGGCATGTCATTCCTGAATCATAGACTCTGAGCAATATCTGCCTTGAATGCAGTATTTGAACAATTTTTATAAGATTTTTTGCATTTTGTACTTGATTTTTTTACACTATTTATTGTAATATAATTGTAAAGAGATATAGTAGATTAGATTCGAAATTTTCAGATGGCATTGTCGACAGAAGTTTGACAATAATTATATGACATCTTCTATGGTTTTCAATGCCGCATAAGAAAAAAATCTCATATGTGTGTTGTCAATATTTGAGGAATTGTGACGTTCTGTGATATCGATTTTTCCAACAAAGTTTCAATGCCAGAGGCAGAATGATCCATTACTGGCGTCTCTCTCGAATACTAGAATAAAATTGCCATAACGCAAAGGAATGCTCAAAAAATGGGGGAAAAATCACTTTATCTTGAAAAAATTTTGGGTAGACATAGCCAATCAGCCTTCCATTCTTCGCACAGGAAGCTTTTCATACCTTCATTATACATTAAAGGAGTCAGAAAGAAGGAAGAACGTCCTTGAAAAAGCATCCTTATTATTGAAGGTGGATTCATCTTCTGTCATATGGAAGGCGTTGTCTAAATGAGAATCTGTGACGTTTTGACTCACAGAACTAGGTGTTCTGACACAAATTCTCATGTGACGACGGATGTTTTTCCTTCTTTTTGACTTTGCGAATGTATAATGAAGATATGAAACGTATCCTTTGTGAGAAATGAAACGCCGATTGGCTCTATGTCTACACCAAACAGGCCGAAAAAGGTGAATTTCGATTTCCTGGATAATCTCGAGAAATAGAGGTTTCAACCCTTTCTCATTATGAAATTCGATTTCCAAAAGTCAAAATACGTTAAGCAGCAAAAAAAATCGAAAAAATGTGCAAGGCATGGTGGGTGCAAAATTACCGAAACTTTCAATGATTGGACCAACAGAAAGATAATGTAATTCATCATTATAATAACTTATATTACGTACATATATGCCTGTATTGTTCGCTTCTAAACTAAGCTGTATGGAACTTTATACACTTCGTTGGATGCGTCGATATGAATAAAAAAAAAAGTTGACTATCCATGTCTTCAACTGCTTTCTATGTGAAATTCGGCGACATTGAAAACCATTTCCAATCGACTAATGTGAAAACTTCATATTTGCACCTTCACCAAAGTAAAATTCTTGATTTAACTGGTAGTGAAATATCAGTCGCAATCAGGTTTCTTGAGGCATCTATGTCACGTCTCCGTAAGAAGTACATGGGCGGAATAACCCATTGGAAGGGAGAACAAAATGAGCGTACCAGTTGTCAAAATTCAACACAAGAATCTGCTCAAAGTTATTACCATGTATTTCTTAGAGAAATTATACCTCCTACCTTTGGCAAGACCAAACAGTATAATTTGTTCAAATCTTATCACATAGTAGAGGAACAATACGAATAAAAACGATACGAATTTTTACATCGACAGTTGGATGCAATGTAATTTATGTTATTAGGCATAACATTGGTGACCTTTTTAAATTTTCCCTGGTGAGGCCATACTCAGTGTGTCTGTGCCATATGTGTATGAGACATTACACATTCCACTTGGTGACTTTTGTTTCAAATGGCTCTTCCATAGGACGTTACTGTAGACCGAAGTCGTTGACGTAGAAAAATTATCAAGAGACATGACAACATGTTAAGTATTTCAAATATAATATTTCATAGACAGAAGTAGGGAAGTCTTCAAATATCTTGAAGGTTACAATAACAATGTGAATGAGCAATGAAGATTTCACATTTAGTTGATTTCCATATTTTGGTGAATTCAACTTTATTATATCAGTGATTTTTATTAGTTCTTTTTTATTTTCATAATGTTGTACTATCAATGACCAATTATTTTGATAATCATGTAGAAATCACACATGTATGATACTTAATGAATTTTTTCAAAACATGTCAGTAAGATGCAATGAAAAATCGAGGCAATGTAAAGTCTTTATTTTTTATTGTATAAAATTATAATCTGTAAACTTAACAATTCAGAAATAAATATTTACATCCATGAAAACAAATTATTTATTATGAAAATACCAAACAATATCTATCAGAATGTGCATTTTTCTAATAGCAAACTCATGAATGTTGAAATATCTTTTCAAAGAATCGCAGGACTTGGTTTTTCGAGTAAATACCTTATTTCAAGAATCAAAGTTTGTTCTAACAAAGGTCATAGAATGCTTCGGCTCACATCAGATTTCTACATATTTTTTTTGTATATTGGTATTTGGCTACTTGAATGTTGTAATCCAACGTTCTGGAAGTCGAAACTTGGACGGGATTAATGAAAGCGGGTCCTACAGCTTATGTTTATAATAGGATCCGAACCACTTCTGACGGACCGTGACTGCCAGCAACGTCAGGTTTGAAATCATGAATTCGATTGAAAATTAAAAGCCGACAGCTGGGTTCGAACTCACGACAATTCAACCCCTTCGAGATCTTAATTTAGGGAAGTTTATTGAATCTGAGCCACAGTCCTCTCGTATATACTGTTTTAGATGCCTTACATTTTTATTCTTGCCCAGCTGACAAAATTCCAGAAATTCAAAGCGAAATTAATGCCTTATCAATTATGTAAATTTTGAATGTACTTGTTTTTTCGAAAAAGTATAGAGGTTTCAGCAAGAAAACCTCTTCTTGTACACATCCCTTGACGTCCAGTATCTCGCAAACGAAACCTTCTATGACCTATAATTTATGGAAATGTTTGCTTTTCAAATAAGTTATCCTATTGATCGCAAAGTCTTAAACCTGGGAAAGCGAATGAAGAAATTGTGAGAAACGAGTATGATTGAATGAGTAAACAGCTCATGTAGTTGGATTATACAATCACAATCGCTTCATCTGCAGTAACTCTACAAACATGGTTAGCACCTCCATTCAAACCATCAAAAATCATTCGTAAACACAAAAAGCATGAATAATTTCGTGATTTTCTGGACAGATATTTCAAAATATTGTTAACAACTTATCTCTACTATATATCATCCATTTAATAATATAACATTCGATATGATGTCTATCATATAAAAATATATTTGAATATTCAGAACCTCAGAAGACACAAAAACATATTCTTTCCACTTGTCTCTGTAAGCGAATTCAATTTATTTGATCAAAATGTGGAAGATATTTGCTCAAAATTCGCTTCTCACAATCAACCAGATCAGTGTAAAGAGGAACGATGGAAATTTTGTTCTGAAACAAATTTTCAAAGTGTCTCACCATTCTGTTATTGATCAGCCTTTGATTTCAAATTGAAAACTGAATTTTTAGTCAATGAATCAACATTAATAGTGAATCTATCTCATATATGCTGACATGATGCTGATCCTGTGTGGGGTTTTGCTAAGTAAGCAAACATCACATAATTATGTGATGCTGACAGGAATGGGGGCAAAAGCTGTTGGTTAGTTAACAACTCGCTGTTATTTCGTTTGAAAATGACCTATACAGGCCTTAAGTAACTGTACACAGGAGTATAGTAGATTTTTTACTTCGTAACATTACGATTTGAAGCAACTTGCTTTGATAAATATTGATGATATGAGGTACTGGGTGTCGTAAAATCCATTCTCCGCAATAACTAGAACATTTCTGAAAATTCAAACGGGATTTCTGGTACGAAAATTATCATTTGGTTTTCACTTTCATGATTTACGTCAGAGGGTGCCACACAAGCCACATTTGTGGCATAAGTGTACGCAAAACTGTTTTGGTTAGCTCTCTCTTCAATATTCTGATACAATGTTATGATACCCTAGATATTCTTTTAGAGAGAACTGGGATAGTTCCCTATCGATTGCTGTCCCTGGAAAAACATATCGAAGGTAGCGACTTGAAGACCGATCCAGGATACTGATTGAAATATATTACCAAATCCTCGGGATAGTTCCTGACATGATAGCTTCGAAAATACACGTAGAAAAATTCTTTCAAGTACTCTATTCAAATAAAGATAAGCGGGTGAGGGGGCGATCCACTTTTCAGAGAAATAATGCAAACTTCTGTCACCCCCACAACAACCGTTACAAGTATCAATTATGTGAGGCAAAGTAAGTTGACTCGAACCTTGATAATTCGAAGTGAAAAATCTACCATACTGCTATATCCAATTACTTATGATTACTGATGAGGGATCCTTCACCGTAATCGTCTTCTTTGCTCAACGTGAGGGACACTTAATAAATAAGGCGCGTATCTCTGGGCGATCGGTCGATACAGCCACTCGTAGAACATGTACTACGTTTTCCGGACGAATCCAGCTGTAGGCGGCGGTCGCAGATTGGCGGCCTGTTGGCAGATCATAGATATAAATTCTTTATTGTCAGAAGATGAAAAATCCCCTGAACAAAATACAGGAAATGGCTCTGCAACGAAAGACTGAGCGTAACTAAACTGCGCGAACAAAATAGCACGTTACAAAATAATTGAAAATCATTGAAAATTATTCAAGCTTGTAGTATACAAGTAAGTTCATAAATATATCAATTGAATACTCAAATTATAGACAATAAACGGATTCTGTTTATTCTTTCAAATGGTTGATCAATTTACGAAGTGATGAATGCGATCCAATGAATGTTGGAACTATTTGTGCCAAGCTTCTGAAGAGTTATTCATTCTAGGCGAATTATTTTTTGCGCGTTCGAACAAATTGCACGTAGAAATATGAAAACGAGGTTCTCTATTTTCATTAGTTTTCTGCCCACTAATTTCTCTGAGGTTGAGGTATTCTGATTATGTCAGATTTCATAAAAGGCTCGTTGTGCATCATCTTCAGGGAAAAAAGTTGATGGTGGAAGCATCTTGGAGCGAACTCTGAAATTTTCTTCCGACCATATGTTGTGATGAATTTGGATGGTTGTATTTTTCTACATAAATTTTGGGGAATTTTCATACATCTCCATGATTCAGAATGACTATCCTTTTTATCGCCTCTATATCTTTAATCTTCATTAATAAGTGAATCTCCCCCTTTCCGAGTCTTCAAAATCCCCATTTTTCTGACACTAATTGCATAGAATAGGTGTTTGTTTTTCAAATTGAAAAATCAAATATGAAGCATCTATGGCACCTTTTCCGTAGGAACGAAAAACTTTTTTCATGATCAGTGGCTGGAGTGTTGAGTATTTCTTCGTACGGAACAGGAAGCCAAGTCCTTATGGAGCAGTTCTCGC
This sequence comes from Gastrophysa polygoni, assembly GCA_963576655.1. Classification (NCBI taxonomy): domain Eukaryota; kingdom Metazoa; phylum Arthropoda; class Insecta; order Coleoptera; family Chrysomelidae; genus Gastrophysa; species Gastrophysa polygoni. The sequence goes on from OY755085.1 coordinate 7,674,100, forward strand.
AATAGAATTCACATGATTGTCCCATGAGAGAGTGCTGTTGGTGGTGATACCGAACATGCATATTGTATCAGACATTGTATTCAATAGTGAAAGACATTGTTGGGGAGGCAAACCATATGACGGAAGTTTCGCTAAGAGGTCTGTTTGGCCCCATACCCTTCTTGGCCAAGTAGAATCTGCCTAATCGTGCGTTGACGGAGGACAATTTCCAGCATATGGTTATCGATGAGCGATAGTAGGGACGTCTTGGAAAGGATCAGCTGAAGAACAAATTTCTTCCAATTGCCTTGGCAGAGGTCCAAAACGAACGGGAACCATTTGGGTAGTCGATGAGCCTAGATCTTGGTGTTATATGCCTCTTTAGACGCATCTATCCTTTGATTGCATGTATCACTTGAGAAGGTGTGAAATAATACTGATTCTATAGGTACACTTAGTGATTACATGTTTTTGAGATAAGAATAACGTGCTCTTTTGTAACAAAGCGGTTTTGTAACGTGCTGTTTCGTTCGCGCTATTTGTCACCCGCTATTTCGTCGCAGAGCCCAAGAAATGAGTATATAACAAGGAGTACGATACCTGTTGCATCGGCCTAGTGGGATCGACGGCGACGGGGGCGTCCCTCTGGTACGTCGCGTCCGGTTTCGCCGAGCGAACGGAGGTGGGCGATGGCGGAGGGCGTTCTATCGTCATCGACTGCTGGGGTATTTGACTGTCGCTCTTCACTCCCATAGAGGTGTAGATCTCCTGAAACAGAGAGTGAGTATGGGTCTCTCACTCATAATTTGGATAACACTGGATTCGGATTTAAGAACTCCAGAAAACACGGGAGAGGATAAGGAAAACGACTACTGGATTTTTCGCAACGTAAAACTAGCATTTGCCTGTTTTTATCTGAAAATGATAGGTTACTTATTCCATCTGCAGCCATTTGGTTCGTTTTTCAGCTTTCATTAAGGCTAGCGGTGGAGGTTTCAGAGTTTTTGTTCGTTTGAAATTCGAATTTTGTAGCGACTGCAACGTTTATATTATGTTCTGGGCAAGCCAACGTATGTGTGGAGTTATGTACATCATTTTTTATGAGCGCCAGTCGTTTGACGTGGCTGAATCAAATCAAAAGGTTCTTTCAAGTGTGTGGTGAGAGAATGAATGGGATTCTATAATGAAAGCTCCTGCCAACTAATACTACAATGAGAACAAAGAGAGCAAATATTCACTTACGCTCCCTGTAAAACAACGCTATGGCGTGATGAATGTCTTGTATCAAAAAACGACAGCTCACCTTCAACATTAGAAGAATTGTATCCTCAGACTCCCAGTAACACACATGGCTAGTTAATGCGAAAATATACTCGTTGAAGAACTCCAGAGGTGCTTCCTGCAGCACATAATCCACTCGTCTACCGTTATTAAGACTGCCCAGTGAACAGTTGATTTCTTCTTGTACTGGTTCATCTTCATCTTCTTGCTTATTCTGCAGCTGCTCGTTGAATACTTTATCAACTTCTTCTTCCAAAGAATTCTGGTTGGGTTTGTAGAAAGCCATCTGGTAGAAGGAGTTCCAGGTGCTCTTCATAGAATCGACTACTTTTTGTTTCAAATCTGCGCCTACGCGAGCCATTGTTTCTTTCAACTCTGCAAACATCACATTACGCTCAAAACTCCTTGAAGGTAAATAAAGTATCCATCGTGCCTATCATTATGTTCAGTGTGCAACATGTGGTAAACAATGTATAATTTTATTTTCTTACCTAAATGCATTCTTTTCCTTCCTTTATGATGGGGAATAAGAACAGGTTTCAGCTTTCCGCTCTCGGGATTTATGAGAGATTCAATTCGATATGCTATTGGGTCATATGGATGGAAAATATTGAAGAAAGAAGGACAAGTTGGCAATTGAAAATTCTCTCCAAGAGTGTCTAAGCCCCTGATTATGACAAACATCCCTGTAAGTAAAAACAAATGTCAAGTATCCATCAGTTGAGCTCACACATTATGATTCCAACGTTCTGACTTGCAGACACTCACCTATTGGAGATCCCAAAGCAAAAAATGTTTTTGGTTCGAAGTTCAAATGAGGATAATGTATCTGTGGTTGGCCAGTTCCTACAGAGCCCATCATATAACTTATCCGTCTACTCATTTTCCTTTTGAGTGGTGAGGGTTTTGACACTACTTGCTTCGGAGGGAAGATATCATCTTGCATATCTTAAACAGAATCATGTGACATGTACCATACAGGACAATAGAGGAATGATTATTGTATTAGTTTCACGTTCTGTATTAGGTAAGTTCTGTAAGATTCGTACGGAATTCATTTAAATAATATTCCAAATAGCCTCAATATCCGTAGGAAGATTCGCGACGTTGATCTCTGGTGTCGGATTCCGAAAAAGACATTGAGGTGAACAACAAACTATTTGAGTATTGCAAACGTTTTTCAATGCTTGTTTTGATATAGTTTGAATTATTCTATTTTTTTTTCGGACTTATTGAGCTGACTGTCTTCCTATAGGTAATGAATAAAGTATTGTTCAGTTCCTCAGTGTTTGTTTTATCATCCAGACACTATTTATTTTTACGAACCACTTCGGTATGTGTTCGTAGTGTCAATTTTTTTGCCAAGAGAATTTTTAATCGCTCACCTGAATTGCATACACTGAAGGTTAGTTTGAGATTGAATAGAACCTCTAAACTTTTGTTCAGTTGTACTAATATCAAGAAAATGAAATAACAGTACCATGATGGAAGATATTTTGAAACGCATTTGGGTGCCATGAGTTCATTATAGTCGTGAAATTTAAATACAGCATATTTTCTTCAGAACCTTCCTGAAAAGTCATAATATAACAACTTAAAGGCATATCTCATCGTCTTTGAAAATTCAAAATATGCTATGTGGAGTTTTTTTAGCTGCCAGAAAAATATCTACAATGATTCGAGATATAAACTACAGAAAAAAAAATATGTTTCAAGATATAAACTATATATTTTTTGGGTCTACTGAAAAAATTACATAATATCAACATTGCAGATTTTGACTTTTCCAATATAATCCAGTATATCTGACTTACTTCAAATATAAGCATATTTCTGAAATGTGATACTTCAACTTCCCTATTGAAATCTTTGAATACAATACTATAATGAACGCAATTTATTTTTCAATTAATTTATAAATTTATGACAAAATTCCAACCATTTCAAAGAGATGTTTCAGCTCAAAAATGTTCGATAGTGATATTAGTACATATACGGAAAATGTTTGTTGTTCATCTCTATTTGAAAATTTTACCAGTAATTAACGATATGTGTTGGTTAGTCATTCTCGCGAATAACTAACTGATTCAAATTATCTGATTGATCGATACTAAGTTTCAAAATAATTACCTGACGCAGTTCAAAGGCTCTTCTCAGACCCTAGCCATCGAATATAAAGTACATTGTATGTAGTACGCAATTTTATGAACAAATAAAGGATGGAAATTATTGATATTTTATTGATCTCTGTCTATTAGATATTTCACTATGAAAACTGCCGAAACTAACGAAAAACTCTTGTGAAACATGTCTGGTCTTCAATATGTTAGTGATGATCGTGATATTCATTGGCCTACCTTCTGTTTCCTGTTCCTCTTCTGCTTCAGGTCTTGCAGCCTGATGGCAGAGCAAATCAAAAAGAATAAGACTTCCCAAACTGTGACCGCCAAGAGAAATTCCACCGTCAAATGAGGGATTTCTTTGCTTGAACAATTCATGAATCCTATTCAACTCGTTACCCACAGTCGCTATGATATTTTGACAATATATGGGGCTAGTATAAAAAAGTATGTCGAGTAAGGTATCATTTGTGAAGTCTCTCAGCTTGGGAATGCTTTCCAATGTGATACCCTTCAACTGTTTGTCGATACCAGTTTCTTCGGAATGTAGTTTTTCGTGCCAGCTGATAGGCAGAACTTCAACCCTATGGACTTTTCCTGTGTCACAGGATTGTCTGTAGTGAGACTGCACAAGTTGATAAGCGATATTTCGAAATTCGTCAACTGTAAAAATATACATGAGTTATTCAGCTACAAAAAAAAATTGAAGCTACCTCACCAACTTCTTCCACAGTTCTAAATTTGAAATCACAAACTGATCCTATTCCATGAACCATGAACAATATGTGATCAACATGAGAAGATTCACCTTCATCTATGTGAAATTCGTCCATTCCACGCTTTACTACCCTCGGACGAGATTGAGTCTAAGAAGAAAATATATTAACGGTCATAAAGTATATATTTTTGTAGAACTCTGTTGAATAATTATGCAGTGTGAATCAGACAAATGAAATGAATAAGATTTTCCTTATACAGCAGACCCGTATGTCCAGCTTCAGCATGTGGGATCTCGGTCATCTTCGGATAAGAAGTGGTTTAAGTTAGGATGAAATTGCGTATTTCTATACTGATTCATAGATCTGTAAAGAAATTTGACCAATCAAGATTAGTTTCGAAAATATCAAAGAAAAACCGAACTCCGTTTAAAACTTTTAACAACAGTCTTTTGAATCCAAAAAATCAAATCAACTGTCGGTTTGTCAGCGTGTTTGAGTTGTTTTCACAAACAATCTATACAAGAGAAATATCGATTCAATTCTTCTAATTCACAATGTATAGGTGCATGTTAATCAGTTTTCTATCAAAATGTGATCAAAAAAGTATACTTTTTTGAAGTCTGTGATTTGAGAAAATTGACTACCACACATAGGTACAAAATTAGATTATTATCTACTTACTGATGAATTGTTCCAAGCATCAGGAGTAGTTGAAGGTGGAAAAAGAACCAGGACATCTGGCCCGTGAAACAGTACTGTCTCTCCATTGGCTAACTCAACTTTACGATTCCACTGTTTCAATTCGAAAGCTTGTTTGAATTCTTCTTCCAGTCTTGCAGCGACATTTTCTTCATATGGTATGAGGTGGCCGCTAGGACTTCCTTTGTGGAACCACGAACACCTCCTAACCTCAGTAGGATTACCCTTCCAGTATACAGGTACTCTTTGTCTACGAAGAATGTTCACATCATATCTACCACCGTCAGTTGCTATCACTTTCTCTGGGTCCAAATCGTCTGAAAAAAAGATATTCAAGGAATGCTGGATTATAGATAGATATAGATATCATGTAACTCACGTGATGTGAATGCTTGTTCAAGTGCCAAAGAATCCATCATGGAAAATGGATTCCAGATATTCTTGCCTTCAAATTGCTTTTGATAAAACCAGTGGTGGTATACAGGGCGGTACACCTGGTCGAATGCAGGCTGAAATAAACCAAGTTCGAATCACAACAACAACAATTCTGAAACTTCCTATGGTTAACGAGACTCACTTTGTTCTGATCCAAATTATCGTTACTGGTCACATTACTTTCAGCAGCCTGAGGCATATCGTTGGGGTTATGACCCTGCAATAGATAGATAGATAGATAGATAGATATTTATTAACTACATTATATAAAAACATTACATTTGTAGCAGGTCATGGGTACATTACGTGTATATATATAAATAAACACGTATCACTAAATAAGACAAAAGTTACATACGGATTAAAACAATACAATTATAAGTAGGTAGTTATATAGCAGTTGTCAAAATGGGCAACATTCTAAGATGGAAAAATAATGACAAATCTGTGAGTATTTGTCATAAATTAATGAGAGAGAAAAAAAAAAAAAAAACAAAATTTATATATTACAGGTCATAAATTCATCAACTGAGTAGAAACAGTGGTGGGAGCATATTTTATTTACTTCTGCTTTATACTGTCTATAATTTAGGCTTCTAGTTTTTTCAGGTAATTTATTATACAGCTTAATGTCAGCTGAATTTCTGGCTGATTTACTAAGACGGAGTCTAGGTTCTCTTATCATGTTTTTATTTCTTGTATTATGGCTATGATACTCTGCATTAGTTGAATAGATATTTTTGTTTTTATGTATATGTAGCAGCGACTGGTATATATATACAGAAGGTACGGGCATTATTCCATATTTGGCAAACAGCGGCCGACAGTGATCCCTATATCCTGCATTAGCTATGACTCTTATAGCCCTCTTTTGAATAATGAAGACTTTTTTTGAGTTTGGAGAATTGCCCCAAAGAATGGCACCATAATTCAAATGGGATTGTATGAGACCATGGAAGGCACTCAGTAGTGTATCTACGTTTGCAAACTTTTTCAGTTGACGTAAAACGAAAACATATTTGGAGATTTTTTTGCATAGTTCATCTATATGTGCGGACCAGTTCAGATTATCGTCCAAAGTAATTCCTAAGAGATTAGCAGTGCCACCTTCCGATAATGTGTGATTGACGAAGAAGTTCAATTTTTGTGTTTTATTTCTGTTCAAGCAAAGGAGATTATTTCTGTACCAGTGATCTGCAATATGCTCCACCTCATCTTCAATGTATTTAAGGGTGCGTAAGTCTGAGTTTTTGTTAATTAAAGTCGCATCATCAGCATACATGACAATAGTGCTAGGAAATAGGTAGTAAAAAAGGTCATTAATATAAATGATAAAGAGAAGTGGTCCAAGGACCGACCCTTGGGGCACGCCGTATTTGATTTCACGTAAGTCAGATAGCTTCTGGTTATCAGAGACACATTGAGTTCGTCCTGAGAGATAAGATTCTATTAGTTGGAGGGGTGGACCTCTGATGCCATAATGTTCTAGTTTTTTCAGTAGAAGATTGTGAGATACACAATCGAACGCTTTACTGAGATCTACAAGTGTAATTGATGTATAAATTCCTTCCTCAAAACCGTCAACAATGTTTTTTACAACCGTATATATAGCATCGAGTGTTCCCAGGTTTTTTCTGAACCCAAATTGAAATTTATGAATAAGAGAATAATTTTCGAAGAAGCTGGTCAAACGTTTTTTCAATATAATTTCAATCACTTTTCCAATAATAGGGATCAGAGATATCGGTCTATAGTTGACAGGATTATTAGGATCGCCTTTTTTGAAAACTGGGATAACTTTGGCCGTTTTTAAACAATCTGGAAATATACCGGTTTTGAAGCATATATTTATCAGAGTTGTTATTGGCCGAATAACAAAATCGATAATCTCCTTCAGGATAACTGAGTTGATATCGTATATATCGAAACTTTTCGTATTTTTTAAAGACATTATCGCTTCCCTGATGTCAATTACAGTCACAGGTTCAAGAAAAAAGGTTACATTTGGGGGCGAAACGTATCTCAAAAAGTCTTCAGGATCACAGTCAGCAGCAGGCAAATCTCTGATAACATTTTCCGCTGCAGTTGCAAAGTAATCAACAAATCTATCACAAGTTATGGTGCTTTCTATTTTGGGTGAAGTGGACTTCCGTTGGTAGTTAATTATTCTCCAAGAGTCTCTAGGTTTGTTAGACGAGTTATTAATGAATGAATTGAATGCAACTTTTTTTGCCCTTGTAATTGCGGATCGGTAGTTTTAGCTCACTAGCCTGCATGGCATCCATGACTGGACTCTGGAAACTCTTTTCACCGAAGTGCAACGGCTGTCCGAATTGAATGGCGTGAGTGGGCACAGTAGGCAAGGGTTGAGAAATCGGATGCACCAGAGGAACACTAGGCGGAGAAGGAGAAATGGGTTTGAAGTGGTTCGGAATAGATTGCGTGAACTGTTCTATGCTCGAACTCGAAGAAATCGAGTTGGCTGGAGATACTGAAGTGTTCAGGGGAAGGGAATAAGGAACGCTGTTCAATTGTTCAGGTGCAGATGGAAATATTGGAGGTCGTTGCAGTGGATTTTGGGTTGCGTTTTGAGGCAATGATGGTGCCGTGTTCGATAATCCAGGAACAGGAGCGTATGTTGGCCGTTTCAAGCCAGATCGGCGGAATACATTCGATGGACCTGTAAAAAATCACTCAATCGTTTCGGGAGGTTTCCAGGTTTCTTTTTCTCCACTTGTCTGTAGCCATGAAGAAATTGAAGGAATGTAATGAGTAGAATGTAATTATGAATTATCAATAATTCATTATGTTTCATGAATGTTGTTGGTATAGTTTTACTTAAAAAAAAAATAAAAAACTAATACCGACACTAAACATTACTGAGAAAACTGTAATCATTCTGAGAGAACTAAATCATTGTCGTAAAATGTGTTCACATAAAATTCACAATAAATTTGGATTGACACTCACCGGTATTTGGAGGTTTAATTTGCGGCGCTAGATTAGCACCAGGAGCAAAAAGTGGGACCGGCACAGGATCACTATTTTCCTGACCGATAATTTTTTCTATTCCCGCTGGAGCTGCAACAGTCACCTCCTCTCTTTGGGTATGTCCAGATCCACCAATTTTCAAGATATTCGAAAACGAGGAGAACACTGATGACAGATGCGATGCGTGTTGAGTTTGCGAACTCAAATGGGGCTGAAGTGAGGAAATATCAGGCAGAGGTTCGCTTATGCACGGGGATGGGTTGAAATGTACAGAAGGATCTTCTGGCAAGCCAGCACCGAAGATATTTGATGCCAACGGTATTTCTTGTGTTCGGTCAGAGTCGATTGGACAACTGATTTGTTGATTGACGTAAGATGGAGTGGTTGAATTTATTCCACTGAGTATTTGTTCTGAAACAAAAAAGGGATTTAAAAAAGGGCAAGTTATTTTCAGGTTAGGGCGCGAGAGATGTACTGTACTGAATCCTGGACTGATAACAAACAATTTTTGATACTATGAATTTTTTCGGCCTCAGGTTCAATAAAATACATTTCACAACCATTTCATTCACAAAGGTGGTATAGCAAACAAAAATACATTCTAAGAAATTGGAATGAAAAACAGTATAAGTTGGCAAAGACGGATCGGAATTTCAAAAACAATGAATCAACAACTAATAATAATAATAATAATAATAATAATAATAATAATAATAATAATAAGCCTCCATTCATATTGTCAAATATTCAATATGATATTGAAAAATATGATTAGTGAAAATCAACAATATGAATGGGCGGAATTCAGTCGCCTCTATCCGAAGATAAGGGCGACGCACATAAAAAATTGAATAGTTATAGAGAATGGTTAATAAAGAAGCTGATACAATTCCAACATCACAATCAGAAATTTCACAATGATACAAACTTATTCGTAAACGCAGCAAAACTGCAAAAACACGGAGATGTAGTTTATTAGCATTCAGCACAGTTATTTTAGTAATTGTTTTATAATACAAGCGGCCAGGTGGTCGAGATGACCAAGCGACATCATAGTAATCATGAGGTCGTGGGTTCGATTCCTGGCTGGCCGTTGGATTTGGGTTTATTTATGCGCTGTACAATGTATATCATAAAGTTCTACATAGAACTATCCCAAATGCCACAGTGGTTTGGATACCACTTGTATAAACTGAATATCCCCGTCTCTTTCACTCGCACAAGCCCTTCGAGGCTTCTGAGGGTTGCTTCGACAACTAAGGAGATGAGTAACAATAACAAAAATAACGATAACAGCAATATTCGATTAGGCTGTAACGATATGAAGTGAAGAAAAAAACAAAGTTATCAATATGAATCAGTAAGAGAGAACTTTCCAATGTTCACTGCCTTCTAACATTTGTCAGAACAGATAAAAATATCTTCGTTAAGTGATATTAGCGCATCCAGGTACGAAATATCACTGAATCAAATTCTTGAAGATAAATGAAAAAAATGTATTCATGTACGCGAGACCAGGAATTTTAAGGTTCTTCTATATGGAAGTATTGTTTTCTCGGCCAGAAACAATGGATGTGACAGACATATATGATGGATACGTATATCGTGATAAATCAGGAATATTCTCATGAATTTTGTTTGGTACTCCAGTATTTCATCTTTTGTTGATTGTTGTGGCCGAATGGCTCGGGCACTGACGTCACTGAATCAATTCGTTTTCTGTTAATATTGAAATTGCGAATTTTTATAATTATTAAAAAAAAAAAGTTTGCGCAAGAAAGCTAGGGAATTACTATCGAATGATGATTTTTTCTGCTAAACATCCCAATTACATATGAGAACATCTTATGATAATTTCTCATGTAGCGGTATATCGTCATACAGGAAATCCACCGACAGAATTTTTACCATGTGTTGCCATTAGAAAAGGTCTGCTGTGAATTGGACTTGTTCAAGGGAAGAAAATACATGAAACCATGAAGGATTTTATGTTTGTAATTAAACTCACAGAAGTTATGAACTTTATGCAGAAATTTCTACGCATCTGTAAACACTAGTGATCATATTAACATAGTAAAGTGAAAGTATTTTTTCAGGACGGTCATCAGTGGTTATTGATCCACATAGACTCATCGAAGATAATGTTAATCTCAGCAAGGTGTGTTATCCGGTTTCGTGTGAAATATTGGTTTTAGTAATTGTAAATTTGGATTACCCGAAACGTTACCATAACACAGAAAATAGCTGCAGCATAGAAAATAATACAGTGTGGCAGGAAAATCAACTATTTGAATTTAATCGAATTGGTTTATTTAATATCAGTGACCTCTGATCCCTGCGAATAATTATTGTTTCGCGAAGAGCGTTTGTCAACATAATGGATAGATAGGACAGTTATTCCAGCATCACAATTGATTGTCCTTGATCAATATTTATATAAATCTAAAAAAAACATGACAATTGGGAGAAATTCATCTTCGAGCTCTTTTCCTCCTCTCATCAAGCAAGATAGCACAATGGCTACAAAACCTCAAGAATTCAAGATTTTTTTTCCAAAACGTATGCAGAGACTTCCACTCTGGATTCATATGGCTAAGACTTTCGTAATATCGATAACCGTATGCTTGAAATTATCTTCCGTTCACAATTAGGCACATTCTGCTTGGCCTTGGTGGAAAAAGCAATCAACATCGAGCTCATCTGACATCTAGAGAACTAAAAAATCGTGGACTACCGGCAATATGGCATTCGTCACCAGAAATCACCGACGTGACACATATGTGGCAGGCTCCATAGATACACATGGGGAGTCTCTGGCTGTAGGAATGGATATCTCTAAAGCATTTGACCGAGTTTGGCACCAGGGCCTTATAGCGATACTTCCGTCATATGGTTTGCCGCTCCAACTATCGAGTTTTCTCGATAAATCAATTTTTGAAATGATAGATGGAGTCTCATATGATACCAAAGACTAACATTGTTATCTGCTCCACATCAACGATCTCTTGGATGTGTTCTGCCGATTCCATAGCTGATGCTGATGATAGTATACTTCATACCTCCTTCTCCTCTAGAGCCCTCGATACTATAAATGATGGAATGAGGATCTGAAATCTTGATAGAGCTCAATGCAACAAAAAATCGAGCTTGTATCTGCACCAGTAATGCAGATCACACAATGTCCAATATGATGATGTCCGGTAACTCTGTTCCTATGAAGCCATCAATATCCATATGCTCCAAGTGAAAACTGCTTGGCTTTGTTCCGGGCAAAGAGATACTTCACACCTCAGTAAAAAGGCTAAATTCGACCTGTCCTGGGAGTGATGTTAACATCTTTGCAGTTCAACCACCAAATATACGCTTAGATTCTATTCGCCTTCTTGGTGTATTCATAAAAATCAACAAGCGATTCCGGGTAGACAAACTAGACGAGCTCACACAGAAAATACTATAAGGTTCATTGATGAAATTTCAAACATTTTTTCATCGCAGACCCTTGAGTCATTCTACAAAATTTATTGACTAATTCACAAGATTGTGGGATTTTTTTTTCTGAAGTAATAAGTCACCATTCTGCAGAAACAAAAAACATCATCATCCGTCATATTTTGGGAATCACTTCCTTTTGCTAACGGGTCTTGCGGTATGACCTAATTTTAATGCATTGAAAACGGAGAAAATTCTGTTGATAAGAAATGATCCAGATAAATCGGAGTGATTTGTCCGTAAACTGTTGAACAATATCCTGCCTTGCCCACATATTCGTCATCTTCAATGAGGTACAAAAGTAAAAGCGATATTCAGGATTTTCAGTATTATCAGTGAAAATGATACGGTTACTTTACTTCGCCGTAGTGACACGGAGTGTTCTTGCTTTCGAAAATGTTGCATTTAGGGAACGATTCGGGAGTACCTCAAGCGATATAACTGCCAGAGTAAAATTTCTCGATAAATCTACATTCTTCGAAAACAATGAAAACATTGAAAACTACCCTAGTACTACCGCTGATACTCGTGAAATAGTCGAAATATTCGAACCGTTACAAAAGCCGCTGTTTGCCAAAAAGAGTAAGATCGAGAATCACCCAACGGATGATAGCAGCGCAGATCCAGTGAGGAGGTTTCTGAAAAACTACAACTCACTAAGACCTGTTGCCATTTTGGTGGATGATACTCCAGAAAGTCATAGTGCTGCAAGGAATTTCATGGAGAATATTCTTCAGTTAGCTACATCTGCGAAGCATATAACATTCTTCATTTCCAAGTTCAATGGTTCGGGTAAGGAACAATATCGAATATAAGTATTAGAATGAAGAGAGCAATATAAAACAAGAATGGCAAAATTTTACAGAATGCAGTCAAATAATAATGATGACTATTAAGTGAAAGACTAGTTACAAGAAGTTTTTCTCATACTTTAACCTAAGTACAAGTACAAGTATAATAAAATGATATCTGAAGTCATAAATAAAAAAATTTAATTTAGTATTCTTAATACAAATTTCTATTTTTTTTTCAAATTGGGAAAATACCGACTGATTATGGAATTAATCAATATATCTGAGTAGATTACGTTCTCAGTTCAGCAAGAATTTCAGTTTTGAGTTTTCTCCTGAAAGAATACAAAATGAGATTTTTTAAACTAACATCTTGAAAGTTATAATTTAGTGGTAACTCGTAGAAAAAGAACGCTTTGTGACAGAGTGGTGAGGGATGTTCACAGTAGAGGATTAAAAATTCAACTTTTTTATAGAGGTAGTAGGGACAAGGCAATAAGGACGTGCCACTCAACCCCTCATTGCATTTGAAATTTCAAGGGTGGATGTCATCCCCGTTTCAGGTTTGAGCTTGGGGGCTAGTATTCGCAGATAACAGATAATTACCCCCTCGGAAACATACTTCAGATGTTCAACTGTTTTTTTTTTCATTCCAAAACAAGAAATTCCTTCAAATTGCCTTTTTCGTTTTCGCTGGCATACCCTGTATATTCTGATATATGATCAGATCTACGCAAAACCCAAATAAGTCAGGTGCAGTTGATTTACATTTTTGAATACGATAACGGTCGAAGAAATCAAAACACGGACCATATAATAGTTATTGTCGACTTGGGTAAAGCAACTAAGACATCCATGAGCACTTTGAATAGATTTGTCGAAGTGATACGTAAATTTCAGATTAGATTCTAAAATCAGACCTGAGTTTCTGGTATCTGATAAAGCTAGTGTTAAAGTTACACCCTCTACCACTATTTAACTATCATGTTCTACTCAATCACTCTGATATTCATTTCCAAATAATAGATAAGCAAATTTTGTGGGATTCGTATGGAGATTATGTTAAATACTGTCTTTAAGTTCTTATTATGTTGCTTGAGCGGTTGATAATCCTTTGCAAATCGCTGTTTGTGTTCTACTCTTAGGATGTAACGTGAATATACTTTTCTACATTGTTATGTATACATATTATACATTGCTATTGCATTCTTGTAGTTATATTCAATGGCTGGTAGCAAGGGTCCCTTCATTAATTCCAAGAATTTATTCTGCGGAAAGGTACTAGAATCAAACTATTTTAGGGGTCACGAGTGTTGTCGAGATAAGCGGAAAGGATGCGAATGAAATCAAAGAATCCCTCGTTACGAAGAATACGATGACATCATATCTGGGACCGAAAAAATCGAATGGAACTCTAGCATTTTTTGCCATACTAAATGCCGCTGCTGCTTTACCGCAAGGTGGCGCAATCATAGTTTTTCTGGACAGAAAACCTGCTGATGAGGATTTAGCTACCCATACTGGTATAATCAGGAAAAACGACCTGAAGGTGGGTGATATATTCGCAAGTTTATTTATACATCAATCGAATAGGTACGTTTCATACAGGATGTTCCAAACAGAGAGAATCTGGAATTTGAATGGAAGGTGAAAATGAAAATGATATTAAACAGGGTGGTCCAGGTTATAGTAGCAATAATTCACAATTCGATTGTTTGTCGGAAAATGAGTCGACATGCATTACATAATTTTTTTTCCAAAAAACTTCCCAACAAATTTCTACAAAGAGTAAAAATTACTCGAAGAGTCTAAAATATTCGATGAAAACATCACGACATATCAAGTGAAGACTAATGCTAAAAATTCAATAGAATGGAATTCACTTGAAAAATTTTTGTGTGTACAAAATATTTGTAGCTATAAAACCCTGTTCATATCCTTTGAGTTGTCCCTATTCAAGATCACTATGGAAGTAATGCTTTCCCAGTATATCTGAATGAAACGATACATTTTCTCAGGTTTATGTAGTTTGGGGTGGTGGTCTTTATCATTCGAAATCGAACGATGCAACTCTACTGAAAGAATTATGCGTGTATTCAGGAGGATTATTTTTAACAAACAGAAAACAAAACCTGTCCAGCTACAACTATCGGATGTTCCTAGAAAATGGGTTTCCAGGTCTAAAGACGGTGAGTTTTTCATCAACATAATATCATTAGTTGAAACTTTCAGCATTATTATTAAAAACAAAACTACATTGGCACCAATAACTACCTATTTATTTCTGTCTGTTTTCAGTCCACCATCCTGTCAAAAACCAACCTAATCGGGAAATCAAATTTTGACTTACCAATCGATTCGGAAGTGACAGGTGTTCACCTGATCACAACACCATTCACCACTGGGTCATTGACATCACCAACAGGTAGGTAAAACACCAAATATCTGTCAGAAATATACAAGAACGCTATCGATAGATCCACCAGGAAATCTACAGCAATACCATAATTTTGACCGAAGTTACATACTGTAAACTTGACATCAATATTATCTCTTTCTGTAGGTCAAACGTTGGACTTGGGAAGCAACGACGAGATAGCAGATTACGGAAGTGGATCATTCAATATTGTCGAATCGGGTCGCCGTGAAATTTATTTGGGAACGACGCAAGCGTCTGTCAGCGTCGGAATTTGGCGTCTGAACCTTGATAACGCGCTTGCTCCTTACAATGTGACTGTTTTTGTTTATACGAAGCTGACTGCGAACGCATATCTGGTCAGGACAAAGGCAGGTATGATGTTGAACAAACACAATTGAGCATTTTTGAATTAGATCTGAGTACATAACATGATGACGCATAAGCGTTTTGTCACTATACACTTTTTGAGCGACAGGAATTGACCAGTGAATTTCATACGCCGAGTTCACCATTACTATCGATTGGGAATGCGTAATAAGTGACCTTGACGAATGACGATTTCGATTGATTCGCAACAGGTGCAATCTGAATGCATTGGCTGCTGTGGCAGTCTCAACATAAAGAAAACATATAGTTTTGGCTCGTCTGATCAATATTCAATACTACGATTGGAGCTATGATCTGCAAAATCAGTATGGTGTAGAGCATATATTGCGGAAAAACTACAATAAAAGGAATATTTCGAAGTCTTGAATGAAAAGATGTCAGGAAAATCATGCAACAGGGGTCAAGGCAAAGTTTGCTTCAAAAAAAACCTGAAACAACCTTGGTTGTATGTAGTTCACGGTACAGTTTTTGGTAATTAACCCATTACTTAACAAATGTAGGACTGTTGCGTGACAAAAAACATCTCCATGATACGATATAACTTGATGATTTTTTTTCAACTATACAGGTCCTGAATAATTCCTACCAAGTTTTTGTGAATCCCCATGAATTATAAATGTAAATCATCAACTGCAAATTTTCCAATTTTTGATATTTTTCAAAAACTGTATGTAATTTTCATGTCATGCTGTACATGAATTATGACGGACCTACTGGAAGAAATCAAGCTTGATAACAGATTAGCATAAGTAGTATTGTGAGGCAGTGCATTTCTGACTAAAATTGTCTACCGAGTATGCATGAATAATTATTAGAGAACTATATTTGTTACATACCTTAATATCGAAATAGATTCTTGACAACATCGACAGATAGCAGAAAGAATACAATTTGAAATCTAGAACTCAAGCGCAACAAGTTTGTAAAAATCTAAACTTTGCACATCACTGATAAATTGGTTTTAATGCGTCATTCTGACTGAATAAAAATTATGACCTTCCTTGTTTTATTAGCACTACCGTGAATGTCAGTTCATTATGTTCAATATTTTGGAATTATTTACTTACGTAATGTTTTCAACATGTGCGGATGCAAGATTTGCTTATTTTGATATGAATTTTCCGATCAAAACAATGTTAGCAGATTTGAATTGTAAAGATTGCCAAAATTTCCTACAGTACCATTTTCTGCGTTTTGTCTTCAGTTCAACAAATTAAATGTACAGAGTTCATCCATCACCTTTTGAAAATACTGATACAGCACTTCTTGCAAAACTGAGTCTCACATGTGTAAAAGCTTCAGCTATTAGAAATATTAATAAAATGGACCACCCAGTCCAAATGATAAGAAATTCATTGTGATATTAAATATGAAATTGATTCCTTGGTCCTCAGAAAACGATAATGCAACTATACCCAAGAAGGCACAGAGGTTGAAGTTGGATTTCACTGGTAATGTCGGATCCATCACTAACATCACCTTCATCGACAAAAATGGCAAATCCTTCGGAGATACGGTTAAATTCAGAGATATGTTTTCATTCGAAAATCGCAGCATGAATAACAATCAGTTCGATCTAGAAGTGGAAAATGTTCCTGAGCAGTCATTTCATGTATTAATTCATGGAAAAGATATCGAAGGTAAGAAGATCAGCCAATGGAGAGAGAATTATTGCTCAACAATCGCTTTACTAGTAGGAAGCACTTGAATATTTGTTACATCATACTCAGCATACCTGTCATCTGAATAAATATAGTCTGAGATGAAACGAGAACAAAACCAAACTTGTACATGAATTTTGTAATCAGTGGTTCAGTATATAACTACATCAAGCAAATTGAAGTACCCTAACGACTTCAAAAATAGAGAGCATACCATAGACATAGAACTTACCATAGTTCCAATCGAGCTATTTTTGGGGTTTTCAATCATTTATTCGCCTATCCTACACTTTTTAATCGTGAAAAAATCATACTTCATCTAAAATATTGTATGTTGTGTTAAGTTTTTTGTACCACAGTGTTTATTCAGGCGAAACGAATGAATATTATTATTATTACTATTATTACAACTACTACACATTCAGTGTTGTGATTTTTTCTAATCAATGACAGTTAAAGAGTAAACTCAAGACCATTTCTAAGGAATAACAGACGATACTATGGTCATTGGCAAGTACATTATCTATTTTCATTTCAGGTAATACATTTTCTCGACAGACTTACATAAGTAAAAATAGTAACAGAATCTTATATACTCAACCAATACTTGGCATAGACGTAGGTCAAGGATCAGGACTTATAATTACTGGTGGAAAGTATGTACAAATAACAATGGAAGTGACGAATTTCAGGACTTCATCTACTGCAGCAAGATACTATTGCAAAGATGAAAGGTCTATTCTATCAACTATGACTCCCTACAAGTAAGCGCATACATTTTCGAAAAAAAGCCGACAAATTTTAATAATTTCATATTCGAGCGCTTAGAACAATCTGGGATTGAGAATGACATAGAAACTTCCAACAGCCTAACACTAAACTACAAATTTTCATCGAATTTCAATTCAATCCAGTAACTGTTGCGAAAGCGAGTTAATTTCATTTCATAATTTTGAGGCTACTTCAATTCAGGACCTACACCTGGAATAAAGAAAAATATGAAATGAAACATAAGGGCCTAACATTTTTTTCTGATTCAACTATTCATGAGGTTATTCCTACCCCATTTGCTCACAATATTTCAAAATTCGAACAATCTTTGCAGGACATGATGAATGAGATCAACTGCTTTTTCTCAGTTTTGGATAAATATTAGTATTCAGGAAACCAAAAATTGATTTATATTTTGATTGATTTATATTTTTACAGCCAAGTCATCAATCCACAAGAAACTGCAATAGTACAATTGACCCTAATACCAACAGTGGGTACCTATCAGGACATTATCACATTCTCAGCATCGGTAGGAAGTGAAATAATTGAGAAAAAAATGCAAGTTGATGTTGGGAGTTCAATAATTACAGATCAAACAGAGCCCACATTGAATTATAATTATTTGAGTGATTGCTCGAAAGTACAATTCAGCAGTTGTGAAGACGGAACTTGGACAATTGAAGTCAAAGCAAAAGATACTGGATCAGGTGGGCTATAAACATGTTATATTGATTCAGGGGAATTGCAACCATAAGGGTTTGAGGATGTGAGTTCTGAGTTGAGGAGCTATCACTATTTGAATTAATCGGGATGCAATATTTAGATGCGACTATTCAAGCTCATAGGCAAAAGTCAAGTTCAATAATGGGGCGATCCATATGGATAATATTGGGTATATTCTCCTGGTGGTGAGGTCATTATTAGTAGGTGAATAACCCCAAATTCTAAGAAAACCTAGATGAAACTGAATTTTTATAATATTCAATTCTAAGTTAGATTCGAATATCTCTTACTGATACTGAACTGTGATGTGGCCTATTGGAATAGTGGCCAAGCCTCACGAGCGCTAATATTTTGTTTTCATCCAATCTATGAGATACTACCCAGTTTCAACTGAAGTAAATTTCAGGTCTGCTTCAAGTTACATCTAATCCAAAAGGACTCTATTTCCCAATCGGTTATACTTCTGGTACCAAAGAAGAAGTAACTGGATATTATAGTGAGAGTTGTTGTAATCCAGATATTCAACTGACAGCGGTAGATCGTATGAATAACAGACGAATAATAAACCCAAATGCCTATCGTAAGTATAATTCAGCTGATGCTAATGCTCATACTGATGAGCCCATTTGATTTTTCATGTATATTTTTCTTCTAGGTGCCTCTTTGGGTCCAGGTCAAATT
Organism: Gastrophysa polygoni; assembly: GCA_963576655.1. Taxonomy (NCBI): domain Eukaryota; kingdom Metazoa; phylum Arthropoda; class Insecta; order Coleoptera; family Chrysomelidae; genus Gastrophysa; species Gastrophysa polygoni. The sequence continues at coordinate 7,693,249 of OY755085.1, forward strand.
GCTGCAATTGTATTGGGGGTCCTATTATTCATATTACTCATAGTGCTCATAGTATATCTCGTTCGTAAATGTATCAAGAAACGAGAAAATTATAACCTACCTACTTATAGTGGAGGAAGAATCTGACAACTAATCAATTCCATCAATGATGAACAAAAACATTGGTACTGAGAAATGTTCATCATATCCTGAAATCAATTCATGTGTAGACATTCAAATTTTGTCATCCAAAATTTCATCAACCTTTAAAATTGAAATTCTAAGTTAAGGAAACTAATTTTATTTTAGTGCCTCTGATCAATGCCGAAATGATGACTATATGATAAAGCGATGATATAAATTGAACTTATTGTAACGTGAGTTGTTACACCTGTGAGAGTAATTTGATGGAGAATTTTGTATTTATAGTTTGTTGAAGTTTTAGGTCTCTTGAAATACACTTCACCTTTCAGATGAATTCATAAAAATATGCCAGTGTCCACTGCTATTTATCCATGTATTTATCCAAAAATTTATTATTTATTTTATTAATATTTGATACAATTATTTATTATTAATTTATAAATTATTTATAATAATCCCCATCTGACTAGAACCATATCTTGCAGCCTGAATATTTCGTAATATATAGAGGAGTGAAAAAATTTCATCATTCCTTGCTATTAAAAATATAAATATCACAAATTTTAAATTCTCCTCAAAATGTTCACACTTAAAAGTGAAAATTGACCTGTTTCAGTATCTCTTTCAAAAAAACCATATTAATTGAGTAAGTACTATAACTCTAACTCATGAACGTGATGCTTATAATATTATGTGGTAAGTAATAATTCAATTTGTACATAGGTAGTTGTGGAGATAGTCAAAAGAATGAAGATTACTGAATTTAAATATCCTGTAGATCATGATTTAGCAACCTTATATGTGGTTGTGAAGAGGACTAATAGTCCTTTCAAACCAGAAAAGATACACTCTCACTGTTGTACATACTCACTGTTGTACAACTTTTTTATTTGAAACAAACATTTCACATTGATTTCAAAATATATATATTGAAAATAGGAATCAACAGGTCTCAGGAATATTTCGAAAATCAATACACAGCTGCAATTACATACATTTTCGAATAACTGTATAAGAAGCCTGCAGATATATCACCCAAAAAACTAAATACTTCAGGTATTATTTCAAGAGAATTCAGTGTTCATGAAAATATTTGAATGAAAATGAAAGGACTACAATATGTATAAGAGTACCAGAAGACATAAGTTTTCTTTAATAAACGAAAATTGTACATCAAAATTATTACAGATTTATGATAGATTCTGATAATCTTTGTAGATATGTGCGTCTTGAATTTATGTCAATTTAGGATGGTGGAGGAAAAAATTCATCAGTATCATTAAACAATGGTTATTTTGAGTAGTACACAAATAGCATGCTGTCCTCAACTACACAACTTTCATATTGTAATTTCATATGATAAAAACAGATTGAAATCGTCGAGCCAGTGTGAAGGAACACTGTTTCACTTTGAAAATACAACCTGTCTCTCTACTGCAAAGGAAATATTGCAAACAACGCCCTTCATCTATGAGAAAATCGTGGAAATCACTACCATGATTGAACTAGAATTCTACTTTTACTACCATCTACTTTTTGTAGCGAAAATTACACTGGACGGTGGACGTGAAATGTGACTTGATAGAACACTCACCTGGTGTTAAGTTCAAAGCTGGAGGAGGTGGTTTTTCCTTCGCTGGAAGAATAACAGCATGCTGAGTGAAATCTTCGAAGGTTCCTCCCGTTACAGATACATTGAACAACGGATTGTTATTCATCTTTTTCGTTCTATCCATTCTGGAAGAATTAGTTCAACACCACCATCTGTTTTCCCGAAAAGAAAAACAACCAGATACAACTGAACTGTCAGTTGGCGGACTTATAGGTTAATGTCTTTTGTCTTATTCTTTGATTTTGCCTTCTTTGTTTTGAAAGATATTAACATGATCGTAGACACAAAAAATGACATAACAACGTTATAATTTTGCGGTTGACAACTCTCTGAGTCACGAGTATCGTGCTATAACCAAGCGTTTAGGCAGCGCGATGATTCGGGGTGAGGACAAAAGAGTGAATGCCTCATCCGAAGTCTGGTGATATTATTCGATCACTTGCATTTCTCTAGTCATTGTGTTATTGCGTATAATCTATTTCTGTCCAAATATTTGACTTTATGTTTTGGTAATCGACATTTTGGGTTGGCTCTTCTGAACTTCATCGGAAAGAAATTTGAAGAATTCAAGACGATGGATAGCAGTGATAGCGAAACTCTAGAAGGTTATAAATCAACCAATTCTATCTAGTTTCGTGGGACAGAATTCAGTTTTAACTGATGAAAATATAAAATAACCCTGCTGTAAATAAAGAAAAATAGAGTTTGTATAATCGTATATTGTTTGTATAATATATACGATATTCGTATGGAAATAACAACAAAAAATCATTCTCAGCGGTGAATTGACGATCATGTATAAATTAAAATTGATGGCACAGTCGATGCAAGTGTCAGAATTTATTTTTTGTTCATTCAAAAATGAATGGAAAAAGTGATGGTACATTACATCAGCAGTTAGAATCATAAATGAGAGTTTAATGTGCTTGTATCAGGTTTTAGTATGTTGTGCAGGTCTATGCACACATCATATTATAAACAGCATAAATCTAAGCGTGGCATTTGTTTCTTATCGTTAATGCGGCATCTATAGTTGATCTAAAGAATTATAGTGAATGTGATAACATATATTTGTACGTAGAGATGGAGGCACCAATTTGATCATTGGGCAAAATGTTTTGCAGAATTTAAATGTGTGAACAAAACGAAGGTGTAATAGCTCAAATAATATTCAGTTCATATTACCTATTACGTTACGACACAGACCTCATATCGTTTTTTACGTCATTGAGCAAATGAAGAATTATTTTCACTTTCGACAATTATTCGCATAAGCAGAACCCAACCAACCCAAGAACGGTCAAGAAGTTTTTCAGTTAGGTATAGTGAAAAATCCCTCATATGTGAACCGTAAGATGGCGACACAAAAATAACATTGAGATCAGTATCATTGATGATTGTGCAATCAAATGTATCGAAACGTTGATTCAAGAGCAGTAACTTCGGACTACTTCTTAGTTAATGATCAAACTACATATTTACAATCTCAAAACATCAATCAACAGAAATGGCGCCATATCCTAGAGAGTTTCATAACTATTATACCATTGTATATACCATTAGCGTTTTGGTGAAACAAAACTTCATCATGCAGTGACTCCATCATTCTTCTCTACATCGTTGCCCTGACCTCAAAGGGTCTCAAGGGCGGCTCCGACATTTGAGGAACCATGACAAATAAAGGTTATAAATAATCCAGCAATCTCTCTCAAACTGTTTTATTGTGATATCATAAAATGTGAAATTAATCTAATCAATCTCACTAATTTCAGTCACAGCTACACTGGCATGCTCGAGTCCTGTCGAACATCGCTATACCAAGCATCATTCATCAATAGAACGGCAAAGTTGTGGAATTCTTTACCTAGTGAAGTCTTTCCTGATGCTTACAACCTGCAAACTTTCAAGAAAAATTCCAACACCTTCCTTCTCTCCCAAAATTCCACCACTGGCTAACACGATGTTCCTCGAACATTATAGGTTTCCCTTTCGTGTTGTATAAACAGATGAAAAAAAACTGCCAGCAACCTCAGAATGGTCCGGAAGTACAATGCTTGTCCTGTACCTGTCTGCCTTTTCGCTTTTTTTGCCATTATGGCATACTTCATACTGGTCCCGCGTCCCGCTGTCCACATGATAGGTATTATTTCACACAGAATAAGGTATTTCACAGAGGCACCTCACACTGCATAGAGCAGATCATGAGACTGATATTGAATCTTCAGTTGGTTTTGAGTTTGATGTTCACAATTATTATGAAGTCGTGTTAAAGTTGAAAATTAATCGCGGTAATGAATCAAAGACAAGATGAGCTTTGTGTAGATAATTGAAGAGAGGAAACCAATGAAAATTGAATGTAAATATCAAAATTAGATACCTATATACTTATTTAGAAAACAACTTGTTGGAACTGAAGAAGTTATGGGACCTGAAATCGATTCTTCCATTATAGTTCCATTCCACCTAAGAGTTTCTTACTTGTAACAACATGCACGTATGACGATTGTTTCCTTCATTTATTTCCGATACGTTCATGAATTTTTCTTGGAGGGGCCCATTTTTTTATCATTTCTTATGGGTCAGTAATTATTTTCGATTGGCTAGATCTAGCCAATACAAACAATTAGGTCACTTTAGGCGCATGCTATCTTTATTCATATTTTTCTTTGTTCAACATAAGTATTTTTTAAGCCAAAAGAAAAGAATGATGCTAACGGATTGACGGATTGACGAGAAACCGATCTGCCCACAAGATTCTAATAAATTTTTGGGGCTCCTTATCGATGAGAAGTTGGACTGGTCTAGTCATATTAAGCAACTCAACTCAAAACTTAGCAGAGCCATATTTGCATTACGTACCGTAAGACAAAATACGGGAGTATCCGTTGCAAAATCTGTTTACTTTGCCTATTTTCATAGTATCCTACAATATGGAATCAAGTTCTGGGGTTCAGCAGTAAACTCACCTAGCATATTTTCAATACAAAAAAAAGCAATCCGAATACTTTTCGATCTGAAATATACGGATTCCTGCAGACCCTCATTCAAAGAACATAGAATTTTCACCCTAACAAATTTGTACATATTCAAAGTAACTCTTCTAATACACAAAAAACGGAATACACTGCTACGCCCGGCCGACATACACACATATCCAACGAGAAAACAAGAGGTTATACTACCACATTACAACTATACCAGAATTCGCAAATCTCCTATGTATACTGGAATCAAACTATACAATCATCTTCCTGAAAGACTAAAGTTGATGTCCAATGGTAAATTCAAAACAGAACTGAAAACTTTATTGCAACAATACATATTTTATAGTACCAGTGAATACTTTCAAACAGTCTTTCTCTGAAAATTGCAAACTGATGAAACAACCTTCTTTATATAATCTGAGTCTGCATAGTTTACTACTTCCTTATGCTTCGTGCTTTTGACTTATATTCATAATTATAGTAGTTATTGTAAGCATTGTTAATGCTCACCTTATTATTAACCTGTATGAATATTCGCCTGTGGGAAATAAATTTACTTACTTACTTACTTACTTACTACGTAAGGTCCCTTTATTGCCACTCACTTAGGCCTAAGAACTACGTCACATGAGGAAACTACGCCCACTTTCCCTATAAACTTTTCAACGTACACAAATCTAATTGTTCATTAGCACCAATCATATATTATTCTAATATGAATACTTCTCGATCTTATTTACCTATAGATTGATTTTATGTTCCATCTATATCTAGTGGAAACTCATTGATAGACTGATAGCGTTGAAACTACATAACCATATTGAATTCTCTGAATTCCTTTCCGATGACGTTTTGATTTAGATCAGCAAAAGTTCAAAAGTTTCGATTACAGAAACTCGAACGTGAAATTTATGGAGAAGACTACCTATCCTAGTGGGTTTCTCACCGAAGACGTTCGTTAGTTCGTTAGTTAGTTAGTTAGTTAGTTAGTTCGTTTTTGTACTTCAGGGTTTTCTAGTATTCCCTCTCATTTGAAATATTTCAACGCGGTCATACCACTTCCGGGTTCACGAGATGATGCCATCACCATTCTTATTTCAAATGGAACACCTGGTATATTATTCCATTCTTGGATTTCTGAGAGACTTCCGTGATTAGTTCTATCAGGTTTTCCTACATCTATTTTCAACTGTCTCTTAGATATCTTGATTCGTTCGTTCGAAGTTCGTTCATCCAAATGTGACACCCTGTATTTATCGTATGGTTGGATGCAGAATTTGATTCTGCATCGATTCGCTGTAACATCCCCTATACTTATTTCAAACGCTTTGTTTCGAGAGACAAACAATGTTCTAGTGTCTGCCAAAAATGACATCAAAATAAATAAGGATTGACAATAAAACAGTTGGAGGTAGGTAAAGGTTATAGTTGAATAAAAACGTAGATGAATACATTCTTCCATAAAGCATAGAATGCACTACTACTCACATTATAATTGAGTAGTAGTAGAGAGTAGTAGAGAGCAAGTATACTTGCTCTCTTTTGGACTTCCTAGATGTCGCGTACGTAGACTGACTGCCCATTTGTTATCTCTCACCCCTATATGAACGTGTCTACATTGCCCTATGGATCATCTGCTAGTGTACCTGTGAGCTGTGAGTGCCCTTGAGCTGAAAGAGCTTGGACACCCCAAATATATGGTATGATCAAAGACTATAGAATAGTATGATATGGTGACAAAACCACAGCATTGGTCTTGAAGATGTCCTAACCTAACAGCAGACGACAACACGCGGTTTCCGCACGTCATTCGTCAGCTAGTTGGCTACTAGTACTGAGCAAGAAAATTTGTGTGTACTGGGCTTCAAGCGCACTCGCCGACTCCAATTAGCTCCGTGTACTTGAGCCCTTCAGTACAATACGTGCAGCTTATAATTCAATTTCATAATTTTATTTCCTAGATGATTCTTTTGCAATAACCCAAATGTTCTGGATTTCTTTCTCGATTTCCTTGAATTTATGCTTACTTTGCTTGAGATCAATTTATGTGTTTTTTGCTGAATTATGCGGATTTAAATTCGACCTAATCACCTAGGGAATAATATAAGATGAGATTGTCAGCGCCATCCCTGGTGAATCGTGACTTTCGCAAATTGCTATTGGGAAGATCAGAACGTGAACATCGCACCGATTTCATGGAAGTTGGCTTCCAGTGAAAAAATCTAATTTTTTTTGGCTTTTCAATTTTTTTTTGGGGCCACTGCAATTAGGATGATAATGTAAGAATTTAACCAATTTCCAGTACCTTCTATATATTTTCTTTTCGAGTAGAGGGTGGGGAACTGGCATCTGGATCTGAGGAATGAATAGACTAGAGATAGTAGAGACATTTTTTCTATTTCCTCTTGTTGCACTTATACTATAGGTTATACCGGTACCAGTATTACTAGTACTAACTTTCTATTAGAACAGTTTTCCAAACGTGAACTTGGCAACGTTGCGAATATCCCTATCGAATGGGACAATATGAATAATATAAATTTCCATGATTTTCTCTGGAGCCGGACCTGAAATATGAAAACGTTTCCATACGTAAAAGCGACCCTGTATTTCAAACAAAGTATCGCGTGTTTGTTTTTCCTGGTGCAATTAGTCTCTCAGAATGGTGCTTCGGTGGGGGGTAAACTGAAGTTAGGGGGCTGGGCCCTCCCTATCCCCCCTTCTATTTCCGCTCATGATTTAACCCTCTGAAATGTCTTCATCGTGACATTTCATTTTATTTTTGCACGGTATACAGCTAAATTTTGCGAAAGCAAGAAGTCCTCATTTGACCCCCTATAGAGTTGGAATGGCTCCAGATATGACTAAGGTGACCGTTTTCGTGAAATTTCAAACCAGGTCATATGGATGAAAAAGTAGCGCCGATGATGATATAGAGGGTGTTTTATCACTTGCTCAAAATTTCAAGGTGAGATTTTTTGGGTCAAGATATGAAAAAACAGTTCATATAGAAACAAAAGTCTGAAGACAGTATTCATTTCCGAAATACAGGGTGTACAGGTTTTTCTTAGAAATAGTTCAATTTTATTTGTAATGAGTGGGTTTTTATTTTGCCAATGTAATATGATTGCTTTAATGATCGGTTTGGTTGAATAGATTTTCAGAGCATTGCAATATTTGTTTCAACAGTGTAATGAATTCTCTTTCTGTACCCCAGGGTTTGGGTATTGAAAATCAAGTTATTTTTCTAATGATTCATTATAGTGAAATCAAAAGTATGTAAGTCGTTTCGACCAATAATGCATAGTTTCGACACAAAAAATCAAGTGTGGTGTATCGATGAAATCAGATCTTCAGTGAGAATTCAAAAATGGAATGAAATACAGGGTGTTCCATTCGAAATAAGGAAGTTGGTATTGGCCACTGTCACATGACACACTCTATATGATTTAACTTTTTTGAAAAAAATGCGCATTCAAAAATACAAATCGACGTGTCCAAGCGTTTCTCCCAACACACCCTCATTTATTTGTTGTCGAATTTATTCCATCTGGCTGTTCCACACTGTATATAATTTTGGGTGTGCCTGCTGCCAATCTACTGCGATCGACAAGGGGAAAAAGTATGTAGCGGGTAATGTAGCGGGCGGCATCCGAGAGTGCCGGAACTGATATTCCATAAAATGTGGTATGATGCTTTTGTAGCGATACGCTAGATGAGATGAAATGTGGCAACAGCGTCAAGCGGGACATCGTAAATACCCATGACGTGACATGTGATGATTCTCTCAAATCTAGAATCGGGTATTGCGCAACGTTGAGCGTGGTCATGGCCGTGGCACGTGGAATCGACTACACTGCTAGTGCTCGATGGCGATAAAACATCTTCTGGCGGAGCCGCCACGAGCTAGGATCCGGCTTATTCGCCATTCGCCTCATTAGCCTAGAGAAGCCAAGATGCCGTTAGTCTATCTAGTCTCTTTACTCTCTACTCTCGAGTCGACAGAACGAACACAACTAGCTCTGGTGAGTCAGGTCTCAGGTGATCATTTTCGTCGAATTAAAAACCGACCAATGAATGAAAAAAATGCGCCGCTAGTATTTATAGTGTTATCATTCAACAAGCATGTAATGCTATTGCCGAAGAAGATGGAATTTACAGAACGAGCCGATGGCGAGTGGTGTCATATCTGAATGGGTAATACTCTTGAGTAGGTAATACCAATATTATGAACGAATTAATTACTATGCTTTATCTACATCTGTAAGTCAAGTTCATGTTACCTACAGGCAGTGACGGCTCAACAGGGACTGCAGGGTCGGCCGGGCCGTACCAGATTAGTTGGGAAAAATGCTGAACTATTTGTTGAAATGAAATTTTTTTCAAAACTGATTACAATATTCAACGTTTATTATGAAGTTTCATCCCAATATTTTTCCAACACATCATGTATGGATGAAAGGACAACGCCAGTGCATGAAATTCAAAGGGCGCTTCTACTTCGCGTACTTGGGCCAGCCAGAAGAGCGAACATGTACCGAAAATAACGAACAATATTCCTATTTGTAAGTTTGTTGCTGACAACTGTCACAATTGGAGTTTACTAGATGTTCCAGAACCATTAGTACGGAAAAGGACTACCAAGACCAAGATCTATCGTTCTAGAGATACTTCTACAGTTAGTACACAGTTTCAACTGTCACAAAGATTGTTGAATAGAAATAGTTATATAGAAACGAGGAGAAAAATTCCGACAGAAACTGAAAAATTAATGTACCACCTACTAGAGTGACTTACATACAATATGTTTGGAATCCCAAGCAGTGAATTTGAATAACCCTGTATAAACGGACAGTACGATGGATGACTAATAGAGCATACCTTCTGATAGCATCCCAGATAAATATAGGTAGTTAGAAATACTTGGGTTATGAGTTTACCAGCCTTTCTTGGGTTGTAGCATGATTTTCCGCCGATTCATTCTTCAAAATGGCATGGCGTACCAACACACAACAAAAAAGAGGAGTACCTAATTATCGCATCTCGACGATACAGGGACTATGTCTACGAAAATAAATGCCGTGCCCGAGAGGAGATATACGAGGGGTGCGTAATATGAGTTGGTTAATTTATGAATGAATAGTTCTGTTTAGGCATTCTTGGTAAATGTGACTACTTGGTATTTTATTTGTAAATATTATGATCACCATGTGCTGAATATTTCAGTGAAGGTTAGGATGAATCTTTTTATAGTTTTTGTGGGAGTTTCTCTCCTCGTTTCTGAAAAATAAAAATAGCAATTATAATAGTTATCTCAATATATTTATAATGTATAATTTGTCCCAAGATGTCGCTGCGCTAGGAATTCAACCTTCAGACACCTAAAAGAGAAATTCTTGATCTCTTAGTGACACCTTGTTGTTTGAAAAAAAAATGAAAGACAAATATATTTGATAATTACCAAAATTTTTTTATTGTTGTGGAGGTTCCGTAAACAAATCTGCCTCCGTTTTTAGCACAAGGAAATAATATGTTCGTCTGTAATTTTTGACCAGTGCGAAAATTACTGAGGAACATATTATTTCCTTGTTAAGAACGGGAGCAGAATCGTTCCCGAAACTTCTACAACAATGAGAGAAATAGAAATTTGAATATTTATTAACCATGTTTGGCCATCAATTTTTTGCAAAACAAAGATTTACTGACGACTAGAGAATTTCTCATTCAGGTGTCTGAAGGTTGAATTTCAAGCTCAGCTCATGAATCTGTTCTTGCTACAAATATTTTGAGATAACTATTTTACTTTGTATTCTTTCATAATCCGAAAAGAGGAGAGAAAGTCCCACAATTATTCAAACCGGTTTCCAAGTATAGGAATTTGATGCAAGAACTGTATGCCCACGATTTTCCAAACGAGCGCCAGAAATCTATATGAGTAGATTTATGTTCCGGAAATATACCTGGAAGAAAAATAACGATCTCTTTCCTTTCCGACAATAGAGGAAACAATTTATATTTAATTAGCTTCAAAATGACCCGGGAAGAGGCCAAAAAGAAAACAAGCAGAAAATAAACATAGATTTCCTTTTGAAATTATTGTCAGCTCTGATTCTCTCGATATGAATCCTTGAAAAAATGGAAAACATGAAATTTCAGAGCAGCAGAAAATTTATTCACGTCTTGTGCACATGACTAGAGAATGAAGAAGAAAGCGCAAAGGAAGACTGAATTTTTCAAATTACACTGTAGCATGTAGGAGCTAATACAACGAGCGAACTCAAATAAGGATCTGACAAGAATTCTGAAATGGGGATCTGACAACCTATAGTATAGTTCAATGCAACTAAAACTCAAGCTTGTATGTTCACCAAGAAGGCTGATCATACAGTGCCCAATTTGATGATGTCGGGTACCACTGTTCCTATGAGGTCGTCAATATCCATGCTGGGTGTCACCACCAACAGTGCTCTCTCATGGGACGATCATGTGAGGTCCATTGCGAAAACTGCTTCACAAAAACTTGGTTTTCTATTCCGTGCGAAGAGATACTTCACATCCCAGCAACTGCTTATGATCTACAAAGCACAAATTCGGCCTGTCCTGGAGTACTGTTCATATGTTTGGAGCTCAGCCCCCAAACATACGCTAAAGCTCTTAGATTCAATTCAGAAGAGAGCTATTCGCCTAGTCGATGACACAACACTCACCAAATCATTGACCTCTCTAGATCATCGTAGAAAGGTCGGCGATCTCTGCCTTTTTAATAGGTACTTCCATGGTCGGTGCTCAACGGAAATATCAACTATTATGCCACCACGACGAGCTCAGGCTGGTCACCCTTACACTGTCAGGCTCGAGACCAAGCATCATTTATCAATAGAACGGCAAAGTTGTGGAATTCTTTGCCTAGTGAAGTCTTTCCTGATGCTCACAACCTCTTAACTTTCAAGAAAAATTCCAACACCTTCCTTCTCTCCCAAAATTCCACTGCTGGCTAACACGATGTTCCTCGAACATTATAGGTTTCCCTTTCGTGTTGTCCACAGATAAAAAAAAAACTTCCAATCCTACAAGGCGTTAGGTTGCAACATGTCACTCAAACTGCATTTTCTTTACTCCCATTCCGGTGCAGTTTCAGACGAACCGGCGAAACATATTGCTCAGATGGACAAAGACTACTTTCGTTGAACACAAACGTGAAACCGAACCCGGGAATACAAGAAATACATATATTTTGTGAAATAATATATTTTGTAGCATCATACTTTTTGTGATAATAATAAAGCATATTTGGTCAAACAAATGATAGTGTAGTTCCGTTCCTCAATCTCCAATAAATCACTAGATCGCTTGGGTATATTATATATTATATATTGGGTTTCTCATATTTCATAATCTTCTTCCTCCTCTACAAACCTATGTGTGATGAATGTATCATCCTAGTACTATGAAACTAAACCAAAAATCCAAAAAAAAGTTGCCAAATTGTTCCATCGTTGTAAAGCGACGTAAAAGTTACACCCCGCCGAGCGACTGGTTTGGGAGGAGGGGAAGATTCTGAAGAGATTCCTACAATTCTTGTCGTGAAATGAACGGTTACGGAGATATCGAATGGAGAAAAATCTCATAATTTCTGGAAAATGAACTGATGTTGTTTCATGGAGATTTTAATCTATATAGAAAATTCAATACGACTCGATGAGGGACCTAGTAGTAGTACATTTCAAATGCGCATCCAAAAATACGATCGTGTTTTGTGGCTTTATTCCAGACTGGGGAATTATGTGATTTTCCCCCTCCATATATCCGTAACCGTTAATTTAAAATTCAATGTAGATTATTCTCATATGAAGTGGTCTTTGCCCTAAACCTCATAGTTTTCAAGACGAAGGCGATAAACTGCAAAAGCACGATATTTTCTGTCTTTCCAACCACCCCCCTCCCAAACTGAACGTTCGACTTGGTGTGACCTTCTACAACGTACAACCGGGAGCAGATGGAACGATTTGGAGCCAGGAAAACTTTTTCTTTGAGTTTGGGTTTCGGTCATTCCGAAGCTAGTTCTATCGTACTATACTCACACATTTTTGTCAGACTGTTACTGTGCTACTGTACTGTAAGTGAAACATTTGTGGATGTTCATTTCCAACAGAAATGTTCATTTTTTTAACCTAGGTAGTACAAAATCAAACTGAACACCGAAAAATTCGATCTATTCGATTTTTCTGATATATTTCGCAAGTTGATAAAAATTTTGGAAGTTTTTTACCCAATTTTTTCCCACCCAAATGTCTATGAATGTCACTGATTCCGATATCTCATGATAGATTGTTATCTTGCATTCATGGACAGAGTTTACTGCACTGCACACTTCTCCTAGAAATAATTCCAGCTATAGAATTCCACATCATTCCATTCAAAATTTGGATGACACATCTTCGGAGTTTCCTGGAGAGTCGCCAAGTTGATACAACACGGAATTATGACGATGTCATCTATTTCTTGTGAATAAATATTAGACATTCGCCTGAACAGGCTGATTCATAAAATCATTTGGGTATCCTGATGAACATAAATACGTATTAAATTTCGTTCGAATATAACCTTAGTCGGTATGAGTGAATGTTGACGAGAACCATCACGGTATAGTAGTTATTATGACGTTCTTAGTCAAGAATCATTGACTCTTCTTCAGAGTATGCTTTGAGGATTCCGAAAACATCCCAATTGACATTTGAAGAAATACGACAACCAGGTGAAACTATAGTTTACTATATATCCTGCCATCACCAGGAAGACAGATCACGCAATGATGATATCACGTATAGACGTGATATCAGATACCCCTGTTCCCATGAAGTCGTTGATATCCATGCAAAGTATCACCACCAACATCGTAGAAAGGTGAGCGATCTCTTCCTTATTTATAGAAATTTACACGGTCCGTGCTCAACGGAAATCTCATCTAATTTGCCACCAACGTGCGATTCCGGTTAGACAAACTAGACAAGTTCAGGCTGGTCACCCCCACATTACCAGGCTCGAGACCTGCCGAACAGCATTCTTCCATCATCATCAATAAAACGGAAAAGATGTGGTTTTTTTGAAGTCTTTCCAAATTATCGAAATAATGCTACACTAGCGTTATTTTGATGAGAAACATTTTTTTTTTCGAACTTCATTCATAATGGTTCTTTGGCGTCATTTCGAAGTACGAAGTGAAGACTTTCCTGATGGTTACGACCTCTGAACTTTCAAGAAGAATTCGAATACGTTCCCTCCAAAAGATAAGAAAATCATGGAAAAACTCATGGAACTGGACTTGGGGGAGTCGAACATCACATCATGCTACAGGAATCAATCCATATCCTAATAAAATGCGATACTTTAGTTGGTATATCTATATACAGAGAGGATATAAAGTCTACTCTCCCCTGTTGAGGGGCTCGGATTAGGAGATTTGCCGATCATACAAGATATCCAAATGGGGTTTTCAATTTTATATGGAAAAATTTGAAATGAACTGGAAGACTACACATTTAGTAAAAGTCAGGGTACGCGAACTGACGAAACATTTCACAATCTTGGAATGAAATGGAAAAGGTGTTGGGTGTTGGAATTAGAAACGACCATCGCATCTATTAAATATCCAAAAGATCGTTGTTTCAAACATTTGGGAAATTCCAGTTAGAAATTTGTAGTCAGAACCTTTCTGCAAACTGATTTGATTCGTCCAGATATTATTCATGGAAAATTCACCACAAACAAGGTATTTCTCTTTGTCATAACCTTCTTGATAATTGTACTTGAAAATCAGGATATCACATTTGGATTCATTCGATTGAGAGAACAGGGGATGTCAGCCTCATTCATTATTTTCGAATTGTAATTTCGGATTGAGGCTCTAGCCAGTCAAGATACATTATTGAGGTCACTTAGTATATGACCTGCTGTGTTTATTTGATCTTCCATCATGAACATGGCAAGCACAGGATATTCAGTATTTTTATCATTCAGTCTAGGAAAACTAGACCTACTAACCATAGTGTTCTTCATCATTTGGCGTTAACACGTTTATTCAGTTTATGGATTCGTAATATCATAGTTTTTGACCAATTTATGTGAGACTTATTCCATAAAACGTGACTTTAATGGAATCAGCGGGAAATTTCAAGATAAAAAAGTGATAAGCCCAAGGCCGTAAAAATGCACATAGATCATTAACCAATTATTATAGGTATATGTAATTGAAAATGATATATTCAGTTTTGAAACAGAACGCAAAATTGGAGAAACCTTCATGAGTGCTGATGCAATTATAATTCTTCACCATTATCGATATGAGTTTGTTCATATAAAAATAAGTTGTGAATAAAACAATGGAGTTATTCATAACCACATCATCATCCTTCAGATATATCAATATCACCTATAAATTGCTATCTACTTGAGTAATGCAAAAAATATTTCGTAATTATCGTGATGTACAAGGTGGTTTGAAAAGGAATAAAACCATGGTTTCGATGGAGATCAGTGATTGATCGAGCATTTGGTTGGGTAAAAATGCTGGCGAATGAGGAGTACTTTGAATTCTTCAAATGAAACTATGTACATTGTACACACAGGACAAACAATATTCATATCAACTTTCTGGATTGTCCACAGTCCCAGTGTTTTTTTTTCAGATGTGTCGAGAGGACAACGTATTTTAATTTTATTGCTTCGAATTGTCCATCCAGCTGAAAGTTACTGATCTCTCGCGTCTGCGTCTCTTTCTTATGGTTGAAGTTTCATTGACGAGAGCAAAAATACGTGACGCCAGAAAGCATGTAGATCTGCTACAGAAACAACTAAAACAGCAACTTCCTTTCGGAAATTGGTGACCAGTAATGCATATTTTGCTTCTTGCTGCTTCATATTGCTTTTTATGTTTGAGATTGGGTGTTGAGATTGGCGCTCTTACTAAGCTCTGTCAATGTTGATTCGCAATAAATCACAACCACAACCGGTACCGAATGATAGCGAATGCGCCAATTTAATTATTCAAGCTTTGGAATTATTTTACACTGAAATCATGAATGGGTACAGGTCATACTGACGCAATAAATATTGTAGTTGATGGTTTTTTGAATGATATTTCTACCAGGGCTCTCGTTCTTCCAACGGAGATATACTGCATCATAGGTATTCATGCTAGTTTTCATGCGTTTTTTCTATAGCATATACTTTCAAAAAGTTGTACTATAGATCTGGTATACACTGTTAACAATCATTGGTGATAAAATGCTACTATATTAAAACAATTAATTGCTGCGAAATCTTGGCTCCAACATACTCTGCAGATAAGATACCAACAAAAAGTCATCTCTTCATCGTTTACATAAAATCATATGAACACTGGCCACTATGATTAGTGATAAAGAGAACATTATGATGGGTACGCTTACTTTTTGATTAACAATTATTATGTTTATATAGATGTGTATACATAATGTTTGTAACGATCAGTTGATATTCTCAGTGGAAGAATATGTTTTACGGGCAACTGATTTGGCCGTCAAATAATGATAATCGTTAACCTACTTTTCATTCGAACCCATAATAGTAATGTTCTATGAAATTCAGGACCGGATTAATCCTAACAAATTTCTGATCTCCTAAAAATGTGTTACACTGAAAAAATTATCGTGTGTGAAAACAATGAACACCATTCATCATAATTCTTTACATCGAAAGAAAGTAATCTTCATGATATGAACAAACAAACGATCATTACTCGAGTATCCCATTCATGATCATAATGTAATTGCGTTCATCAAGTACTGACGAAAATATTCAGTAACTCAATGAATATTTCCATCCCTTCGATACATTTCATAAATGAATTCAATGATTTCAGCATTGTATTTATGAATTTTTCCAATAACATCACTATTTTCGACTGATGAATGTGTAACATTACTTTGATGTTTAATTGTTTCAAAAAAGTAACTGTATTCATTCTAGTGATAACCAAGGTTTCCAATATATTGTATAAATACATCGGTTTATAATTCATTTCATGAGGATAATGAATTTGTGCATGACATATGGGAGAGCAAGTACGTTGTTTCAAGCAAATTAATTTGTCATTACAATGCACGCATTCATTGTCGAAATAATGTAAGGTTCAGATCAAATCATAGAAGTGAATATTGAATACATGTAAGCGATAGTGGATAATTATTCGGTGCATTGTATTGAAGAAATGCGTTCATTGGTTTGATCTACACGTACATATATCGATGAACAGTTTATGAATAACATATACACCATGTATCGAATTGCTTTCGACAAATCATCCAGTACATCATTATAATGAATTGCGTACGTTGTTTCAATGTACGTACATAGATTGATGAACGGTTCATAAGAATAATGCTCATCATGTACCTAAGTGAATAATCGGTACATTGTTTCGGAGAAATACGTTCATTGTTTTGATGTAGACGTACATTCATTTATGATGTCATAGAAACAATGTATCTTATCGTTTTCAACTAATCACCCAGTACATGATCCTAACGAAATGCGTTTATTGTTTCAATGTATCCGCGTACATAGATTGATGAACGGTTCATTGTAATGCTCGTATCATGCAATATATTGATGAACTCTTACATCAAAAAGAAGTATTCCTATTGGCCTGGAGAAAATTCGCTCGGAAAGTTTTTTTAGGATGAAGTCATCACACCCCGCTCAGGTCATTTCTAGTCCAGAAACACAAACGAAAGGTCTCTCAACTGTGCCGAAAGTGTAGCATTGATTTTGAATTCAACTGTTGTTTCACATCACAGAAGGTATGTTATTATGTTTTTATCATTAAGCATGATAATTATTGAGATGTTAGTTTTCAGATTGAATCTCTTTCTATATATCGCAATAAAAATCTAGAGTATAGGGACGGAGAAACAAAGTGAGAAACCATGTAACTTGATCATATTATGTGAAAATGATGTGCTTCATTTGCAATCAACCAACAAGGCTATCAGAAAAGATATAGGTGGAAAGAGCAACATAATAAAATATACCATGAAAGACTCCCAGGAATCATTTCTTCACTTTGGGAAGAGTAACCAGGAGGTCGAGGAGCACCTAAGATTTTCGAAGTCGAAGAAAAGTACTATCCAGCCATTCATTATATGTGTAGGTGAGGACATGACAACTCCGACCGAAATATGTGTTTATTTCGATAATATTAGATATACCTTCTTCCATATAGTTAGAGCAGTAGATATATGTTTCAAAATTATATATTTGTTCAATCTTGATTTTCCTGCTGAATCAGAGATGTTTTGATCCTTCATTGAACATCATTTCTATGAAATGAAAGGAAGCCTTTCTTTCCCAAAGGTACATATATTATCTGAAGCGCTGAAGGAAAATGAAGAGAACTGTCAAGCTACAATTCTGAATGTACCTATTTAATTTAACATGATCATTCGGTTTCATGTTTAGGTTTATTTCTATGACAGTCCTATGTAGAATGAGTCTTTTAATAAATCGTTTCAATATGGAGAACAATTCGAATTATTTCCCTCATTATTATAGGCAATACTAGATGTACATTCAATCAATTCACTTGTGACTAACATTGACCATTCATTGTTCTTATTATGATCATCTTCTGTATGATTATAATTCCCTCATCAAAACTATTCAGAAAATACATATATAGGACACATGCTTCCTATTTTCGGAGGAGTATTTTCTAAAGTTGAGGATATACAGAGTGAACTATAATTGCAAAATCAAATTTGTTTCTTGTATCGAACAACTCATGGAAATTATTTCAAATTCGATCAGTGATTGTTTCATTATATCAGAATATTACACGATTTGATGGATATTTATATCTTACGATCACGAGAAAATAATTCAATCTGTCTTCACTCAATCTATGATTGTTATTTCGGAATTATAATAGTTATAACAACTTTTCCTCTTCATCATTACACTCATTCGGCATTCGGAAGTGTTTCTTACTTTGCTATATTATATTCTCAGTATTTGTACCTATATTCTTTTCGAACCCCATCAGTGTCATTATGGATTTATTCTTAATGATGAAGGTCAAAACCAACTATAATATTATATATACACTGTGTTCCATTAAGATAATTATAATGTCTCTAAAATATGTATCAACCTGTATATATCATTCCAGATAATGTTCAGAGAATACTTGAAAAATTAACTATTTTTAATTAGGGAGATGTTATTTCTTGAATAAATCAACACAATGTACGTTCCATTTCGAATCCACGTAATTATTTCATTGAACCATGGAAGAAATATTTATGGAACCAGTGAACACGTTCATTCAAACAACGTACTAATAGGTATCGGAATAACGAACATATTCATCGGAATGGTGTAGAAATATTTATCAAATCGATGGAATAATTCATTGATACAATGTAAGAATTCCATAATATCAACGTACTTACGCATTGAAATAGAGATTGAATGTGCTTTGAAACGGTAATTGCATTTATTCAAACAATAATAATATTTCATCACCGCAATGGATGCATATTATCATAGCTATCTTTCATTTCATTGAAATGATATTATAGTGTTCATTAAAGTAGTGAATGCATTGTTCATAGCAAGGTATTGGTTTTCGTGATACCAATGAACGTTCATCAATTAGTGATTGCAGCCACAAGGTCATGAACGAACATACTTTGTATTAATGAAACTCTACTTTGGTTGAGATTTAATGATCACGTTTCTTTGTTTCAAATATTTTTTCATTGTATTTACGTACCTTTTTCGTTCAGTGTAGCTATAGTTTCCATCAATTATTATGTTCTTCGTTTCTTCAAATGATAAGCATCCGATGTTGCAATGCAGTTCGAAATTTGGAGTAGCTACTAAGAAATATGATAACCTGTCACTGGTCATTGGAGAATTCTTGGTATCAGGCCACAAAAACATGATCACGCCGATGCTTGTTGTCAGTGATGTTTCTTTGTGACTATTTTCATTTAATGAGACATATTGTCATTGGAAAATCCAGGAGTTCATGCAATTCTTTTCGAACGGTTTACGAAAATATCGGGATAACTATATAGTTGTAGCTATATGTATATACCTATATACAATATCTAATTTCTTTTATTGATTTCATAAGTGCCGCCAAGGTCATAGCATAGAGCAAAAACACATTATTGACTTATCTAATTTCTTCGATCGCTTGAACTATAAACGATTCTATGGCATGAATTATGTATATTCTTCATTTTTCCCAACCCAACTCCACCCCTGATGAATACTGTGGCAGAAAGAAATGACGTAGATTCCTTATAATCAATCCTTAGATGTAACAACGTTGATTATAAAGTGATGGCTTGGTGGCTAGTTCATAGGTCACAAAAATCGCGTTGATCCCATTGAGAAAAGTACTTGGCAAGCAAAAACTGGAATACACGAGTTAGGTGCCACGTGATCATTTGTTTTTTTTGAGCAGCTTCCTAAACGCCCTGATTTTCTCCTATTCAAATAAATGTGTGACGGTGTATCTTCATATCTATATCATATTATATTTGCACTCATCACGCATTTGAAATTGACTCATCAATATATTGGTGTTATTTTTCGAGCCCATTTTTATAACTAACCATCCTACCGCATTCTTCTGTTCAATCAGCTGACAAATGAATACGATGCAATGAAAAATAAATTCGATTTCAAGTAGTAGTACTACAGGACTTTGATTTGCCCTCCATATCAAAAAAGAATGTTTTGTCTGTTTGTTTCTGAAACAAAACAGAAGACTTTCCTGATTGGACCTTAGTTGATTATCATTTTCAGAGAAAAAAAATGTGACGTGACGTTTTACTTGCTGACAATTCATTAAGTTGTGTACTGGCATCATTTTAACAATTGCTAGGCGAGATACGTATAATCACTGTTTTCTACCATTTGACTAGCGTTCATGCGTTGAAGAAAAAAATAGAACCAAAGAGTCTTTCATTACAAGTCGCCATTTCGTTTTCTGAACGGAATTTTTCTGCGATGGTCAGTACAAAAACATGTTGACACTCCTGAATGGATCAGGAAAGATTGAGCCAGCCTTCTTTCCAAATAAATCGACTTATATTCTTATTATAGTATTCTGTTCGTAAATTTTATTTTTGATTGTTTGGTGAGCCGTCTCCTGAATTCTTATCCTCAGAACGTATAGCTTTTTCTTGAACTAAAACTATTGATATATTTGAGCTCCGAAGTTGTGAACAAAGCAAAAAATCGCAATATAAAATTTTTAACACGACCCTCTGAGATGGATGGTACTCTTCCCGATTCATTTTTATACTGAAGAGCATTAAACGAAATCATCTGGAGAATAATTGAAAATGTTCTGTCAAACAAATTTGCCGAAGTTATAATAGAAAATCCTGATTCTTTCTATTTTATCTCGATTATTCAGAAAAAATATGAACATCAAAATAGTCTTGTAACAGCGAGGGTAAAAGATGAGATTTAAAAAAACGATGCAAATATTTATTTATGTTTCATTATACATAATTAGGATACATCAATCGGTAATATGAAAATATCGAAATTTTCTTTAAAATATGCATAATAATTATGTTTAAGCTGGACAGTCACAAGATTCATATATCTCACATATAAGATTCAACAAACTGGATTTTGAGTTTTGAGGTAAGGTCCAGCACGAGTCTTATAATAGATTTTTATAAATATACAATAATGAGATAACATATAACGTAATATTGACCGTCAGTATACGGTAAATAACAAAAATACATACATTTTTACATAAAGATAAATAGTTTACAAAAATCACACATATTTTCAGCTAAGAATAAAAGGTACGTTAATGATATATCCTATGATAAAGACGTCCAGGTGAAATTAGCTGTGATGAATGTGATACAGGACCATAAGGTGCTGTATGAAAAATAAGTTCATATATCTAGTGTCGAGTCATGTCTAATGAAAGCACCAAAAACAGAATTTGATGAGAACAATAATGATCATAGGAATATATTGGCAAAACGAAAGCAGCGGTAGTTGTGCGCGGTGAAATATCCTTTGATTCAATTCTTAACCAACAAATAAATACTTAAAAATATAATAAATATGCTCACTCGGAGCACGATATGTCCAAATCTCCATTTTGAGAATCATCACAAATTCAGTGGACTTCTTCGAACCACTTCATCACATCATAACTTATTTAATGCTGTTGAGCATCTTTGTCGTTCATGGTAATCATCGACTTGAGATGCTCTACCTCCGTTGAAATCCTGACCAATTCGGAGTGCAACCTATGCTTGGCCGTATTGTCACCGTCTGAAGAGTCCTGCATGACCTGCAGCTGAGACTGCTTGAGGGTCTGCAGGGTAGCTGCCGCCGCAGCCGTGGCTGTCCATTCGGCTCCCAAGGAGATGCCCGAATCCCTCTCATCGCTGGACCCCTCGCCGTCCCAAGGGGGACTGGCCCGTGGGCCAGGCTCCTGCTTGATGTTTTGGAGGGATAGCAAGGCGCTGGCGGCATCTTTGTCGCCCAGATGCGACTTGTGTCTCAGCTTCAGGGGTAGGCTGTTGTTGTGCTCGTTGGTGGTCAGGGCGATGGGAGCACTCTCGTCCCCCGAGTTGCTGGAAACCTCGAAAGGCGACTGCACTCTGGACCTGGATCTCGACAGATTCAGCGCGTTGTTGGAATCATACTGCATGCCCGCGTGGTGGTGGTGGTGGTAAGAAAACTGGTAATGCGGGTGGTATTCCGGTTCCCTGTATGCGGGTTCGAGGTGAGAGGGTGTCATGTGCAGGATATTGTGGGGATGTGGCAAGGGCTGCGGCGGCGGAGATCCCATCACCGGTTGGTGGATGACTGGGGTGGGAATGGGGCTAGGTGAGCCGAACATCAGAGGAGCATTGGGATGGTTGATTTTCGGTCGCTTCGAGAGACTGAGGACTTGTTCGCTAGAAGGTAAACTGGCGAGCACCTTTTCCACGCAAACGACGTTTTCTCCACAGATCCCGTACTCTTCCTTGATGGCTTCCAACTGGGCTTTGAGTATGGCGTTTTCCTTCGTTAATTCCACCACACGCTGTTCCAAGACCATATCGTTGAATCTCCTTTTCTCCCTCGATCTCTTGGCAGCCTCGTTATTTCTACGTCGGCGGTCCCAGTAGCTGTCGTCCTTTTTGTTGTCTGGCGTGAATTCGCGCTGCTTGCGCTGCGAGAAGAGCTCTTTGTGTTTGGCAGAGGACATGTTGTAGTTGGAGCCTTGAGAATAATCCTCCCCCGGCGAGGAGGTGTTGAGCATTTCTCTACCGTGATGAGACGGCATGTTCGAGTTCAAATGTGGGATTTCACCATTCACAGGGGAACCACTCTGACTGCGACCAACGACTTCGGCAACCATTATATGCTGTTTTATGACATCTGAAACGAATAGAAAAAGATGGTCAATGACTTTCAACCGAAGATGATAGATAGCAACAGATAAATTCATTCATAATTATTTCTGTAGAACATTTCGACATGAGTACTTGATAATAGCTTCGAGAGTAATCCCGATATTATCGAGCCGATACATCAACAAAAATGCGCACGAACATTTGAATACGATTATGGCAAAAATGAAGACTGGTTTTTGCCACAAGTGCAGCCAAGGTCGACCTGAATTACATGCAGACGGAGAGCAGAACCTACACCAAAGTTCACATACCGCCATTATTACTTGATAGTGGTAATCATCACGTACCCAGAGACATGTTTGATGACATTATCTGACGATGACAATGGACTAAGACTAATTCCCAATTCTTAATAAGATTATTAGAGTGTATATTTTCCACTATAAATTTTATGAACAAGCGTTCGAGCAACGTGATCTTGGACACGTGTGACAAATCGTAACTCACCTATGACACGTGAATGATGTGATAAGGCGACGAAGAACTTATCGTGGAATTCGTTCTTACAGTTGAACACAGGCGTAGTCGTATTATCATGATACGACGTACTCGGCTATTTATAGAATTTCACGAAGTTCATCGTGATTTGCAACAGTTTCAATAATCAGAAGGATGATTGTGAAATTAGCAACTGCCACTCATTCATTCACTGCGAATGGTCGTCGAAACGGATGAAAGGTGAGATTCGCCAACGCGTTGATATTCACGCCGTGAAAAACGGGAAACTATTTTTCATATATTTCCCCGAATGCTTCTTATAAAATGTTTGAGTAATACACTTATGTTGAGTAATGTTTATTTTTTATCAGTAATATGATGTTCTAGGAAATTATTCAATACGTTGTTTTTATGATTTGTAAAATCTAGTGATAAACAAACTGGAATTGCGCATAATATTTGTGACGTCGCCAAATTACCATCACAACAGAACTTTATAGATAACCGGTGAACTAGCTGCATATCCTTCCTGAAGAAAAATCACAGGCCACTTAATCAGAATCAGAGGGGAACTGGGTCAAAGTCTTGCTTACATAACATCGTAATGGAGGATCTATATAAAACTTGTTCAAATATTTGTCAACACACTTTCGGGTTATTTTTAAATAGAAACTCATTAAACGTATGAACTTCACTATATAAATGCCGTATATTCCATTCTGTAGTTTTTAATTGACGATAGGAAAAATAGCACGTAGCCGTAAGACACGTACTTGAATATATTACGTAATTCAATTGCGGTTCCGGAACAATGATCATATTCGAGAAACTAGAAGGTTGCGGACATTGCATTAGCTTGTCATTTAGAGCACATAGGTATGATGTATATAAAAATGTTTACGCGAAATGGCTTAATACCATGGAATAAATCAATGTCGAAACCGTGTCAAACTAATGCATCGATATATCTAACCTATAGAAGCCGTTACAGAGACAAATGAAGAAATATCATTCAACTGTGCTTCTTTGTTGACAAAAAGTCGAGACCAACTGAACAATTATGGACTGTTTTTTTCTTACAAATTCGTGATTTTTCGGGAGGCTACGTCGTCAATGTTGATGAATTACCTAATTACTTCAAAACATATTATGAATATATGAATATGATAAGTACATCAGTCATTCCACGGATAATCATATATTTTTGTGGGCTCTGAGTTTTAGATGCAAGTAATCGGAAAGCAACATTATCTACGAAATATAAAAATATGATTTAATTATTTATCATTTTTAATTCTGATCTCGTCATGAGCTCGAAGCTATTGTTTCATTATCACCGATGATGAAACCTATAACAATTCAGCACTCATATAGATTAGGTATGATGACCTGATCTCGATGACAAAGAAAATCCCCTCCACTCAAAATAGGATTATTGCCCAACTAATTCATGAAGAATGTATCTCGACAATATGCTCATTTGTATTCTGTTCTGCTCTTTCTGTGAATTGTTGGCGATGGCAAGAAATAAATGAAGTTTCGAGCAATACAAATGATAATGAGAAACCGACTTTTGATTCCTGAAAATATTCGATTCTAGATTTCAACCACATTGAAAAAGGTTGGTTCAGTTGAAGCAACATTGGCACAAATCTATTCCAATCATTCGGTAACAATGATTCGTGTACCTTTAGGTAGGAAGGTAAGCACCTACTGGAATATTTTCCCTACATTCATCCACCAATACTGGTGATTCTACTGCGCTAAAAAGATCTGGAATGACATGCATATACCAATAACAAAGAGCAAACACAGCGCGGGTTTTCCTATCACAAACTCAATAGCATGAATCACCATATAGAACTACAAAGAAAACAATAAGTGTAATGTTAACGGCCGCAGCGGACACTAAAAGACTTGTCTACGACTAGTTAATGAGATATAGAAGTAGGAAGTAGGCTAGTAGTTCAAGAAGGTGGCAAAAACTTCTGATGCATTTCTCAGCTGAGCATCTTGTTATAGGTGAGTATATAATGGGAATAGAACGGTACAATCAAAAATTCTTTGTTCTCATGAAGGAGGCAATTATTTATAACCTACTAAATACCTATAATAACCCAGTTTCGAAGTGCCAAACGAGACCCAGAAAAACATTCCTCGATAAGCACATGAACTGAAGAAATTCCTGTCTAATTCAGTTTGAGCGAGAACATAATTTTCCAGATTGTTTACTGTTTTACCGCACTTGATTTAATACGCGGGGATAAGTAGGTATAACCTATGTGACTCACCGTTTCTCATAACTGGAGATTTTGAGGAAATATTAATTTTATTGCATCAGTTAAAAGTATCAGTAATGACCAGTAAACACGGACAACTCGAAAATAACTACCTAGGTATGTCAACAAACGATGTGAAAAATTGGATGCGTAACAAACGTAGGTACATAGTTAATTATTAAAACTGTATGGGGCGCCAACAACGTCTGATTGTAATATTATTAGAGCATATATCTGCCATGCATGCACCATAACAATCAGATAAACACGAGAACACGACACAGATTTTCCAATAATGTAATTATCCCAAGAAATTCGCACTCACCAACTGAACTCGTTGACGTTGATGAAAAAATTCTTCCTCAACTTGCGAATATTCCGCACTTTGTTCGATAGAGTCGATGACTGTCAACAATGATCACAATACAATATAAATATAGCACTTGATAACACACGTCTCGCCTGTAAGCAGGTTCGGCTATGACTGAACAAGCTCGCGAGTTGTCTGAGAGTTAACTAGTTAGCTTTGACGATATTACGGCAACCGCGTGTTGTTGATCAGATCGCAGTCGCCGGTGGGGAAAGACAGAGGACAACACCCTCAGTGACTCACCAATCAGAGCAGGGACAAGTTCGTTTCTTACGAGGGACCCACGGTAACTTGGACGCCGCGACAGGTAGAAGTGAATGGGTTGAGTGTAATTATTCTTCATCTCCTTGCATTTCGGGTCGCGTGGATGTTATCGTACGAATTAGAGATACCTATCGAATTAGTGGAAGCATGCCAGCTTGTTTTTATGTTATTCATCATCTCTTGCGTTCTTTCCCAACGTACATTTTTGCTTCCCTTATTGTTGATTTTGTTGGTCAATTGGTAACCCATACAACATCGGATATGGTATGGACATCCAAATCATGTTCAATTCATGTCGGAATATCCTTGGACCACTTTCGGATATCCGTGGGATATCCATAATTTACCCAAAGGAAATAAAGAAATGTGGTAGTCTAGTAGTATAGTAGAATAGTAACTATTATGTGAATCAAGAGAATAGATGTTAGGATATAATTTCTTCAACAAGTGAGTTGGTAAAAGCATTCGCCAGATAATTGGAAGTTCGCGATTTTTTTTTCTGACGTGAAGTATAGATTTCTAGATTTCAGAATTCTAGATTCTAGAATTATTGTTTACAAATAAAGGGATTTACAGCTGTAAATGGAACGAACGATTGCAGAATTCTAAAATGAAAGAAGGATTTTCTTTTTTTGAAGTTATCGTTGGTTGTGTTTGTTCAATATTCGGGCAATTTTCCCACTGCTTGTTCTGAATACAGCTCGATAAAATTCGTAGAATGACTAGTGAATAAACTCGGAATTCCGCTATTGATGTGTTCGCACCTGAATACCTTGCCAAATACAAAATGTGCTGCCTCTGTTGCACTCTCCAAAATAGTATTCGATCAACAATATGATGACTTCGGATACACCGATTTCTAAGTATTCTGATCGTGAGAAATCCATGGTTAGTTTATTCCAGTATGCTATTCTTATAATTTCAATGCGGCGAGAACATGTCTCGTTTCTTTATTACATGATCTGACATTTACATGGGATATATCTATAATAATATCTATGCTTGATACCGTTCGCTTTCGAATAGATTGTGTGATAATCAGTGTTTGAACGACCGCGTACAGGAGAACTTCTCATATGCCCCTCATATTTTTTACAGTCTAGATTGAACTGTTTTCGCACTTTGAAATTCCTTCGGTAGCAATATTGCGTAACATCAATAATCCAATGATCATTGTTGTATTATGTACTGACGGGTTGCCAAATGAATCACAAATTTGGATACTAATATTGCGACTAGAATAAATACCATAAAAATATTGGTCTACCGATAAACAACATACATTCGGAGTCATGAATAAATATATCTGGCGAACAAAAGAGTAGATCGATATTTATATATCAGAATATTTTGATTCATATCAGGGTATACCTATACATGAAACAGTTTTTTATATTTATATAGTTTAAATAGTTCTCAAGCATTCCGATTATACAAAGATAGATTCCCGAACTTTTTCAAATTGTCGTGAATTTGCAAGGGTACTCAAGAAACCTAAATGTGAGAATTTATTACTGAGTAACTAAGCGATTTCAAGTAGACAAGCTCAGTCTGGACACGCCTATACATTATCAGGCTCATCCATAGAACGGCAAAATTCTTTGCCTAGTGAAGTATTTCCTGATGGATCACGACCTCCAAACTTTCGAAAAAAATTCCAATACTTTTTCTTGCCAAAATTCGGGTATCGGTGGAGCCCTAATCTCGCGTGAAAGTCAACTTTTTTTACATCACTGGATTCAGAAAAAATTCTCTATCATATCCAAAAAAAATGCAGTCGTTGTTGTATAGTTGAAGTTGAAGAAAAAATGTTAATGCCACCTTGTAGTACTTGAGGTGTCATTCCGTTTGCTTCTTTGTTCTTCGGAATATGACAAAAAATCAGCAGCGCTATTGCTTTGGCGTTAGCAACATGCATTCAGAAAGAAACATTTATATATAACAGTGCAACACTGAACAATTATCGTTAACAAATATGATTATAAAACAGAAATAGCGATAATTTCAAAAGAAGTATACGTTGGCAAAACGTTTTTGATTCAGCATTTTAGTAGAGAAAACAAAAAATGAAAGTTTACAATATTGATATTGATATATATGGTATGCTTTTACTGATTATCTAATTATTTTCTCGTTAGTAGCAGCCTCCAAAGCTTCAATTCTATCAGAAATTCCAGGATTTTGAGGAAGTCTTTACGTGAATTTTCTCCCGCAATCAGCTGGTATGCCCAGTTTATAGAGCAATCAGTAAATTATACTTCATTCGACGAATAAACTTGGAATAACATATTAAAGTATCTAACTTGATTGCAAACTATCGGCTTCGATCATGAGAATCTCTTGAGATCACTGTATAACTGTTTGGAATGCAATCTCATTTGGAAACCAATTTTTAGTTATAATTTCGAATTGAGAAACAATGATGACCGTTCAGTGCCCTAGTATTGATCACCTTTTAATTTGAAAACAACTTTGTTTTTGCTGGATTTTTTCGGAAGGCAATAACATGTTATTTTAAATCGTCTGATGTAGTGCATTAGAGGTATATGGTAAAAATACTTTAGCACGCAAAAAACACGATAATATCAGAGTACATTGGCATGGTATCGTCTCGAAAAACAACGCAACGTTTAGATAATAACGTTAACAACGAAAACAAGATACCTTTCCTCGAAACAACTGAAAATTAATTCCTAATAATAATTATCACCACAGCTGCGATAATGCAGCAACGGGTATTATCGTCTGTTAGATCCAGGATCGTCTAATATCATGGATTTTCTTGTACTCAATCTAGTTAGTGTACGCAGTATTAGTTAGGTATTACTGGAAGTTGGGAGCTTTGACGCAAATGCGAATTCTCTGATAGCAATAAACTTTTTAATATGTACATTAATAGCATAATTGTGGTAGAAATGTATAATGGTTTCACGAACGATTTCAGTTCTTGGCCACGATATACCGTATCAGTTGATCCCACTTTGTTCCTGAATTATTAATCAGGAAAATAACCACTCGTTCAACTACGTGAAAAGACGTAATCAGAAAGGAATTCATAAAATCAAATAATACGGCAGATGAGTGATCCCAGGTGTCACATACTATACTTCTTATAATCATTCTACGAACCAGTTTTTGGTACTTCACCAAACTATACATACAATTTATACCAAACAGGTCGATAGTATTTGGTTAGGATCTAGTCATTAGTCAGTTCAACTGCATGACCAAATTCGAATCATGCTGGATTCGACATCAGATACAGTATCTTCGTTCGAAACAAGCCATTTTTTTCTTGTATTGTCCACTAGATACTTGTTTCCGTCAGCGACAACCCCATGGTTTCGACTGAAAATTAATCATGTAATAATCATTATACGTATTCTGATAACGTTCGTAATCGCTGAGTACTTATACAATCGAATGTTCGAGATTTCCGTTGGCGAGGCAAATAACAGAAATAAACATCGCTCAAGTTTCATAAAACTGATAGAAAACAACAGGATGTCACTTAACATTTATTAACGACTAAATGGACTCACCATTTTTTGCTTACATTAAAATAGCGACTGAAATATTTTGCATCGAATGCTATTTATCGTTCACCATATATTTACCACTTGGAAAAATACATAAAATGATAATGGTTGATTCTAACAACATCAATATATTTTGGCGAACATAGAACTAGTACCACTAAAGAAAAGTTGTTTGCGGGTAGGTTTTCTTCATTCACAATAGTATTAATCAGGCCATATCTCGAAATAGCTTTGACTACGTTGATGAAATGTTAAATTGGCATCGGGATGAAAATGATTAAATAAATAGTTCGGAATATTACATAAAATTATAAGCATTAAATATAAACTTGTAAATATTACTGAATCTGCTTATTATAGCTGGAAACATATAACGGATAATTGATATTTATGTGAGCATTTCAATTCATCACTTGTATAAGAATGCTATAAATGGAAAAATATATAGGACTGTTATACAAATACACGCCGATTGAGCACACAAATTAGGTCATGTAATGAAAAGAATACTGCTTCATCGTGACTATATTCAAAGATCCAAAGAAGTTGTATCCAAGAGGGATACATAAAATTAATATACATAGAAGACTGCTTCACAAAAACTCGGTTTTCTTTTCCGTGCGAAGAGATACTTCACATCCCAGCAACTGCTCATGATCTACAAAGCACAAATTCGACCTGTCCTGGAGTACTGCTCACATGTTTGGAGCTCAGCCCCCAAACATACGCTTAAGCTCTTAGATTCAATTCAGAAGAGAGCTATTCGCCTAGTCGATGACACAACACTCACCAAATCATTGACCTCTCTAGATCATCGTAGAAAGGTCGGCGATCTCTGCCTTTTTTATAGGTACTTTCACGGTCGGTGCTCAACAGAAATATCATCTATTATGCCACCACGCGCGATTCCTAGTAGACAAACCAGACGAGCTCAAGCTGGTCACCCCTACACTGTCAGGCTCGAGACCTGTCGAACATCGCTATACCAAGCATCATTCATCAATAGAACGGCAAAGTTGTGGAATTCTTTGCCTAGTGAAGTCTTTCCTGATGCTTACAACCTCCAAACATTCAAGGAAAATTCCAACACCTTCCTTCTTTCCCAAAATTCTACCGCTGGCTAACACGATGTTCCTCGAACATCATAGGTTTCCCTTTCGTGTTGTCCACAGATAAAAAAAAAAGAATCATTTCTAATACTTTTCACAGTAATAAGATAATACAAATAGAACCTTGCATATCAACACATGCAATTGTATCACGAAATTCATAAGACTTCAAAACCTGACAAAACATATAACATATAGGTGAGAATACATCAATCATGTAAAAAATAGAACATCAAGAATATTTGGACAAATAAATTTGAATAAATAGTAGAACTGAAACATCAAAATTTATAAAAGTTCATAATTATTGCAATATCACACTGAAGATACTCGCAATATATCATAATGATATTCTTGTAGGCTATAATACGCTTTTTCAAGAAGTAAATCATTTACTGCTTCTCTAAATTTTTATAATTCTATATAAATCTTTCTTACATATCCGAATATTTAGTAAGAGCCAGTCTTGGTATTGGCAAATAAATACTGTCTTGTGAAATAAGGTCTATCGCGACAAGCGAATTGGCAACATTGGCAACGTACCTTTTGTGGATCAGGCACACCACCTCGAGAATGAAGATGCTAAAGACTGTTGGGATCCGGTATTGGATGAAAAGACGCCTACAGCTATCTCTGAAGCTAGCTCTACATAAATATCTCAGAGATCTCTTCTGTAGTACAAAGACTTGATTCACGAGAGATCAGATTCTACTAAGGCGAAGTGAGTGGATCTAGCGGTGGATTACATCTAATTCATGGGCGACGATTTTCACAGCAAAGGACCCTGAGGACAATTTCTTACATATTGATGTGATATTTTGATTGCACTCGAGCTTATTGTCAATATGCAACTCGAGGATTTCAGTGCAATGCGTTTCTTCGACATTGCTGCCATCTAGTACTAAGTTATCATAGCTGAATTAGAAGTTCACGAGTTTAGTTTTATCTATATTGAAACAAAGTAGGTTTGAATCACACCATCGCTTGACTATTCAATTTCAGATTCTCAGAAGTTTATCCATGCCATAGCAATGTGGTCGATATTGAGTGAAGATTCAATCCTAATATGACGTAGTCCTCTATGGGCGAACCTGAGAAAATGGTGATATTCTAGAAATATACTACCTGTTATACAATTTGCGCGTTGCAAGTTCTTGACATTTCTAGACAGATGCTTGGATAGGCAAGCAGCTAGTGCCAACATTTTCGGTAATATACATATAGGATTGACTCAGATCATATTCCTCAGTTTCATCAGAGAAAATATTTGTAATCCGTTCGACATGTACAGAATGATTAACGATAATCCGATGAATTAGCCTCCTTACATTACAATGTTAATTATCGATACATGTAACTGGTCTATTTCGATAACGTATTCAATTTCATTTGTATTTCTTGTATGTTCTTCTTTATCTGAATACTTCATTACTATGTCTCACTTTTACTCTCACCATTTCGTGAGAAAGTCTTCAAAAATATCAATCATATCATCTACGGTAGAAATTCATTAGCAATTCTGGAAAATTGTCCATTTTAATAGGAAATCATTACAAAGTCTTGATCGGAAGTTATTTGGAAATACCTGAGTCAGTACCCGGTTTTGGCTCGTGATTTACCCATCGAAATGGTAGAAGATACGGTAGAAGTTCATGGTCTTGATAAACTATATAGAAACTAGAGAAGAAGTACAATAACTCTGGTTGAAATCATTTTTTGGGGCGAAAATCGAAAATATTATTGTGAACTGACAATTATTTTGAAATATCTCTTCAAATAGGTCTAGGAAGAACTGAAAATAATTTTCGATTTTTCCAGGAAATTTCAGAATTTCTGCCGAATTTCAACAAGCACCAAATAATAATAATAATAATAAATGTCTTCATTCATCACAATCAACTAAGCATACATTGAATTATAAGAAAAAATATTTATGATTGAATGGTGAAGTGTCAGCTTAAGCTGTTTTCAAACTTTACCAGAAGAGAAATAAAAGATAGAAAAATAAAAAGAAGAACAAAAAAACACATAAACTCAACTTGATTATTGTATATACATGTGAATATCTACTACATCATGGTTATTATTGTAAAAATCAGTAAGCCGAGAAAGGGGGAACATATCAGTATCCGTGCAGTTTCTGAAATAAAGCTCTTTTAGTTTTTTTTCGAAGTTGAATAATGTATAATGACGGAAATTTGAATCCAGAATATTATACAACTCACAAGCACGATAAGAGAAGCTGCGGGTGAAATATGCCGTGGAATGCTTAGGTACGATGAGTAGGTCTCTTTTTCTAGTGTTCACTCAATCAATCACTCAACTTTGCCACAATTTCATTAACCTAATATCTCAAGATCAGAATTATTTCGAGAACAGGCGAAATAAATGTTGAGGATATAACTTCTTGAGAAATTCGAGAACTTTCTTTTTTGGTTTTCTTTCATGTTCTCGTAACACGTGAAAAATCGAAAAATACATCCAATACTTAGTCATGGTCATAACGATAGTCATAATGATAGAAACAAATGTTGAACTTGCTGAAATAATTGCCAACCTTTTTTGTGATCGTAGCGATAATCTCGCTCCTGTTATCAGACGATTGAAAAAAAATGGTGGGGCTCGGAATAGTTCATGATACATTGAAATTATACTATTTTTCTCATCTGGTGCATTATTTGGTAGATATATTTTATTCGTGGTTGGAATATCCTCTCATTTATGAGGAGAAGAAAAAAAATATTATAGAAGTAACAATCACAACCAAATTCGCTATATTCTCAAATATATCGATAAGCATTAACCGTGTCATTAACTATCCTATAAACATTTTATTGGTTTTGAATTGAAATTATAGTGACATTTTGTCTTCAATATGTATATTTGTGATTGGTGCTACCAGCTGCGAGTACCGGTATTTTGTTGTGGCTATGGCGATGATCCGAAAAATAATTTTCAATCGTAAACTCGGTTCAACTTATCGCTGTGTGTAATATTATGTTATGCATTTTTTTATCACAGAGCCAACGAAAATCACATGATATAATGTTGTCTTAGGTTAGGGACCCAATGATTGTAGTTCAAAGTTCATGGTTCAGATGATATCCATGCAATCTAATATTTAGAAACCTTTGTTGAGAGCTATACAATACTTAACAAAGACATATAGATATGATGGAGTGAAAAAACACTGATTTCGATGAACAAGGTTGAGGATATTTGAATCATCCTATTTGGGATTTTATCGAAATATATGGTGTCTTATGACGATTCGGCGAACAGATATATCGTAAACCGTTGAGGTTACAAAAATAATAGGGTATTATAACATTGAGTTGTTTAGTTTCCGGTGTGTCTACAAGTATGAAATTTCAAACCGGACACCCGGTATATTATCAGAATTTTCCAAAAGTTATAAACAATTCCATTGCTAGCGTATTCATAAATTGAATGTTACACTGATCACTATGAATACTAGAGTCTGGATATAAATCGATATAATCGTAATTTTAATTTCTCACAAAGATGAACGATTCAATGACCACTCTCAAATATCTGAGTGTAGTCGCTTATTGAGAAAAACACGATGAATTCTGACAAATTTATCGAAAGAACGTTTCCACAACGTAGCCCTCTCATGTCAGAGAGCAGTATTCATCAACAAACGGAAAAGGCCGAAGATATAACAAATAAGGACTGAATGTAAGAAAGTATTCACCCGTCTAACACACGGGTGAACGCTAACTCTGTCTTTTGATAGTAAGCAACGTTATAATAGGTAAATATTTCCCATGTATTCATTTTCATACTTATTATCAATGAAAGCGATTATTATTATTATGATTATTATTATAATAAGGTATATCCCAATCACCGTTTTACAGGCAGAGAAATTGTTCGATTAACAGAGTGGCCCATTTTTTATCGAGTCGCCTTGTGAAATTTATATTATTTGTGCGATTTCGCTCGCATTGTTTTTTTTACATTGGGGGAGAGCTTGATGAACTCGATTATATGACCAAAAAGCGCTACATTTCAACAAACAGGTCTGTACCAAATTTCTACGGCGCTCATTTCGCCTGATTCGGAGCGCATTTTTTGAAATTTTTGATGTGGTGTAAGTACTATGACTTAACTTGTCTATATGGGTGTCTCTCATTGAATTATCGCAGCTTCCTTTGCCGAACGGATATTATCTCGACGTACAATTTCTCTCCTCTCTCATTTGAGGTTAGATTTTCCATGATTATCAACACTACACAAACTGTTATAACTTTTCAACACCCCGATATGTCACTTCCGATAATTAACTCTTGCAATGTTCTTTGCCATGTTACCGAATGTTACCGAAATTAAGAAACTCAAGGATCAATGTGAATATTCAATGGCAGACAGCATTGCCATTCGTACAATTTAGTCTTTAACATAGATTTCACAAGATATCGAGGTATCATGGTGGCTATCTTTTCAGTAAAATAAAATTACCATATGTATGGTAGAAGCGCCGCTGATGAAAACGCAAGCAAACCGCCTACACTTTCTCTACCAGTCTTTCCTCTAACAAATCTAGGATTCCAGATTCATTGATGATACTAGTGAACGAAAGAGTCGCTATGATATTTTCACGAATTCACTACCCATTATTAGGAATGATTGTTGGATTTTCCAATATGGATAATCAGAGGGATCGATAAACCTTGTTATCATAAATATACCTACCTATATATTTTTCATAGTGATTCCATCGAGTAATATATTTGCTCATCTCACATTCATTCTATTCTGAGTATTATTCGTAATACTGTCTGTAAGTTCTTTGAGGAGGTGGTACATTAATTTTTCAGCTTATCATAGGATTTTCTCTCCTCGTTTCTAAAAAATAGAGTAGGAGTATGAAAAATTATTGCAATATATTTGTAGTAAGGACAGATTTGAGATATGCCCCATAATGTCACGGCGCTAGAAATTAAACCTTTAGATACCTAAAAGAGAAATTCTCTATTGGTCACTGACACCTTGTTTTTGAAAAAAACTTTGGAAATACAAATATATTTAATAAGAATAAAACCTCTACTTATCTTTGTGGACATTTCGGGAACGAATCTGCTCCCGTTCTCAACACAATTAAAATATTTTAATTGTGTTGAGAAATTTTTTTCAAAAACAAGGTGTCACTGACCAATAGAGAATTTCTCTCTTAGGTATCTAAAGGTTTAATTTCAAGCGCAGTGACATTATGGGGCAGATCCTAAATCTGTCCTTACTACAAATATATTGCAATAATTTTTAATAACTTCTACTCTATTTTTTAGAAACGAGTAGAGAAAATCCCATGAAAACCTGAAAAATGATTTATTCGTAATATTTATTCTTACTTCAGAGACGACGGAGTTTTTTTTGTTCCGTTACAATCCCCCTATTATGACAGTCACGAAACGTCACTGCCCGTAACAATTATTGAATTCAAATGGAATGCGCGCGTAAAAAACATTCCATAGAAATTATTAATTAGCGATAGTAGACTAACTTTCCTGAGCTTTCGCTCACGGCTGGCGAAGATCGTTCGGAGTCAATGGGAAAAGTAGGCTTCTGACATAGTCAAGACCAGAATGGCTTTGGGGCACTCTTCACTTCCGTTTAGCCACATTAAGTACCCAACGAGCAGATGCAGAGTGATCATGTGATCATCTAGCTAATCGAGCTGTACTGGGGTTTTTCGTGAATTTTGTGATGAAGATGTCTGCATTTCAAGAAAAAAAGGTTATAAGATAGCAACGCCGCGAGAAAACAGAAAGTGAGCATTATAGTTTGATAAGCCACACTTTGTTCGGTCACACTTTATGATGGAAAATAATTCAAATGAATTCCTCTCGTAAACCTGAAGCTTCTGTCAATTTGTTTCTCCATATCTCAAATAGCAGAGTAGCTTTGCTACACGATTGGTTCACCCTGTTTATTGTTATTATATTTGACAGCTCACTTAGATTTCCGTTTCACGTATATCCAATATCATACACTGTAGAAAATGCCTCTGAGTGCCTGCATATTTGTTAGTGAGTTAGTGATTTTTCTCTTATATGACAATATTCATTTCACTCAGATGAAGGTGAAAACAAACTGGGAAACTCTTTCTTGGTGACTTCTACTCTATCCGTTGATTGAATGAGCGAATAACATCATATCAATTTATATGCACATGATTCTCAAATCAAGGTACAAGGGATCCATGAAGTGATGCAACAGAAGCATGATATGACAAAATTCATGGATTAGGTGGTAGATACTAGTATCTAATATGGTGATTCGATCGAGGGTTCGATTCTATTACTAAAAATTATACTAACAACTCTTTATTATTTATAGTCAAGAATGAGTTGGAACATACTAATTTTCATATTGGATTCTTATCAAACTAATTAAAGTAATATGATACTGAAGAATAAGGTACTGAAGAATGAACTGATGGTATAGGAAAGAAATCTGAAATGACGGAGAGTTGATCAGTTCTGATCATGAATTTCATCAACTGGGGACATAATATCACTCATCTTTCTTTAGTTTATGAAGTAGATTCTGCACTCTGACAAGGAACAGGACTACATAACCTTACCTTTGGTTCATTGGTCATTGGTTCATGGTTCATGATCCAGAACCAATTTTGGTTGACTATTTTAGGCTACAGGATTCAAGCGTATGGTCAATATCGGATTGCGATGACATTGCACACAGATTTTATCAAATTCATATTACAGTGAATTGAAGATACTAGAAGTGCTACTAAAGCCACCTTTTTTCAACAGATACCTAATGAAACCAATCTGTTCGAGATTCGGATGACCTTTGCAGACCATTGTGCAATATCACCAATCAATAACCAGTGAAGTTCTGAAGTCTCCCTAATAGGAGAATATTTAATCAATTAAATTGTATCGTACGTTTTTCCTCACGATTTTCCCAGGTCACTGAGGCAACACCTAACATACACACAGATACCATGGCATCACTGTGTTCATGGCCAATTTCTGCAATGACAAAGCACTTGTTTTTTGCGAGGTTTTTCGTTATTCTTTATAGACTGTAGAGTAGAGGCAAATAAACTCTCCGTAGATCTATTACAGTAGCTTTGAACTTGAAACTTCAGATCGATACGTCTGGCTTCTAGATATTTCGTTTCTTCTCATTATCGCGCCAATTCGCCGGGTTGCCCAACTCGATTGAATATCAAACCGCCTAGCCATTTAATTGACCCACTTATCAAATGAGAACATTTATAAGAACGCGTTGATTAAGACTTGCTATTGGTTTTTACCATTCATTCAATCGGTACAGCTCATGAGGAATCTACTTTTACAGCATGCCTGATTTGTACACAAAACGACGAAATACATGTTTCACATCTTATCATATGAAAAATCTATTGCATGTCCTATGCATTCATATTATTTGGGGTTCTTTTTGTGACGTTAACTCAGACATTAGATATCAAGGAAATTTTTAAAGTGAATTTATCTTTTCCATTGATTGACCCGTCAAGCTTGTTTGAAATTCAATCCCAGTACGTGGTCCAAGAACTTTGAATCAAAATTCGGTTTCCAAGATAGTGTCTGTGGCAGATGGTTCAGGCGGGTCACCCGGTACATTATAGATTATGATATATGATGCTGAGGATATTGATAGGTAGATTGTACATTGTAGTGTGGTCGTAAGGGCTTTGCAGCCTCCCAAGCACTTCGACCAATTAGATCTTTTGCGCATGACCCTCAGTCTATTCGAGGCCAGGTATTCCTGGACTTCTTGCAAAGTTTATCAGTTTCCTGGATCCCAAGTTCCTGATGTCAGAGGGCTCTTCCAGGAACTTGAGTATTTTGCAGAAAAGTTTTGGGCATTCACATAGCACAGAGGGCAGTGTCCAGTGTTGCTTGTCTTTGTCCTGGCACTCTATCCCAGTGAGATTTCATTTATTGATAGGATAGTGATAGGTGGATTTCTGAATGGATTATCACTGAAACGAAGGAAATCTAAATTTTATCAAACACCTCGTATACTCATGCCAGTATGTGTATGCATATTTGCATATATAGGATATTGATTTGTGAAAGCCGTGTTTCCAAAAGTTGAACTTTTATTGAATATGCATGTCCACATGAGATTTCTCTTGCTCCACGTAGGTAACGTGTGTTAGTGAGAGGTTGACCTCAAAGTGACAAGGCTCATTAGGTATATTGTGACCATGTGACCTCATGGTGAATATATTTCCGGTAGTGTTTCTCCGATATAAATAAATTCTCTACACAAATTTGCCAGCCTCGATCCATGTGTATCGGTTTAATCGTCTAATGTATTATGAAATATTCTAATTCTCGTACGAGATATTTCACGAATCAAATATTTCAAGAACACTTGAATTATGTCATCCAATTTAGATGAAATGGTTCCAAAACTTCAAGGTGATTTGAAAATAAAAGTCAATAAATCGGCGAGGAGGTGAACCGATGTTGACTACACAGGGTCCGGAAGTTATGCTTCACATAGACATAGCAAAATATGTCGAACTCAGACAATAATCCGATCTTGAGAAATTGAGCACGAAGAGAAAGGCATTAAAATGTTGAGATAAAAAAATACTCATTGACGTAGATCTGGGGTAGATCATTAAAACAATCAGTACAATATATTTCGAATCAACTAGCTGACTTGAATGCCCTGAATGAAGCTATTGAAAAATTCTGAAATTTCCAGTCCTGGTCGAATGCTGCAAATGCGGCATTTGACTTCAGCTGATCAAATAAAAACATTCAGATATGCTTCAATATACAGGTTTTTCCATAAGTGATCACCGTTCTTCTCCAATCACAGAAATTGCCCGAAATATCCAAACACAATATAAATATCGCGATATGGAGGATATAGCGGTTGACATATCTTCATAGCAACAATAGCAAGTTAATACCTCATATGGTCGTAGGACACGAATGTATCGAAATGAACGTAATAAAGCTGCAGACGCAGCAAAAGAGGATTCATGAGATCAGATAATATAAACGGAATTACAAAGAACTGTTCAGGAGATTTGTGCAGAAGCACAAATAACCGTAGAACTGTGTTCCAAAGAAAAGGCCATGCACAGTAATAATGATATCTCTTCTATTGATGCAGGTTACAGGAATGGGCAGGTTGCTGAACTATAACCCGTCGCTGTTCCTTTAGGAAACACCTTTATCGAATAGGTATACACATGAATGAATCCATGTCTAGGCTATGCAACAATCTCTTATATTATACCGTAGAGCGAGGTATGGAGGTTCAGCCTTCTGGGTGACCACAATTTACTTGAAACTTTTCTGAAAAAAAAAACCTTCAAGGTTCCTGGATCGTTATGTGAACTAGCAGTGGTATTTTTTGAGCATATCGGAATATTTCTTCTGAAGTTTGGACGTAGTTAAGCATCAGGAAAAATTTCGCTGACAGAGATTTCCACACCTTTACCATTCTATTGTTGACGTGATAGCCTGAGCTCGTCTAGTTCGTCTACCTACCTAACTGAGGCCATTTCATCAGCAATTTCGCTCATTTAAAATCCTAATTCTGTATTGCTGCCCAAAAATCAATTGAATAGCATATTTGCTTTCGGTTGTGACGCTTTTCAGTTCATCAGATAGCTGAGAAAAATAATGATTCATTTCAGGTTTCAATTCGGTATCTACCGATCGGTGTCGGTCGTCACAAATTCGTTCAGAAATCAGAAGTTACAATCCAATAAGCCTATTGTGTTCAAATTACATTGGACAAGTACGCTATTCGAATATGATAAATGATATATCTATTCTCTATTATTTCTGATATCGACATTGAATATATTGTTTTATGAAGTTCGAGAAAAATGATTGTATTATCCATTTCCCAATAATCTAGAGAAACTACAGTACAGTCGTGGACAAAATCAATAATATATTATATTGAATGATATGAAAGATTATCGTTGCATCCATTTACCATCTTACTGTTTATAAATGTTTGTTTAAATTAAAGACAAATACTCACATCTCATATTTTTTCGATAATCATACAGATCAAGGCAATCGTTACCCAAGTTGATGAATGAATCTCAGATAAAAATAGACGTAATGAACTCATAATACTGATAATTTAATTCTGAGGAATACAAGGTGATTGATGATGTTCATAAAAAATTTAGGACAAAGACAAAAAATATTGTTTTCAAAATTTTTATGTTACGTAGCACTGGAAATCCCATTTCCACGTGTTGTTTTCATTCCAAAGGAAAGTGGACGAACCAACCAATCATCTGCAATTATGTTGTATCGATACACGTGAGTTGAACATGCGCCAAAACTATATCGAAATCTGAATCCTCAGCACTAAGTCAGCGAAGGCTATTAAAATGACAAAGCTTATATTTCATTATAGATAGCAGTGGCGGCCCTCAGAGGAGGCAACAGAGGCTGAGACTCTTCAAAAATTTCCATGCAACGATTAGCTCGATATACTCGTATAAAATATACACAAGCGATAATGCTGCCACTTAAATCAAATTTGCGACTTGTTATTCTAATATCCAACGGAAATCAGCCTCTGGCAAATGGAATGAGAGTGTACACACCTATTGAATTTCCAACTGTTTGTTATGATGTTCTCATGTAGAAACATCATGTGACGGCATAATTCGTTCTAAAAGTTAACTCACATGATTTATTTTCGAATTCAAATTACAACCCTATATATCCAAAAACCCATTCGAACTGGTGACGTAATTATCCTGCCGTTGTTGTTCCTCTTCATATGTTAGCGCTAGACGCTAGACTCTTGTAAACTCTTTGTGAGGCTTCTAGCCAGCCGTGTTCCTACAAGAGTAATTGTTATCTCTGTCAGAAAGTATGAGTGTGACATACAAATATAGTCGGAACGTTTGTCGTGATAAATGAGGAACTTTCGCATTAACTGCGAGTGGTTATTATATCAGTTCATCTCTGTTCGAGAGTGGCAGCCGAATGGCGAATTTCAAAATATGTCATGGAATTATTCATTTCCCGGTTTCGCGAATTAGGTTAGGAAGTGAAGATATGATTTCGGTACGATAAGATTTTCGTTCGTTCCTCCACGTTCGTTCTTGCTGGGAAACAATAATGATCATGTGGGTGTGTTACAGATTGATGAATTAATTGACTAAGTAGCAGTTCATTTTTCATAGAATTTCACATTCACATTCCATATTCCTCCTCTGTTGAAATGATCATGAGCCGCCACTGATAGATAGTGTATTTTCTAGATCGGAATTATTCATATATAGATTTGAAACAATAAAGACGAACTATCTTTATACAGTGGGATCATTCGTTCCTTATTCATGTCTATGATGCAAATAAATGAGTTTACCTTTCATACTTATAAACAGAAACATCGTTTATGTCAGAAGGAAATGTAGACGTTCTGTGAGAAAACTACTTGACCATTGGGATCATGTGGGTGATTTCCACTATTCTTTTCCTTGGACGTTAACTTCGATCTGAGTCAGACATTTCAAGAGGTATATAAGATTCTCCTCGAAGCCATCACCTTTATACAATTTCAACTGATCTTCCGAATCACTTATTTCTTGATTTTCTTTGGTAACGGAAAAACCCTGTAGTTACAAAGTAGTAAGAACTTGATCGGGAAAATAAATGCCTGTATTTCCTATGATTTTCACCATATATATTGTATATTCAACCAATTTCGATCTATTTCGGAAGGAAATTGTCGCGTGGTTGATTGAAAATACTATAGCTGGTGGACGCAGAATTGAAATTATGTTCTGGTTGTCTTCGGTATCAGTCAGTCTCCTATTATGTTCACAGACTGACAGAGTGTAGGTAGAGAGTGACATGAATTTTGACGAGGTTTCCCTATATTTATTGTACGATACTTTTTGGTTTCTGTCAAGTTCAGACGAATATTAGATGA
Source organism: Gastrophysa polygoni (assembly GCA_963576655.1). Lineage (NCBI taxonomy): Eukaryota > Metazoa > Arthropoda > Insecta > Coleoptera > Chrysomelidae > Gastrophysa > Gastrophysa polygoni. Next base: position 7,736,425 of record OY755085.1, read on the forward strand.
AACTAAGAGCAAGATTGTGAACATTGTGATTCACGAAGTCTATACACTTCATCAGGAGGAGGGTGATTACACGTTGGACCCTATTATGACACAGTTGTTGTTTTAATTCCGTTGATTTTTCTCCAACCCTACACAAAATTATGTTGTGTGTTGAGAATGCATGTATAGTTTTAGTTTCACCATGTTTTCAACGTGCGTACTTATACCAGTACATCATATCTTTCGAGAGACGAAGTGTCTCCTGATATTTTTCTCCTTTCGGCACCTCCCGCATAGCACAATGAAATTGAAAAAACATGCTCCATAACAATAGATTACGATTCATGTCATAATATGGATTGAGTAAGATACATCTATCTTATCAGACACTCAAATAATAATAACTATTTTCTCCAGAATTACAAAGAAAAACAAATTGCAACATTATAGCTATGATAGAATTTGATGATATTCTCATGCCCACGCAATATGAAATTATTAAGAAAGGTAATACAACCTGCTAAGAATTGGCAAAGTATAAACTGAAGTTCTTCAACATTTCCATATAAAGCACCTACAACCTAAAAACATGTCAAAATCTACCTCTTCAATCCTTCTATAAATTCGATATTTAGATGTGTCCTTCAAGATATGCAGTTCAATACCTGATCATATTATTCAAAATCCTAATAATGTTATGGATTGAATCGCAATATCCTGAGTGAAGGAAGCATGTTCTTGTATTTTCCAGGCAGGAACTTGGCTGATGCAAATACCAAGCAGATGATGATCATATCTTCTTCCGACTTCTATAGAATTTCGATTGTAGGAACATGAGATTCCATGCACCATTTACTTTCGGAGTGGCCACACTTGAGTATTTAGAAAAATCTGAGAACATTAATGTCAGATTCATTTCAGAATTCTTCCCAGATCATCATTCAAAACATCGGCCTGTCTCCGTCTCGCACTTCTGGCCTCATTGGATGATATAGTGACTGTAGAAGAGACGGTATGAAGTGTAATATCATCAGCAGAGCTATGGACAGGTCAGATCCAACAGATCGTTGATGTGGAGTTGAAACAAAGTTGGTGCGAAGGCAGATCCTCGTGGAACAGTAGCATTGATAAGTCATTGTATCAGATGAGAGTCCATCTACCACCATTGTTGAGCTAATTAGATGGATGAGCTCGATGTTGATTGCTCTTTCTGTTGCTCTAGAGGTCACATATAGTAGTGTAATCGGTCTACACTTGTTAGGCAGGATTTTCTTGCACTGTCCTGGAATCGGTTAGTCTGCAGCTATCTTCAAGTTCGAATGGAACACACCAAGTTTGAATGGAACTGTTTGTTCTGGTGGAAAAAAGGAGTGCATGTACCCCTATTAAATTGCCCAGACAACTGCGAACCGCTTTTGAATCTCGTAATATAAATTACAGTCACAAAAGAGCAATATGTATATTTTTTACTGATTTGATAGATGGCCTTCGCTCAATTACAAATCTGACTCTGCTTTGCGTTGGTGCTCCCGATATTTATCCTGTCTTGCTGCCCAAAAATCAGTTGAAGAAATCTTTGTTAAATCAGATTGAAGAGTCTGATCTGCAGACATTGCTACCAATTCCGGGATAGCATTGTTCAATTTCTGTCGGAGTGGACACTGATATCAGTTTACCGAAACATGGAATGATTTAGTATCATTCAAAAATCGTAGATGGTCTACTGTAAATGGTGTAGTCACATTAGGAGTGTCGTGGAGATTCTTGCATTTCCTTCGTGTAGTTGGAGTAGAATTAAAACGAATTGTTGGACATAAGGAAATCAATGTTATTGCCGACGGCGTATTTCATAGGAACGGTAACGAGACCCAAAAGCATTTCACGATTGTTCACAGTCTTTCCTATCAACGTACAGTCATGTTCTTGAATCATATATGTTTTATAATCGTCCTAATCCTAAACAAATCCATCTGTGATGCATAACATTATTATGATGCATGACCAGTCACCGTGTTAATCGGTTGTTTTCGTGGTTTCACAGGGATTGATAAATAATTCACTTTTGTGATATTAGATCATGACATGTTATTTGCTTTCAGAGATAATACCTGTAGCTTCATTTACATCAGCACCATGAAAAACATGAGATCTCTAATCAGAGATTAGTCGAAGATGATGTGTATATGAATTTAACTACTGTAGAGCACATTTCATTTATTGCTACCTGATAGTGCAATAACGACCTCAAGCGAAACGTCATGTATAGTTACCGAATGGTAGAAAAGGATTCATTTTCTTAGAATTCAGTATCTACGTTCATGATCTCAGATGAAAATATAGGCAGATCAGAATTCTCCTCACAATTCTCATTTCAATGGAACCTCACTTCCTATGAAGCCTTCTCATTTTTAACAAATAACACCGGTAGGTTCCGAAACTTTGCAAGTATGCCTCTTGATTTGTCCCCATTGGGCGTCCGCAAACTGGGATGCACCTTGGTCATTTGATTTATCTAGCGAAATTCAGCAGCTATAGCTCAGCTCAATCCTTCTTTAGTTCTGGTGCATCCTTGTGTTTGTGAACAGTGAGAACGTCTCCAACGATCTTCAAAAATCATTTTCATATTTTCATATTTCATAATATATTCATCATAATTCCATTTCATATCATATCGGATTATATTTTTCGAGGATCTCCAGGTGCGGGTTGAGGTGTTTCGTTTTATCTGTTCACAACACGAAAGGAAAACCTATAATGATTGAGGAACATCGTGTCAGCCAGCGGTGGAACTTTGGGAGAGAAGGAGAAGTATTAGGAAAGACTTCACTTGACTTGACAGAATAGAGAACATCTATCGCCGAAGAAAACCACATGGAAAAGACATATTGATACCAAACAGAATGAAATGAATATGATCGTTGATAATGGTGACAAAGAAATCACGAATTAAGTAACAAAATATTCATTTGTGTTGTGCAGAAGAACCGTATCCACCATAGAGGTACATCTAGATACGATACAAGGGATGTAAGAAATTTCCATTCGATGCGATAAAGAATTCGATGATATAATTGATTATCATCAGCTGGCCATTGAGAACAACGCATCTACGTGTAACCTGTAACTGAATGCGTAATTTGTGACGGTCAAAATAATACATTAAAATATTATTTCAGTTACATTCAGGCCAGATAAAAATACAGAAGCGTGCTGAATGAGGACAAGCACGAAAACAATAACGTACAATGGAGCTTCGTCGATTTTTTATTATTTGCGTCATGTGGGTCATTTCGGAAAAAAGATATTTTATGACAAGCAACGATCTACTTTTCTTAATGAATCGAATGACCTGGAAACACAACGGCATATGAACTGTGATAACAGGTACAGATATACATAAGTCATTCAATACAGCGCAAATGACGTAAAATCTCATCATCACCATGCCGCCATTGAAAGTTACATTTGCTACCTATATTAAACACGGAAACTGGTTCTTGCCGAATAATCAATTTTATATTTGACGTTATTTTTCATGGAAATGGATGTACTATTCCAGAAAAATTATGATATTCGTTAAAAAAATTGCATGCTCGAGGTTCAGGATGACCTTCTACACTTTAGATGAAGAAGTTGAAGATGGAATTATAAAATCTATAATAGTATTACACACTTTTTGAATGTGAAGTTCCGATTGCTAAGAAAATGCAGAATTCTTATGTTGGATATCTTTTATATCTTATATAAGAACCAGAGTTCATAGTTCATCAAATCTGAATAGTTAAATTTAGATGAACGCTATATTCTTCACCTTTGCTCTTTACTATTCAAAATCAACAATTGTAAATACCAGAATATTGGCATAATAAACTAGAGGAAACAGTGTTCTCCAACAATCAAATAGAAATAATTATATGAATGGTATGAAATAAAGTTTCTTTCATAGAGTGCCACAGTTCGCGTGCATTTATACCAGGTGGCCGTCTACATAATATAATATGGAAAAAAAATAATTCAGAGTGAAGTGGACATATGAGACATTTCTTTCTCATTTCGTTTCCTAACGTCACTTCCACGTTAATGTTGATTTTTCGAGGTGCAATCTCCAAACATGAAAAATGTACGAGGTGGTGAACTTGGAAAGTGCGGTGATTTTGTCGAGATAAATTATCATCCTTCGTTAATCCACCCTGAAATATATGATCTATTGAGTAATTATGAGTTGCTTGAAAGTCTTTTCCAATGTTAGCATGACATTTAGCATAACTGCGGTCAATATTTTTCATATCCGGAACTGCCTCTGTATACTGTTGAATCTCCTGGTAATACTTTTGAAACTCAATGAATCACTGTGAGCTATTTTCTCTAATAACATCATTTTTCTAGAATATGAAAATTTCCATGTGCGGGAGAACTTTCCAGGAATTCATTATAAGTTCTCTCTATTATTTCGGGACATATCAAATGACTATCAATTACCAAACACTGAGTCTTTTCCTAACTTTCAGTCTATCACGTAGCTCGTATTATTATTAATGATCTCTGTGAAAACAATCGTGAAAAACCGAAACTTAGTGGAACCACAAGCATTTCTGTGATATTACTTGATAACACAAAGTCCAACGACCTATCCCTACGTGATGTACGACGTAGGCTTCGACTATGACTATGACTAATGGACACCTTTACAAATGGCGGTCCATCCGTAATCGCAATCTGATGTAACAAGGTCGGTAAGACCGCATTGACCTTGATAATAGGTTTTTTCGTCGATTCCGCAAAATTTATTGATGAATCTCATGATTCTATTCGATCGTTATGCAAGAATTTGTCTATCCTGCGGTGGATCACTGGAATGAACATGCTCTCATTATCTCATCGTATATTTTGTAAACGCCAGATAAACTCATTTCATTCATACTCATGTTTCATATTATTGGATGAAAAACTCCAAAAAATAAATAATCAAACCAGTCGACCACCCCAATATAATCAGAAAATAATTACCAATGATTCTAAGAGTGTCTTTCTTTCTCACATTGTGAGGTGAAGGATCTGATATTTCCACCCTATAGTGATATAGGGGAACAATGTCCCAGGAAAGTGGGAATTAGTCTATACCTAAGGTTCCATAATAAGCCAACAAATTATATAAAACAAATTAGGAAACCTCACAAAATTGATGATTCGGAAGAAATATTGCAAACCAGGAAATTTTCTCCTGTCCTGTTTTCTCATGCATACTAAATATATATGCCCCGTCACTGATGAGTATACTTAAATATATTCTATTCTATGATAATTGCGTTGGTGGTAATGTCAATATTATATTACTTATACGATAAACGATGAAATCTTTTGGTTTAGGATAATATCCATGTCAGTATCATTCAATATTCACTTGGAGCTTGAAGTAGTTGAAGTCAAGAAAGCAATCGTTTCTTTGTTAGATGTCACAACATTATTCATTTCATTAGGACATGATCTGGAATTTTTTTATGAAAATTGACAAAAATATAGAAAACATCCAAGCTTTACTGAGAACTCACTTCATGTATTTGAACTCACTGAATAGGACATTTTTCGGCAGCTTATTCAAGATCATTAATTCGAAACATATTCTTTGGGGAAGATAGAGGTAGATCGCAGGACATAATATACCGTTCTTCAAATTTGTTACTTTCATTGTACATATTTTATGTCATCATATTACATATCCCATTTTGGCTCTGAGGGAAATTAAAAATATTCGATTAATGGAAATCTTTGTGAAAATAAATTGTGTGTAAACAAAGAACACCGCACCGCATAAGTGGGAAATTGGCTCTAGGTGAATTCGCTTGATTTTTTTTTGTTTCAGTATTTTCGATTATAATACATGGTGCTGAGGAAGACTTTTCCAAAGATATTTTCCAAATATTAGCGAAGACTTGTCTACTTCAGCACCCTGTACGGAACTATTGAATTCAGAGCATCTGATCAGCATCACGAGTTCTATGAAATATCAAAAACTCTAGCAAATTCATCAGTTGATGCGGTAAAGGGTCCTTTGAACTCCGACTCTGTTTTAACTAATTCAATTTCCACCAACTACAATTAATGTCCAGTATTTCCTATTTCTGTCAAATTTTTTTATACAGCGAAAAAGCCATTAAAGGTAGCTGAATATTTTGTGAAGCCATAATCGCACAATAAAATAACATTTTCGCAGCGAAATTTCTGTCGGACATGGGGTGAACTTGAACTACAAGAAAGAGAAAAAAAAGGGAAAAGTACTCACCGGGGGGCTGCGAGAACATTAATCCATTATCGGTGCGCATGGGCATGTTGAAGGGCATTGGGCCGGCAGGCCTGAGCTGGTGTAGCGCAATGTTGAGGCTTTCTGGTCAAACACGCACACACTAAAACGAGGCGACGCGGCCGCCGTCTTGGTTTCACTAGAGCACAAGGCCAAGAGCAAAGTGTTGCGATCCGAGCGAAGAGACTCGATTCACTAAGTGCAGGCTGCTGCATTGGCAGACCCACCAGCGGAGGATGTAAAAGTATTATTGAGATAGTGACCTAGATGTTCGCGAAGTAGTGGCAAAACGAAGAAAGCGGAGAAAGGGAGATCGGGAGGAAATGCGGCCGCATAAGTAATATGTAGTTACGTGAGATTATCACAACGCATAATATGTGTTTTGTGCCCTCGATCTTCGTGCTGGGACTTTCTGCGATGCATTCTCGGATAAAAATGAAACCTGCTGGCTCGGCCCATTAGAATTCTATGGCATACCTATCTACAGAGGCTTCTTGCTTCTGCTTTGCTCCGCTCTATACATTTACGAAAATTTTACACTAATCCTAGTAATCCTTTTCAAAAAATCAATCATTCGATCGTACTAACCCAAATAAATTTTTGGCACAAACACCATCTCCCTAAATACATCTTAAATAATCAGATAATTTACTATACTATACTTTTTCGAAAATTTCTTGGTACCTACAAATTTCGACCTAAGGAACTCGAATTTCACAATAAATAAGAGCCGAAGCCCCTATGCTTGGAGATAATCCAGGAAAAAGTGTGAAAATTCATCTTCTTCCTTCGACCCGTTTTGGCCAAACGGCGTTCCAGTGTAGGTACAGGATAATTTTTATGCCTCCATTATATATTGAACATATCAGAAAGAAAGAGAAACATTAACCTCATGGAGGGAAGGGTATGTTTCCATATGGAAAAGGCCTTTTCAAAGGAGAATTTCTGTCAGAATTCAAGTTCTGTGAATCAGAATATCACAGATCATCATTTGACAGCGCTTTCCATATGAAAGAAGGTGAATCCGACTTCATCAACGATGCTTAAGTAGATGGATTCAACTTTTTGACTCCTCGAATGTATGATAAAGGTATAAAGAGTAATTCTGTGTGATGAATGGAATTTTTCTGAATTATCTAGACAAAAAGAGGTTTCCATCAATTTTATTGTCAAATTCGAGTGTCTGAGGTCGGAATACGTATATAGATACCAAAAAAAACATGTTTAATTTTTTGAAAATTATTAGCAGAATATTAGCAAAAAAATCCTCATAGATCACGACATATGTATCCATTATATCGGTATGTCTGTCTATCACATTCATAGTTTCTGACAGAGACACAAACACTCTTGTACGAATACGACTGGTAAGGCAATGGAAGTATAGATCAGAAGAAGACCTAACCTCCAAATTCCAGGTATCGAATACATGAATACAGTTTTTTATTCATCTTCAAGAATATGATCCAGCGATGTTTCGTGCCTGGGTGCGCTGATATATTCATGAACATTCAAAGATATTTCATCTGTTCTGACAAATGTTTTCCCAAAGAAATTGTTATGAGGACCATTTCGATGTGAGTTACTAATTCATATTGATAATTTTATTTTTTTCTTCACTCTATATCGTTACAGCTTGAACGTGTGTTGATGTTGTGGGGGATTTCCCCAGTCATTTTCATTTCATTCCCGTAGCGGTGAATTTCTAATTGTAATATGCGGATTGAATCAACTAAAGTTCTCTTTCAATCATTCATTCATATTCATCCCTTGTAGGAAAATAGAAAGAACCATTCGATTTCATGACTCGATGTTCACATAAGGTATAACGATTTTAACATGATTATCAACTTCGCTGAATGATTCCATGTTGAGAACTCGGTTCAGAACCTATTTCCTATATATTTTCTTCTGCAAATGCACCAATCGGGGTTTATAACGTAGCTCAGTTGATTATTGTCAATGGATTTGTTGATGAGGAGGTATAGAAAAATAAAGAATTATTCAATGAAATATGTCATTCTGTAATATAAAAATAATATTGAGGAATATCAGTTACTGAAAGAGAAGTAGGTAATTCAAATCAGCATGAAGATGAATACACAGATTTATGAAGAATTTTGGGTATTCGTTGTGTTCACTATGGCGGAAATAATGAACTAATTTAAGAATCAATATCATACTTACGTAATAAAGCGATCAGAACTTGGAATGATTTGATCTTGTAATTTTTGTAATTGTGTTTTCCGATATCATTCAAAATACCGATATGTTATTCATACTTTGGCATTTGAAACTCAGAAAAATCTTTCGTTTCGTGCACTTGTCTAGATCATGGAGGCGATTTGATTACTAACGTTTGAATTTGGTAAGGAAAAAGTAGGCAGATACATCAATTCATTCAATTCTTGAGGTATTTGCGTTTTGTTTTCGTATACGTATTACGTATGAAAGTTGAAAGCAGATTCGTGTTTTCCCAACCTTTCAAAAAGTATTTAAGAAACACTGAGTTTTATCTTGTCAGAAGATATATTTTGGTTTTGCTGCATATTCGTGAGCATGTTGATAATATAAATACCACTGAGCTCTTGTTTTTATCGATTACTCAGGTCAAATGTACATCGACATTCTACAAAAGTAAATAACCTGAAGTTACATCTCAAGTCGTATTTTTTTTACATTGAAACTTAACATATTTCTTTATTCATCAGATATCAATGAACTTTGTTGCTTTCAAAGCGAGTCAACAATTGCAAACAAAAAACACAATAAAGTGTGCATATATAGACATAAATATATCCCGTAAGGTCACCGGAAAGTTTCCTTGTCAGTTTTATAAGCTAACCGAAGAAACACAATGGTAAGGTGTGAATACTGTGAAGCCATATTATGAATGTATGTACTCATCTACTCATAACCAAAAAAATGTCGGCCCGTCAAATAACGGGTCATCAAATACAATACGGCCCTGCATCTCTCAGCGAATATATCCAACCCCAGTTATCCAACCCCAGAAGAGTAGGTTTTGATTGCTATAAAAAATTACCGAGCTCCAATTTCCTCATTTTGATTATGCACGCTCAGAAAATAATGTTCATGTTTGGAATCCTTGAGTAGGTATTTTCAACAATGAAGTTTCGTGAAAAAACTATCGAGGAACGAGATGACGGACGAACATATGGTGGACCAAATCCATCTAGAAAGTAGTTCCGTTTTGGGAAAAAAATTTTTTGAGGTATAATCAGTTCCGACCTACACAGTACCGTGAGTTATATCTTTCTATTAAAATTCTATCGTGATATTGTTGAGAAAAAAACTAAAAACTACCGACTTTCCTGAAACATGTTTTTAAAGAAATAATATCACTTCAAAAACCTGAAACTAGCAGAGGTAAAGGAATGGTTTCTTTTAATTATGAAAATGCAATAATTTATTTGCAGTTTTTTTTTGATTTTCAATTGATTCAGGACGCCACTTCACCTTTCATGTTAGAAATTTTCCGACAATCGACGAAATTTTTTGCAATTTAATTTTTGTGTAGATATGGAGCGAAACAAATGTAGGCAAATGATGAAATTTCAATAGTTAGTGAAGTATTAGGAATATGATTTTTCAAACAAAATGTGAAGGAGTCCATATACGGACACATCACAATGAAGGTGACGGTGGTAGGATTTAGGACACAGGGCTGTCCTCGAACTTCTTTTAAAGATATTTTTCAGCGATATTTCTATCATTGTTAAAAACTCTTTACTCACGAATGATGCACTGCATTTTTTTTTATCTCTTGACAACATCATGTTCGAGTAACATCGTGATAGCCAGCGGTGAAATTTTGGGAGAGAAAGAAGGTGCTGGAACTTTGTTCGAAAGTTTGGAGGTTATGAGCATAAGGAAAGACTTCCATAGGCAAATAATTCTACAACTTTGCCGTTCGATTAATGAGTGATATTAGGTAGAGCTATGTTCGTCTGGTTTGTCTACCAGAAATCGCTCGTGGTGGCATGATACATGACATGTTGAGAAGCGCTAAATAATATTCTTCCTATCACACAAAGGAACAAATCGTTAATTTGAATGACATGTTTACAAGAAAAAGTGTTTTCTATTATCTATTAGGGGTCTGATTTGGTTATATAAAAAAAAAACCACATTGCTAACCTGATTCTACCCTTCTTATGTTGAGAACATTCTGCGACAAAATTTATTACATCAGTCACACCAACCTAGCACATGTTGAACAACAAATTAAATAATTTCTCTGTTCCTTGTAATATCTCCCATCAGAACCGCTCAAAAGTTACACGTATGTTGAGTTGAGACTCTTGAGACTTAAAATATATTGAGTTTCCAACATTCGTAGTGCGGTAACTCCATATTGGATTTCTCCTTAAACCTCCACCTCACGAAATTGTTACTGAGAAAGGTCATACCCAATTTCGGAAGATATGGTTTTATTAAATTTCAGTAACAGAAGTTCTCCTGGAGTATCAGGTATTTCGTTAATGTACTCCATTCGTGGTAATTGATGCGAAATGGCGGACGGAAAGCTCCTGCTCGGCTAGGGATATTTTTCGATTGGGGTAGAGAAAATATGTGAGCGATTCTTTTGGTCACTGAAATGCTACCCAGTCATTCATGCTCATAAAATATGATACTATAAAGTTAGCTCTCAGTTCATCCGATCACCAGACATCACATTTAATTTAACTTCTTTCAGAACATTCATTCATTCCTTCTCTTCAAAACTCAAGAAGACAACTGCAGCGTATGCTTTGTCCCTCGCATCGCAGAAAATATGAAGATTGGCATATGGTTTACGAGATAATCAGATGAAGGAAAATAGAACCTAGGAACTCTTCATTACATAGTTTCCATGCATTGAAAAGTTCTTCAGTAATCTCTGTATCCCAGCTAAATCGACATCTCCAAATATTTTAAGGATCCTTGCTTTTACTATAACAGGATTCAGGAATCCTAAGGGGTCATAGGCAGACATGGTAACTCGCAAGACTTCATTTATTTTCTTCAGGCTGAGGGCGCAAACGGAACAATCTGTTGTTTTGAACCAGGAAAGACCTAGATTTTTTTAAAATCTATTTCATTTTGTTTACAGTTATTATTAGAAATAGAAGAAAAAAACTGAAAATACTGTTCATGACAACTTTTGATGTAATTCAGCGTGGTGATATTGACTTCTTTCTCCCATGTTTCCTATTCGTGAAACCATCATCAACTTGATTTTTTCGAATACGGTCATGAGTATGTTTTCATACACATACATAGCGGTTTCCCCATCCTGTCCATCCATATCTTGGACACAGTGTATATGTATTATATCATCTCTATCCCTTCCCCAACAATTTCACCTGATATTTCCCTATACCTAAAATATGACCTCCAAAAACTGCTGGGAGATTCTCAAGTAAAAACAAAATGTAAATCAGTATGGAGTCAGGGGAGACTTTCTATCCCTTTGCCAAATTTTAGTTACTCTATACAATTTTATGAGCAATACAGATGTTTGGTACAACTGAAAAAATGAATAGAACTCATTTCTTTCCAAATGGAACAATTCCACCTATACCTATCAATTTCAATATTTTTTTCTGGAAACCAATTTACTGAAATACAAGATATGTTTGATTTAAAAAATGTTTGAAAGATCTACTAACAATACGAGGTTTGATTCATAGAAAATTCACCCAATTTCAGAATTATGTGTGTTTCACACTACTCGTCCAACTTGATTCATCAAAGAAGCTCAATAGAAAGATGTACTATAGGAAGAGATACATCTCATTGAACATCGAACAATATTTGAATACATTGAAATCAAACAGTTGTTCATCATTACTGGAGGAATATGATTATTTTCGTTTACGAAACTTTGAAATGCTTGATTATTGATATCTGTAATGATATTAGTTTCCAATTCCATCGAAGATGTTGATGGTTCTGTTGATGGTCTCTCTTCAAGGAATGACTGATTGAATTATTATTGAATAATCTTGATGGTAGTTCATCCGTTAGGAAGGTTGAATGTTCTATATAAACAGAGACTAAACATAGCATCACTTTCATTTAAACAGGGTTTTTCCTCATTCGGTACCATTTTCCAGTGAAATGATACGTTCTTCAAGTAAATCATTTTCTTTTTGAATCACCCTGTTATAGCTTAGGCTCACTCCGGTCCTGGTGTCCATGCCCAACATTAACATTCACATTCACAGTGAGTGACCTTGCGTCACAGACAATGCATCATATTTGTTAGCATTTTCGGTCAATCCTATAAAGAGAAGTGCATCGACTTTTTATCAGGCAAAAGCGATTTTCATGAGTTTGGCCTTGATTTTGTTTACTGCGCGATGTGCTAATAACTTACGGTTCAGGGCTCCGCAGCTTATAAAATGTTGCATTAATTATACAAACATATTATTTTGCTTTTTGTTGCAACAAAAGAGTTAAGACAAAGACTTGCGCATTTTATAGGCTGCTTGGGAGATCGGACATGTGGGCGGAAACATTTCATCTCGCAAGTCGTTGACTGTCTCCGTTCAAAGATCGACCCTGTGACGTCACAGAGAACCCTCGGAGCGGAAATCAATTTTTTTTCTCTTTCAACCCCATCGATCTACCTATCGATTATACCTATGCCACAGTATAGATATATATAGTATATAGTATAGATATATATAAATGCCACTACTGTTCACTATCTATCGAAATCATGTATATGCACCGCTTTTTATGCGGCCAAAAATTTATTCAGGAAATATCTTTCATGAGAATCCATGTGCGTCCGCTGTTGCTGTTCTGGTAGGGACTAAATGATAACAATAGATTTGCTTTCTGCAAGAAATATCTTCTCTTATGCAGTGAGTTTCGCCAACCATGTTACATACATTCCTGAGCATATACCTAGATCTCAGTAACCGTAATAAAATACTGATTCTAAGTTCGAAAAGTTCGCAATACTTCCGGAGACATCCGAAAAGAAAAAGAGGAATTCTGCAGAATAGTTTTCATTCTGTCCATGTAATACATTTGAAGATATATTTTCATAATTTTTTTCAACATCGAAGCAGCGTTTTGTTGAGCATGAAATGTTGCAACTTTGCAACATGTATTTGGTGTGGTCTCAAATTGATAAAAGACATAATTGACAAATATACTGCGAACCTGAAAAATACTAGTATGAAAAAAACAAATTTGAAATGTTCAATGACGATATTATTTCCGTATAGCGGCCACCAAAAGGAATGTGTTAAAAAATAAGTTTTTCAAATTCATTCCACTTTTAGATCATCCATTTAGAAAATATCCAATTTGTGGAACCGTTGTTTGAAAATTTTGGTATGCAAATTATTTAAATTGAACTGCAATAAAACGAAGAATAAACGTTAGAAAACGTTATCCAATAGTAAGGGTTCAGAAAGACTATCTGTATTAAAATATTCTTCTGTGTCTGTTATATCATCAAATGTCTCGTGAATATTACAGGAGAACAATAACAACAAATGGAAATTTCAACTGATTTAACCCTTTTCCTACGGTATTATTTCCTAGGAAATTTAACCCTCATCCTACGGTATTATTTCTCCTATAGGTATGAATCTTGCTTGAGTAGTCATAGTCATTGAGAAAAACAAATTGTTCAATAGTCAATCAATGAACTGCAATTGCAGCATATCATTCCAAATATTCTGTATTTTCTGATCTGATGATGATTTTTGTCAAGTTCATTGAAATAATGTTAACACAACAGTCGAAGCCTACGTATCAGAGAGAAGTATTCACCGTACAGAAAATCAGAAGCAGTCTATGCAGGGATAGTTTCGGAATAGGCCAAGGACACAAAAAAAGGTAGATCCCACCGTTTTACGTGCTTCATTGTGAGAAATTGTTCTATGTACGTACTTCGGAAAATATCATTTTGTTTATTTTACGACTGTCAAAATCTGAAATATCCAAGAATGCACATACGAATGGCAACCAAAGAATCGATAGTGTTTTATTTTCTGATTTTGTGTATTTCCACGACTATACATACTTAATCGACACCGTGATGGAAAATATCGACTCCAACTTTGTTCAATGAAAAATGTCGCACCATTTCTAAATTTTTCGAAATATTTCATGAGGCCCGTGAGGCTATCGATCGTCCTGTGAGCGCATTGAGCAGTTTCCACTGGCAGCACTGCTGGCCTCAGTGTTGCCAACAGCCAATTTTAAATGCTGCTAGATGATTGTTGAAAAAAAGCTAAATAATGGCAAAAATGAATGAGCGCCGCAGATGGAAAACTTTTCAGTAATTTTTTGGCAAATCTAGCTTTTATGAATATGACATTGAAAATTAAAAAAACTCTATATTGTCATGAGCCAGAAAAATTATACTCACCTGTTACTTCTGCTAGCAATCAATAATAGTTTCAGTTGTTTGTCTATGACAATAATATTGATCATAACTATTGTTTTTTACTCGTTATTGAATATACCATATGATATAATCTCTGTTAGTATTGACATTGACGTATGACGTGGTCAACTTCAACATTTAATTGTCAAAATGGCATAAAGTACAATGGAGTACAAAATCCATAGAAATACAGACTGGTCCGAGTTTGAGTTAGATTAGATTGTGAATGTAATGAACTATCTATGGGAATTTTATAAATATGAGAAAATATTTCAAGAACATCAGAATAAAATAGCTAGAAAAAATGGCCAAATGGCTGAATGCAACTTTTATTTATATATCTATAGAGTTACAAAAATATTTCCTTGGACTATTGATCACTGATGGCGAGATTCAGCTAAAGCTATTCTCATATCTAACCACAAAGTAATCATTATTATAACAAAATTCTGAGGAAAGATGATCATTGTGTAACTAGAGCATCAAAATAGAAATGGACATGATGAATTGAAAGAAGAAGTTGAAGGCCTATGTTAACATTATTTGCTCGAAGCGATATTCGAAGACACTTTTACAGCAGTCTTTCAGATCAACTGGTAGTGAATCAAACAATTTGATGACATTGAGGGTGAATCCTTTCGCAAAGAGTTAGATGAGCTTAAAAATGGCTAGAGCTAGCCATGAAATGGCTGAGTTGGCAGCACCGGCTGGTCTGGCCTCACACCCGCCGATGCCGAACTTTTTTGCGTGTCGGCCACCCCCGGTCGTTAGCTGGCGGGTCGACGTTTGCCGCCGCCGCCGCCGCCGCCTGCTAGATGTGCGTTGACTGCCTGCGAAAGGTCGCGTCCCGTCGACGGTTGAACGGCCTAGTCGCGACCAAAACCTTCGAATGCAAGGCCAGACAAATATAACTAATATGTATGTTACATCTTGCAGCCGGCATGCGAAATTCAGGCGCGTTTTGTTCGGGCGGTGATGCGTTCGTACAGGGCGATGCGGCTGATCGTTGCACTCTGGCGATGGTAGGTACACCAGAATCGAAAAGTTATGCCATTTTACTCTACTCTCTGAACCTGGGTAGACTAGGGTAGATTGCTCTAGTTAATCAACTCAGTTTTTTGGTTTTGTTCAACATGATGAAATTAACAGTTGCTGCTGGAATAAAATCAGGCAGACATTTTTTTGTAAGAAACTAAAAAAAAAACAGCATGTATTCAGACGAAAAACAAAAATGAATCCTCTTGAAATCCTAACGTAAACTCATTTGGTGTCAATAGCATTCAAATATTTATTCACCACTGTACTGCTGGAATGCAACATTGAATAATAATCCATTCACTCGTTTTTCTAAACAATGATGAACGATGCCTTAGTTTCGCGGTTAGACTACGGCTGGCCGTCCCTAGTCCGTATTCATGCCTGAAATTCGAGATAATATAAACTATCACTGCTACATGTGTCGTTGTAAGGAATACATTTACATTTTTATCACCAGAGCCTTCTATGATGTTTTCTAATACTTGACTTTTGGACTGTTCGAAATATATTCCGATGTATAAAAAATTATTCCCGCTCTCAACAAAGAAATGAAGGTGGATCAATATGGATTTTAACATTGAAAGAAAGTTAAATTATGATTAACTGGAAAACTGGATGTTGAATTATATCGTGATTGTCAAACTAATATCGGCTGGCCGGTCCTAGTGTCGAGTTACGCGACAACGTGGCGTTCGGACAACCAGATGTCGTAAAGGTCCTAAATTAGTTCGTTATTTTCGGTATATGTTCGCTCTTCTGGCTGACCCAAACGATACAATTCATGAAATTCAAAGTAGATGAGCCCTTTGCACTGTCATTGTCCTTTCATTCATACCTGATGTGTTGAAAAATATTGTGAATATACTACTTCATGATGAAAGATGAATATCGTAATCATTTTCAAAAAATGTTCATTTCATCAAATAGTTCAGCTTTTTCCCCAACTAATCTGGTATGGCACAACCGACCATGCCGTTCCTGACGAGCCGTCACCGATTTTTTTTTTATACCAATTCCAATATGATTCCAATTCGTGTGTTGGAGTTTTTTGAAACATTTGCCCTCAAGATGTATCCACAATAGGCAGTCGGTAGTTGGTATTTGGTCGTTTGCAGTTGGCAGTCAAAGACAACCCATAGGCATTTCCATGCAGCAGCCGTGTACCAGTTGCAGTTTAGCTGTCGGTCGTTTGTAGGCAGTCGTTGGAAGTCGGTAGTCACGAAATCGAACTTTGACTGCCAACAGCACAGCAAACTGCAGGATTCCGACCAATCAGAGAGCTCATTGAAACAGTGTCGTTATATTTTCAGGGACTTTGAGGTTAAATTCGTCGAATCAACATATTTGAGTCATCTCTTGTTGGTTACTTTCTGCAAAAACAGCCGCAAAACCTTTTATATCATTCATTGACTGGGAAGTGTATTTTTAGGTTAGGTCAATAACGAATAAGTCATTCACATGATTTGTAAATCAGGCAATAGGGGGAAAACGCTTCTCCATTTGGGCTACAATGTGCTGACCTGACGACCGATTGCATGTGGTTGTTTTTTTTCGGGTCCGTTTTTTTCACGTCGATTTCTATAAGTAGACAATTTTTAGAATTGGAGAAAGGAACTTTCGTACACCTCAACCAATTATGATGGGTTAGTAGTTTTTCTACTATTTATAAGGCATATATACGGAAGCGTAAAAGGGCCACATATTGTTTAAAAAAAATCACTATATTCCAACTTCAATTTCCAAATTTTATATAATTCTTTCAGTACTATTTCGAGTTCTGACTCGGAAGTAAACAAATATTGGCCCTTCTACGCTTCCGTATATGTATTTGGGAATGTTTTGAGTAATTTCCATATTTTTCTCGTCGAATTTTTTTCGAGATCGTCCTATCCAAAAAATATCTTTTGTAGAGTTACTTCGGACGTGGTGGAAGTTACAAAAGGCTACTGGGGAGCCACTTCTATCAGAGTTATTCGGTAGAAAGGTTAAGAGAACCAGTAGCTGCTGTTGAATATGGGAGAACCATAAGAGAGGCTTCGGAATTTGATAACTTGTTTATATTTCATCTCTGTTCATTGTCCAAGAAAATATTCTGTCGTTTTATATTTTTGTGTTCATTTTTGTGAATAAGTTTTTGAGTGATATTTTGAAATGAATAATACGTTTTCACTAAAATGCCTCAAATGATGTTAAGGATTTTGTATTTAATGAGTTTTTTCTTAAACAAACAAACAAACAAAACTTTATCATGTTTTTAAAACTTATATTTGTGTTCGAATTTACTTTTTAACTTTCATATAACTTCACTTTCTTGCAATCATGAGTTCTGTTGATATGTTCAATAAAACTGAATTATGTACGAAACAACTAAGAACATCTTGCGTATTTGTTTTCTCTTCTGAAATATTGACGCAGTTCCTGATGATTGGTTTGATTCGTTCACGTCTACTCACCCTGTAAAATATTTCCACTGTCTCTGAACATTTCTTCGAAGATCAAGTACTCAAAGATGGAATCCCTAGTCAAAGAAAACAAAATGAATTATCAGACCTCCTTTGAAATAATGATATGGTGATAATTATGACGACTAATTGGAAGATAATAAATATGAACCTAGGAAGGCACTCGATTATTATTAGATTTGAAATTGTACTGAGAACAAGAATGTCAGAAACTGAATGTACTTAATAAGCTTCTTCTTCTTAATTTATATCAATGCTATATCAATTGTCCTCGCCGTTCAAATATAATCATATTGCTTCTTGTTCAGTTGATATAGATAGACTTTGCCATTCACTTCTTGAAACTGAAAATGAAAATGGTAAATTCAAAATCAACCACGCGGTAACCAAAAGTTCATTCTGTCCGACAACTTGACTGTTTTAGGTAAGTGGAAATTTTGATATTCTGAATTTTCAAAAATCAATGTGTGTCACCAACAAATAGAGAGTTCTTCTTTTAGGTATCTGAAGGTTGAATTTCCAGCGCAGTGGCATTTTTGGCAGATCATAAATATGTCCTTACTACGAAAATATTGAAATAATTATCAATATTTCAATTTTTATTTGTGGAAACGAGAGAAAATTCTATAAAATTTGAAAAAATGGTTCAGAAAATATTTTCTAAATTGTGTCTAGTATACACCTTAAACTCTAGACTCACCTCATTCATGTCAAGATGTACCACCATTTGTCGCTTATCCAATGACAATAACATGACAATACCAGTCAGCTTAAAAGCAAGTTCAGCAGGGGGTGAACTCTTCACGGCCGCACTGAATGAAAGATCTTTAGGAAAAGGGAAATGTTATTGTTTTTGGTTAGGTCAGTTAGTACAGGCATAAACAGGTCAGAATGTGATTCAAGGTAACATTAGGAGTACCCAGCAGATACAGAGTTTGAATGAATTTTATAGTATCGTTTCATAGCTATTTATATATTTATATATATATATATATATATATATATATATATATATATATATACATACATACATATATATATTAGTATTACTTTCTCACTTCAAAATAATATTGCTCGTTATATTCTCGATTGGGTAATGGATGATGTGTTTTTGTGAAATTAATTGTTACTCTACCAGTTCATTTGAATGAAGAGTTTGAATACAGATTGAAGCTTCACCAGGTAGAAATAAGTCATCAAAGTTATTATTCGAAGTTCTCAAAAACATAAGCTATGTAGGTTGGCCGGCGTATTTGGAATCGGTGTGTAGTTACTTATATGCAATTTGAAACGAATGTTCAGCGGTAAAGTTTTAATGATTTGTCTGAAAAGCAATAAAAATCAGTTCTCCATTTTCATAAACCATAATGCAAGTTCATTGTATCGTTCTCAGTGACATCCAAGTTCGAGTCACTATACAAAATAAATAAAATATACATAAAATACAAGAACTCAAGACTCAACGAATAAGACGACTACAAACTATGTTACAGGCCTTCCTTCCTACCAGTTATTGCCCTCTCTCAGATTTCCTAAATGAAGTGGACTGAGAAGAAACAGATGGCAAGATACAATACATCGCTATACCAACCAAGCATCATTCATCAATAGAACGGCAGAGTTGTGGAATTATTCACCTAGTGAAGTCTTTCCTGATGCATACAACCTCCAATCTTTCAAGAAAAATTCCAACACCTTCTCTCCAAAATTCCACCGCTGGCTAACACGATGTTCCTCGAACATTATAGGTTTCCCTTTCGTGTTGCCCACAGATAAAGAAAAAACGAAATGTTGAGTGCTGATGGAAGTAGTGACTTCGACACACGAACAAGGATCTCAGAAAGGTACTAAAATATATGAAAGTCATCAAGAAGCTTGAACATTCAGAGGACGACATGTAAGGGTGAGGAATCAGTCATTTGTGAATATTTTTTGCGGTGTTGATTTTTTTCGATATGCCCCACCATACCAGGGGAGCAGAATGAGCACCGCCTGATCTCTACCGTTGGTATCACATAGTACACAGACTGCTCCAGTAAGAAAGAATAAGGTGGATATATGGACAATGTCCAAGAGCAGAACTCTGTTACGCCCTAGGGAAAGTTGCACAAGATGTATTTGTCATACTGGCCTGTGTTAGGGGACACTCCGGAGCACCAGGAAAAGAAAGAAATGACTAGCTGGCCACAAAGTGCGAAGAGTCCGTGACTGAGCCAGAACCAATCCCAGGAGTTTGTAGATCTCTAGACCTCATGAAGGAAATGCTGGAGGTGAAAGTCCAGGACGCATGGAGAAATGTTCCGGGCATGAGACAATCGAAACTACACATTGACGGTCCTTTCTCAAAACCGACCAAGAATCTACCCACTCTGAGTAGAGCTGTAATTAGAACGACGGTAGGGCTCCTTATAGTTCACTGCTAATTATTGAGCATGCACCCCAATATCATTGGTTCTTCCGAAAAAACATGGTGGAAGGGGGACGAGGAGTCAGCTACTCATATCCACACGGAAATCTTATAGTGACTAGAATCCAGATAACACGATTTGGGAGTGTAGTTCTGAACCCAGAGAGTGTGAAGGGAGGTTCAGTTAGGCGACTGGCCTCTTTTATCATAACTGAAACAACTGGTAGCAGTTTTGGGTACTTGACGGTCCCGAGTCCTGAGTGACCTACATGCTTTCGGCTCGTCCGACCACATCTTTTCTACGTTCTGTATTCTAGGAATGAGTTGCTCCATTCCTCTCCGAAAATATGCTCCATGGTCTTGAACCCACTCGGATCCTTCATATCGAAATCATTATGCCAATATGCTCGATCTCTTCCTCACTAACAATCCTGAACCCCGAAGTGCATACACCACTAGGAAACTCAGACCAGACACTTATCCCCACAATCTGTAGTTATGTCACTCCGTGCACTAGTCCAACGTAATGGATGCAATTAAATCAGAACATCGTAATATAACAGGTGCTTTATACTTCTTTATTTTTCATTCTGAATGAGAAATAATTCGTCAACTTCCAAAATCATTCAAATTCAATTGTCACATAGTGAATAAAACTATCTCCTTGGTGACAAGATATATATACTTTGTGATCGACTCCAGATCCACCACATACCAAAATCACCAAGCAGCAGGCCGTCGTTGACGCAGGAACCCATGCTCGAAAAACGAAGAATATGTTGAAGCTAGAAATACATGCGGAGCTAATCGAGTACCTGAATGGGTTCTGTTCCGTTTGAACCTTTGCCAAGGCAAATGAAAGAAATTTCACGTCCATCTCATTTCCTTTCCTCACCAAGGATGAAAGCAAATGGACCACAACACCAGAAGCAACACTCTTGCCCAATCATTCAGTACATTGTGAAATTCATTTGGGGGCATGATCCTTTGAAGGAGTATATGTAAGTACAAATACTTAATAATATTTCACATTTGAGATTCATTCCAGAAAGCTTTGTATGATGCTCTGAAGTTCCGGATATTGTGTATCTTGATTTTTTGTGGTAGTTGGTTGTGAACTTGGGTAATTTGGTAACTGAATGATCGTCCGAATATTCTTGTGTATTCCGACAGATTGTGACGATTCCTTCATAACTCACCAAATCTGTAACCATCCATATACTCCTGAAGAGTAGAAATCTAACGTTATCCATCTTCCAGTTTGATGCCGAGTTGAAAGCTGCATTATCTTCAGATGACTGTGATAGTACTGGTGAGAGGTGTGAGTTAACCTCCGAACAACGTATATTATTCAGTGATTATTGGATAGCTCACTTACCCCGTATAACGTATGCTTACAATTTTCTGTTTCTATTAGACGCACGTAGTTATCATTATTGCTTAGTGTTTTGGTAACAAGACCGCATAAGCTTACACAAATATTTATTGACCAGTAAAACAAGAAACTAGTCCAGGGCAAAACGATCTGTTGTGTCTGTAACTGGTGTGAACCAATATGGATGTGATATCTCATGCGATTTTATGGACGCATCGTTTTATACAAGGTAACCTACCGAAAACATCCAACAGGCCACTGATATTTGATAATATTATTGACATTGAATTGTTTACTGAAATTGATGTGAAACATTGACGTACAATATGATCATACTTGCCGAGATACAAAAATCTCCAACCTTATTATTTTCAATATTGATCGAATCAAAATTTTTCGACTCGAAATTATTCATAAAACTGACCGTCACTGATGATTTGATGTCAGTTGGACGTACACACTAGAAAATTTTATCACCAAATCCACACCACTTGGTATCTACATCGATTCATGCCATTTTGGTGAAAAACCAACAAAGCAGTATGTATTTTCTCTTGGTTTATCAGTTTTATTTCTGATGATAGTCAAAAATTCCATTATCATAGCAAAATGACAAAAAATTTAAGTCTAATATTGGTTCTCACCTCTTCTGAAACGTACCCATTTCAAAGCATCTCTGTCGATTTGATGGTGTCGCACCACTCATGGGTATTCTTTCAGTCACCTCTTACGATGAGCATGGTGAAATTCTTGATCCGTCCCCATGCGGTGAATTGACGTACTTACCATTCAAAATGAACTGCTCATAAGACGTATTTCTATCCATTAGCATCCACTTAAATATTGCCATATATGTTTCTGAAAATAGTGATATTTCGTTGGGTGTTATTTCAACCACTTGCGGATTCAACACAACAACAGACGGTGTTAAGTATCAAGATTGAGTCTGCGTAGTTGTTGAAACGGAAAAAACGGATATTCAAATTCACCACTATGCCTGGGTACATAATATACACTGAAATGTTTACAAACTCAACATAGATAGGGTGTGAGAGTTCAAAGCAGGCGAATTTCATACTGTGTATACGTTCATAAAATAATCATAAAAATCCTGTCAAATTGTTCAGGAATTTCAATGTCTCTTGACATCACTGTCGAATATAAATTTCCATCAAAACTCAAAAAAACATAGCAATTCTGATGTTCTATTCGAGAGAGATTGTGGATTGTTTGAATATCATTTCCTCTAATTTATAGGGAATAACAAGATTGCACAAGTGAAGAAATGCAAACATTATTTTGCTGTACAAGTATCAGTACCTGCTGAGTAAGCTCTGGCCTGCTGGCTGTGATTTCTGAGTGCATATTTGAGGCAGTGCCGATCCAAATCAGTTGAAATGCCACTGACAGTAGTTCTTATATAGTAAGCATTCACTATTAACAGTGAACACCATAAAATCAGATTGTGATTCAATGAAAATTCCATTTTTCTTCATATATCCGAAAGGATGGATTTCGATAAGCAATGATGTTGAGTAGCTTATTCGCATTGTGAAGGTCAATCCTAGCCGGAGCATCATTTTTAATCTTGCGAGTTGAATAACACGAGTCAATATCTCTTCTGCCGCCAAAGCTTGAAAATATTCGAATCCCAGTGAGGGCCCCTGCATATTGCAGGATGATGCACTTGTTTTGCAAGATTTAAAACTCAAGACGAACCAAAAAAATATACTAAAAATAATTTTATTGGAACACACTCGGTGCGGTCACAATCTGTTGATGTTTTATTTTTGTTTTTTATTTTTCGGAGTACGATATAATTAACCCATATGTTGAACGATACTCTGCGATCTGTTTGCTTTCGTTGAATTGAGTAATTTTCAACATACCTTCTGATGATCATGGAACGAATAAGAAATTCTACTCGGAAAATAAAGAATCCAAAGGGAATAGCGAGGAGATAAGGATGACAATGAAGGAATTAATTGACCGAAAGATAGAAAGTAATGCCAGCACAAGTACAAGGTACAATGACAAGTCGTAAGTATCAGGAGAGACTTCACTAGTCAAAGAATACCACAATTGCCGTTCTATTGATGAATATTTCCAGCTGCGAAAGTACCATCTCCAATTTAGCCAAAACATTTAGACCAATTAATTCTCTACCAACTGTTGACAAAATTGTAATAAGAGATCAGTTCTATTTTTTTTTATCTGTGGACAACACGATAGGGAAACCT
The DNA here is from genome assembly GCA_963576655.1 of Gastrophysa polygoni. Taxonomy (NCBI): domain Eukaryota; kingdom Metazoa; phylum Arthropoda; class Insecta; order Coleoptera; family Chrysomelidae; genus Gastrophysa; species Gastrophysa polygoni. The sequence continues at coordinate 7,760,643 of OY755085.1, forward strand.
ATGATGTTCGAGGAACATCGTGTTAGCCAGCGGTGGAATTTTGGGAGAGTAGGAAGGTGTTGGAATTTTTCTTGAAAGTTTGGAGGTTGTAAGCATCAGGAAAGACTTTACTAGGCAAAGAATTCCATAACTTTGCCGTTCTATTGAGGAATGATGCTTGGTATAGCGATGTTCGACAGGTCTCGAGCCTGACAGTGTAGGAGTGACCAGCTTGAGCTCGTCTGGTTTGTCTATACGAAAAATAGTCTGTATGAAGGTCAATTGGGCATTCAATTTATAGGTAACTACTGTGAAACGGCTCCACAATTTGTGCATTATAAGTGGAGGGATTAAATGAATTGAGAAACTGCGATTTTGAGTACGTGTGTGGATTCGAAAAGATCTTTCGAGACAAGTTACAAAAATGTTGTATCATGAATCATGAAGCAGGGTGTGCCGAAAGTCATTATATGTATATCTCACAATCAATTATGAAAAAAATTTAACCTCCTAAGATATCGTATTAACAAATCTAATTCGTTTGTAGAACAACTTCCAAATCCTTCAAAATGCTATCGAATTGGTATTTCCAACTACAGGAAATAATGTAGCAAATCAGCATTATCGAATGGGAATAGAGAAGTTCCAATTATGATGTGTATTTCACATAGTCAAGTATGGAGAAATTGACTCTTCCAGTAGAAGGATAAAATAGGCACGATATCCCAACTCTTCCTGCGTCTGTATTGGCAATTTCTTTGCCCTTGGCTAATGGGAGTCAATTCATTCTATCCAGTGCATTAAAACGTAAGTTACGGCAGGTCAAGTTTTGAGTAAACACATTTATTGAGTGCGGAGGTTTTCGTCCTTGTCTGAAAATGTCTCTATTTACAAACATGATGTTATAGAACGATGGAAACATCATATCGTTTATCATTCATTATCTATTCGGAGGTGGTAGAACGAACTTAAATTGAGAATGTAAAATAATAATTTTTCCAATATGTTATTCCATTGGTGAAAGGTTGCATTTAATTCATATTCGAATTTTTTTCTGGAGAAATATATGTTATCACGTCCGATTTGTCTTAGTTTCTGAAATTAGGTAGTCTTTGCTCTACATCATATAAAGGAGGCAATCAGATCAACACAATTTTACTTTTTCTATCTATGTTTCCATTATTGTAATTGTACTTGTTATTGTATTTCCTGCGAAACAAGTGCGATAGCACTTATCGCCAAACCAACTTTATTCGCATTTATATATGCTTGTAAATTTTTTTTTCCGAATGAAGTTATTATTATTATTATTATATGTGAGTTCTATAATAGTATCATAAAATGACACCTGTGGGGCAAGCGACGAATTCGTTTGCTTTTCCTGCATGTTCAAACAGGTTTCTTATCAGATCACTCCTGAACATGACAGAATCGTATTGCGGAGGTCAAAATTCAAGTACGTCCCCTCCGATACTGAAATGTCTGAATGATTCCTCACTCAATCATCAGGCCAGTCTCGCTCAATATTTGTGGTTCCCTTGACAATAAATCAGGAGCATGCAAGTATGATTTTTTTCAAAATACTTATTGTTCTCATCAATGATGAATATAACATCAATTCCAGACTGACTCTTCAAGGCGTGACTCTCGTACCATGGAATGTTCGAACAGAGTTACTTCACCTTTTCTGACATAACAAATACACCTAAACGGAGCCCAAATTCACGAAAACAGTCTTAAGCAATCAAGTCGGCTAACCACCAAAGCTAAGACCAAAAACAAAACAAAGTATTCTCTAGGATTTTCAGTGGCGTACCAGCAAGGTACGGCAATATCGATTTCTGAAAAATAGTATGGACTGTTGACGTTATCAATCAGTTTTTGTTTTTTCCTTCCCCTTAGCATTTCGTTCAATATCAGGCACCGTCGAATCTGTCCTCAGATTCAATGCATCTGGCTACCTCTACGAGAAACTGAACAGTGTTTTTTTAGGGTTGCAGTTGTTACAATGAGTATTGCATGAGCTATGCTTTTTATGTTCCAGTTGGTGGTCCCACGGTCCGCTCCCTATTCATACAATCCAGCATTTTGTATGGACATTATTATGGAGTAACTTGAAGTTTCATCTCGACTATCCATCAGAGATTTTCTGACGACCTGATTTTTATTTAGATTTGATTCATTTCGTCTTCAACATTGAGAACCCCCCAAATGTTTCAATATAGAGGTGTTTATCGAAAGAGAAGCTCCATATGAGACGCAAAATAGAAAATATTATACCACCACTCACTTGTGAATGGACTGAATTGATTGTCAGGATCGAAACCATGAGAGAATTCAATTAAAATATCCAGAGTTTGGCCGAGATTGAACCAAGTGATCAAGAGAAAGGATGACGCTGTGCTACTGTAGCAGTAATTTCCCATCCTCGATGCTGAACTGTCCTCAAATCGCTCAAACATACATTTGAATCTGTTCATGGTAGATATGATCAAAATAAGAAAAGTCTCGAGAGAGCGATTGCTATCGTTGAAATGATGTTTGCTCTGGAAATATCTCCAAAAGTATTGAGTACAGAGATACTAATGTTCATTTACATATGAATACTTGTATGCGATTCCTAGTAGACAAACCAGACGAGCTCAGGCTGGTCACCTCTACACTGTCAGGCTCGAGACCTGTCGAACATCGCTATAACAAGCATCATTCATCAATAGAACGGCAAAGTTGTGGAATTCTTTGCCTAGTGAAGTCTTTCCTGATGCTTACAACCCCGAAACTTCCAAGAAAAATTCCAACACCTTCCTTCTCTCCCAAAATTCCACCGCTGGCTAACACGATGTTCCTCGAACATTATAGGTTTCCTTTTCGTGTTGTCCACAGATGAAAAAAAATGTGTGATTATGATTTCAGGTTCTACTTCCATTGTTCTGGGGTCCAGTAATTTCCATCTAATTTGTGTTTTGGAAATGAAAAGGCCCTCTTGAGCGCCACTGGCGATGATTGCAGGTGTATCCCGCGCCGAAAAGTGCGCGTTGGTGCATTTGGAAGGCCAAATACCCGAATTTGGGGTCACAGACATTAGACGATGCAGACGTGGTGCATGTGCAAAAACTAGGGCCAATGGACTATTCAAGGCAGTCGGCCAGTGTGTTTGACTCAGAGGAGGCCGTGCAGTTGCAGGCCGAATTGGCCGATGTGATGTTTTCAGATGATGGCTGCGATTTTGCAGCATTCGGTTTCATACCGGGGCGCATTTAGGCACAATGCAACACGTTTCAGTCAATGGGATAATATTCTAGCTCTCTGATTGATTGTGAGCGAACAGAGGTGCATTTTGGCATGCGAACTGAGTAGGGGTACATTTTGTCACTATGTTCTCCGAGGTTGGCACACGTTATCTTTTCTGAAAAAGGGTTCACATTTCTGTGTAGTCTCTCCTCTTCCTAAAATATATTGTCATTGTCATTTCTTATTTGATATCTTGGTAAGAACGTTGATTGTTTATGTTAGGTACTAGAAAATAGCAGATTTTCACTAAAAATATATATTTGTATTTCCAAAATTTGTATTTCAAAATTTGGGTTACAGTAATCTTGATCTATTTCAATAAAATGTAATTCAACAGCCGATTCAGGAACGAATACCATTATGTGATACATGGTTGAATGGAAAAGTTTATGACAAAGATGAATAGGATATATATATATATATATATATATATATATATATATATATATATATATATTGATAATGGAATGTTGGGGCTAGTAGCGGGCAAACACTGATTACGTACCTCTTGTGAATTTCAAGTTTTTACCTCTTCAAATGCGTAATCTTCAGGCAGCTACATGTCTCCTGTTCCACCTGGTATATAAATATACTGTCTGACTTCAATTTTTGTCATAGAGTGAGAATCATCGATATAGAACATATAGGGAGTGAAACTTGAAATACTATTCGAAATGTCATAGGCCAGTGATACATTTTCCACTCATGATGTTACTGCGTCTTTATTTCCAGACTTTCTGGATCAACTGGAAATTTTGAGTATTAGGGAAATAATATTTGATGCCATATTCTGTTCATTATTCTACCGGTCTATATACAGATTGTATTGTAACGAACTATGTTACAGCAGATAATGGTAGGAGTACTTTCTTTATCCGTTGATGCACATTTCAAAAAACAATAATAATTGGCATTTTTCTCGATTTAATCCTCATTAAACACCATTATCATAAGGTTACTCAATTGATCATGAGTAATGCATGCGAAAAACATGTAATTTATTTCTACATGATCTCATGGCATTTGAATAAAAATGATAAGAAATGATAAAGGGAGGCCTTGCAAGGGTGAATATGGGGTGATTAAAAACAAGTGCTCTACATAGATATCATCAAAACAAAACTCCACTGACAAAAGATTATGTGTATAAGATTGTACGTAGTTGGAATAACACAACAGTCTGGTGGTAATTTGATACTGAATTTCTTCTCAATTTTTCACTTTATTATACATATCGCAATTTTTTCTTGTTTGTCGGCAGCATTGTTATTGTTAACTCTCAGCAGTTCCCACCCTAATAAATTTTCTAATTCGATACTGGATACAATTTCTGATTCCTGATTGATGCTGGATACAAACTAGGATCGAAATCTTCATTGATATATGCAATCCTCAGTTTTACAGTTTTTGTTACAAAAATCATAGCTCAGTATACTGGAGTCTGGACCCAATTCGAATTGACTTACTCCAGCAAGTCTTATGATTTGGTCTATCAACAGTTTTCGATATGACGGTTGAATAATTTTCAGGATTGCCAACTGCCAATATTTGATCCAATGAAAGAATCCTAAACCAAGGTGTTTCGGGAGATGTAAGGGAAATATTTCAGCATGTGAGAATTGCAAGAATAGGGGTCAGAAAAAAACCGCCTTTCCGAAATATGGGGGTTCGAAGGAATAGTTCTTCATTATTTTCCGTTCTAAAAATTAATTGACGATTGTGAAATAATTATCTAAGCTGCTGTTTAAATGAACTGCGTCATGAAATTTTTGCGCTAGATTCAACATTCAATATTTTTGCGACCATTTCACGTATACGAATGAATTTTGTCTAGTAGTTATATGACTTCTTGAATAATGATTGAAGAAATATGGTGATATCTGGTTACACAGGGTGATGTACAAAACTCCGCAAGAAGACGAACAAATTTCTCATACTTCCAATTTGATAGGTAATTTTGAAGATTTTTTTCAAATGATATATTTGTTATGCTTAATACGACTGCGCCTGAAGGTCACACAATTTCAATGAAATTATTTCATCAGAAGAAATTTTCAATATATCGAAAAATATCCAATACATCGAAAAAATATCCAATATATCCAATTCTGCCGATACATTGCATTACAACAATATATTGAAAATAAATCTGATATATCATTTTGAGAACTCGTGGGCCTGAATGATCGAATTTTCATCGATACAGTAATAACTTTTTTATTTATATCATGATTGAATTAATCTGAATAAAAATGTGTTATCCTCCATAGGATCCTAAAAATGATATTCTCGAGTGTTAGGAAGGAAGAAAGTTGTTCCTACTTCCTGATACAAGCGGCAACACTAAATTTTCGAAATGATTTGTGTTTCGAACAATATTCCTTCATTATATCAGCGGTATGGTTGTTTGTTACATCTACTTACTCTCCATTATCCATTGAATTGTTCAATCGTCTAATATAATGTCGACCGTGAAGCTGAGCAAGAGTTTATCAATGAAATGAGCTCGAAATACAAAAAGTAAACATCAGCCACAAAAGAAGAAGAAGAAGGAGCTAGTCGCCTAGTCGGTGATACCACACTCAATAATCCATTAACCCCTTCGGAACATCGAAGGAAGGTGGGTCTATCTCTCATTTGAAATTTAAAATATGTTTCCATTAAAAAAGTTGACAACGGCTGTCGTTACAAATTGATTTGGAAAAGGTAATTGTTGGTGCCACCTTGTAGTATCTGATCATCATTCATTTCATTTGCTTCTTTGTTTTTCAAAATCGGACGATAACTAGCCGCGCCATGGCTTGGGGCGTTTTGTGTCAGTGAGCCTCTGTATTGGAAAGTAATCCAAAACAATGAATATTTTTCAATATCTTGGAAACATAAAGAATCCAATATATCGGAAAGAATCAAATGAAGTGGATTCAGATCATCTCGACTGTAGTGTGTACTACAAAACGCTGGCATGAGAATAGTTTTTTTGTGGATTCCGGGGCATAGGGTGAAATAACACCTGCATAATGAAATGAGAGATGAATGGAAGCAAGAATTGAAAGATAGTTACTATAAACTGAAAATCATTGAAATCAAAGTCGACGAAATAATACCTTTATCATCGCACCAAAAGAGAACATAAGTTGCACTCACACGATTAAGACTAGGACATACCCTTATTACTTCTAGTTACCTTCTGTGTGGTTCTAGACCACCAATATGACCACCAATATGTTTTTTTTATTTTATTTCATCATGATATGTACAAATACATTTATGACAAGTCCAATGGAATTAATAATTGTCAGGTGTTATCCAGAATATTTCGGATATCTAACGATAATACCGATGTTGTCAATGCCTAACAAAATAATAATAATAATAATAAAAATAATAATAGTTATAAATGTTCCCACCAATAAACTCTCAAAAATTCTGACAATTCTCAAGGTTAATAACAGGAAAATATTCGTGGTAAATACTATGATATTGTTGTGTCTCAATATTTTTCTACTAAAAACAATCAAATATTCAGTTGTCATAGAGGCCAATCATTTTCCTTCCTATACAAGAAAAGTAATACTCTGCGCTAATTAATATTTTTCAGCAGAATTTCTATTATTGGTCAATTGATTTTTTCCAAACCAAATTTCCGAATCCAATCTGAGATTCATCACTGCCAAGCATCAGATCATCTCTAGCTCTCTCTTTGAAATAAAAGTTCATGAATCTTTGTGAATTTGCATTTGATCAATAACGAAATCAATAATACGTTAGTTGTAGCAAGCATTCGCTCTCTTCGCCTTCGAAACTTCCCCCCCCCCCGCCCTGGTGCTATAATACCCAAATAAAGTCCCCTGGTAAAACCATCACTGGTGATACATATATAGACTCGGCTGGAAGCTGAAATAAAAATGACTGATCCTGAAAATAAACAAGCGCATTCTGAAACCCCTGACGTATAAATCAGTCTGAAAGTTATCCAATCCGAAGAACTAATTAAGAAAATCAATAAAAATATATTTTCTCACTCGATTGCGGCATTATTGTCTGAAAATAATGCCAAAGTAATAATTTGTGTAAACATGTTTGTTTTCCGTCGATATTAAATGATTGTTCGGCAATGAACTCATACACATAATGGATAACAATGGATGAATATTTCATTCCGTTGTTATGCAAATTGAATTATTCAATCATCTTCTATCATTAGAAATTGAAAAAAACTTGATAATGTTTATGAAAATCAAGTAGTTTTAGTATCCGTATTGTTCATCCTACATCCTACACCGCTAGCCATAGTACCCACCATAGAAAATAGACTTTCACATTTTATAAAAACATACATATATTCACGAAATTCGCAGGACTCGCACTCGAATAGGTATGATAAGTGAAGAAAGGCATATTTTTGAAAATTTTGAAAAAGGGAAGTTACCTTGAACCTGAACAAAGGCATATAGTGGATAGCAGAACTGTAGTTGATGAGCTGATATTTCGAATACATATAAGTAATGACAATAATTATTGTGAATTATTATTTTTCAGTAATGACTGCGTCAAATGTTGCCATGCTCATGGCTGCTAGATTTTCATTACAATCAAAAAGAAGTGCATAGTAGCTACAGTAGGTTCATATTTCGTTTTCACATGACATTATGATTGAAATATATTGCTAGTGATGTTAAAATTTTGATATATCACCACGGCATCTCATGAACCTCGACTGACGCTTCGGGATATAATTTTGGTCCCTTGGTAATGATGAAATCACTACCTCGGTGTATATGACTATTATATTATTACATATCTGTATCAACGGAAATTCATCAAGTCGTGCCGTTACACCGTATATGTATATCCTGCGATAAAAAATATCGGTTGACATAATTCCTGGAAGTTTTAGCTAATTTCAAGCTGTATTTTAAAACGTAAACGATGTGTGTTGATGTACGTAAACGAGCCCGAGAACAGTGAACGGTGTCGTTCACAAATATCTGCGTCTGTCCGTCATAGGACGGTAAGATCGCGCTCGAAAAACGAAACACCATCCATTGCCGCCGTTCTGTGATTTGTTCTGTGATCCGGCCAGACGGTACGACATGTTTGTTATTCATCGGATTCGACCTTCGCCAAAGTGCATCGCTCGATTCCAGGGTCTCCCTCTATTCGATTTTCGCCCGTCTTTGTTTAAATACTCTCACGAATTACATTATGTGTTGAAAGAATAGCGGCGATTATATTCAGCCGACTGTTTTGTAAGAATCTTCGGTGATTCAAAAAAATTCATGATTATAAATGATGGCGACTGATGACTGATGGTGTTTTCGGGAAAACTGAAACCAACCGATCGATTATCAATTACCAGGAACATGCAGAACGATGAGGTTATACGTAACTTGGACTCAGCTTCTTTCCGATATTCTATTATATATACAGTGTCGGTCGGATTTCTCTATTTTTTTATTATGTATTATCGAAAATGACGAGGAATCATGCTTGTTTTCATGACTGATGCTTTCCATTTGAATTGAACACATGATAAAACGTCACGAAATCTCCATTCCACTTGAGACTTGAGATAAATTTATAATAAAATCATATCTGGCAAAAATACATGAGTGCCTGAAACACTTTTCAAGTGAAAAAATGCGAAACGCTTTTTATCTTTTCTGGACTTTTTCAAGTTTCAAGTTTTATATTTTTGCTCTCCTAAACCATCGTAGTCTGAAAACGAAGAAATCACCACCTGTTTTCTTCTGATTCAGTCGTTTCATATGAATTCCAGAAACCACATCCTTGATGTGCATTTTTCTATATTGAGGTCGATACCATATTCATTACTAATTCAACAACAATTCTAGGGCAAGAAATCAAAATTCTTACCCTATTCAATGTTTAAATAAACGACACAATATGACATTTTATTAGTACGACTCGTACAACAAAATTTCATTGTAGTCTCAACCAATACATATTGTAGCCACAAAATATCATGCTTTAGAATACATTGTTGAAGTTAAAAAAATTCTGCACTTGAACGTGAATGCAAGGAACCTGTTGGAGGAATAAAAAATATTCGAAATCCTTGGCTGATGCTATTAAAGAAATCTCATCATGTGGCCACTGAACTGAGCGCAAATGATGAATAACCTAATCTGCATTTTTGCGAAGTGTTTATTTTGAAACTGCAAGTCATAACTCTATGCAAACGTTCACCTCGTTGTCCTCGGTAATGATTCACTTGTCTGCGGAAAATATATGTTGAAACGAAAATTTAGTCGTTCGCAGAACGTTTTCATGATGATTATACCTGCGCTCTTTCTAACAATGAAATAACAAAGGATTCATTCCCAGAACTGTTGTTTGGAAAACGTATATTAACTCATCATATTATCAGTGAAATAGGAGTTAACCTGACGATATCTTATCTTAGCACTTATCGAAAAAATGATCCACCCAGAACCTCTCAATAATGTCTGGGGGTATACATTCCCGTGGAAACCAACCCCTTCAATTAGTTGCCAAGAGAATTGTTTCTAGAAAAAAAAATCAATTACAATCAATGAAATACACGAAAGTGAAATGGAGGGAAGGAAGATTTTGGAAGTTTCATTGAAAGTTTGGAAGGTGTAAATAGTAAATTTTTTCTTGTCACCTATATTACGACAACAGGTGTCCCTTCAATTTTATGTTTTCATGCGACTTTGTGAATTTTTACGCCACTTTGAATAAATGTCATGAATTCAGTCTAATATTTTGTAGGCACTTTTTCTAATGGCAGACTAATACACACCATTCTTTCCTCACTACCTTCCTTCACTACCCGATTCTAGTGACTCGTTTGCATTCAATAATTCATTCAAGTTCAATAACTCTTTACTCTTGTAGCTTCCCAAAAAAGTCGAATTTTGTTGATTTTGAGTTCAACCTCATCATTTTTGTCAATTTATTTCAGAAAGATGTCTTTCTTCAGGATGATAAGTTCGAATATTACGATGTTGGTGAATTTCCATCCATTAAGATAATTTTCTCACTCATTCATGATAATGAGAGTTGTCTGAATGTGAGTGATAAAATGGATTTTTTGTGAACTACTATGTGAACTAGGGATTACAGTTTCGATCCGTGAAATGGGCACCACCACATTTGCAATGTTTATCTGTTCATCTTTTGTTTCAACAGCGGGGTGCTAACAGACCCTACTACACCGTGAAAAACCCTGACACCAAAATGGCTCCTCTATTTCCATGAATAATGTTATCTGCCATAAATATGTTTTATCGTTAAGAGAAAGTTATTCACTTTATGGGTTTCGCACATGTAGACGACTCTTCGTAAACAAGAATATACATAAATATGTATCCAACAGTATATATATAGTTTATATAATGCATCATTTTGAAATATCGAAATCATTTGCATTATTTGTATTATTATGCATACATAGACGAGGTTGTCATCTTGATATAGGCCTTGAAAAATAAACATGAATATTGTGGATGTTGAAAAACATGATATAAAAAACGCGAATTTCGCAATCTCTTCTCATTTTCCAGACTTTGATATTTACGTCAACCGCAGTGGAAAACAACAAATATAAGCTTATTTTCACAGTCATGCATGTATTCACATAACCTCAATTTGAATACATACAGATATGATAGCGCAAGAAGTTTCAAGGGTGCCTGTTTTCTTACAGAGAAATATTATCACTGGACATTTTTTACTATGTATATCTCGATGAATATGATGTTTTGTCAGATCATTGGGGATTTCTTTTTAAGAATTGTTCGGCATTCGGTCAGGAAATATAGATAACCCCTAGAAACTAGCGAAGGTAAACAATGCTATCTTTTCAATTCAAAATGGTTGAATCGAATGCAACTACCCAATATTTTCGAAAATATTCGTTCCGGTTATATTTCGTGGTGGTTCCGAAAGAATCTCGAATTTTTAGAAAGCAATGTATATAGAAACTACATCTACTCTTTTTGTCTTCTTGCAAGCCTCCTGTGTAGCGTTGTTTCGATGTTCGTGCGACGTCCAATTCTTGGTGACTATAATGAAGGTTCAGATATCAACATCATTGAGAAAAGAGATGGATTCCAATACTCTGTCGGTATGAGATTCAAATTTGGAAGAGGCCAGAAAGGGATTATTTTATTCCTCCATTCTCTTCCAGCACTTCCGGTGTCACCGGAAACGACCCCAACTTGGAAATATCGAATGGTCCACCCTGTATTTTATAATTGGTATTTTAATTTTTCCATTTCATCCAATTTCTCAATATCTGAAATTTCAATCGATGGTACAATGTAGGTATATTTTTATGCTGGTCATCCATACATTGTCAGGCTCGAGACATGCCGAACTTCTCTCTAATAAGCATATTATTCATCAATAGAACTGAAAACTTATGGAATTATTCGCCTATAGTCTTTCCTGGTGCTCACGACATCCAAACCAAACCAAAAAGAAAAATTCCAATACCTTCCTTCTCTCCCATTAATTTCACCGCTGGCTAACACGATGTTCCTCGAACATTATAGGATTTCTTTTCGTGTTGTCAAAAGATGAAAAAAAAAAGATGAGAGTGAATCATCTCATGTGTCAATGGGCCAATGATTTTCTAAAGTCGAATATATAAACAGATTTATACAGGATTGAGAATTGATATAAAGGAGGAATATTCAGTGAACGGAAATCGAATTATCACGAAATGTCGAGAAAAACTTACAATCTGCTAGCATCATCACTATTATAAGTATATTATCATCATCAACTGCTGAAGGCGTTTCTAGCATCGTCTTCATGGGTTTAGAAAAATGATTGAATTTCCACTTGGCATAATTTGATCCGTTGTTGGAATCCTTTTAGACGAGCAGTAAGAATAACTAGAGTCGAACTAACAACATGTTTAACGGCACCATTTAGATAAATTATGACGAATCGGTGCATTTGCTTGTGTTGCATCTTTTCTATCAACATCGCACTTCATCACCCTTTGGGGCGTTCATTTCCCACTGTTATTTCCTCTTCTCCTGAAGGTTACGACACGGCGGAGGAAAGACCCTGGCTCTTGTAACACTCCTGCATCAAGGTTAACAAGCTGCATCTCTGCAGGACCGCAGCAAGTGCATATTGGCCTTATGCGGATCTCAAACTCTTGAGAAGAAGAGAAGGTTGTAGGACTTGATTTAATTTGGAATTTTTCGAGGAAAATTGGAATTTCCACATGGGTACGCGTTGCAAAAATATTATTAGATTTATTTCCTCATCATTCATTTCGATTATTTTATATTTATATAATACTAAACACACTTTACAATTGATTATAATAACTGATAGTTTCATAGGATGGTCCTGGAAATACAGTCTTGAAGTCTCGAATATGTCATAGTTTGGCAAAGTCATCTCTCAGATTTTGTAAAACGGTGGGATTTACCTTACTTCATGTTTCTTTAGCCTTCCTCAAAACTATTTCTACACAGACTGTGTTTGAGTTTGTTGGTGAACTTTTGATAAGACACTTCTCTCTGAAATGAAGGCTTCTACTGTTGTGCGAACATTATTTCTATGAACTTGACAAAAATCATCGTTTTTTTTTCAAAATAGAATATAATATTCAACAATTGTCTTACAGACAATGATATCAAACATGAAACAAAATCGTTCTCAGAAATATGCAACTAAACTCAGGTTCAAAGTTAAAGATTGATTAATGAATTATCCATCATTATAGGAAATCCAAAATCAATATTCCGGCACCGTGGAAACCAAGAAGTAATGGTTCGGTTCATGTGAATCCACACTGAAGTTTTTGGAATTTACAGCAGATATGATAAAAAATGGGTATCAGTATCAGGCATCAGTCTGATAGTTTTTATATTTTTCCTATTCTATTCCATGATCTTCGACCTTGAATATTTTTCGTAGAATATCCCTGACAAGATCTCGTTTCCAATTTTCTGTATGTTTTTTCAGGACATGAAGAAGAACTACTTTGAAAAAATATATATGGAAGCTCTGATTCTCCTGGTACAAATGACTGGACCGATTGTGAATTCAGATTAAAATATAATGTGAAATTCTTAACAGGAGTTAGTGAATTTGAAACATCGTAATTCAGTGAAAAACAAAATAGTAAATATTTATGTTTTTAAAGAATGGTGGATGTACTGGAACAAGATATTTTGGAAAGAAACTACCACTAACTACCTTAAACAGGACCACCAGATGATGAGTAGTTTCAAAAATGTCGGTAAGCAGCAGAGAAGATTCTCCATAGATTCTTCACGGTTGATAATCAATAATATATGCTGACTCAAGATGATTATTCACGGGATTTTGGAGAATAAAATTGGGTTGAAACTTTTTTACTTATGTTCCTCAGAAAAAGTTTAGTCTTCTGATAATTTGATGCCTGATAACCTTGAGAACAAAATACATCTTTGATATCATGACCATCGAGGTTCAGTTCACCAAAGAGATTCTCAGAAATAACAAAGTATCGAGTTCTGAAGAAATTTGTCTTATTACGGACCTGATAGTTCTATAGGCCGTCTGGTTTCGCATTTTGCACTACTACAAGTGTCTTACCATTATTACCATTACCTAATCAAAACAATCTCAAGAATGGCTCGGCACAGCGCCTTATATGAAATCAGGTTTTTATTCTTTCGGTCGTTTCCAATAGTGGTGGTAAGAATCCTAAGAATCCTTTGAAGACTTGTAGAGTGATAACTGATTTTCAATTATACTATAAAATATTACAATGACGTGGAATCACTGAAAGCGTATTGATGATGAGTGATGATGTCGAATAACAAAAGATATGACGTACAAATCTATAGACAGGTTAGTATGACTAATGAATTGTTAAACCGTTTCTTCCTTGAGATGCGACTTGTTTTGAAGAACGAAACAAACAACCTGAAATGAAAAAAATCGATAGATTGACTGTGACTCTGCATACATTTAAATTTTCAAAGGAGAATAATGAATAATCAACATCTAATATATACCATAATTAATATATACCATACTTCATTCCAAATATAAACAGAAAGAGGTTATCGATAGTACACACTATTTAGTAGGTACTAATCAAATTTGTTGAAACATCCTGCACCAGAATGAGTCGAGAATCATAACAAAGGTTTCAATTCCATTCAATTGATGGGAACTAGTGAAATTTAAAGTGGCAAACACGTGCTGTCACTATGAAATAGGAATTCATTCAGGTATCCCATTTTGGAAAAATCCCAATGAATTCTTTTGCAACACCTTAGAGGCTATTAATAAATCGTGTAAGATGTATCATTATATGTTGAAACCTTTGTTACAATTTGTGACTGAAATTCCCTTCGATGATGGCTCGATGCCGAACACGTTCAAAAATTATGGTTCCGATCAAAGACTGGTGTACAGTGTGTCCAATTTTCGATACCTTCAGACATTCCATTTCCACATTACTGTCATATTTTCTTGTGAAACGAACAATGCCACATACATAATGATCACAGCCCTCCGAAAATATTTCACCTCCAGGCAGAAACAATTTCACCTTCCAACATAAATTTCAAGGCGAATTAAACAAACTAGAGAAATATCAATCATGTATTATTTTTGACGGGTACAAAGATATCTAAATCGAACTGGACAGAATAAAGAGGGTGTCACAGTTGGAGACAAATGTTTCCGGTCAATTTCCCAAAAATTGACGTCCTTTTATAAAAAATCACGAAGCCATTGGATTCTACATTATTTAAAGGACCATTCTCAATTCGCCTTGAGTTGAAAACTCACCAACTTGAGAAATGTTCTTGAAAAGTAAGTACCTACAGACATTTCCAATTCCGCCCACCATTTCAAAAACTATTTTCGTTCCACAAAACAATAGGGCAGTAATTTGAAAACTGCATCTCTGTATCTACAATGATAAATGCCTGCCTGTATCCTGCGAATATTGACACAAATTGGACACACTTTACTTTCAATATTCCTGCTCCATTTTAGAGATGATATGCATTGACACAAGCATTGAGAGTGCATAACAAGTTTCGAAAACAATGTTACAATGTAGAATGTTGAACCTTTGGCACGATGATCGATGGAATAACTTTCAATCTCCTCCTGGGAATGCATACACCGTAGAATGAGACACGTGTCGAGGGTCGAGGTAAAAATGGATTCTATCGATATCTCGTGAAACTCTCGGAAAAATCTTGGTTAAAAATATTAATATAATCACGAGACTATTTTAACTCTCCTGAATATTCCTACTCTTCACAACCGAAGAATAAGAAGTGATCTACTTACATTATATAATCTACTCAACAATAGAATTTCATGCACTGAATTACTCGTATTATTGAATTTCAGAATACCATATAGAACCACTCGTAATACTGATCTATTCACGGTACCTTTCCATAACACAAATTATGGCCTCAATGGGTCTTTAACAAGAATAATGAGACTGGGTAATAATCACTGTAATCTGGGGTTAAATATATTCAATGTATCTTAACACAAATTCAGAAGCACTCTCGAACAAACTCACAAAAAAGTAAAAAGAACAATATGATTCACAAATATTACAGTCAAATAGTTTACTATTGCTCTTACCTCACCTTTTATGTACTACATTACTATTTTGTAACTTTTTATATGTATTAAATTACCACATCTATTGATTAGTTACTATCATAGTTTACTATTTTCTTGAAATTTAGTATGTCTTATCTAATTATTCTATTGAATTATATTATCTACTGAACCTAATGTAAAATGGTGTAATCCGTATATATAATCAATAAATATATGTAACCCTATTCTGTGTATTCAAAACTATCATAGCACCCAAGGTTTCCGGCAGATACATGAGGTGAGAGTTATAGTTATCAGCACGATTTGTGGTGATGAGGACATTGGCTCATTATGGGAGCAGTGTATATAGGCCTGAATATGGATATTTTTTGCTCAACGTAACATAAACCGACTTGATAACTTTCATCCCAGCGATGAAGCAACGGTTTTGTTTCATTTGCTGATAGCTCATATACTGGGTTAGCACTTTTTCATTTCTCATTATTGCTACGATACGAGTACACTATGATCGCTGAAACGCTGTTTTGTTTCAGAGAATAATTCGATTTTTTTCCAAACAATTCAACAGTTATAACTCATTGAATTTTGAAGAAAATTTGTAATCCATCGTTTTTTACACGACCCGAGGAATATGATGATAATGAGATTTTTTCATCCTCCTTCCAACCATCCTTTGAAGCTTCAGGAGATAGCAATAGCGGAAAACGAAGAAGTGTTGACAATTACTTTTTGGCCTGAAATATGCGATGCATTCGTTGTTTCAGAAAACTCACTTCATAGTCATATAACATTTCACTAATCTTCAATGATATTCATCTCCGAAATCTCAAATAACAAAATAGAATATCCCAACGAATTTATTGTTTTTAAATATCAAATGTTCTCACTAGACAAGAGGTCATACTGGGTTGAACTGGCTTGAATGCAACATCAATTCAAAATAACATTAAAATAAACTCATTTCATTTCATTGAAATAGATTTTTCTTATAACAAATTATCTGGCGATGAGAATTCAAAATTCACTTGTTAATCATATCAGAATTCAATTTCTCTTGACTCTATACAGCCAAAGCTAGGTGAATATCAATTTTAATTATGGGTCAATTCGTTCAATTGTAATTTCAATTTCGTGTACAACACTTTTTTAGACAATGTTCTTCATTTGTGAATATCGTATTACATTATCGTATGTATATTCGGATTATTTACTAGTTAATAAAGATTCATTCATTCGTGCCATTCTTGTCAACTTCTAAAACAATTCAAATTGCAGAAGAAATGCACTAGCCTAGCTCGAATGTGCTCAATATCGATCCTAGCCCTAATTGGGCATCACCCTGTCGTGCCTCAGTCTACCATGAGGACAAGGAGCCACAAGAGGGTCAACGCCTGATTGACATCATAATGATTTCGTCAAGGTCGCGCATGACGTCAGCGCCAATGCAGGCGGCCGTCTTGCTATCTGTTTCTCTCTTCTTCTCGTTCCTGTGGCTGCGTGATTGCATCGGTATGGGCGTTCTGCGAGATTAATTTCGATCGAAAAACAAAAGCCGAACGTCTGCGTGGGCAACAAAAATGATATAAATTACTCGAATAGAAGGTAAAAGTCTATGGCCGAATGCGAATTTCTCGTCGTTTATCATAACCTTACAGAGGCGGATTGGATCGACAGGAAAATATTCTGGTTGCAATATGAACTCTCATGCTAGGTGAACGTGAGAGGGAAGGATAGAAATTCATGGTAAAAAATAGGTCTGTATACCTTCCCAATGCATTGTACAACCCACTAGAGCCAGGACTTTTTGGACAACAATTATTTCTCACCATAGTTTTTTTTTTGTTTTGATTATCATTTCACAATACGAAAGGTAAAACTAAAATCTTCTGTGAGCATAGTGTTAGCCAGCAGTGGAATGTTGGTAGAGAAGGAGATTATTGGATTTCTTTGAAAGTTTGTTTGGAGGTTGTAAACATCTGGAAAGACTTCACTGGACAAAATTTTCCACAACTTTGACGTTCTTTTGATGAATGATGCTTGTTAGATTAGAGAGATGTTCGGCAGGTCTCGAGCCGACAATGAACGGGTGAATTCGAGAGAGTTACTATTAAGTCTCCGATAGCACACCATTTACATATTTTTATTGTTTCCACCAAGGATTATTTGCAAATTCGTATCTCTCATTGTATGTATGGAATGTGAGATGAGAACCAAAAATGTATAAGATGATCTATATTCAAAATCATATAATATGTAAACGGATTTAGGAGGATCCAAAAATGTGTTGATTTCTTTGTTAATCCGGATCTGGATTTTCCCCCTGACTGATAGGCGAGTTGCTCGGATAGAAGTAAAAGAACGTCAAAGCCAAATATGAAACTAATATATTGGATGGTTCGTAAGTTATGAACCCGCAAAGAAAAATTGATGAAACACCCTAAATCTCGATTGTGAGGTCCAACAAATATGTTATATTCAGAACCATCTTGGTAACCTCTATCCACCGTTAACGTATTTCCGTGTCCCAACTGAACACCCTGTATAATGGTGTGACATTCGTTAGTCATGTGTTTCATGATATAGGAAACATGAATTTTACTTTACTCTCCTAAATGTCACCAAATGCGTGTAACCTCGGATATTGTTCCAAACTTTAGAGCACTGATGCGATGTTTTAATATTATATTGCATGGTATTATATTAACATTTTCTTGAGGACTCGGTTTGCTGAATGAAAATGTGTTGCTAACTATATGATTTGGTTTCACCCTACATACATGAAAATTTAAATTGCCGTCTTCATAAAGTGTGAATTTTCAGTTCGAACCACTGGATAGGTCATTACAGAACTTAGGTTATTTCGCAATAAAAAATGTTGCTCCAAGACTTCATAACAGAACAAAGGACAAGTCGAAATCCAGCTGTTGGCAAACATCCAAGAGAACTCATTTTTTCCTTTTCGGAGTATATATGTGGCTCATTGTTTGAAAGAAATGTTTGGAGGTGCTGAATCAGAGGACAGGACTGATTTTCGAATTATAACTGAAACGAAAATAACGTTCAAGGCAACTCTACACTGAGAAATATATGTTTGAGAATAAGGTATCACAACTTATACTCATGTTCGTGGAACATCGTGTGGGTCAGCGGTGGAATCTTGGACGAGGAGGTCATTGGAGTTTGTAGGTCGTTAGCATCAGGAAAAACTTCACTAAGCGGAGAATTCTACAACTTTTCCATTCTATCGATACATGATGGGTGAAATTCCAAAAATGTTGACAGATTTTTCTTCATAATATCGATATGTCTCCGTCTTGCACCTCTGGCCTCATTAGATGATATGGAGGCTTTAGAGATGAGTCGGCGGTATTGAGTGTGATATAATTCCCAAAGCTATGGACAGGGCTGGAGGTCGCACATTCAATAGATCCTTGATGTAGAGCAAAAACGAAGTAGGTGCCATGATAGATTTCAATAGCCGAAAAGGAACATTATTTCAAGAAGAGGATCATCTTCTGGGTGATCCTATAAGTCTATATATGATTCCATATGAGTATACATTTCATTGATATTTTCCGCTCACTCTGAGCACCCTGTACAAACATCATTGGAAATGATTTCAGAAGGCCTTACGCTGATGGTGGATATTCATCAATCGGTCAACTATTGTATCATAATTATTTTAACAATAACAGTTATGATAAGCAAAGAGTGAAGACGAAGTTTTGTATACAGATATATTTCACATTCCTGCCTATCTGTTTATTCGTCATCATATATGTGAATTGCTATAGAAATCAAGTTCGCTCATCTGTTGGATTTCTTCACCTTATTCATACACGGTGTGACAATACTGTCTGTGAGTTCTTCGAGGAGGTGGTACATTCATTTTTCAGCTTTCCATGGGATTTTCTCTCCTCGTTTCTAAGAAATAGAGTAGAAGATTAAAAATTATTTCAATATATTTGTAGTAAGGACAGATTTGAGATATGCCCAAAATGTCACTGCGCTTGAAATTAAATCTTTAGATACTTAAAAGAGAAATTCTCTATTGGTCAGTGACACCTTGTTTTTGGTGTGACAATTTCAAAACTTACAATGGGTTATATCACACAAACGAAAAATGATGTAAAAAAATTCCTAAAATCGTTTCTAGGATAGAAAGGGGAAAATAAAATGACATAAACGAGAACTCACCCCCATCCCTCATAGACTTCATCTAACCCAACTAAAGAAATGTAAATAGCACCCCTATTTGTAATGCATCATTTAAAAGCTCACAAAAAAAAAATATTTATACCATTGTAAAGCATTTGTATATGATAGCATCTTAATTTTGTGAGATATAGCCCATTGTAAGTTTTTCAATTGTCACACCGTATAATATGATCAACCTCTTCTTTATTCATCAGTCGAATTGTCGCTCTGCTGTATGTGAACTGTTAGTCGATGAATGCCACCATACCGGAACTGGTGGGTATCTGAAAAATTATAATTCGGTCAATATTTTTTGAAAATACGCTAGTTATCACTTCTTACCATGATTGCCATCTTGAATAATAATGATTGACGTAAACAAAATGTGCATTGACCTGAGAAATGCAGACACCACAGGAGCGGAAAAATAACAGATCAAAGAAATATTACCATTATCAAGTGTAACAACAATTATCATACGGTTTTGTTGATTTTCTTGATTTATAATAAATTTTGGTATGATATGGATATTGACAGTTCCTCAATTGGTATCGGAAAATATCTCAAATCAAGCCAGAGTATCATCGATAGGAATCGACCTTCTGATTCATTTTTCGAAGGAATACTAATAATGATAATCCCATTGGGACCTCAAAGTTGTTCGAATCAGTAAAATGATTCTGGTTTTTGTGCTCAGGGTGGTAATCATGAGATACCTATGGCTGGCCATTGGATTTTGGGTTTATTTTCCCTCCGTACAATGTCTATCATGAAGTTCCACATAGAACTAGTCCCAAATGTCACAGTGTTTTGGATTCCACTTGTATGAACTGTAGATCCCCAACTTGCACAAGCCCTCCAAGGGCTTCTGAGGATTGCTTGGGCAACTGAGGAGTTGATTATCAATAACAATAATGACCTTGAAACCATTACCCCTCGATCTACCCTATCTCTTCACTTAGACATTCAATGTAACGGATTCACAGTTACCGAGTATTTTCACTGATACACTCACTATCCTTGGATTGTTTCATATTTTTCAACATGTCTCATGAACTGACCACATCAACATTTTTAAGAACGTGTTTTCGAGTGAGTTACACATGCGTGCATATATTCTTTGAATAAGATTGTTTGTTACTGCTTGATCTAACAAACATGTTTGTTCAATTCGAGATTTAACAATCATCCCAGTTCCTCATTCGATAAAATATTCGTCATCGCCTCGATCAGTGGACGAAATGATGGTTTATGTTTCCATATGGAAAATGATACTCTTGATTTGATGGTTGATATCAATTATTTATATTGTGTTTATTATTCCTGATTATTCCTTTCAACACTTCAGGCATCATATGTGATACTCGTGTTTTGAACCATCTCACGACTTCAATCAACGCTCAGTACATTGATGCTATGAGGAAATTTATGAAAAACCTATGTGAAAACTTCTGTGAAAGCTCATGTTCGTAGATATGTATCTATAGACTGAGTCATTGCTATTATATACCTAACAACAGCGAAGCCAAGAAAGACTATTAGATCCTGGAAAAAAAGATTCAAACTAGAAACAGGAATCGGAATCACTCTGTCAGGAAGATCGAAATCTCTCTATAAGCCTATCACAACAACCAACTATCTTCCAGGCAGAAATGATGGCTGTACAGTTCTGCACTGAAGGGTTGATGAGATAGGAGATCGATAATCAAAGTATTGTCTTCTCAGCCAAGCAGCACTTTGCTCATACCAGACAGAATTCTGGGTATGGAAAAATAATCGAGCGTCTTGACCAGTACAGCAGATTTGTTATCTGTGGACAACACGAAAGGGAAACCTACAATGTTCTACAATGTCTTAGCCAGCGGTGGAATTTCGGGAGAGAAGGAAGGTTTTGGAATTTTTCTTGAAAGTTTGGAGGTAGTAAGCATCAGGAAAGACTACACTAGGCAAAGAATTCCACAACTTTGCCGTCCTATTGATGAATGATGCTTGGTATAACGATGTTCGACAGGTCTCGAGCCTGACAGTGTAGAGATGATTTGGTTCTAGTCCTACAAGAAAAGGGAAGTAACCTCATTTACAGGCGAATGAGCTTTCATCAAAGTAGAAAGACGAGCGAAGAAGCTCAAGTTGATATCGTGACTATCAATGATGGTGTTCCATAAGGATCTGCCTTGGCATCAACTTTGTTCTGTTCCATATCAACGATATGTTGTACATAGCTTTGCAGATGATAGTACCCTAACCATAGGCCCAGCGGAGCTGTACGGAGACACGTCGATACTTATGAATCAAGATCTGACAATAATTTCGAAATTGGGATCAGAGTCTTTTAGGATGCAATGCAACAACAACTCAAGCTTTCGTGTCTTCTCCAGGAAGGTAGATCGTACAATGCCCAATATGATGATGGCGGGTACTACTATTCCTATGAAGTTGTAAATATCCATATCTCACCACCAACAGCGCTCTTTCATAGGACGACCATGTGAGGTTCATAGCGAGAACTGCTTCAGCAGCTCCAAATTATCTACAAAGCACAAATTCGACTTGTACTGGAGAAGTTTCCCTATGCTTGGAGTTCAGCTTCCAAACATACGTTGTATTGTAGATTCTGTTCGGAAGAATGATACTACTCACGAATTCATTGACCTCTTCAGAAAAACGTGGAAAAGAACACGATTCCTCCTTTTTATGGATATCTCCATGCCCGGTGCTTATCGGAAATCTTGTATATTGTTCCACCATGAGCGATTCCCGATAGACAAAATAGACGAGCTAAGGCTGACCACCTCTCAATTGTCAAGCTCGAGACCTGTCGCACTTCACTTTACCAAGATAATAGAAGATAATAGAACGGCAATATTGTGAAATGATCGACCTAGTGATGTCTTTCCTGATGATGTCGACCTACAAGCTTTTATATTTTCTTGCACTCCGCAAATTGCACTGTGTTGGTATTTATGGAGCTATGTGTGTCCTCTCAAACAGTCTAGGAGATTTGTAATATCATTTCATTAGTCTTGAAAGAGAGAGTTTATCGTGAATTCAAAATCGATATGGCTAAGTGATCGAGGAAATATATAATCAGTCAATTTTATATTTTTATTTCAGCACTAGATTCATACTGCAATTTAAAATGAGTCATAAGAGTCATATTTGAGACTATGAGAGTCTGAAATATAAATAGTGCTTCGAAACAATAAAACCGGGTTACGAAGCTGCACAGTAATCAAACAAATTATGTGAATTTATAGATATGAGTAGCTCTCAGATTTTAGATGAACCATTTTTTCGATGAAACCTATCATCTTTGCATTGGAAAATGCGTAGACCAATATTATATTGTTGTAATTGTTCGCACTCATGTTAACTGAATAATCTGTATGTGACATCCTGTATGCAAATAATGCAGATTAAAGACGGACAAGGTCGTGTTTCACGTGATTCGAAAACCATCAATTTGCATTAGCGAAATTCCAATCTGAAGCTTGGAGATCAGTGAAAATAATTCATATTCTCACACCCTTGAATGGTAATCAGTGACGTGCTTTCCTTCGGAAGATCTGGTGTATAGCCTACTTGACATCGGATTGGATATCTTGGCAGCCAAAGTCGTTTCCACTCGAGAAATATTCTCACTTGTCACCCAAGGATAGAAATCGAACTTCTGACTGATTGTAAAACCAGAAGCATCGATTTCCACCCCAATCTCCTTGGCAAACTATGACGATCATTTCATTTGTAAATCGTCTAGTTATTTGTTGAGTCGGAATTTGTAGTTGAAATATTGTTATTATGACAATTTATAACATATTTACACATATTTATGACAAATAGGACGGGAAAGTGAAACAACCCCCTCTGTATCTACGCCGCTGGACAATTTCGACAAAAATTACTCACGTAGTAGAGAATTCCTATTTCATAAGTAATTGTACCAAATTTGGTCAAGAACGCTTCAATATTCTGAAAGTTATGGTAAGAATGAAGATTTACAAAACTGAACTTCGAAGGGCTCTAGGAAAGCGTTTTGTGAAAATAAAATTTATATCATGCATGTCTACTTATTTTACTTTATTTATTGCTACTATAACCTGGACCACATTGTATATATTTTCCTTCTCTCCATATTTCGCCTTGAAAATTATGACCTGACACGCAATATTGACTGTCAGTTTTCATTCCATAGATAGATAAATCTATGAATAGGAAAAATGACGATGTGAGAGATATGCATTTTTTGACGCTTTTCTGAATTCCTATCTGACATTGGCAGATATTTTCGCTTCCGAAGTGTTTTTTTTTTCTCACGAAAACACTTGCCTTTGATTATTTATCTATCGTCTGAATCGAGGCAAAACACAAAGTGGGCATATAACACCCAGCATCCTTCGAACGTCCGGTCGTAGGAATAATGTGAGTGCACTGATGTTTTTCGGTAATCTATAAATATAGACCGTTGGCAAATTTCTTTGTGCAAGTTTATCGGCCTCGTATTTTTTTTAACGGCGGCGAGGTATGCATTTTCGCACGGGCGTGCCAGCTGTATTTCAATACGGTTGAATACTCATCGTGAGCAACAATTGAATGACAACAATTCACAAAGAAGTTTTTGCGCCAAGAAGTACTTCTCATCTCACAGCAGCTTTTTACGTTCTCCGAAGCTCAAACTCCACCATCTCTAGGTTGCGGCTCCAAAACATTACCCAAATTTTCCGGAGAAGCTATTTGATCCTGAAGCTATGCACTGAGCAAAAAATACAATTGCAATTGTATGACATGTCACAATCGGAAATTTAATAGTGGCAGTCAGAAAGTTTTATACCATATGGGACAAATTACAAATGAAACAAGTTGACTGTTACTAAAAATAGTTCGTTTACTACGGCTCAGTGACCTTTTGATAGACTAGGAATACACCATTTCAGCATTATCATTTTTGCTATGGGGAAAAGCTAGAAATATTCACGCTGGACGAAATATCAATTGTCCCAACTGAATAAGTCAGCGAAAAGTTATTTGATCAGTTTTCCTCAGTGCGTGCACACAGAGGCAACAAGTATCAACTTTCGTCACAGATGGTGACCGGTTACCGGACAAAGTTCCTGGTTGCTGTTTGACGGTTGCTGGTTGCTGCTTGTGGAATGACCTTCGTTCGTCGTACTCGACTGACTCAAGTATCATAACCCTATACAGTAAGTATTCAAGCATCCAGAATGTCGTATAACACGCACCACTTTCTTCGAAAGATTCACCATCATTTATATAAATTTGGTTACGTATATCGAAATACATTGTATCGCTTTATTTCATTTATATTGTCTGCACATAACTCAACAATTCCTAATAATAGTACCCGACACTGCGTCCTTTATTGGATCGAATACCAAATGCTTTGATGTTTTGGACGACTTACAAAATCAAGGTTTTTGAGCATCTGAAACATGGAG
This sequence comes from Gastrophysa polygoni, assembly GCA_963576655.1. Lineage (NCBI taxonomy): Eukaryota > Metazoa > Arthropoda > Insecta > Coleoptera > Chrysomelidae > Gastrophysa > Gastrophysa polygoni. The sequence continues at coordinate 7,786,169 of OY755085.1, forward strand.
ATTCTGATACTAGAATAGAATTGACGAGAATTCCCCCAATTTCAAAGATTTTAATATATTTTCGGACGCATGAGTGGCATTTTTGCCGACCAGAATACGGCAAATCCAGCATTCCCAATCAATAATCCCACCCAATCTGAATATTATGACTTGAAGAAATTAAAGGCATCTTCTGATATCATCTTCATGAATAATTATCTACCTACCACTGGTCATCCGATATCTACACCTCACACGTTTTCAACAATTTTGTAGTTTGATAACCGATCTTCAATGCAAAACTGATACCAGGAATGCCAAGAAAACACGAATATATTTAGAAATATTGATGCTGCCAGAGAGATATCCATATCGTTCCAAATCCTGGTTTGTTCGATATTGAATTGATAATTCGTGCATCTATTCAAAAACCTCTTGGAGTAACCTCAAAAATATTCTTGTAGATGATTAGATTGTGGTAATAAAAATGCACTTTTCGATTTCAATAGGTATCATTGGATGACGTGGAATACAATACCTGTAGTCATGCTTTCATGCAATATGATGCAACTGAATAAATATGCATCATTGATACTTCTATTGATGTACTGATAAAGTAATAGCCACTATTGCTGTTCAGTACTAATTTCATCGTGTCAGTAAGTAAACGCTTACTGGCATGAATCGACAAATGCATCAATTTTTCACGAAAAAAAAACAAAAATTTCACACAAGATATGATTCTATATGAGGAAGCTCTGCCAAAAATTGATTTATCCTTCGATAGTTTCTACTGCCGAAATATAGTGATGATATATACTCATCACCGTCAATGTTATATTGTGCGTAACATGATTTGCGTCTAGGCTCCGAATCGAGAAAAATATTATTCCTGTTACTGCTACTCATCTTCTGAGTTCAAATAGGTGGATTCCAAATCCCTTTAGTATTTTGGATAGTTCTAAGAAAAACTTTATGAAATACAGTGAACGGAGCATGAACGACCTCGAATCCAAAGGCTAGCCAGGGATCGAACACACGATCATCACTAACCAATTTGGTGGAGCTGAATCTCCTAGACTGCAAATAACGAAAACTATACACTGATGGATGTCTGTCTGAATGAACTCTGTTATCTGCCAAGATGTCCTTGTCTAGACTACTTCTGTCATTCTCATCAATTTTGATCGACTGATAAATGATCTGGAAGTTCTCTAGGTCGACATTATGCATGTCAAGAAATCAATGGAACACATAGGGTAAAACTCATCTAGCATGTACTGAGATCGAAGCTTCCGAGCATTCCTAGTCAAAAATCATTGAGATTGAAGTGTTCCATCATCATCTACTGTAATTTCGAAATTTAGGATCAATCTTCTAGATTTCCAGATGTGTTTTCCGCAAACTCGTTGAGAAATTGCAACCAGAACCTATGAATGGATTAGAGGAGGAAGCTACAGTATGCTTCAGTATGAAGGAAAAATTATAATTTATTCAGAAGAAAATAGTATTATTATGCAGGTTTCATAAAGACGGTCTTTTGGCAATAGGAAGGAGTGTAATATTATTTTTCTCCTATATCGCATGAATGAAGTGATGAAAAAAACAATGAACATCCAGCTCATCCTATACTCAAAAATCGTGAACGACGGACAATATGGCTTTCGTCACTGCTCGCCTACATGACACCTGTGCATGCATCCATCAATCGAGACACATGAGGAGTATCTGATTCGTTTTGATAATGGTTCGTCGTTTACTATCGAGTTTCCTTAGAAAGGTCACTCTATATGGTGTTTGATGGGGTCTCATCTGATACAATGGCTATTTTTGCTGGTGTGCCACAAGGATCTGTGTTAGCACCAACTTTGCCCAGTTCACCGCTTTGCGAATGATATAGTACACTTCAAGCCGCCTTCCCTCTACAGCCCCTATATGAGGTAAGAGGTGCAAGACGGAGACATGTCAGGTCGATATGATGAATGAATATCTGGCAAGAATTATGAAATGAGGATCCGAAAATCTAGTAGAGTTCAATGCAACAAAAACTGCAACATCGTCACTCTCTCATGGAACGACCATTGCGGTAACTGCTCCACAAAAACTTGGCTTTTTATTCCGTGCAAAGAGGTATACTCTACGCTCGAGCGTATGATCTACAAATCGCAAATCCGACATGTCCTGGAGATCAAACTAGACGAGCTCAGGCGATATGGATATTATAATCTACTCGTCTTGTACAAATTACTGATTTCATGGAGTCCAATCGCTGGTATCTGAAAGTTGAATATAGAACTTTCCTTCGCTAATTCCTCAGTTTGCATTCGATGATAACGGTCGTTTCAATAATTATTTCTAAATACACAGATGATAGATTCTTTGAATGTTGTGCTAGTCAGTGCCGTTTCAAGGTAATTTGTCGCATGGAACTATGACGGACCTGCCGCCCTTCAGACTCAATTCCAATGAATATTTATTGACGAAAATTCAAGGAATAAAATGTGTCATCGGACCTCTCGTTCAACTAAAATATTTCATTCCTCCCATTTCCCATCAACGGGAATTCGAAAATTCGTTTTGAATTTGACGAGTAGGGTACATACACGAAGAAAATTGCCCCATTTCGGAAAAAAATCACTATTTCTCCATTGATCAATATCGACGGAGCCAAAGTGGTAATTCATGTAACAAGATAGCAAAGAAGTAGATCAACTGCCGAATTTTTGCGATTTCCACAATATTTTTTCTCCCCAAGCTGTACTGGGTTGTATGGGGTGTTCTTGATTCTTCCTTGTAGAATCTGCAGGTTCTTTCCTCCTCTTATCCTAACTTTCTTAGATATCCTGCGAGTCGCAAGGCCATTTAGCATTTATATATATAGCATACAGCTTTTTAGCTACTATAGCTATTGAGCTACTATAGCTCTCAAAAGACCTCTCGTTGAACTGCCCCTCCCTTTGGAATTGCCCAATACACAACTTGATTCTTCTATTCAAGTTTTGATTGATATAGATCGTTTCCGGTGGAACCGGAAGATGTTGAGGTTGAGTTGAGAAACACACATGTTTTTTGTTGATGAAACTAGTTCGTTATCTTTATCAATATCAACTAATGAACTAATTGATTGATCGCAGCATAAAAGGTCAAACATAAATACAACGCATATAACACTGCGATATTTCTGAGGTTATGCTACAAGTCTGAAAATATTTTCAATCATGATGGTACGACACCCAGTTGGTATCTTCTTCTGCTAATTAAATTTGCATTTACTCTGTTCTACACCGTTGAAGGATTTGGCAGTCATGATCTCAAACATCATCGTGTTAATGGAAAGAATGACTAAGAAATGTATATTCATGACATAATAATGAATGTAGGTTAGATCATACGGAAATTTCACGTTCTGAAAACGTTCCTTCGAGACTTCTGATGTGTGGTGAACTGGCGAATGAAAATGACAATGAATGTGTGATAGTTTATAGATTATATTTCTTTCAATAAATGTCAGATCATTCATTGTACAATTATATTTGACAAGAGTAGGTATGAAAGGATCTCATGGAAAATCGATTTGTGGTGGTACGACAGTAGCTAGTACTGACGATTGAATGATAGATATGATATTCTCCGTTCACTTCAAAATTCATCGTCTAATCAATACCATTACTGAATGTGAATATCACTGAATTACTGAATGTGAATTACTGAATGTGAATATATACAAGTCATGATTGAAATGCAGCTATATTCTTTATGATTATCAGCTTTATTGTGACGATTCGAATAGAGAAAATGGCGAGTGTATTGAAAACGGTACTGTTTCGGGGACTTCCATTATATGAAAAGGGAACTGGGAAAGAATACATACACCCACATGCGAAAAAAAGCAGTAGATTATATATTTGGTAAAATTTTAGGCTTCATAATTTTTTAAGTTCTATTTCAAATTCAATAAATTTTCAAACGAGCACTAGATAGAATGACTGATTTCAACTCGCATATCCAGTATTTTGTTCAATTATAGCGTATTCATCATCGATCGAAATCAATCGAAAGGTTGTTGAACTCTAATTTTGAAACCCCTAAAATAAATTTTCAGCTGGATTCTTTCAAAATACCATTTTCTTGACGAGATGGCATTTTATTATTTTTTTTTTATCTGTGGACAACACGAAAGGGAAACCTATGATGTTCGAGGAACATCGTGTTAGCCAGCGGTGGAATTTTGGGGAAGAAGGAAGGTGTTGGAATTTTTCTTGAATGTTTGGAGGTTGTAAGCATCAGGAAAGACTTCACTAGGCAAAGAATTCCACAACTTTGCCGTTCTATGATGATGATGATGAATGATGCTTGGTATAGCGATGTTCGACAGGTCTCGAGCCTGACAGTGTAGGGGTGACCAGCTTGAGCTCGTCTGGTTTGTCTACTAGGAATCGCGCGTAGTGGCATAATAGATGATATTTCCGTTGAGCACCGACCGTGAAAGTACCTATAAAAAAGGCAGAGATCGCCGACCTTTCTACGATGATCTAGAGAGGTCAATGATTTGGTGAGTGTTGTGTCATCGACTAGGCGAATAGCTCTCTTCTGAATTGAATCTAAGAGCTCAAGCGTATGTTTGGGAGCTGAGCTCCAAACATGTGAGCAGTACTCCAGGACAGGTCGAATTTGTGTTTTGTAGATCATAAGCAGTTGCTGGGATGTGAAGTATCTCTTCGCACGGAAAAGAAAACCGAGTTTTTGTGAAGCAGTCTTCGCAATGGACCTCACATGATCGTCCCATGAGAGAGCACTGTTGGTGGTGACACCCAGCAAGGATATTGACGACCTCATAGGAACAGTGGTACCCGACATCATCAAATTGGGCATTGTGTGATCAGCCTTCTTGGTGAACATACAAGCTCGAGTTTTAGTTGCATTGAACTGTACTAGATTCTCAGATCCCCATTTCAGAATTCTTGTCAGATCCTCATTTAAAGCATCAACCTGTCTTCGCCTTGCACCTCTGGCCTCATTGGATGATATAGGGGCTCTAGAGGAAAAGGCGGAATGAAGTGTACTATCATCCGCAAAGCTATGAACTGGGCTAGAGGTCACATTCAACAAATCATTGATGTGGAGCAAAAACAAAGTTGGTGCCAAGACAGAGCCTTGTGGAACACCAGCATTGATCGTCATTGTATCAGACGAGACCCCGTCTACCACCACGTAGAGTGATCTATCTGCAAGAAAACTCGATAGTAAAAGACACAGTTGGGGTGGCAAACCATATGACGGAAGTTTCGCTAGGAGGCCTTGGTGCCAAACTCGGTCAAATGCTTTGGAGATATCCAAGGCTACAGCCAGAGACTCCCCATGTTTCTCTATTGACACCTGCCACTTATGTGTCACATAGGCAAGCAGATCTCCAGTTGACCTCTGGTGACGAAAGCCATATTGCCGGTCGTTCACGATTCTTGAGCTCTCTAGATATCGGATGAGCTCGATGTTGATTGCTTTTTCCATTACTTTAGAGATCACAGATAGTAGTGCAATCGGTCTATAGTTGTTGGGGAATGTTTTCTTGCCCTTCTTTGGAATCGGTTGGACCCTAGCTTTCTTCCAGTTAGAAGGAAATACGCCGAGTTTGTACGAAAGGGTGAACAACCTGCAAAGAACTGGTGTTAGTTCCGGGGCACATTTCTTGAGAACAATAGGCGGTATTCCGTCAGGCCCCATAGCCTTCTTGACGTTGAGGCTAAGCAGAATGTGTCTGATTGTGCGTTGCCGGAAGACAATTTCTGGCATACGGTTATCGATGGTAGCGACTTTCGGAAGTTCCTGGCCTCGTGGATCCAAGGTAGAATTTTCTGCAAACATTTTGGCGAAGGTGTTGGCTTTTTCATGAGGTGTTATAGCCAATGTATTATCATCCTTTGTGAGGTGAGGAAATGAGCTAGAAGTGAAATTTCTCCCGATTGCCTTGGCAAACGTCCAAAATGAACGGGAACCATTTGGACACTCTATGAGCTTCGATCTTATTTTCGTGTTGTATGCCTCTTTAGATTCATCTATCGTTCGATTGCATGTATTCCTAGCTTCAACATATTCAGCTCTAGTTTGAGGGCTTGGGTTTCTGCGCCAACGACGGTATACTGCTTGCTTCAGTGCGACAACCCTAGAACAGGTTCTATCGAACCATGGTTCACCAGTGGTTCGTGATTTGGTGCTATGTGGTATGTAAGTTTCCATTCCCAGCATGATGATTTCCGAGATGTCTTCAGCACATTGCGTAGGATCTCCCGATTCAAAACACATTCTCCTCCAAGGAAACTCAGAAAAAAACATGCGAAGGCCATCCCAGTCGGCTGAATTGTAATGCCAGACAGTGCGTGGGGGTGTTGGACTGGTTCGCGGAGTGATGTAAGGACATATCGTGGAGATGAGTGTGTGGTCTGAGTTTCCTAGTGGTGGACGGACTTTCACTTCATACGGTTCCGGATTGTTAGTGAGGAACAGGTCGAGCGTATTGGCATAATGATTGCTGATGTCAGGGATCCGAGTGGGTTCGTTTATCAGTTGCTCAAGACCATAGGTGATAGCGAAAGCCTCAGCCAGACGTCCTGCGTCGTCTGTTTTGTTCGAGAATTTGAGCCAGGTGGAGTTGTGGACATTGAAATCCCCCATGATGATGATTTCAGCTGCTGGGTGATTCTGTTGGATGAAATCAAGTTTCAGAGAAAGGAATTCGAAGAGGTCACCAGGAGTTGGTTCGTTTGGTGATAGATAAAGGCAGCAGATGAACTGTGTCTGTTTGTGGTTATCGATCTTGAGCCACATTACATCGAATTCTTTCGGTTCCAGTTCCTCCTCACGATGGCATGAGAGATCATTTCTGGAAAAGAGACATAAACCTCCTCTGAATCTGAAACGGGTATGCAGCTCATATCCAGGGCAGAGCATATAGGTCGTATTAGTTGATGAGTTGACCTGCGTCTCAGTTAAAGCCAGTATATCTGGTTTCTCAGCCTGTAGATGGTAATGAACATCGTTTATATTTTTGTTCAGACCTCGGATGTTACAAAGGTCTATTTTTAAATTCAGATGTTTCGATGGTGAACCCCCTCGAGCACCTCTCGCCCGGAAATCCGAATGGAGAGGTATTTCACTTCCGGAGTGTTTTACCCTAGGAGAATTCATCATCTAGATTTTTCTTCAGCTGAAATGGGCGGTTTGGGTTGGGAAGAAGGAGATAGGGTATGGGGATATGACCGGAAGCATCGACCAAATACTGAAACATGGGAGTTACCCATTTCACAGCACCTCTGTCGATGTGGTGGTGTCGCACCGGGCGATGATGGGAACCATCATCTTCCACCTATGGGTATCCATTTAGTCGCCTCTTACGACAGGCAGGATTTACCATGGGGAAATTCTTGATCCGTCCCCATGAGTCTAGCTATGAGAATATGCAACGACATATTGTTCAGTATTATTGAAACAAACATTGTAATAATTTACATGGAGAGATAAAATGATTTAATATAGTAATGCAAACTTCAACTCCAAAAGAAACCAATTCAATTACAGCTTGATTTTCTTTCTATCATACTTCTCCGCCACACTCCCTAATAAAGTCCACCTTCAACAAGAACAATAGCTTTTGCTCAATTTTTCGCACTCAAAACCATGGTAGGAGTGTAGGTGCGTGAAAAAAATCACTGCCACACTCACATCAGGGCAACAACAACAAGCCACCTCGTCAAAATAATAACATTTCTCAAGGTAGTGAGTTCATTTCGCTCTTGATAAGGAACCAGTGTACCTGAAGACATGAACCAAATTCCACGAGGTGTTTTAAAGTTGGGGTTGTCCAATATTCTTTCAATCAATCCTCTATAGTGAGTAATACGCCAGTATTCAACAAAAAACCGGATATGCAAGTGGAAATTAATAATTTCATCTACAGCCTGCTGCAAGATTCATGAGAATCGAACTACAAATGGAAAAATAATAGGACCCAAAGTTTTACCAGCCATTGATGAGTTTTTTTCGCGTGTGAGTGCATAAAGAGAAATATTGCAGTCAAAAGATTACCTGAAGAATAGGATACTTATGAATGAAGAAATGGGTCAAGCTGAATGAGTGAAATAACATTATCAAAAGAGACAATTGTAATGCTTCTCAATTTTTCCTCATGACATTTGTTAGTATAGAACGTTGTTTAAAATGCCAAAGCTCTGGTACAAAGTCAATCAGAATCAACATAGGATATAAAAATATCTTATTGAGTTGAACACATCAACATATTTATAATTTATTTTCTATTTCGGTCTATCAAAATAGGATCATACTCTGATTATTCCACACTGGATATCGAAGTCGTGGAAGAATTTGAAGACGCTTCATAGTGATTATTCAGGAATCATACGTAATTGCCATTTTACTGCGGATACACTCAAGATGTCCTGAATAATTTTCGATGTTCAAACATGGCAAAATGTCATGTAATGTTCAGAAACATTATGATATACAGGGTGCCAGACAAGACCGCTCACAGATGATCAACAGGAACTGCGTCGATATTCTCGAAAAACAAAAACACGTTATTTCGCCATGATTACATTTGTTGTGTTTTTCCCATACCATTGATTCTAATGAATCGATCACCCTATATTTCATTCCAAGTTATCTGAGTCGGGTTAGCTTCAAAGACTGCGGAGATGAAAAGCCATTCTATATTCTGCTTGGCAATCATGACTAATGAATGAAACTATCCTTCCTTCATCTTTTGTCCAGAGCAATTTCTGTTGAGGAAATGAAAATGATAGAAAGAAACTGCCAAAAGATTGACGTTCAGACTCAGAAAGACTCGATTCGTATTCTGCTAACATAATAGTAACAAAAAAGGCCCCATTGTTCGTTATTCTTCAGGAGTGACATCTCAAACGATTGCAACTATGTTTACTGTGACGTTTGAATTTTTTTTTAATCCGAAAAAGATAGCATTTTTGGAAGAATTTCGCCACTAGATTAACGACATCTTTTGGTCTAAACTCTTTGCTGACAGAAAATTGCATTTCGCGAAGGAAAGCTTTCACATAGAAAAATCTCTCAGCTTCATAAATAGAAATTTTTCTGAGCTGATTTCCTTGAAACCAAGGATTCTGAGTTTTTGCACTATCGTTCTCAACATAATAAGAATTTCCGAGGAAAGATCATCTCAAAAATATGATGCAAGAAGTGGACGCTGATAGATGGAAAAACGTCGAATAAGTATTTAGTTCATTTTGAAGTTACACAGATTTTTGTTACGTTTCGAGAGAGGACAGTACCAGCATGTCAATTTTATTTCAATATACATAAGAGGGTGATTTCCATGTGGATTAACACCGTAGTGAATTCAATTTCCATACTTCCATACTGCTTCTGCGGTGTGCACATTTTGGTGTGCCATCGATATAAACACCGCGTGGTGTTTATTAGGTCTCAAAATTCTCTATTCTCTGAATAGGTCATATCTGCGTATTATCTTTGGAGATAACTTTGAAGATAACTCAGAATCGTTGAATTTCTCATAACCGACGATGGAATGGGGTGTGTATGGGTGTGAATGTTGCATGAAATATTATTTTGGACAAAATGTGTTTCCTTGTACATCATTTTTGAAGAGTTTTTTTTTTAATACTGACGCAGCTATTGGTAATGGCTCTATTTGTTTTCATCTGGCCACTCTGTATGTCTAATGACAAAGAAGATAAAAATAATCGGTAGGATGATCAAGAAAAACCTGACAAGCTATAAATGAAGCGGAAACAAAAACAACTGGTGTTACCTCGTGTCAGTTACATTAGAATACACGAGTTTGGTAATCAATTTTTCTACGATTCTGATATAATCTGGTGAACTACTATTGCGTCGAATCGTCAAAACATGCCGTTTTCCAGATTAGCAGCATGAATCAGGCAATGTCAATATTAGAGTATTTGCCACTGAACCGTTTTTTTCTCTGTAAGGAAGTTTCTCTTCTGCTAATAGCACGCGTAACAAGGTTATACGAAGAAATACGGATGCAATATTATTGAACTTTCTCTGGATAATCGCAATTTTGTTCTTTTAGTCTGCATTAGCGGTCTTTTCTAGTACAGATAACCATGTTGGAAGCAAAATCTCGCGGTATTAGTATAATGACATCAATTAGGTTAGCGGTATCTATCCATCGCCTCCAATAAAAACGAGACATCTCAGAAACAACCACAGGAGGAGTCAATTTTGAATGTCCGGAGATATCTATGGTATCGAAAGCTCACAATTGATTCATCACTAGTGTATTCGCAAAATGAGTTAATATATTATAATGAAATCAAAGGTTACCAAAAGGTGATGAAGATATTTGACGTTGATCTGTTGAAAGAAGAACATGATATAGAATGATGATATTGCAGAACAGATTCCACTTCTACGCGGCAAAACCGATGTTCTTGTGGTTCAGACTTATCCTACCGAAGTGGTGTCTAAGACGACAATGTGCTGTAGCGGTCTTCTCAGTTGTAGGTTCGAAATAATGTTGACCAGCACTTGCGACGACTCTGAAGGCTGGTTCTGGCCCATATGAACGCATATCCGACTATCTTTCAATGATGTCGGCTTCCTCGTGTTCTCCACCCTCTGGTGCCCAGGCACCTACAACAAACTCACTCAAAGTTGTTTGCCCCAAGGCACTTCAAGGATTCCAGTTAGAATTAATCTTGTTGGAGCTCAGTGCTTAGAGCAGCTTGGCTGTCTGAACTGATACTGATAGTTTTATTCACTAGAGGTCTGTTACTCAGCTCTCTTGCACACAATTCGATAGCGAAGATTATGGCCTGAAAGATTGTAGCATAACTAACAAGCCTGATTAGATAATTCAGTCTCTTTCGGTTTCCTGCTGAAAACACCAGCTCCTACTCTATTTGTAGTGTTTGAGCTATCTGTATACATAACTCATGCAGTGTCTGGGAAGTGAATAGGGACTATTCACTCCAAATCAACTCTCTTTGGAAAGAGAAGTTTCAAGACATGTTTCGGGGCCATTCCCGAGATTTGGTGACTTTTTGTTTTCCCCAATATTCCGGAGTGATTCACGAAAGTTGCTTCCCTACTGCTAGCTCCTAGTGACTTTCTAGTGACAGAAATCTCCAGTTAACTATCCTGGTCTCCCTTTCCGAGATGAGGATATCTAGGGGAAGGAGATTCAGGAGATATTTCCACGCTGCCGTTGCCGATCAAAAAAATGACAACAGATAATTCACAAACAATATGCACATATGTAACCAGCATGCATCCAACAAAATACTTACGGTTATATCATTATTGATATTGGAGTCGGTCTGTCTGGTGAATGAAAATTTGAAAATATTTGCCTCAACCCCTAATCAATATGTTATAATGTTACCCGCAATAATACTAGGTAACTGTCTGAAACTACCATTACTCATACTGAAAATCTCACCAGAGACTTGATTTTCTATAATGGTAGCAAGATGTATAATCATTTACCAGTCGATATTAGGCACACTTGAATGAGTCAAGAAGAAATGAACATTCGAAATTCGACCTATATTGGAAGATGGGGCATTAGGAAAAAAAGAATCAGTCGATATAGGTACATTCATACAAATAGGTCATGGTTCGTAGAAGCATCTTGGAATGATTATGATCTCGAAACTATGCGCTGGGTGTACTGCTAGTCTTCTCATTCCAATATCTGTTCCGCCTTCTTCTCACAATGTATTCAATCATTCAAAACCGAAAGATACATTCAATTACAAATCGGAGGATCATCATTTCGATTTAACTGTACTCGAGAATGAATAAATCGGTGTGGGCCCATTACGGGAAAAATTAAAACCGTCAAACCACGAACGTTCGCAGTATAGGTCAGTTATTGACAGTTATGTATTTCGTATCTCTGACCCGGCAAAGGAAATATCCGCGGTTTAAACAGTCTAGATAGACGGTGTTGCCAAATGAAAGAACAATCACTGCAATGAAGAGAACTCTTACATCGAAGAGAACTGTTATGATATAACCCCATTGCTATAACCACTATTGAAACTCACTCATTTGAGTAATTGGCTATTCAAATAACCGCTTCTGTCTACGGCTATGGTACCACTTACAGTTTATTCAAGGTTTTGACTGTTGCCTGTCTTACGGTGGATATTTTCCCTTCATTCTCTTCCCTCTCGTATTATTGATTTCTTGCTATTGGTTAAATATCTTTCAAAGGCTGTTCTCTTCTCTCTCCTGATACTTCTGCTATTCTATGCATACATATCTATCGTACTTTACTCTCTATGTTTTGTTACGTTTCCTGGTATCTATGTTATCCTACTGGTTACCATCCTTATCATGTTTCCATACTAGTACAAGTATCCTATTATTTTTGTTTCCCATTTTGTACCAGTATAACTATTCTATTGATTCGTTTTTTGTCTCCATATGTCTTGTTCAGGGAGTAATAGAGCTATTCCGACTATTTATGTTTTCCTAGCGATTTTTTTCTTATTAGTGTCTAGTAGTATTGGCTCATGTGGTTATTTTCCTCCAGATATCAACTTCATATTGTTGTGATCTGTCCTATTCATTATAAACCATCGTTAGTTGAACTGGTCACCAGATTTTTTTCGACAACTTCTCTGATACTACGTCCCATTAGTTTACCCCAGGTGATATATAGATCTCCTATCATGTAACTGTTTCGAAAGCATTTGAGGAGTCTTTCGACTGTTTTGAAATCTATGCTAGATAGGGATACTTTATTGAATGTTTATTATTCATATACTTACTCGGCGATCTAAGGGGACAAGGGCGTGATATTCAAAGGGTGTTTGCATTGCAAAAAAAGAATATTACGATTTATTTTTGAGCTACCTTTTCGAACCTTATGTCGCCTTGTATACAAAAATCAAAAAAATGTTACTGTTACCTCTAGTTATTTATAAAAATTACTGAGCCGTAACCGAAACCGAAATGAACTGCCAAAAAATTCTGATATCCACAACCATAACACAAGGCATAAAAAAAGCGAACCACACTTTCCTTAAAAAATCGCCCCTGATGACTGAAGTGTACAACTTCAATAGGCTTCCTGATAAAATAAAAAATAATGATACCAACGGAATTTTCAAAAGTGGGTTGAAGAAAATATTAATAAATCATTGTTTTTATAGCTCAAGGAATTTGATGACTTCCTCTCTAGCAGTGTTAACTGAGTCCATAGTGTTTTTGGTGCCATATATTTTCATATTCATATCCAGATGTCTTATATATCTGTCTTCATCTGTCATCAAGCGATAGTAGTGTTCCATCCTCATCAATGTATATGTCCATTTATGTATACATATATATACTCTATCTTGTCAATGTAAATGATCTCTCAACCTGTAATTAGAAGTTATTTTTTGTAGTGATTGTGTGAGTCTCACACCTCACTAGACACGTCCAATCCATTGTATAATAGGAAAACGATTTAATTTAAACGATTAAAATTCCATTTGTCAACTGTCACGAAGGTAATTCATATTATTACCTATATAATGGTGAACTAAGAATTGGGAATCTCATTCTGGATAGAAATCTATACTTGTACCAACTTGAAGAGCACAGTAGCGAAAGAACAGGCCACAATGTCGATTCAACCGAATTGGAGATATTCGTCCATTGAAGTTTTTTGAAGTCGAACTCCCAGATCCGAGAGACTCACACGTCATACGATAATGAAGACCTTGTTAGTGTCTTCCCAATACACATCAATTGTGTATCTATTTTCAGATTGCAGCTCATAGATGATAACTACTTCGTTTGCAGAGGCTGTGGCAACGTCTTCGTCTAGCGAATAAAACGGTGCGGAGAAATAACTCACTATCCTAGAGTGTGACTGTGACCCAGTTTTCCTATTCAGGTCACTGTTCGGTTCTTACCTCGTTCAGCTACAGTGATTTGTCCCACAAAGCGCACTGAGCACTTTGCCAATTTCGAGTAATACCCATACGTAATCGTTACATTATCGATTGAGGATTTTTTCGGTTACTTTGAACTGGTTGAATAATTAATTTTTTTTTCTAGAATCTATCGAAAATATTATAGTACTTAAGATATCATCGTTTTTGAATTTGGTACCATATATGGTGAACCATCATTTGCATTTTACCATTATTTTCAAGAAGCACATCATCAATTGGAGATATCTCAGCCAAAAATAGCTTGGATATGAAACTTCTCGATAAACTACCAGAGGAAGCCAAGAACCTCACACTTCATTATTTCAAAAGAATCATCAAGAAGGTACTATCCTCAAACACTATTTATAATTCACAAGATTACTTCAATTTACCTAACACTATTTTCCACACATAAAGATATTAGTGTGCAATTGTATACGGGGCACTTCACTTAACCCTATTCGTGATTTATTCATTTTGTTATTGAACATGTTTGTATTTTCATATATATTTTTACGTATATTATGTGAGTGCGTGTACGTACATATTCACAACGTTACTGTCTGTGGCATGTTTCTTTCTGATGACCTGTGTGAAGATTTGCTTTATTCAACTAGACCAATAAATCTACTCTACTCTACTCTACTCGTAAATAGAATGAAGGCATTGTCATTGTAACTCATCACCTCACTCGCCGAAGCAAACCCCGAAACCCTCGAAAGGCTTGTGCAAGTGAGAATATCTTCGACGAAGATATGCCTTTCAATCCCAGAATCGGATTATGGTCCTGTAGATTCTAGTGAGCCGTATACACTTACCCAAAATTGAAAAATCGATGCACCGCAATCAGTGGAGGCAAATGGAGAAGCAGAGAACTAGAAGAGCCATAACGGGGACACAGACCCTTGGTTGGACCTGAGCCATTTCATGGAATCAGCGCAGTAAAATACTGGAAAGAACTAGGAGAGATCGAAAACAAGAAAATACCTCCAAGACTGGATACTATCGAATGAGCTCTTATCTCTGGAGGAGAAGATGAAACCTCTTTTACTCATTTTTATGAATGCTTTCTCTACTAGACTAACCTTGGAACAGAAGAACACACGTAATTGAATTGGAGGATCTACTCAACTATCCTAGGATTCCCTAGGAAAATAGGAATGGAATATTTCTGGAATGGAATAGGACTGTACATATTTCATGTACGCCACATATGAGTATACACACATCTGACGATTGGGAGTATGGTAAAACCTACGAATAGATTTCCGGATCAATGATAATACTAATAATAATAATAGGATCATTCATCACCATCACATATTTGAAGATAATAAGGTAATGATTGGTGATAGAATGAAAATGTACAGGTAATGAATAAATCAGTTATGAGCTAATGTTGCACAGTTCAAACTCACGAATATACATATGATTAATTGGATAGATACGTACACAGATATTGAAATATATGATAATAATATACAAACCTTATTAATGTATACCCTTATCCACAAAATGAATATATGAAGGTCATTCTCTCGGTTCACGGAATTTCATCGTTTTCATCTCTAATTGTTTTTTAAAGCTATTTATCCATGAATTTTCATCCTTGATTGGGTGTATCAATTTCTTTGTTTTGAATTTTCATAACATTAACGAGATGTTCCAATCGGAAGGAGAAATAGCATATTTGACATTTTTCAGTTCGGTCTTACTAGACTTTTAGTCTAATCTCATTGTCTCAATCGCTCGAGGGCGATTTCTTCAGATAACTCTATCGTCATTGAAATTGAACATAGCAAATGATATATCAATGAATTCGCTAAAACATTCTCTATCAGATTACATGAAAATATACATTAGCAACTTTGGCGGCCAGGTGGTCGAGATGGTCGAGCGACATCATAGTAATCATGAGGTCGTGGGTTCGATTCCTGGCTGGCCGTTGGATTTGGGTTTATTTATGGGCTGTACAATGTATATCATAACGTTCTACATAGAACTATCCCAAATGCCACAGTGGTTTGGATTCCACTTGTATAAACTGTAGATCCCCGTCTCCTTCACTCACACAAGCCCTTCGGGGCTCCAGAGGGTTGCTTCGGCAACTAAGGAGATGAGTAACAATAACACAATAACAATTGGCGATAAAATTTTCGAATCCGCCATATTTTCAATTCATCCCGTGAAAAGAATCAAAAAAAATCCAAGAGACGTTTAGCGAAATATTCACTTGGTTCCACACGTTTGCCCATCACTTAATATGTTTGCTTGGGAAATCAAACAAAGATTTTTCAACGAATGACTGGTTGGCTACTGATCGGCATAAGAAAAGTGGAAAATTGTGGAGTGATCTAAATTTTTAACTCGTTGAATTCCCTCCGAAGATGGAAATTCGAAACGATTGATTCCTGATCCAATCATAGTCGATAACTAGTTCGCGAACATTTTGCAATGCTCCCGATAAGAGCATTGTGCCATTTTCATGAGATAACAATTAACAATAAACATAGTACGTTAACACGAATCTCATAATCATAACAGCACAAAATATTTTCACTTGTGAAACGATTAAACAACTATATCTATTCTATACTGTTCAATTTCTCTCGAATCGGGGTCAAAGAAAGAAGAGAAAGAACGGCGTATATCTAAGCTCGCAGAACGAAAGAGATAAATGAGTGAAAAGTGTGTCAAAAATTGCGGTCGTACTTTCGCGACTACCGCTCGGCCGCAGAACATAATCTTTTTTGGACGCCATCCAAACTCATTGAATCTTGAAGACGGAGTTGGACAGTCCGTGCTGAAACTTTTGAAAACTAGCCTATTATCGAAGTAATCCATGATCTCCCAATTCATAAGAGTAGTATTCCCCACATTCTGTTAGTTATCGTCATAATTTTCATTACATTTTTTCTTTCATATTGATTGACAAAATGGTTCACCCACAACCTATCAATCACATTTGATGTTTTTATGTGTCAAGGATATACACGAAAATATTATGATATCATTGCGGGCTCTTCTGAACTGGGTTTTACATGTAAATCAAATGTAGCTGTGCGTAATTAGTGTATTCGTTTGAAAGAAGCATGAAGTTTGCAGCCATGCTATTGCAACAAATACATTGCACATGTTACACACAATATTTTTTGTACGATCGAATCAATTTGATGTGGATTTTTCAAATCCACATCCAAGGTGTATCAAAGGCAGATAGGGCCACTTCAGAAAAATACTCGAGTGTTCAAATACCAAGAGTTGTATTACCTTTTCCATGAAAATCTGAAATCTCTTTCTGATGTAACATATTATACTCGCACCAGTACTATGACTAGCTACCATCCCAATGTACTGATCTGGAAATATGAGCGGATTTTAGTTGCTCCCTACTTTCTACGACATACCCCTCTCACTATTAAGCCTCTGCCTGTATTTGATGCCTCTCAGCAATTATTATTCTCTCACATTTTATTCAGTGGAATAATAAATAATTAGTTCCATGATTACTGAAAACTCAGCGAAATAATAATGATTAGAATGGAATATGCTAACAAAAACAAGTGCAATACAAACCAAATATTTCTCACTCGAAATCTCTCTATAATTATAAACGTTATCTATATGTTATGTGTTCAATTCGACTTCTCAGATTAGGGAATAATGAAGGCTGAAGCATACCTACAGAATTTTCTAAAACTGTCTATATAGTTTTACACGTACTCGCTTTCGACCTATCATCGGTATAAATTACAAATAAGTTAAGCATTATAATGACAGTTCTTATGGATCATACCTCCGAACAACAAACCCACTAGAAGGATCACAAAACAAATATTCTGATGCTAACATGAATTCCTAGAATTATCATAATATTAGTACCCAATCGTCGCCAGTGTTGTCATATCCAATCATCAAAAAGTGATAAATAGTCCATAATATTTAAAGTCCTTTATGAATTCATGTAGTTCAATGCACAAATATAATGATAAATTTGGGTCAGGACGATTATGAATCAGTTCTGATTAATAGAAGATTGCTACATTATTCTGAGACTTAGCAATTTTACTTTCTTGGGGGCTCGAGGACCAGCATGGGTATCATGAATACTTTTCGCTCAACGTTGCAACACCGCAATTTGATATTGACAGTCAATGGCGATTATTGCTTTGTTTGGTATCTGTCATTATTTACGTTTTGATTTCTCGATATTATTCAACTTGTGTTCAGTTTTGTGTTCTCAGAATTCCTCAGAAACTCAGTTTATTTCCTGTTTTGGTGATTTGATATAATGGTGAGACGTTGTGAGGTGTGTTAAAGACAATTTGAACCGGCGATCAAAACGTCATTTCATAGGTGAGTTACCATTGTCGTATCATTCGAGATTTTGAAGCATTTCCCAAATGGAATAGATGAAAATGAATTTGAATTGAATTGATTAGATTATATTGATTATACCCATAGGTCAGCTGCGACAGTGTCTTGTGGTAAAATATGTAGCACTGATAAATGCTTCCTTATTTGTAGTCAAAATATGCGAAGCTGCTGAAAAATCACTGAGAATAATGATGAACTCAATTAATATTTTTGATATAAAATATGAGGATATTGCTTCACTTCTTGTACACACAACAATGAGAAATTTACCGTTGACTGTTTTTGGAACTAGTCAAACTAATTTGGAGAAATATTTCACTGTTAGACTCCATCATGAGGCAAATAAATTGAAAGATTCAACGGAAGTTAGAGTAGGAAGTATGTTGACAAAAACAATCCTATTTAGAAATCAATAATTATTTGTGTGATAATCCATGGTTGTTTTTCATTTCAGTCCTGTTTTGAATAAGAAACACTGCTATTTGCTACATCTTCACATGATTCATGATTTTATTGTTGATATAACATTTCGTCATAATACTTGTCAACACATATTCATTATCGATTTTCATCTATCTACATGAAATGAAATAATCAGACATCAATTTTTTGCGTCAAAATATATTATTCTGCTCAAGATGAAACCTCCTTCATTTTTGACGATATCGTGAAATGATATAAAGAAGTTTCATCTTCAGATTTGAAAATTACATTCAAATATGCAATCATATCTATTTGCCTTGAAAACGAGTTTTTCACTTTTTTGAAAATTATTTCCACTAGTAGGTACTGAACTTTGAAATCGTGAATATACTTACATGCACTGTTACTGATCGCCAAAGATATAAATGATCATTATTGAAAATGAACGTAATTTATGATAAAGTATAAGTAGACAACTGTATACTGAATAGTAAGTATATTGTTTCACATGGCGTTGAGAATTGAACTTTTCTTGTGACGTGGTCATAATAAGTTTATTGATTGAAAGCAAGTTACAAAAATCACCATAGGATTGTATGTATTCGAATTTTTCGTAACAATGTGAAGGAAGTATAAGGATGTTCATTTTCCCACCAAGAAATGCTGAAAAGTACCACTGAAATTGTTACGGATTTTCAATTTGGTTTCATCATGAATTAATAATAACAACCTGACAACACGGCACTGGTGCTGGGAGAATCAGCTCCTGCTATCCTTGTTTAGACAAAGATAGATACTATAGATGTTGCTTCCAAACAAATCGTATTGCCAGGGCTGTGGATTACTTATCTAGTCTGTTCAATGATCGAAGGATCATACAATACCTCAATTGATCTGTCAAATCCAAATGAAATAGATTTTCTTGTGAAATGTCACTTGGTGAATATTAGGAACATAAACATAATATGTCTATATTTTTTATATCCTTCAATAAATTTGGGGTGTCCCAAAGTCGAATATATTGAAACGAAACAAATCAGAATGAGTTAGAGCAGTATTACCAACCCATCAGAAAATGTTATCCGTAGATTCATGGGTGAAAAATCCGTAGATATCTGCAGCCGGGAATTTCAAATCATCCGCGTTGTAATCATGGGTTTTATCGCTCTCAGTCCTTTGTTTTTCGAATAATTACTTTCGAAATTGGAATGAATCGTCTCCTAACAGTTTATACCTATACCTGAAAGAGAAGTTTCAATTGGAGATATGGTGCATTGGGTATTCAAAGGTCATCTCTTCGGTCTGCACGGTAGGACCATAGAGACCGACACATTACGCTATCAAAGTCACGCATCGAAAAGTGAAAATCCGTAGATTTACGGATGAATTCGTTGGGTTGGCAACATTGAGTTAAGAGGCTAGTTTTGTATCTGTGATAATTATGGAGTAAGTTGGCTGTCGTCGCAGCAGAGACACAAAACAAAAACAATCAGGATGAAATTTTGGGATCCTCACTCAAATTGCGAATGAAACGTAAACGGAAACAACCACCTCATCTCATCACATCAACTGTCGAAGCCTTTTCCGATGCATTTTGAAATGTTTTCACCATTTCTACGATAAAAAAGTATCATGTATGGAAGTTTCTTCAATATATGTTAACAGTATATAAAGTACCATATTACCATACCATATACTAATGTTCCAATTTCCATCTTCGTAGGTATTACCCACACATAATAGGCTCTTTGGATAAATACTATCATTTTCATAATCCTTACTTTTTTTAACTCAATGCTTTCGTCATGGAAAGTCAGAGTAGGTATACGAATAAATAGAAGGAATCACATCAATACATAAATATTATGTATTCATTTGTTTTTACATGGAAGACAAAAACATATTTTTTGAATTATGTTTCAGCTTATCTACAGAAACATCATACATAAAATATTATATCACGAAATATCCATGATTCATTGAACATTTCTCATAAGATGCAATACTCAATTATTAGTCAGCGATAAGTGATAATATATAGGTGTATTATTATCGTATGAAACTATACAAGGTCTCGAGAAGTTGATGAATCATCTATTTATTGATTGATCACATCAAAAATTAATTTAATAATCAATTCTTTCGTTGAGGAGACGTTGAAGAATACTATTTTCAGGACAATAAAAAGAAAATTTGATTGTAAGAACTGACGGAGCCAAGATTAGTTAGATTAGTTTCTGGAAGTCACTGAATACCAGTAATCAGTTTCTTCTCTCATTGGAATTATCTAACTGGTTACGAGTGATCTGTGGAATTGTTTGAGACTCTCTCAGCGACTCGCCCGTGAACATTGCGATTCAAATTTGTCGTAATTGAAATTGTTCTTTGTGAAAAAGTGATTTGGGGCAACTATCTTCAATCACGCTTATCGGCATTGCGGTAATAACTGTAAACCATTTTGGTGAATCGAGTTCATGCAAATAAACAGAAGGAAAACAATAGGTGGTGATAAAATGTAACAGTTCACCAGAGTTCAAAGACGAATGAGGAAGAGTGGTAATATTCGACCGCTAAAACGTTGGCCCTGACTTTCAGTAATAACTTTCATAATATAGAGAATTATACAACAAACACTGACCCAAATAAAACCACCATTCTGTTGTTTTCTAGTTTTACTTCACTGTGACGGATCTCAGTGACGGAGGTACGAGAGTAGAACATTCTTGATATCACTTTCCCCCTTGGTAAACTCACTAGAGAATCTGGTATCTTCCCAATACGGTTAGTACCTCATTTAAAAATATTGTAGAATCTATATGACATTCAGTTCAACTTAGAACTTCATTCACGCATCATACTCAGTAACTTTGATTTATGCTTCTCGAAATTCAGCGAGTGATGCGAAAATTATCCAGTACCTTCATAATCATGCAACATCATATATCAGTTAGATGGTATCCAAACGGTTCTTGACAAGTCCCATTGACCTGCTGATATTCTTTACCTCTAGTCTTGGAGATGCCTGACCATGGTTATCGTATTTCTTCTCATTTCCAGCTTCTGACTCAATATATGAATTGGCTCTTTGAATGGGCTAAATAGTCTCTTGCTGGAACAGACTGCAGCTCTGACTGTGAAAAAAGAGTATGAGGTCATTCAAATGGTTAAACTCCAACGAAAATACTACAGCTGAAATTTCTGAGCCAAACCTGACATATGCGATGAATCAGATTGGAAGGGAATTTTGAAGCTGATAATGTGAAGTTGAAATGAGGTGATAATGAAGCATTCAGTGGTTAATAGCCCAACATTTAGCATTTCGCAGAGGCCACTGGTGAACATCATCCTCGAGTGTAAGACAAATCAACTCAGATTTATACTTTGGGAACGGAGTCAGGCTCGAGACCTGTCGAACATCGCTATACCAAGCATCATTCATTAATAGAACGGCAGAGTTGTGGAATTCTTCGCCCAGTGAAGTCTTCCCTGATGATCACAACCTCCAAACTATCAGGAAAAATTCCACCATCTTCCCTCTCTCCCAGAATTCCACCGCTGTCTAGCACGATGTTCCTTGAACATTAAAGTCGCATAAGGTGTTATTATTACATAGTGAGGAGTTATGATGTATTATTTTACATTAAATATCATATCATGCTTGACCTATGATATCGAGATTGTTTTCTGTCAATCCCTGAGTTTAGTCTCAACCCTATTCTTCAGTAAGATGAGCATCTCCAAATTGATTTGAGATTGTTCACCGCTAAGGTTAGTGAGTGGACTGGTACAAGTATAGACTCGCATCTAATGGTTTGTCTAGGATCGAACGGATATGAACATTATATTTATATACATATCATCAGTAGAACTTGCCTGTCCATTTAGAGAAGAAACTTCAACTAGTGGTGTCCCATTTACAATTAGGAACTTACTGATTTTGATATTGTTTTGGACAAAAAATGGACCACTTAGGTCCAAATTACCTGTTTGCATATATGGTGCATCTCTTGATAATCATGACTTTCATGAAACTATTATCTTATTTGACATCCACATGGAAGCACAGTCTCGTTTCCATTGTAATTCTCGCTGAAATGCTACATTTGCTACATCGCAAATGTGCAGGATAACCAATGTATAAAGTATAAATTATATATATATATATATATATATATATATATATATATATATATATGTCGGCTCTCCAACAAGAATTGATGTTTGTTTTATAAAAAAAATAGATATTTTTTCAGGCCTATCAGAGGGAAATAGCCTTCCTAAGATATTCTAGAGACGTCTATCGATTCGGGAGTGTAGTATCAACGACAAGGCGAATTGCTCTGAATAGAATACAAGAACTATGCTTACGAGTAAGTTTGAACAGTACTCCAAGACAGTTCGGAGTACCTCTCTGCACGGAATAGAGAGCCGAATTTTCGTGAAGCAATGGACATCAATAAAATATTTTTCAATGATCTTCATGTTCAAACTATGCTACAAGAGGAAGAGATGACTTGGTTGTCCCACGAACAGACCTTGTAATAACAATAAACTCTTCATTTCACAGAGGACTCTTGGACTATAACAAGCTGCCCAACTCTTCAGACGCTCCTTATCTCAATATCTTCGAGCGCACTATGATTCCATATGAGTTGTTTATTGGTATCATCATTTACTGGTCCTTTTTTACACTTATGTTCTACTGTATATGTCTTATTTATTTCGTTTTCAACTCATATATTGGTATAATCTTCATGTATATTAGGATATCTATTTCACATAAATCTATTTCTATTTCTATAAAATCAATGGTTTGAAGAATTTCAGGTGCTTCAAATGTTCTAAGGTGTTAAAAATGAAAATCACTATACTAGGAGTGTGTCCTCTAGGGCCAGAAATCTTACAACACATATTTTGAACCGATAGTTTCTCATATAAATAACAAAAGTAAAATTCTGAAAGTAATGACGCAGACGGTATACACGCCTGATAGAAATTATAATTCAGTATTTGTATTTGGAACACCAGGTCATTGTTTTTTAAGTTATTGACTCCTCATCCTGGTAGAAGTACTTTCTCTTGTTCCAATTAGCACTATAGAATTTCGTGCGCCGCCACTGTTAAATAGTATGTAACAATGTTATAACCACACTTTCCACTCGATAAGCTATTGCAAATAGAAATTTACGCTAATCGAGTGTGCGTTTGATACAACACACGTGGGCTCTTGTCCATGTTAATGAACTTCGGAGGAAAATTGTGACGAATGTCAAAGTTGAACGTACTTTTCGTGGTTACAAAATGAAAAGTTCTCACATCAATTGTTATTCAGAGCTCATGTACGGTTTCGCAACCCCTCGGAGCTGTTATAAACAAGCCATGGTTCAATGTCTCCGAATGTGGGTGATGTAATTGTAGTGAATGGAGAGATTCCGGGTACCGAAGCATTTCTTCTTTCATCGAAATTTTGCGCAACACAGATGGGTCAACAATCTCGTTGTTCGAAATTTAAGGTCAAAGTCAGAGCTGAAGTGCTTTACAAAAGTTAGGATTTTATGATTTTATATTGATGATTCACTGATTAGAATATCTAAAATGATATGAAATTGCAACAAGACGAACCGAAAGGATTATCGTCTTCCTCTCTCCTGAATCGTACCCAAGATAAATAAAGAGAAATACGTGAAATATGAAAACAACATAAAAATTTTCAATTCACAGAGAATATTCCTCAACCCTCCATTGGATCTTTAGTGATCACAATTCATTTTCAAATTTCACCCTGTATATTGGTTTTCTGTCCTCGATTGGCTGTTGAATTGCATTTTCTTGAAATACACCAATTTGGCTATGACCCTAGAAATGTATATAGAGCCCTTGAATAAAAAGGGTATATCACTATATAACTCACAATTAAGAATCATTTCCTCAAACATGTGGTTTCTGAATTCGTTTTCAACTCAAATGGGCCACCTTATTATTTTGATATTAATTGTAAGTTGTTTTCATAATTATTCGGAAGGAAGAGCTCAATTTCTCGATTTTTACAGTTTTTCGTGAAAATGTTTGATGGAATTCAATCTGTACATCAAGTATATATATATATATATATATATGTTTGTAGTTCGTAGTATGTTTGAAGTGCTCTTTGCGTTTTCAAGGACGTGGAAAACATCGATTTGTTGTGGTAATATTAATTTTTTTATTCGAATCAAAAAAATTGGGCAGGAAACTGGGTGATTTCTCAAGTGATCAGTGATTTTCTGAAGATATTGGGCACACGATTCACTCAGTCCAAGAACATAACTGTTCTGGATGACAATTCGTTAGAGCTATAATACAGTAGTTGGAAAATTATATGAATCGAAATGACATTCGCATGAGTTCACTGTGTAAAAAAATTGCAAGATTCAAACTCAAAGTATCATTGTGAAAAAATAATGAAGAATTACACCATCTCATGATAATTAATCCAACTATATTCATCCGTTCTGATAAAATATTTCGTAATTCATGTTGGAAAAAAGTAATGTAATAATTATTATCTGATTAACTTGTCTATGACCTATATTCAGTACAGTCAGTGGAAGCTCACACAGATCAAAACATATAATGAACTGAACATATAATGAACTGAAATGCTTTCAGCAGTTTTCAGTCAGTAGGTACATCGAGAATTCAAAAGAAAAAATACATTACTCTCTGATTGCATATCGAGCTTTGCATAACGAGCATTTGAAATTTCAATAGCAATAAAGTTTTCTCTATGACCCAATCTCTGTGAAGCATTTTCATAAACAGCCTTGTGAAGTCTTTTCTGATGCTTACGACCTCCAAACTTCCAAGGAAAATTCCAATACCTTCTTTCTCTCTCATCATTCCACCACTGACTAACACGATGTTCTTCGAACATTATAGGATATCCTTCAGTGTTGTCAAATGATATTTTTTTTTTTCAAAAGTATTAAGTGTTTCTCCAGCTTTCAACATGTCCCATAATAGCTGAGACACGCTGTATAGACTGTAACAATATTAATTTCTGGACAGTTGCAATTTCATGGACATATACGAACCTATTGAGGCCGCTGTGTCACGATTATACCGTATGTTGGTTTTCGCCAAAAAGTGCAAGGGAATGTCAATTTATCAGAGGGGTTCACCAATTTCTTTCTACAAACCTATAAAAACTCATGTTTCCCTTGACTACTTCGTATGATTAGGCAAGGATTTGTTACTATATTCGGTGACTAATTCATAATGGAAAATGTAAAGAAAGGTACAGGAGGAAGTTGTATTTCATTTATATTTTCTTCAAATGAACCGAACTAAGTGCCAACCAATATTTCGAATATCGATGGTAATTATTGGTTAGTACCGATACCATCTGAACTCAGATTTTCTCTTTCTCATCAACACTGGAGAGTGACCTGGAGAGCTCAGTCAACAATCTACAGGATGTTGAGAAAGTATTAGAATCGGCAGTACATCAATTGATTCGGTTCTATATGCAGAGATATCGTGTTTATTTTCATTTTCAAAAAACGCGATAATAAGGCATAACTATACAACTAGTTTAAAAGTTGTATTTTGCACTAGTAGATCTTGAAAAACTCTCTGGAAAAAAACAGTGGCGTGATTTTTATTCAATATTAACATCAGCTGAGTTGCAAGCCACTGGATTGATTGAAAAAATCTCGAAGATAAATATCTCGTTATCACATATAAATACACCAAATTTAGAGAAATAGAAAGAATATCAATGGTCAGTGGTGAATGAGAGAAACACAAAAAGAGTTCACCCTGATGCGACTCTTTGAGTATATATAAGTTCTTTAAGTCTAAATGAGCTCTACTTCTTTTCTTCTTACATTGAATTATAGTATCAAATCGAATTGACTTTTTTGTCCAAGATCAAATCCTAGAGGCAAAACATAGTTTGGCAAATCAAATATTGGAGAAGTATAAGATATCACAACAGCACAACACGATAGCACAAACAACAATCATATACAATACATGAAACAAATTACAAATAATTGTCACAGTGACATCCACTAAAATTATAGAAAACTTAGAAAGCGGTGAATTTTCCATGGTTTTTCTGAATCGCTTATCATTATGAATAAACTCCAAATCAACTGACACGTGATAATAAATCTCATATATCAACGAATATTCAGTACTGATATTGGAATTTGAATATGTAATCAGCACAATTTCTTGTACTGTCCAGTGTTATTATTTTTTGTGAAGCAAACAGTCTCTAGTATGAAGACAAATTATTGTCAATACCCTTATGACTCACTAACAGCATCCCAATCGCATCCGCAGTATACAGAAATCCCATAATGCGATACAATTTAATAAGCGCGATTGTAATTTTTGCTGAATGCAAACATGTGCCCCAGATACTGTACTCGAATGGCAAAGCAGCGTAGTGGGAAGTATCGAAACACCCTGTATATCTATCTGTATCGCATAACTGTTAGCGGCAGCGTCTGTTTTGACCCAGTCGTTTTCTAGGCCACTGGGACATAGACCGAGATTTCACTCGGCCGTAGGCTGATTCGGCTATCGTAGATCGTAGATTTATTACATTACATAGTTGCTGGGTTCCCTAATAGCTGCTGTTGAATCTCGTAACCATAAGGTCTAGGTCAGGAACTTGACCGAGGCTAGGAATAGAATGCATATCCTTGTTCTATTTCGGGGATGTGTATCTAGTTATGCACGTTGATATCCAGCGATGAAATTCTATATGAAAGATAATTTCACCAGCGAGAACACAAACAACATTTCACTTATGGTATTAGAGGCTGTTGGAAACAGAATGGTAATTTCCACCTGTAGATTTCGTTGGAGTGTGAGTATCATTTCATTTATTGAATTTATTAAGTCGGAATGTGGTAGTACATCAAATAGATGTTCTTGTTTTATTAAAGCTTTAATGACAACTGGGGGTTCTATTTTCTCAATTCTCTCGTGTTATTTCTGCTAAACTGAAAGATTATGTGGAACTATTATAGGGTGAGAATGTCGCCATGAATCGGTAAGTGCTATTCCAACTTATTATTATTATTCTAACTGGAAGAAAGCTAGGGTCCAACCGATTCCAAAGAAGGGCAAGAAAACCCTCCCTAACAACTATAGACCGATTGCACTACTATCTGTGATCTCTAAAGTAATGGAAAAAGCAATCAACATCGAGCTCATCCGATATCTAGAGAGATCAAGAATCGTAAACGACCGGCAATATGGCTTTCGTCACCAGAGGTCATGTGGCACATAAGTGGCAGGTGTCAATCGAGAAACATGGGGAGTCTCTGGCTGTAGCCTTGGATATCTCCAAAGCATTTGACCGAGTTTGGCACCAAGGCCTCCTAGCGAAACTTCCGTCATATGGTTTGCCGCCCCAACTGTGTCTTTCACTATCGAGTTTTCTTGCAGTTAGATCACTACGTGGTGGTAGACGGGGTCTCGTCTGATACAATGACGGTCAATGCTGGTGTTCCACAGGGATCGGTCTTGGCTCCAACTTTGTTCTTGCTCCACATAAATGATTTGTTGAGTGTGACCTTCAGCCCAGTTCATGGCTTCGTGGATGATAGTACACTTCATTCCGCCTTTTCCTCTAGAGCCCCCATATCATCCAACGAGGCCAGAGGTGCAAGACGAAGACAGGTAGATGCTTTAAATGAGGATCTGACGAGAATTCTGAAATAGGGACCTGAGAATCTAGTACAGTTCAATGCAACTAAAACTCAAGCTTGTATGTTCACCAAGAAGGCTGATCACACAATGCCCAATTTGATGATGTCGGGTACCACTGTTCCTATGAGGTCGTCAATATCCATGCTGGGTGTCACCACCTACAGTAATCTCTCATGGGACGATCATGTGAGGTCCATTGCAAAAACTGCTTCACGAAAACTTGGTTTTCTGTTCCGTGCAAAGAGATATTTCACATCCCAACAACTATTTACTGCTGCTTAGTGTTCACATGTTTGGAGCTCAGCCCCCAAACATACGCTAAAGCTCTTAGATTCAATTCAGAAGAGAGCTATTCGCCTAATCGATGATACAACACTCACCAAATCATTGACCTCTCTAGATCATCGTAGAAAGGTCGGCGATCTGTGCCTTTTTTATAGATACTTCCACGGTCGGTGCTCAACGGAAATATCATCTATTATGCCACCACGTGCGATTCCTAGTAGACAAACCAGACGAGCTCAGGCTGGTCACCCCTACACTGTCAGGCGCGAGACCTGTCGAACATCGCTATATCAAGCATCATTCATCAATATAACGGCAAAGTTGTGGAATTCTTTGCCTAGTGAAGTCTTTCCTGATGCTCAAAACCTCCAAACTTTCAAGAAAAATTCCAACACCTTCCTTCGAACATTAAGGTTTCCCTTTCGTGTTGTCCACAGAAAAATAAATCAGCCTACTTATAACTACAGCTGACAAGAACTAATGCACAATGGAATGTTGATAATGATATAACTTGTATGATAGTGAATTGCCAGTTTTTCATCATGTTTAGGTTGAATTGATGATAGGAGAAATGAATCTCCTCTTCCAACTAGTTTTGCTTATATTTTTGGGAAAGTCACTTTCAACGTTAGCGTGGACTCACTGAGACAACAATTTGTTGTTAAAATAACACTTCACTACCAACAGTGTTGTGATTTCATGAATCGTAAGATATACATGTCGGTCAAATCGATTAAGTCAAAAATCAAAAAGTTGAGTGTTTTGTAGATCGATGAAATGCTGCCTTGCCATTAGAGATATTCGGAATTATTTGCGGAATTACAGAAAATCATTTCAATATTTATCCAGGAATTTTTTATATCGCGGCAGACAGTATTCATTGTGCAGTTCTGGTTCGATTTCATTCAATAACCTTCCTGGTAATCTGAGAAATTGTGATGCACTGGACTCCATTATGAGAAAATGTGCAAAATGTCTCAAGAATTTATGATTTTTTCATTGTGTTTTTCACCCATATCATATATTTTCATTTTATTCTCATGTGAAAATCATTAGTTCAATACTGGAGGCATATTGGTTTCGAAAAACATTAGGTGCTGATGAAATTACGCTAATTGTTTTGCCATTTCTTGGCTACTACTGGTCACATGAAAATAAAAATATATTTGTGTAGAAAACGAAATAACGAAATAACAAAAGTCACAAATTTAAGTAGCAAAGCTATATTTAGAAATGTGGTTATGTATAGAGAAACCTGTACGTCTCTCTTGAGTTGAGAAGTTTATATAATAGTTGCATGAACAAATAATTCAACACGCGAGTCAACACGTGTTTTCTACGCTATCGTGAAGCAGGAATAGTTCGAGTTGTTAGATTGGCTGTAATATATGATCATGATCATCTCATGCATTCCGAATACTAATCAGGGGTTATCAAGTTGATCGAGAAATTCATATATATTTGTATTCGTCCTCTCTTAATTACCAATTAGTATGTGCCAAAAAATATTTTGCAAAGGAGAAAAACACTTCGTAACACGTGCTGTACAAGGTTGAGAGTAATATTTCGTATAATATCCATGGTCATTAGGTGTAGCATGTAGGGAATTTCATCTTAGAGAGGAAGGACTTGTAGACGTCTTGATCTAAATATAGATTGATAGTTAATTAACCTTCTTGCATCCATTCGAATTATCATTATTCCAATATCATTATGTTTCGAACAAGCTGCACTCAATTTTGAGATGATCGAACTAATGAGTTCATTATTCAAATCAACCCTTCAACCAACATTGGTTCTAGGTTGATATCATATCAACAGATCGAATGTCATGCCCTACAGACTTACAGTGTTATGTAAAGTGAGTGATCGCACAGTTTTCAAAGATATCTATGTTGATTTCTCGTGCTCTTTGGATGATCATCCAATATGAGATCATCCATGAAGACCTTGATGGAAACCCATTGAAATTTCCTCATTTCGTGTTGATAATCGCGAGATTAGAATTTCGTGAATTGCCCATGTTAGCATAATCATTCTAAGTGTTGCTCGCAACCTCTCACGCTTTTTTATCAATTATTTCTTTCACAGGAAAATATATTCGTATAAGGGATCTTTCGTGACATGACATTCATTTGACAGTGAGATTGATGGGCTATCATCAAATTGGTCAAATCTGTGAATGCGACTTACCCATAATACTTCACATCATACTTTCTTTCCGGCATTCTCATTATATTATATCATTGATGACAATTGTATGTAAGTGAATAGTTGTGTAAGTTCTCATGAGTTCACCAAAAGTTTGTTCACTCAAAATTTGAATTCGAATTGCTCGGTTGCTCTAGGTGTACGTACTCGAGCTTGTAATCTAGCCATCCCAGGTTCGAATGATAAGGGTTCAATCTTCATTTTTCCTGAATTTATTTCATCTTCACCACTGAACATGATCCGAAATGAAGAGGAAATGTTTTTTCCTCATTGAATCAGTTTGGTTTGTGAAGAATATTTATTGTTCTATGCTGATCATTTATTCCACTTTTCTTATTTCCAGTTTTCCATATTATTTACTAGAATACAATGTTCTGTATGTTCTGTATACAAGTACCTACCCAAATATCGAACTTCGGAGGATATACCTACAGTGAGTATCAAAATGAACATAACATTTTTATTCTCGATTTGTCAGAAAATTTTATTCTCGACAAACTCGAAAACTTCCATTTGTATCATTGAATTCTTAAAATTATCGATAATCTTGAGAATTTAATTAATAAAACTGAATTCTGAATAGAAAAATGTTTGTTCTCAAGATTCTCAATATGAGTAGCTAGTATTCTTTTGAAGCTGAAATGGATATGAATGAATGAAAATGAATAATTGGAAAACAATTTTCATCGATTATAATGGTTCAATTGGACGAAATTCCGATGTTTCCTTCTCCCTTGTATACCGTTCTGAAATTAGAAATGTCATGATATAACTGAAGTTTTTCTGCAATACACCGACATTCATAAGGGATAAATCGATGATAAAAATGGTACCCTTAGGGTGGAAACTTTTTGACATACACTGTAATGCGATTACGCACTCGCGCGTAATATGCGATTTACAAAACTCTATATTCCAACATTCAAAGCCATGAAGAGACCATTATACTAAGGTATACAGACGTGACCAGAAGGAACAAAATCAAGAATAGAAGAATGAGAGGAAGTTTAGAGAACGAAGCCAGCTGTGATGTTGTAGATATAATCAAAGAATGCGGATGTGGTAAGCTGGAATAACAGAAAAACAACTGAATATAGGTATATTAGGCGTTGCCAATCTGGACGGAAATAGGGCGAGTTTTCTTATACAAGAACTTCGTTATGTCTTCGAGAAATTCACGTAGGATAATTGCCAATTGGGGCATGTTTTCTGGTGTATTGGTTCAGTTATCGCCAGCAATAACAACCACTCTCGTTTAGAGTTCACATGACATTGAGAACATCACCATACTACTCATCAATCGTGTCGAATAATCAGGAAGAGGACGAACTTCTTGGTGAAACATCGCTCTCCCTCCTCGCCAAAGAGACGTAGTGAATTAGTGCAATCTATTCGTAACGCACGTACCCTGCATGTTCTCCAATTCTTAGACGAATTTTTGTTACTGATTGCGTGTTATGTCATCTGAAGGGGCCATCCTATCCTGTCTGACCCTTCCACTCCCGCCAAACGTCCCCCAAGGATGTTCATTCAGCTATATCGAGCTATCGGTGGCTGTTGCTGGTGGATTATGCAACACGAAAAATATCTATCAGCCAATGATTAGTTGCAGCGTTTCCACGTGGCTTATCCAATTATCCATTCCACCACCTCCAGCGCAGCCAGGGAACTTTCAGCAGCGGGTATTGTGCCTGCCAGGTCACGTTTCGAGCCGTTGTCTGAGCACGTGTTCCAGTCGTACGTCCCTCTCTCATTGCGTAATGCGATACCGCGCTAATTCGAACGTTTTATGCAATGACATATCACATTGAATATTCTAATTATCGCTAACTGTTCACAGTTAACCGAGATGAAATTATCTTCTGCCAGCACGTGCGTTTCACTGTGGTGGACACGATCGTTCGAATAGTCGAAATTGATTAATTTTCAGACAATCTCTCAATTCTCAATTTCCCCATGACCTGCCCCATGATGTCACTGGGCTTGGAATTCAACCCTCAGATACCTGAAAGAGAAATTCTCTTCTCATCAGTGACACCTTTTCAAAAGAAAAATTTGATAAATATCGGAATTTCACTGTATCTTAATGTATTGGACGTTTCGGGAACGAATCTGCTCTCGTTTTCAACGAAATGAATAAATATAAACAAATCTCTTCGCGAGATTGAGAAATATTCTTTTTTGATACTTTTACAGTTGTCAGACAGAAACAATTTTGAATACCAGGTTCCTTTTTTTCTGGTCCTTGTTTCTGTTTATGCAAATACATATCAATATTCATATTTATATTCATATTCATATACAGTTTAAGGAAGTAGCTATTTGATTAATCGTGTCGGTGAAGTTCAGATTGAAAACATTGTTCAAGACTGAAAATACAGTGAGATCAACTCTAACTCATACAAAACCAAAAAATGAAGAACAATCACCGAAAAATTGTATTTACAGTATACCATGTGTTTGTGGAAAGTATAATGGAGGTGAAACTAGCAGACCTCAATCAGAAAGGATGGAAGGACATAAGAACAAAATGAAGGAAAAATATATCGACAAGTTAATATTATTAGCTGAACATATCCTTGCTGGAATTGATCTCACGATCGTAGGGAAAGAAGATAACACCGAGAAAGGAAACACAAAGAATCTGCTTGCATTCTTCTGAACGGAGACAATGATATTGCTTCTTGTTCACTTGATATAGATAGAACTTGGTTCACTCCACAAAACTTCACTCATAGACAGACGATCAGACGACGAGGATCCATTAAAACAACAATCTATGTTCCATGAAATCAGTTTTTTTTTTTTTTTTTTTTTTTTTTTATCTGTGGACAACACGAAAGGGAAACCTATGATGTTCGAGGAACATCGTGTTAGCCAGCGGTGGAATTTCGGGAAAGAAGGAAGGTGTTGGAATTTTTCTTGAATGTTTGGAGGTTGTAAGCATCAGGAAAGACTTCACTAGGCAAAGAATTCCACAACTTTGCCGTTCTATTGATGAATGATGCTTGGTATAGCGATGTTCGACAGGTCTCGAGCCTGACAGTGTAGGGGTGACCAGCTTGAGCTCGTCTGGTTTGTCTACTAGGAATCGCGCGTGGTGGCATAATAGATGATATTTCCGTTGAGCACCGACCGTGAAAGTACCTATAAAAAAGGCAGAGATCGCCGACCTTTCTACGATGATCTAGAGAGGTCAATGATTTGGTGAGTGTTGTGTCATCGACTAGGCGAATAGCTCTCTTCTGAATTGAATCTAAGAGCTTAAGCGTATGTTTGGGGGCTGAGCTCCAAACATGTGAGCAGTACTCCAGGACAGGTCGAATTTGTGCTTTGTAGATCATAAGCAGTTGCTGGGATGTGAAGTATCTCTTCGCACGGAAAAGAAAACCGAGTTTTTGTGAAGCAGTCTTCGCAATGGACCTCACATGATCGTCCCATGAGAGAGCACTGTTGGTGGTGACACCCAGCAAGGATATTGACGACCTCATAGGAACAGTGGTACCCGACATCATCAAATTGGGCATTGTGTGATCAGCCTTCTTGGTGAACATACAAGCTTGAGTTTTAGTTGCATTGAACTGTACTAGATTCTCAGATCCCCATTTCAGAATTCTTGTCAGATCCTCATTTAAAGCATCAACCTGTCTTCGCCTTGCACCTCTGGCCTCATTGGATGATATAGGGGCTCTAGAGGAAAAGGCGGAATGAAGTGTACTATCATCCGCAAAGCTATGAACTGGGCTGGAGGTCACATTCAACAAATCATTGATGTGGAGCAAAAACAAAGTTGGTGCCAAGACAGAGCCTTGTGGAACACCAGCATTGATCGTCATTGTATCAGACGAGACCCCGTCTACCACCACGTAGAGTGATCTATCTGCAAGAAAACTCGATAGTAAAAGACACAGTTGGGGCGGCAAACCATATGACGGAAGTTTCGCTAGGAGGCCTTGGTGCCAAACTCGGTCAAATGCTTTGGAGATATCCAAGGCTACAGCCAGAGACTCCCCATGTTTCTCTATTGACACCTGCCACTTATGTGTCACATAGGCAAGCAGATCTCCAGTTGACCTCTGGTGACGAAAGCCATATTGCCGGTCGTTCACGATTCTTGAGCTCTCTAGATATCGGATGAGCTCGATGTTGATTGCTTTTTCCATTACTTTAGAGATCACAGATAGTAGTGCAATCGGTCTATAGTTGTTAGGGAGTGTTTTCTTGCCCTTCTTTGGAATCGGTTGGACCCTAGCTTTTTTCCAGTTAGAAGGAAATACGCCGAGTTTGTACGAGAGGGTGAATAACCTGCAAAGAACTGGTGTTAGTTCCGGGGCACATTTCTTGAGAACAATAGGCGGTATTCCGTCATGCCCCATAGCCTTCTTGACGTTGAGGCTAAGCAGAATGTGTCTGATGGTGCGTTGCCGGAAGACAATTTCTGGCATACGGTTATCGATGGTAGCGACTTTCGGAAGTTCCTGGCCTCGTGGATCCAAGGTAGAATTGTCTGCAAACATTTTGGCGAAGGTGTTGGCTTTTTCATGAGGTGTTATAGCCAATGTATTATCATCCTTTGTGAGGGGAGGAAATGAGCTAGAAGTGAAATTTCTCCCGATTGCCTTGGCAAACGTCCAAAATGAACGGGAACCATTTGGACACTCTATGAGCTTCGATCTTATTTTCGTGTTGTATGCCTCTTTAGATTCATCTATCGTTAGATTGCATGTATTCCTAGCTTCAACATATTCAGCTCTAGTTTGAGGGCTTGGGTTTCTGCGCCAACGACGGTATGCTGCTTGCTTCAGTGCGACAACCCTAGAACAGGTTCTATTGAACCATGGTTCACCAGTGGTTCGTGATTTGGTGCTATGTGGTATGTAAGTTTCCATTCCCAGCATGATGATTTCCGAGATCTCTTCAGCACATTGCGTAGGATCTCCCGATTCAAAACACATTCTCCTCCAAGGAAACTCAGAAAAAAACATGCGAAGGCCATCCCAGTCGGCTGAATTGTAATGCCAAACAGTGCGTGGGGGTGTTGGACTGGTTCGCGGAGTGATGTAAGGACATATCGTGGAGATGAGTGTGTGGTCTGAGTTTCCTAGTGGTGCACGGACTTTCACTTCATACGGTTCCGGATTGTTAGTGAGGAACAGGTCGAGCGTATTGGCATAATGGTTGCTGATGTCAGGGATCCGAGTGGGTTCGTTTATCAGTTGCTCAAGACCATAGGTGATAGCGAAAGCCTCAGCCAGACGTCCTGAGTCGTCTGTTTTGTTCGAGAATTTGAGCCAGGTGGAGTTGTGGACATTGAAATCCCCCATGATGATGATTTCAGCTGCTGGGTGATTCTGTTGGATGAAATCAAGTTTCAGAGAAAGGAATTCGAAGAGGTCACCAGGAGTTGGTTCGTTTGGTGATAGATAAAGGCAGCAGATGAACTGTGTCTGTTTGTGGTTATCGATCTTGAGCCACATTACATCGAATTCTTTCGGTTCCAGTTCCTCCTCACGATGGCATGAGAGATCATTTCTGGAAAAGAGACATAAACCTCCTCTGAATCTGAAACGGGTATGCAGCTCATATCCAGGGCAGAGCATATAGGTCGTATTAGTTGATGAGTTGACCTGCGTCTCAGTTAAAGCCAGTATATCTGGTTTCTCAGCCTGTAGATGGTAATGAACATCGTTTATATTTTTGTTCAGACCTCGGATGTTACAAAGGTCTATTTTTAAATTCAGATGTTTCGATGGTGAACCCCCTCGAGCACCTCTCGCCCGGAAATCCGAATGGAGAGGTATTTTACTTCCGGAGTGTTTTACCCTAGGAGAATTCATCATCTAGATTTTTCTTCAGCTGAAATGGGCGGTTTGGGTTGGGAAGAAGGAGATAGGGTATGGGGATATGACCGGAAGCATCGACCAAATACTGAAACATGGGAGTTACCCATTTCACAGCACCTCTGTCGATGTGGTGGTGTCGCACCGGGCGATGATGGGAACCATCATCTTCCACCTATGGGTATCCATTTAGTCGCCTCTTACGACAGGCAGGATTTACCATGGAGAAATTCTTGATCCGTCCCCATACGGCGTGTTCAAAAATATATCATGAACCAATGAAACCATCTTATACGAATATCAGAAATCATGAGGAATCAGCACAATAATTCTTGTGTATCAAAATAGTTCAGAAGAAATCCAATGAATTCGAGTGAAAAATCTGAAACAAATCGAGAACGTACAGTTTTGAGGAACAATACGAAGCAATCCATCTTCCAGTTAAGTAAAGAGGACAGGACAGGATATGATTCTCAAGAATGCCAATCCTTTCTATGGATTCCAATGGTTCTATGGTAACAGATACACTCCGAGTAGATGAAATCTTCGTGCTGCTCCGCCTTCAGCTGTCTCAAGGCCTCTTTGAAAAATTTAACGACATCGAAACTGCGTTTTGATTTTTCCACTGCCTGCCGGTTCCGGATGCTCCCATGATCGTTTCTTCTCTTAATGTATGCTCCACCTCATTTTGATATCCTGGAGGAGTTCCTCCAGTCTGAATCGAGTGAGAAATTCCTCCAATTATCGAGGTTATCTTTGACTTATCGCAATAATGTATAGAATTTCAGTTCGAAAAGTTCAGCAGTTATGTAATGTATGATGTGAAAAATTAGTCACATAATCTGAAACATCATTAGGTAGGTATATACTTGGTGGCCCAATTAAAACGAAACAAGGCCGATTTGACATAGTTATCGTTTTCAGAGAAAAAAACGCTCGAACCGGTCGATTTTTATTTCGAGGGGGAAATATTTTGCGCATGTTTCCAACTTTTTCACTTCAAACCCCTCGGAGAGGTGAGCTCCAACCCTTGAATCCCAAATGGGATAAGGGGTCAAATGATATATCATTTTGAAGGTAATCGAAATCTCTTACCAACGCTTCCCTTGTTTTGGAATTCAATGCAGTAGTTCTCGAGAAAACACGTTTACGAAAATAATCGGGTAGTGATGGAAAGTAACGCTTCTTTCCCTTCCATCACTATTTCTCATCTTGCAGTTAGAAGGATGTTCATCTAAGAAGTGCCTTATGTGTTTTCTGAATCCTGTCCTATCCAACATTACATAAAGAATCATTTATTTCAATGACAGTTTCTTGATCTCTGAGTAAAATGCATACCTTGTTTCGTTTTCATTGGGCCACCCTGTATTTCAAGTGAGAGATTTTTTTCGCTTTCGTTTTTTATGGAAAAAAAATGTTTATGTGCGGATTCAGTTTAGATGATGAATTTTCAAATATCCTTCGAGTTTTTTCTGTCAACTTTCCACCGAATTATTCACAAACTGGTGGAAACAGATAACAAGCAAAGAGCTTCAATGTTCTATTACATTAATAATATGTGAACGAGCTCTGGATATCAAAGCACATTGCATAATAATTTAAATCAGATCAACGAAATGGTTTAGTTATGTAGGACGACAGACAACGTGCTCAAAGCCGAATACAACAAATGATTTCAATAAGAATGACGAATATTTTACCTTTTCGGAAGTATTGCATTTTCATGTCGTGCTCTCGAATGGAATACAATAGAATAACGATAAAAACACATGCTGACTTCGGTGTTTTCAGAGGAACAAAAAAATAATGATGTATACAGGGAGTCTGCCAACTGAAATCCAACTCTATTGAAAGTCGTTCGGAATATGTAATTTCATAGATGATTCATCCACATATGATGTCCTACTTGAAACTCAATATAATCTATTTCACTAAGCTCTAAGGATTTTGTATGATGCATACCATTCATTTGCATTGTTACATTCGGTCGATGTCAAGTGGCTTTGTAGGTATACATATTCTTAGTGGATTGTTTAGTCGCCATACATTTTATCTGATATAGAATGATTCATACTTCATGTAATCAGATAAATAGGATTTTAGGTTCGAGATCAGATTGAGGAGAATTTGACCGAGTTTGGCACCAATCCTTCTAGCGAAACTTCCGTCATATGATTTGCCGCAGATAGATCACTCTGAGTGCTGGCAGATGGGTATCATCTGATACAGTGACTATCAATGCTCGTGTTCCACAAGGATCTATCTCCGCACCGAATCAGTTTTTGCTCCACAGTTGCTCCGATTTGTTCGATGTGACCTCCTGCCCAGTCGAAAGATTTGGGTACGATAGTACACTTGATACCGCCCTCTCCTCTAGAGCCCCTATATAATCCAATGAGGCCAGAAGTGCAAGACAAAGTCTGACAGAAATTCCGAAATTAGGATCTGAAAATCTAGTACAGTTCAATGCAACAAAAACTCAAGTTTGTATCTTTACGATGCAGATCACACAATGCCCAATATGTCAGGTACCACGTTCACATGAAGTCTCATCTCTCTTCGGAGGATTATGTGATCCAATGCGACAACTGCTTCACGAAAACGTGGCTTTCTGTCCCGCTTTCTGTACTTCACACCCCAGCTGCTTCTCATAATCGACAAGGCTCAAATTAGACCTATCCTGGAATACTGTTCACATGATTGGAGTTCAGCTTCCAGACATAATTGAATTTTTATTTCTGGAAATAGATGGTATAGCTACTGAAGCCCTGAACGGACATGATGACTTTTTTATAATTGCCAGTTCGAACTAGCAATTAGCACTATTTGTCAGTTTAAACGGACATTATGATTTTTTTAAATTGCCAGTTTAAACTGACAATTTTGGCTAATTGTCAGTTTGAACTGGCAATTAGGGATAACTGCCAGTTTGAAATGGCATTTATGGCTAATTGCCAGTTTAAACTGACAATTAGTGCTAATTGCCAGTTCAAACTGGCAATTATAAAAAAAAGTCATCATGTCCGTTCAGCGCTTTTGTATTAGCAGACTGTATACATTGGTGATCTA
This sequence comes from Gastrophysa polygoni, assembly GCA_963576655.1. Taxonomy (NCBI): domain Eukaryota; kingdom Metazoa; phylum Arthropoda; class Insecta; order Coleoptera; family Chrysomelidae; genus Gastrophysa; species Gastrophysa polygoni. Next base: position 7,826,031 of record OY755085.1, read on the forward strand.
TCTGTCTTTAAAAATGGGCCTGAAATTCAACTTACTGCTTGACGTTCCAACAAAGCATTTGTGATTCACCTCACGCATTTCGGTATCCTAATAATTGATTTTCTATTCTGGCTGTTTCATTCCGTTTATACACGAAATGATCTCGTCGGAAGTGGAGCTGATCTCTAGTGGAGATCAGTGTTCTGAACATCTTTCAGGTCACCAATACATAGAGAAATACATAGTCCATATAGAAATAAAATCTCTTGTATCGCCCAATAAAACTTCTCACAAAAAATAGTATATTATCACAAAAGATTTTGTCGATTTCAATCGAAAGATACATAACCTATTGTCTATATAAGATTGAATAACCAAATTTCCTAATGTGGTGGATCAAGTAAGATTAGAGTATCAAAATCAAATACTCACATCTCATATATCAGGCTGACAGTTCAGTAATACGAATGTCAAGGAAATAGAAGTTGCGTATCGACAGGAATCAAGTTAGACAATGCATAGAATATCGAAATAAGTACATTACAAAATTAGTGTAGGAAGTGACATATTTCGCTCGAATTGAAATATATCACGAGCTGAGTAGCGACGAGTGTGGATATGTGAAGATGTGAGAGAAAAAAAATTATGTGGACTATCATGTCTGTAGTAAGTTTCGCTCATTGTCGACAGCAACTACGCATCGCGAAATATACAGCAGTCAAAACGAGAAAACCCGAGCGGATATGGATTGTTTCAAGTTCAGCAAGATTCGGATATTTCAGCTGACTTCTTTGGTAACCAACCTCACTCATTCGAGTTAACAGTGATATGTCATTGTCAAGAATGCATGAGCCGGATTTTTTTTGAGTTTGTAGTGTGGATTCATTAATTCTCTGGATGCGAAATTCATCTAAATATAAGTACCATATCATCACATGCATCAATCACTGCGAGCGTGCATTCTCAAAATATTACAATACGTGTGCGTTTTACTTTCCACTTTCCTGTTGCCAAAGTGTAATGGGTTACTTTCTAAATAATAAAACAGGGTGATATTCGTAGATGGTCGTAGGAGAAAATTATTTCCATTTCCGATCTGTCTGCACTTTGAAATAATTCTGATGCACTGATAGTATAAATAGTCACCCTGTATATAATATGATTTCTATGGATCGCATCGAGGACGAGAACTTGATGCAGACCTCGACAAGCAAGGCTGCATTACGCATTGCCAATAACAATAAGGAACTGCATCGAGCTCGATCTATCTATATGAGCCATGATACACTCTTTTTATCGAGTGGATGAATGGAGATTCGATTAACCTCTGTACACCTATTTTTGGTAAAATAGAAACTGATAATCTGCGAGTAACAACATCCAACGAATAATTATCATTCGGAGAACAAGTACGAAAAGTGGTGAAATTGCAACAAGTCTGTTGCAAGCACTATGAATGTAATAAGAGAAGGTGTAAAATACGTTTTCTCGCCGAAACTTTAAGATAAAATTCACCGACAGACCCAATGGGCTTCGTGAATTCGAAAAGTGTGTTTTTCATCCTTCCATAATTCCAGTAGAGATTTCATCAAGTAGGAGTTGCTGGGTGTAACATGAGATATAGCACACGTCAGGCGTGATATAGTGGCGAAATTCCTGGAAAACTCATGGAATTCTGCGCCATCTACTGCCACCTACAGGCTCCTATGCCTGTACGCATAATACTAAAGAAGTAACAAAACAGAAAACATTTATGTATTACTTTGTAGCCTCTAGTACTGCAGTACTGTATTACTGATTTTAATGGAAAATTTTTGCTTCAGAATTCAATCATTCTTTGGCTTCCTGAGATTGCATTCCCATTAGACTTTATTCATTCAGGTTCAGCATCATCATAAACTCTTCTTCTGACTTCAATGTTGGCTCTCCATGAATGGAATAAATGGAATAATCCACACATGCATAAATAGTACTTATTTAATATTCACTTACATAATACTTTCTCACAATAAAAATATATTTATCTGTTCAAATGTAGACTAGAGGATTAGGGGACTGTCTAAGTCAAGTGGAACAATATTTCCTCTGGATATGCTGTCATAGTAAGAAAAAAGGGTGCACTATTTTTGCCAGACGATTTGAGATTGAACCTAACTAAATCAATGCAAGATACATATTGAAAACTTGTTATTGAAGCATCAGGTTCATATCCCTCATTCATTCATTTTCACTCGGTTAGTTCAGTATTCTCATACATACCTGTGTGATAATGATATCTATAATATGTTCATTATCAAGGGTTGGGATGAAGTATGGAACCAAGTAAATATATTTAAACGAAAACAACGATATTTATGAAAATTTGCAGTTGAGTGCAATGGAACGAGATGCATCTGATGAACATTTTTTGTGAATAATATACTTCCGGTTTAACCGGAAATGCTATCAACTTCTTTAATTCAAAGGAGACACCCTATATATTTTCACAGTTTTTGAAAGAGCTTTTTATTTCGAATTCATATATATCATAATCAACCTCCTTTGAGTTTTTTGCATTAGAGCAAAAAACTATTTAGATAAACTAATTGATGTCATTTGTATGCATTGTAATGAATAAACGTACAAATTACAAATTGTACAATTTAGTGAAATTCAATTAAGTGAAAAAGGGCTTATTGAAATTTTAATGATGATCAGTTGGTGATTGTTAAATTTATTTCCGTCAATTAGAATTTGACACTTGGAGAACAAAAGTGTGCTCGTTTATTTATTACTTCGCATACAAACAACATCAATTAGTATATCTTAATAGTTTTTTGCTCTAATGCTAAAAACTCAAAGGAGATTGATTGAATTGCTTTATTCCTCGTTTTTACTAATTCATTCACACTAAACTCAGTACGTATTTCTGTAAATGCACAGCAGATACATTTTGTTCCATTGCACTTACCTGCAAATTTCCATAAATATCGTTCTTTTCGTTTAAAAGATATTTACTTGGTTCCATACTTCATTCCAACCCTGTATTAGGAGTATTCGATGTATTTTTATTATCGCGTTTTGCAACAGTCCGCAATAGTCATATTTCGTTTCACTCAGAAGATTGAATATCATGAGCGATTTGAAGATATGGCACAAATGTCACACTGACAACTCAAGGCCACATAGTTGATTGAAAGACATTAACTGCCACGTTCAATGGCCCGATATAATATTTCATAAAAATAACCATTCCTTGTCTACGGAGCACTAGCAGGATTCAGCAAAATGATCAGGAACAATTAAAAAAAAATTGGCAGTCGCAGTCGATAGGGTAGAAGTGGAGCCCTTCAGGAGTCATTCCATTTATTTTTTTGTTTTTAAAAATCGAACAATACTATATATAATAAGCGGCGCTATGGCTTGGAGCATTTCAATATAGCAAATAAAATTGTTCACATGGTATATATATATATATATATAGATAGGCATTTCCATTTAGTGTACAAAAAGACAGACGAGATAGACAGAAATACAATATATCTGGACCGTTTTAGTTATGAATTTACGTGACATTTCTATTATTTTCGATTCACGTTCAGTAGGTGATTATTCCATTGCAATCCCACAATAACTGATGAGAAAATCCGGAGAATCTTGGTTTAATGTGATTATATTGACCTCTGAATCCTATTTTAGACGCATAAACTGTGTAAAAAATCTCAGAAGGTAAGAAACAATACTGATAAAAGCGAATCAAATATAATGGAAAATAACAAGGTGATCGTTATGAATTGTAACAGAATGACGCAACAAGTAGGAAATACAATGGCTATTTATCTTATAGTCCAGCCAACGATAACTCCGAGAGCTCATCTTATACTGTTTATTGTCCTAAACTGTAACTGCATTGAATGATCAAAGGTAGTAACTACAAAATAACAATAAATCCAGTTTGCATTTATGACGATGTATCGCTGTAGTTGTTCGTAAAATAATTTTTTGCTGCGAACTGATTCATTTTGGGCAGAAAATTCAAGGGACATTTTTTGTTTAGAATGAAACAGGCTATCGGAAGTAAATTTTCAAATGGTGAACAAATGATAAGACAAAAAGTTACATTGGAAATAATTTTCAGGGGTTGCGTTTTCCTCCCCTTACAACCATGGGGTGAACCAAATGAATTACTGGTAAAGTGTCTTCTGGGTAGTAGGAAATGTCATGTTGAATTCAATACTCTAACTTTTTAGCGCTTGTGAAAAAAATTGTTAAACAAATTTTATGTACCCCCTTCAAGGGGCTGTATCTTAACATGAGATGCTTCAATGGAGTTTCTTTATATGAAAGATCCTTTCTTTTTTCCGATGAGGAATCAACCACTTAAATTGTCAATACTTATTCAGTTACACCCTGTATATTGTATTAGAATAACAGTATAATCTATTTCATTCACTCTCGGTATAGTAGGTATTAGATTTTATAAGATGAATACCATTAAGTCCATGGGAGTTATTGAAAGAACTCGAGAGAGCTAATTATTCCAAGATATTATTTCTTCGCTCACCAGGACTATATCAACTGTCCAACTGAACAGAAGGATCTCTACCATGCACAATTGGCTTATGGTTGCATATGCACGTGAAGATAGAGGAAGCTGATCCAAGGTGAATTCGTATACGGCGAGGTTGTTAATTTTTTTCGAAATGGAGGATATTGTCATTGGACGTATCGCTAGTCATTATCGATGTTCGTATGTATATACAACATTGATACAGGTTGCCTCGATTTTCAAGTGGCAATATTTGCCAGCTGTCAAGAGTTATGAAGGAATACAATGATACAATAAATCTCACTTTTTCAAGGAAACCAAAGTTATCACAATTGAGAGCGGGTTAATAGAGTGAATATAATGAAATCATGAATGAAATATAATAATTTAGGAATATTCAAGGCACCTGTGCAAAGTACTGCGAAATTCATTCTTACGATTAATGTTATCTGTGGATTCTGTGGTTTTGATTTTTTTTCATTCTGCTCTTACATAACATTTTCTTGTGATTTTAATCTGATTCTCCAAGCTTCGTTATCAACCGATTTTCAATCGTGTTCTGGAATGCCATATGATAAAACATTTGTATTATTTATTATTCACTACCATGATTTGATCACCCTCAGCCGACTTAATACAAAACAAAAATCACAAGATAATTAGAATGTTAATTTTTTCTAACTCGATGAAATTTTCTTTCCTCATCCAATGATAAAAATAGAAAATATTGTAATTCCAATAGGTTTATCTGTATCAGTATTCCTCTTTCTAGTATCTGTTTTTCAATATATCTTGTCTTCAACACAAAATTGCAAGATATTCGTTATGAATTAGTTCTATAATGCGCTTTCATGACGTTTTCCACAGAATGCATAATTTGTTTCTGTTCTTTCTCTTCCTTTAACTTCGACTGTTTTTTGAATGATCTGTTTTAGAAAAAAAATATTTCTACTTCTCGAATGAAGTAGGCTTGGTTTCGTTTGGGAACAAAATAGATGAGTAACTCTTGATAAGTATACGAGGTGGCTTTTTTTGAGTTTTGTTGCTCTCTACAAGAAGGCTCTAGTTAGGAGGTCGATGCAATTATAAAGAAGTTGCCTTTTGTGAAGCTCATTGAGAAGGCCATCACGGCTTCATGAGATTCCACGTAAATTCTGTTACATAGTTGCATAATTTAGTGATAATTAAAATATTTCATCTCGCCCACTCCTGAGTTACTTTTGATAATCCAGGGTATTGCTATCTGGGTACTTATTTTTCCAAAAACGGAGATTATAGTTTCATTTCATGTCTATAGCAAACATGCATTGATTATTCTGTCTCCGAGTCGAAGCGATGAAGAATATATACAAAAAATACATTTGGTACTGTTGGCTTGGGGATGGAAAGTACTTTCAAAATATAAAAATGAATATTCCAGTTCCATATTTGAAAAAAAAAAAGAGCAAATAGGAATAACGTCGTTATTGAATGTTACACATGGACTTTGTGATGAACACTACTTATTCTTCTCTACACGAATTGGTCAAGAAGTATATTTAAACTGAATTTTTGGTTCCTTTCACATTTTCCTGAGTACATCAGAAACCACGAAAAATGTGGCACTCAGCTGACCACATAACTGGAACCGTTTTGAAGAAATCCATGGTGTTAGTACCTAAGAAAAATACCCTGTGGTTTGTTCCAAACTATATGTTGTCTGGGTAAAGTGTAGCCATGACGATCATCAGGGTGTTTCCTCATTTTAATATTCTTCACTTCTTTCAGTACACCCTCTACTGCTTTTTTTTGTAAATGCTGTTGTATGAAATTGTTCTGAACATATTAAAGTTGTGGAATTCGTAGTGAATGCAAATGAGTGAAAAATAAATATCACATTATTGATATTATTTAATACACTAGGTAATAGGAATACCGTTTTCTTCAAACAAGCCGTAGGCACTAGAGGGAGAGACAATTCTTTATCCTTTCGTTCTTCATATCAATAAACTATGTGCAATAATTTCTTCGCCACGTGATCCGACAGGCTAGTAGAACTTGAAATATCGCATAAACCTTGTGAGGTCAACACGAGAAATTCGCCATTCAACGTGATTTTATTTTTTTTTTCTAGTAAATTATCGATATTGTTTCATTTACATTTTCTTCCATGCATTAGATTACGTATTATTACATATTTATTTATGAAATGAGCTGAGTTATAACGGTGGTCAAAAGCAACGGGAAACGGCACAATTTTATTCAGCGTTAAATTTTTTCATTACTATCATTCAAACGTTTCAACTAACCTATTGATTTGAAGTGCTCAAGTGAACTTTCATACGAGTGAGAAATCCCGTTCGATGCGGATTTTACACTATAGTTTTTTGTCGATTTCTGTCGAACGATTTCACAACATGCGGATAACTTGGGCTTCCAATTAATTTCAAGAGCTGACAGTAGGTTCTATTGTTGCTCGTATTTAACGGTATATCATAATCATACCTCTAACCTGAACCATGATCCATACTGATATAATTTCAATAAACTCGAACTCTTCTAGTAAGGAACATTTCCATGGGAGCATGCTATTATTGAACAATTCGTTCATAATAATTATTCAATGGTGAAGTTTCCACATAGTGTTTACTGGGAAGTCTCACGAATTTTCCAATTCTAACTTTTTTGGCTCCAACGAGGAATATAAAAAGTTTGGAATCAGTGGGATCCCGTTTATAACAGTATGTTATTGTGGATTCATTGCATGATTGACATAAAAATTTCATACAGAACTTTGAGTCATCATAAGACGTTGTATTCTCCATTTGAAATAGGAAAATTGGGTGTACTCGTTCAGTAAAACCGATTCGTTTTCCGAAATTCTACATCCATGAAATCAAATCGATCTACCGAATCAAATCAAATCGAAGATTGAGGGGTTAAATTGTTTCCATATTATTGGTTGGTACATAGGCTGTTCGATAATCAAGAGGACAGAACAGATTTTTGCTACATTTTTTCACTTTATATGTCGCCAACACGAAAGGAAAACCTATTTTTCGTGAACCATTGTGTGAACCATTGTGTGAACCAGCGGTGGAATGGTTGAAGAGGAGGCAGGTATTGAAATTTGTATTGAAACTTTGGAGGTCGTGAGCATCAGAAATACTTGACAAGGCAAAGGATTCCACAACTTTGAGGAAGGTGGAAAGTATTTATTTATCATTGAACAGTCATGAATGTCATCTAATTTCCAGGGCCTTTTTAGCATACGAATTAAAAAGCACAACCTTCTAATGATTTTCCATGATAATGATGAAAAAATTGTGGCGTGTAGATTCGAAAACAATATTGTATTTGAATAAATCATTTCTAACATACCCAGTCATCACCATACCTTATTGATCTTTTTGACTTGACAGGTTCGAGTTTAGGTTCAACAGTCTATTGCAGAAGTCTTTTCCTGAGATATCTGTGCCAGGAACTTCTACTCCATATAACATGAAGGTATACTACCATTTCGCCTATATATTTTAATGCGAATATTGGTTCGTTCAGCATAAATTCAAGGTTCTTCATTGATGAAAAATATACATCATGGTCTGAAATGACAATCTTGACAATACCACATCGACAAACATCAGAGGTGTATAATTATTGAATTTGTATGCAAGTATAAAATAAAAGTAGCTACCTATATTCAATAAGATGTTTTTCTGTCTGTCATTGCAGATCCCATACTTTTCACTATGTAGATGTTATATCAGTTAGTATAGTGACTCAGATATTTCTGTAATGATGTTGGATCGATGTGATTATATTCAGGTTGAAACATAATCGGCAGATTAAACATTAGAATAGATAAGTATATTATAATTCTCGGAAACATTTGAAGAATCTTGATGTTTTGTGTCCATGATACTTGGTACGCGAATATTTTTATTTCTGGAATAGCGGTCGCATCATTTGGATTGAAAAAAAAAACGTGTGCAACTTTTGCTTGGAAGCTCTGGAAGACTGTCAAAACTAATTTTCAAGGTTGAGGTCTGAAGATTGCTATGAGGAAATGAATCAATTCATTCCAGTCTATTCCATTGATAACTAAAATCAACCTATTTCAACTGCAGGACCAGAGTTGTAATAATAGACTTCTTTGACGATCAACTTTCGAAAATTTCGAATGTATCTGCGATATTTTCCCGATATACTATATGAAACTCCACTTTATCATCTTCCAACAAGAAATCTATAGCTATGGAATATTTCTTTACAAAAGTTGGATTCTTATTATTATTCACCAGTGTATATTATTATTATATTATGCTTCGAGATGGTATGTATCTTGATACGAATTTTTATAAGGACCTGCCTGCCTCAATGAGGTAATAGAAGATTCTCCATATTTGCTCAAGGTTGCCTAAATGTTATCACATTCATCGAGAGATTGATGTACAAAATACATAAACATATACCTGAGTACAAGCAATTGAATGATGTAATGTTGGCTCATAGTCATCATGTTTTCTGATTGTGATTCACAAACATATGGATTATAAATATGATACACTGGAAACGCTTGGAAATAACACATAATTCAAATAGACATCATTGCAACACAGATGTTAACAGAAAACTTAGTAGATATAATTTCGAAAAATATTCATCAGAGCTGATCTTCATTGAACATTATTTATTATTATCACGTTGTCTTACTTTATGCGTATAAACGGTAAAATCCTCTTTCAAATGAAGAATTTGAATCTGATATCTATAGTTACATCAATCATTCATTATCATTATATAATTATCCATCATGATCATTACAGATGTTCAAATTATTTCGTCTGTTCATTGAGAAAAAAGCGAACGTAACGTTTTTCCCAGAGGTAAATAACCGATATCAGTGACATCTATTGAGTAGTTTTAAGCTTTTGATACCAGCGAATGAAGAATACAAAAAGAAGTTGAGAGCAGAAAAAGCGCGAAACATGCATCTTACAGAATTCTGTCGAAAAAGCACGTGAGCGATAGTATTTCAAACTCTCGTTACCAGATGCCACTATTATCCAAATAACGAAACAGTGGCCTTATTCATGCGAAGACAGTGGCGATAATAGGTTTATTATTTGCCCCTAATGGCGGGAGGGTGAAACTAATGAGTGCGCCAATATTTGAATCGTAGCTTCATCATCATAAACCCTTTTTGGCTGAATTGAAACTGCCCACAACTGCACACCCAGGCATGTATCAATACATGAAGAAAATAACATAATTATTATAATGGGAAATAGAAGATAGAAAAGTGTTATATTTTTTTCAGAATCATCAGAATTTCTTGTAGAAAATTCAAAATTATTTCAGCAGATGTCATATTTTGACATATTGTCAATTTTCTTCAATGAAACACCTTATCTATTTTTACTGATTTCAAAAATAGATGCATGTGGTTTATTTCATCCATCCGTTTTCAGATTAAAACTGTTCAAATACTGTCTGAAATTTGAATATTAATGTTGAGTGAAACATAGTTAGCCATGCTCGAGAGGCCATGGAAATGATAGGACCAGACTCAATTTTTTTTGTTCACCTATCCAATGTGAGTTTTAATTAATTCCTAATTTTCTGATAACTTTTCAAATAATCCCTGTTAGTAGGGAGCAAAAATATACGGGAGAACCCTGTACATATGGGACAGATTATCAGCATCAGAATATGCACTTCTTTTTCGAAGGTAGAATATGATCCTATAAATTATCAACCAGATATTTTTTCTTCAGATAGATTAGAGTTGTTAGCCGCAACCATGATGCTAACTACATTCCGCAATGCTGAAAGTTGAGATTTGAACTGAGAATGTACGAACTGCGGACATATTGATATATTGGTGTCATATGTTGCCGATTGCTGAATTTCAGAATATTTGAATTTGAATTTCCAAATAGCACCTATTTTTGATGACGTGAATGCACAATATGGTTTTTTCCAGGGGAAAAATAAATTGAACGGCATAATAATGGTCCATTCGTGAAACATCAATTATTGGATGCAAATGATGAGTAAAATAAGTAAGGGGCAGAGAAAAAAAGTTTGGATCTCACTTCTTCATAGGAACAATCTATTTTTGAACTCTTTCGACAGTTCACATTTATGTGAATGAATTCGATGATAAAGCTCTTTTAGACCAACGGTGAACGTATCGAATCGGTAGTAACGTTTCGACATATCCCCAAAGAGAATTAAATTTAATAATGATTTGTGACTGAAAGAATTTCTGAGAACAATACTAACACGAGCCATCGTAATAAAAATATATGTCGATGCCATTTGTGAGTTGATCATTCGACTCCTCTCAACTTCTGAGATGGTATCGAATATGACCTCTGTGTGCCAGAACATATACTAAATATATACATACACATATATATATATATATATATATATACATATACGAAAAGGAGCATCAACGCCACTGATCGGACCAGAACCATTCTGCGGTCTTGGGAACTCTTATTTTCAAGAAGGACTGCGGCAGGCTAAAGATCTCCTCGGCAAATTCAACCGAGCAAGATCAAATACAATGGTAAACCTAAGCAAAAGAAGTTTTAGAGCAATAACGGGATCTCTAACGGGGCACTGTAGACTCAAGGAACATCTCAAAAGGCTAAGTTTGAGGAGGACGGCACCTGCAGATTCTGTGGCGAGAGTCCAGAAACACCTCATCATATATCCTGATGGAGTGCGATGCTATACATCACGAAAGATGCAACATTCTGGAATCATACCAGCTGACTGTGAAAGAAATACCATGAATAGATCCCCTCGAGATCGTAAAATTCTTCAGGGAATTGAATCTTGAGGAACTGTTATAAGATGGGGCACAATAGATCCAATCAGGTTGCAGCGCCTCTGATGTCACCATCCAGAACTACCAATACCAATGACCACAAAGTCATGCCGCATATACCGCATATACACATATATTCGCGACGGATCAATGGATCAATGACTGTATATTGAATTCATGTCAACAACTGGCAACAAACTCGTTTATTCTACTCATTAACAAACAATAAATATGAAAACAGATGAAAAATCAATCGATGGCAGCTCTCCTGAGTGCTCTGGCCCTGATGTTAGTCATCGTCCTTGTGATCAACCATCTTGACAATCTGGGAGAAACGCTATCTAAAGCGTGAACCACCCCAACGAGCAAAGTGTGCGGGTAATACCCTGTGGTGCTCTCTTTCACCCCGATTGTTTTCATAGCTTCCCGCACGTAAACCAAAGGGGATGGCGCCATCCAGGTCGACGATCTGATTTTCGACATGTTGGTAGCGACATATCCAGGCAGGAGGCACTGCACAGTGATGCCATACTTGGAGTATTCTGCAGCCAGATCGTCGGAGAACTTGACAACGTACGCCTTGGAAGCTGAGTACACCGTCAAAAGAGGACTGGGGATCTGCGCAGCCGTCGAAGATACATTCACCACCACTCCCCTACGTCTCTCCACCATACCAGGCATAACGATTTTGCACATGTTGGTGACAGAGAAGATGTTGCAGCTGATGATGTTCCTGTAGACTTCGTCTTTGTTTTTGAGGTCGAGGAAATATTCTGGGTAGGAGTAACTCATGCCGACGTTGTTGATCAGAACTCCGATGTCGAGACCAGTGAGTTGTTTGTCGATCTCATGGTAGATTTGCTCTGTGTTCGTGAAATCAACAGCGATTGTTTTGAATTCCACTTTGTATTTCTCACCTACAGATAAAGAAGAAACATATAGTAATAATTCCATCGTTTTGGAGGAATTGGTTCCGAAGGATCTGGGTTTTTAGAGCAGAAGCGAGATAAATGTATGGCTTTATCGATTGCCCTTGGTTTGCTGACTCATCGGAAACATTCCAAGATTTTCATTCAACACAAAAATGGAATATCTGCGGCTATAATATGAGATGTTTTTGTACGTGGCGTTGGACAGCGACAGACAGACTGCGTAACAGTTGATTGTTTAAATTTTGGAAACCCAGCTTGGTTCTCTCACCGTTAGATGACGCTCGCATGGAACATCTCAATTTGATACTCATATAGAGGAATTGGAAGAGTCGATATTTGGATTGTTGATCGTGGGTTTGTTGTTCGGAGTGTTGATCAGTATCACAGTTTATGGTATACCGAATATCAGTTTCTTTCACTCTCTTTATTTCCTTTGATGCTCCCTTTGTTGCCCAGTTCAAAAGCATCCCTTCTCGTCTCATCGTGGACAAAAATAGGTGTGCTAATTCCACGGTGTGATATATCTACAGTGTGCCCAAAATAAGGATGCACAGCATGGGAATTTCATGAGGAGATACAATTTCGGTTGAATGGGAAAAAAGTTAAACATTCAGTTTCACAGTTTTTCAGTTCATTCGAATAAAGTAAATTTTTCAGAAATTCTTTTTTTTTTTAATTTTTTAACGTTATTATTAGAAATAGAGGAAAACTGAGTATTCTTCTTCGTACCAGCTTTCCATATGATTAATTTCTTGATTATGTGTTCACAAATTCTGAAAGCTTTCTTCATTCTGGATACACCCAAGCATCAAGAATCATACACGATGATTTGAATGTGTTTCGACCTATGGTTTCAGACATAATTATTTTTTCTTGAACTCTCAATCAAAAATATCATAAATTCCAATTGTTGCGAAGGTCAACCCGATATAATTTCTGATCTTTCATTGTCGAATATTGATTGACTAGGTAATACTGAATAGTTGAGGAACAAATTATTCTACTAGTAAAATGTAGGAAGTATGTCGACATATCATATTTTTCTTCATCCATGAAATCTCCCATTATTCAGAATCGAAACAGAAGAGTGAAACGACTAACATCAGGTAGTTTCAAACGCCTATTCCTTACTAACACATCCATTATTTTACTATCTACATAGCATATCTACTATCTATCTACATAGCCTCATTCTTCCGTGATCGATTTGGTGAAACACCATTTCAAAATAAGAATTGGAACAACTGTAGAAACCACCTGTATTTTTACAAAGTATTGAGTAACAATAAGGTGATACTTCAGTCATATTCTATAATTTGTATTCCTCGTATTATTCTCGTCATGATCATATTTCTTTAAGAATAATTATCTTCATCCATCAGTTGAAACAAATTGGATTCTATATGTGCTTACTCATTTTTCTTCTAAGCAAGTGGAATTTATTTTTTTGATTAAAGGATTTGAAAACGAATAGAGTCAGGAACTTAAATGGAACACATCCAAATCAATATGTATTGTATTGTATTTTATTCACAAAGAACATCGATATGATTGCAAAACTATAAAAATTTCGAAAATTTTCGAAAACTGTTGGAATAGCCCTCTGGCTGCGCCACTTCTTTCCCATTCAACAAAGTTTTCATCACCCACTTTTCCAAGATCCCCTTGGTGTGCATCCTTATCTTGAGCACTCTGTAGGGAACGGTAGCGATTGGTATCAGAGCGATATTTCTCAGAGAGTGCCGAAAAAGAGTGTGGAATGTATATTCCACATGAACTGTGGTATGATGGAATGCCTCACCTAATTCTTTAGCTACATCAAGGAGTTTTGACTGGGTTCTGCTGATGAGTACAACACTCAGCCCCGCCTTTGCGAGGAGTTCTGCGTAGGCTTTTCCTATTCCATCTGTGGCTCCTGTGACGACTAGAAATAAAACATACTTGAGTTTTCATTCTTGGTGTTCCAGTAAATCGATGGGGGTATATTACAGGAGGAAGGAAAGGGATAAGCAGATTCACAAATGGAATAGAGATTAGAAGAATTTTTCTCGTGGTATGTTGAGCTTTCAGAGTTGTTTCCTGTTTTGAATTATCTCAAATGTATCTGTAACTTGGCTCTTGATAATTTGACCTCCATCATGTTATACGGCTTTTCGACCTTTTGAATTATACCTATGAACTTAGATTTACTGATTTCATACACCAACTTTCTGAACAAAACACTATTACGATAGCATGATATCGCTAATCGGTAAGTACTAAAGGAGGTTATGAGGTGTGCATGCTCATAAAAGAAGAAATTAAAAGTAAATGGTTGATTACATGAACCACTATACAGGGTGTAAATGAGTTAAATCCGAGATATTTCTAGACGCATCTTCGTATTGTTTTGTAAGATAATTACAAATTTTTGTTTTTATTAAACATATATCTGTATTTCCAATTTTTTTTCAACAGAGTGTCACAAATAGAGAATTCAGATATCTGAAGGTTCAATTTCAAGCGCAGTGACATTTTGGGGCAAATCACAAATCTTTCCTCACTACAAATATATTGAAATAATTATATTTTTTAGAAACGAGAGAAAATCTCACACAAAAGCAGGAACTCAGAGATAATATTGAAACTAAAATGAGCTTGACAGGTAGCGAAAGTCACGTGACCCTGCCCGAGTTTCCTTCCTTTTTAAAGCGAATCTTAAGGCATTAGCTGAATTTCTAAATGAATTATTCATAAAACTGAAGAATACTGTATGATGGGCTGGAAATCCCAAGACGACGAAGATTATAATCCAATTTTACAAGTGTTGAAAACTTTACATTCTTTCTCCTGGTATTCACCATACTGTTCCACTTTTGAATAGTTTGTGATTCCAATTTCATTAGCATTGCTAACACGACATTTTTTCGATTATGTGTAGCTGAATATTGTAGTTGCATGACAAACAATCCTGGTATTCGACTGTACTGTTTAGAAATTAACCTCCTATGATAAAATCAAATATTGTGGTAATTTATGATGACTAGCCAAAACAGATAAACACGAGTACGAAGTCTATTATTTTCAGAAAACTAATCGTCAAACTTCCATAGTAATCACCAACTCTGAGTGAGATAAGAAATCTCTCATTTTCATTATGCTCACGGAGGAATAGTACTGGATTTGAATGTTGTACGTATCCAGGCCTTTATCAAAAATCCCAGTACGACCAATTTTGTCTGTTTTCGCTCGATAATTCTTCACTAGTGCGTCAAACGAAAAAAATCACTTTTACTTCGTAGTAAGGGCACAAAATTTCATAAAATTCGATAGAAATCATATTTTCGAACAAATTCATCTTATTGACTTCTTGGCAATAACTTCCTACATTGCATAAC
Source organism: Gastrophysa polygoni (assembly GCA_963576655.1). Taxonomy (NCBI): domain Eukaryota; kingdom Metazoa; phylum Arthropoda; class Insecta; order Coleoptera; family Chrysomelidae; genus Gastrophysa; species Gastrophysa polygoni. The sequence goes on from OY755085.1 coordinate 7,841,670, forward strand.
AGAGAGAAATCAATTTGTTATCATAATCATTATCAATCAATAATCAATTATACTTCCAATCTATATTCGAAACGGTTTTTTGATTTGAATGGAAATTGGTACAGTACAACAAGATTTACCGAAAAATGTAGATTTTGGATGATAAACTCTTGCTACTACTATGGACCTTAGTCTAGAACCAGGCAATTTTATGAATCTAACTCTCTTATTATAACTCGAAGCAACTAACGGTTTCCGATATATTATTTTAATAATTTTAAACTCACTTGGTAGGAAAATAATAGTTTCATTCGAAATGGAAGACAATTCTAATTTAAACAAACTTCAGAGCTTGAAAATCAAGCCGTTTTGGAGCCGTTTCGTAAATAAAGTTTTCATCTTGTTTTTGGCTAAGGAATGTCCCATTAGGCGATGTTTTTCGAAACACCCTGTTTATACCTGGTGACACAGGATATCGGGCCACCCCTGTAACTTTTGCACTATTGAACGGATTTTCCTAAAAGTTCCTACAGTTATATAAGCAACCATTTTGTAATTGATCACGTTAAGATCCATATATTCAAGGTCCAAAACGAACTTCCGGTTTTTCTAGAAATGCCATCAACTTTGTTTTTTTTTTTTTCAAATGGAACACCTTGTATATTTTTACATATTCAAGTTGTACAGGTCGAAACAAGTTAAAAAATTATGTCAAATGTAATTTTTTTGTGTCAATGTTTTTTTTTTTTTCATTGTACCTCGTGGATATCTGCCATTCGGTCAAAGGCTATTAACACGATAACATAACAGAGAAACATATTTTTTCAGAATGATTATTTTTTGTGTCACTCTTTGATGAATCAATTCATTCATGTCAAATTTTGAGATTCCACAACGAATTTTTTCCTTCCTCGCGAAATGAAGTAATCTGATTTTTGATACTGATGTATATTTTCAACGATGAAAAATCTTTAGTTCAATCCATTGCGAGAATGATTGATGAGTTTCAGTTTTGAAGAAACGACATTATTATACGATTATTACAGTTTCTCGTATTTTCTTCATTGATATCATTATCATTTCTAATGATGTCCTTATCACCGTTATCGGATACGATATAATGATATAATTTGAGATCGACTTTGAATTATCGAAGACGACATTAAAGGTGTCATTAATACTAACAGACTTCCGAAATTTATCATTATCTTTCATTGTGAATAGTGTGTTGTATCCTCAAGAAACAAATTCTGTTGAGTACAAAAAAACGGGAATGATTCCAGATTATTCTAAAATGAAAGAGCTTATGCGCATTGGGAGTAGATATAGACACTCCCTGCATATTTCAGTGAAATTGAATGATACTTGATTTGATTGCCTTCACTTTCTAGTATTGGGATGTTTATATTCCAAGCTGATACTTTTCCTAATTTACATCTTCATATCTTCATCATCTGAATGTGTTCTCGCTTCATTGAGAAAATGAACCACAGTGAAATCTCATGGAGGAATTCAAAATCTATAGCTACTGTAGATCAAATTGGATCTACAGTGTAATAGAAATGAGTGTGATATAGTACTTATGAAAAAAAGTTCCTATCAATATGAGTCTGCAAATGTGACATAAGGGAGCTAGGAGTCGCAAAAGAGTGATTTGAAGACATTGTTCTGTTTTCAAATAGCAAGTGAAGTATATGAAAAGTATTATAAATAGTATCATGTATAATATCGTGCAATCAGAAAGATTGGACGATAAATCTTGATTTGATTTTTTTTAAGACATTGACATATCTTCTATTCCAATGTTAATCATTCATTGATATTGAAATGATATTTAGATATTCTGATGGTATTATGAGAGCCAAATTGAAGAAATCCATCCATATTCTTTCCAATTCATAGATTTTCAAGTCAAAAGTCGAAGAAAATTTTGGATTCAGAAAAAAATTGTTTGAATTCAAATATTGAACTGGATTGAAAGGCTTAATTGAATATAGATAGATAGCATCGCTCATGAAGAAGAAAGTTGCTATAATCATAGGGCTGCGAATTTTCATCTTCTTTTTCATTTATTGACTAAACCTGCACTGCATTTTGAAGTCAATATTATCAGACTGATGATAAAAGGAATATCATAAAATATTATAATTTTCAATGACAAAATACCTATCTAGCGCACTATACTAACGTAATTTTGATACATCATTCATGAATCTGAAAACATTGAAATATTTCTTAGAGACAGATACTGATATTATTACTTGAAAAAAAATTCAACATTCAGTATTTTTTTCTGCAAGCGAACAAGGTAGTGATCATTTCTTTATTGGCTAAAGATATTTTCCTATCGCATTTGAGATAAGGTTTATCGAGCTATTGATACCTTTCCGATCTATGTTTCGTTTCTGGCAGGTAATATTCAGTGGAATATAGGTCACTAAAGATTTCACTAACCTGCCCATTTTCCAGTTTCTTGTAAATTAACAGCATTAATCTTGAGGGCGGTAGCCAGGAAATTATTGTAAATCGCCCTACACACAAACCGTATCAGCTGAAACCCAACTATGAAAGTACAAATCAGTCCGATTTTATCCACCAGGCAGATATTCCCATTCCGCATTTTTTCGGGCTGACGGACTTTCGGCTAGTCACTACGATGTGTGTTCGAAAAATGTAAGCAATTTGAATAAACTCACGATAATGCTTGGTAATCTTTTTAGGTATTGTTGGTTCGTAATACACATTTCGTGTGTAAGCCGATCGAAGCATGCGCTTTGTCACTTTCACCCCTTTCTACGGTGTTCGATCGCGGAGAAATTGTGATAGTTATGGTCCAGTCGACGGTGAAAATAATCCGCGAACCGTGCGTACGTTTTCTCGATGTTTGATGTTCCTTTTTATGCCAAGTTCATGATGTAATATTTCTATACAGGTGTCTCGTAATTAGCGCTAAACTTCACTAGCGGCTTCCACGAACAAAAGTAGGAAAAAAGTTCCAATGCACATGGGTCGAATATTGCTCCTAAGAGAGCTAAAGGCCTCCTTGAAGGGGACTTCTGAAGATAGTTATATCCTAATGAACCAGATCACTCGGACATACCGCATCTCATCGATACGGAACACAAGAACACTTTTTTCTAGAAACAAAATCGTCCGAGAATCTGCATACAAAAAAGTTAGAGTGATATCTGATGTAGCCCCACATTGTCTCATGCAATCCTGAATGAAATTTCGAACTCATTTATCCTTCACTGCACTGTACAGTTTAGTTCTCGTACCATATATCGAATCCTTTCTCCACATGGTGTTTCGGAAATATTTAGGAAACAGTCTCTTCAGCAGCCTCCTTTGAGGAGGCCGTAGCTGCCTTAGCAGCCATTTTTCGACGGAATATTCACTCGTGGAGTTGCCATCACGGTTTGAAGAATGAAGTCGGAAAGAAGTTGTTTCTTTGAAGAGATGAACCAAAATGATGGTGATGTTTTCGAGCAGATTGCAGGTTTCACTTTTTCATGCAAACTCATGAGTCAAATGTAGCACATAGTATTGAAATTCATTGGCGCTGGTCAGGAAAAATCCAGAGTCGGAGGAAACAACATGTTAATACTTGTTGTGTGTTCAATGATATTTCTCATTAGCAGATAGTGGCGGATCTACTGATGAGCAAATATATGCAACGCCTAAAGAGCCAAGACCCTCAAAGGGTCTTCTAGCATAAAAGCGGCCTCTACATTTGGGGAAGTAATAATTCATTCATATATTCATGTGAAATATGAAATTATTCTCATCAATCTCACTAATTTCGATGACCATGCTACAACGACTGCCAGCAGCTTCAGAATATTTCTCATTAACTTGGTCTAGATGTCCGATGCTTGTTCTGTACTTGTCTTCCTTTTTCGTTTTCCCATTATATATGCTACACCGTGCGTCACCCTGTCCATAGTATCATAGGTATTATTTCACACAGAATCGGGTATTTCATAGAGGCACGGCACACTGCATATAGGGCAGATCATCTGAGACTGATCTTATATCTTCAGTTAGTTTTGAGTCGGATGTTGAGAAGTCGTGCTGAGGTTGAAAATGAATCATGCTAATGAAATGAAAGAGCGGAGAGCTTTGAAATGTAAACGGAGAAAAATAATGGAAATCGAAAGATACTGAAATTGTATACATATTTCAAATAACTTGAGGGAATTACACCATCAACATCTGTATGACAAATTTTGTCTTTATTTTGAACATATAAATATTATCTGGTGGGCCTTTTTCATTCTTGTTGATGGGTCAGTAGTGTTCTAGCTCCGCCACTTTAAGCAGACCTATTGAAATAATTCAGGGTGAATTTCTGCAAGTCATGTTAAGATAAAATGTTAAAATATCTTAAATTTCAAGTAATAACTTCGCAAAAAGGTTGATTATTTTCAAAAAACTTTCACCAGAAGCATAACTTCTTTAGTGCTTTTCATACGAGTTCACGACGTGATTTCTTCGTATAGTTCCGTGGACAGTAAAACTATTCAGGAACTATATATCAAGGGTGTTTCATTAATATTGGCCACTGGTTATATCTTGGAAATCATTGACCCTTACACTGTCGCAAAAGAGCTCTACTGGCCAAGTTAATATTTCCGTAAATTTCCGTTAAGTTGCAGGTAAACTTAGTGAAAAGTAAATTATTGTGTATTCTTCCTAATTTTTGCTTACTGTACTTGCCCTAAGCTTATGTATTCATATTCATTTATTCACATTCAACATCTTGGGCACGGCGGAAAGATGATACTTCATTGATGTAAATATTTTTTGCAGGTGCCTGTAATCTCATTTTGTGCATTTCAATTTCTGTTGATAGTTAAAAATGGAATGACGTATTTTTTCGTGAATTGCGAGAATGGTGATGAAGATTGCATTCTCTATAGCCAAAACTGCGAATTGATATCATTCTCCAGTCTACAGATTTCTTCAAATATTTGAGTGATTTTCGACACACCTAGTATAATTATGATAGGAAACCACAAATTCCAATAGAAGTGACTGAATAAGAGTTCTATTTCAAATACTCTGGTCATCAATGTGGTGACGTATTCCGCAGTCAACTACTTCGGCAACACTTTACTGAACCATCAAATCAAATCAAGGTAGAGATTTGCTTTTTCTGACTGGTCCATGAAGAGAAGGCGTTCATTCCTTTCCTCTTCTTCGTAACTTTCTCTCGAATGCAGGAGTATGTGATTTCTATTAATGAATAAAACTGTTGTATTTGTTTATTCGTTGAATCGATCCCATTGATGCTGGGTCATTTTCATTGAAGTTCTATACGAGGAGTCATTGCATTTTTAATTTGAAAACTTGAGATCGACTATAGCTCTGAACATTGAATTTTGTTTCAGAAAATGAGATTTCCTTTTTCGTCAAACTAGAAGGTGAAGCAGTTCAGTAGGTAGTAGCGAAGTTTTCTCCTTAGCGGGGTAGTTACCCCAACTCGAAAATTTCAAATGACAACCCCTAGATCTATAGCCAAAAGACACATTATGTGTGCATGTGTGTTTACGGCTAATTTTCGAGAAATCGTCATTATATAAAAAAAGATATGCACAATTTGTGAATTCTTAGTTATATCTAAAAGTTCACATCCATATTGTAGTGAGTCAGTTCTCTGATGTACATTGCACTGCCAAGGCAATCTGTGACAGAGCTTGTATAAACTCAATCCAAAGGCAAATTTCAACGTAATATATTATTCACAGGGATTAATAATAGTGCCCCTATACAATGGCAGAGGAATATTTTGTTAAATAAAAACCATATAGAAAAACATATTGAAAGTCGAGCTTTCATACAAACGCACTAAAAAGGAAGAAATACTTTCTTTTATTTGATTTAATCTGTTACGCACAGAATAACTAAGAACAAACGATGGACAAAATTATTTTATCCTTCCAAGTGCATTTGTATAGAAGCTTGTTTTTGAAAATGTTTCCTCTCATAAATCTCATTTCGAACTTCTTAGTTCGTTTTTTATTAACAACTAATAAGAGCTTTCCTTCTAGATTTTCTGGGATTTTCTCTTCCCGATTCTAAAAATGAAAATAGAAGTTATTATAATTATTTCAATATATTTGTAGTAAGGACAGATTTGTGATCAGCCCGAACCTTCAGATACATCATTTATTATCTTTTGACAACACTAAAGGGCATCCTATAATGTTCAGGGAATATATCTGTTAGCCGGCGGTGGAATTTTGGGAGCGAAAGAAGGTATTGGATTTTTTCTTCAAGTTTGGAGCTCGGAAGCATCAAGAAACACTTCACTAGGCAAAGCATTCCAAAACTTTGCCGTTTTTCCGACCCTGGCGGTGACCAGCCTGAGCCTGAGCTAGTTTTTGGAATCGCACGTGGTGGCATGATAGACGAGAGTTCCGTTGAGCACCGACCGTGGAAATACCAATGAAATACCTTTCTGCGATGTTCTGAGCAGGTCAATGAATTCGTGAGTACAGTATTACCGACTACGGTCTCTTTCGAATAGAGTCTAAGAGCTTCAGGGTATGTTTTGTTGGCTGAACTCCAAACATGTCGATAATGATCCAGGACAGGTCGAATTTGCGCTTTGTAGATCACATGAGCAGCAGCTGAATGAATCAGCTCATGAATCATGTCTTTTGAAAAAAAAAACAGATGCGTAGGATACAAAACTAAACAATTTTCTGGTGAACTTGAAGAGAACCATCAGTTGAGTATGTTATGTTAAGCATTTTCTGAACCACATTTCACATAAAGAATCATTGGTTGGGAAATGATGAAAATGATTCATAAAAACGTTCATAAGTATTGCTACAAATCAGTTCAAAAACGAACAAGAATAGTTGAATAAAACTTACGGTTAATGTTTCTTGTTATATCAATGCTTGAGGAACACAAGCATTGATAGTCATTGTTTCAGATAAGATATTCCATCTACCACCACATTTAGGAGTGATTGATCATTTGCGAGGAAACTCGATAGTAAACGATATATCTAAGTGAGGCAGCAAACCATATGAAGGAAGTTCTGCTAAAAGGCCTTTTGGTGCCAAACTCAGTCAAATGCTTTCGAGATATCCAGTTTGCTACAACTAAGTTGCCTATTCTTCCTTCATAATCTAAGCTACAGCCAGAGACTTCCCCATGTTTCTCAATTGACGTCTGCGTAGGCGAGCAGGTATCGAATAGAACTCTGGTGACGAAAGCCATATAGATGGTTATGATTTCTGACCTTCCTCAAATTGCTTCCATTTGGTACTTCAAAGATAACAGATCGGTCTGTAGTTGTTAGGGAGGGTTTTCTTGCCATTTTTTGGAATCATTTGAACTTTATCTCTCTGAATCTTTTAGTTAGCAAGGCATTGGGGGGAAGATAACATGTTGACTTCATAGCCTTCTAGCCATCTAGGCTAAGCAGAATTTGCCTAATTGCGACAGTGAGGTAACAATCTATAATATCAAATTAATTTTCGGCTAGTCAAGTTGATTTCTGGAAAATAACTGCTCATTTATTTCCTATCTGATTTGTGGCAATAGAGAATGAAATGGAGTCTTGCTGTTAGTTTTGTTCATAGTTGTTTAATGACATGACATTCTCGAAGTTCATTTCATTTCAATCGCGAATCAGTTACGCCCATCAGACATTTACGGTAAATCCAACGTCCGTAGGTACTGGAACACTAAATTAATTCAAGTGAATCCTGTTCTTCGTATTCTTTGCCACTGTACGTTCCACAAGCAACCATTTCCATTATTCATCTTCATTTGCACAAACATTTATGTATTTTCCGAATCGAAAATATCATTGCGATGTGGTTTTCCACCAACTAGATGTCAATGAATGAAATTAGGTACGAGATATGATATTGAATAAAATTTCAATAGTACCTACAGATGAAGGTACGCTTCTAATATCATCTTGTCAGAAAATTAAAGTTAACAACAGGAAAATAACTGTTACACATTCAGGCATACGCATAACTATATATTACAATATATATAATTTATATATATAACAAAACTGAAAAGACGTAACATACTAAATATTGAAATTAATATAAACATACATGACCTATGCGACGAATGCTAATAATTATTAGCAATACCTTAAATTACCAAAAATATAATATGCATATTCAATTATCACATTAATTTAACTAAAATGATATAATTCCTATCATTAGCCAACTAAAAAGAAACAGGTTCATATAATGAGAATAGAATACCAAAATGCACGCAGTTTTAAATATGAGTACAAAAACACACTGTCTGCACAACAATTATTAGGCGCAATTATGTTCAAGAAAAATAAAATCGTCACTGGGCTATAGAAATTCAATGTTAGGCTATGGTAGCAATGAACTGGAAGTTTCATAACCGAATGGCATCAAGCGAAAACTGTACAAATATTCATGATTTTTTTTGTAATCCCAGTTTTCTGACGTTTGCGAGCATGAAGGAAGATTTCGAAACAGGTATTGCATTGTATTATTCTGGTGAAGATCGTGTCGTTTTTTATTTTTTTTATTTCATTCTTAGCAAAGTTGTTTGAAGAATATTGTTGATCAAAATAAAACGGTTTAGGACCCAATATGAAAAGGGAGGAATCATTTTTATTTCAAATTCAATAACAAGGAAGGAGCAGTTTCCTTCTGAAGAATGAGCCGGTATAAATGATATCATGTTCTGCATAAGCAGTGCGTCCAGAAAATAAAAAAAAGCAATTCTCGTTTCGTTCTTCATGAAGAATCTATGTGAGCTGAAATGAATAATCGATCAAGGTAGTTACCGACATACGAGTATTCTAGATAGTGCACGGTATTCTGTACAAAAGTACATGCTTGTTTAATTGGTGAAAAAGAAGTGAATAATGGCTCAATTCTTGGAAATGATGAGTTCAAAAAGAGGTTGGCTGATAATTATTAGCATCAAATAAAATTCAAGTATTTCATTCAATTGACACTGACTACTTTGTATATTTTGCATGCATTTTGTTGTGTATTTAACATATGTAAAATTATATACAAGCTGTAAGGTGAATTTGATGGCAACCCCGAAATAGTCTTTTCTCAATAAACATAGATTAAATATTTGAGACTTCAAATTTATTATAGCCAGTTATTGAGAATATAGTTGAAAAATTAAAGGTATAAAAACACGAGTTTAATGAACTTGAAGAAGAAGATACACTATTATATCTACCCTTCAGAATGTTTTTGATTGTCCAAGAAAAACAGCTGATTCAAATCTTCAAGATTAAAACACAAATTACTCAATTAATTTCCCTTTGAGCTGCTAAAGACTTCTCCGTACTATATCTCGTATGGCCGCGGCATTTTGACCTCATGATTGAAAGCAAAAATTAAAAATATAAAACTAAACAAATCCAAAAAAATTGTATCTTGATTGCTGATACTTTATTGATGAATTCAAAATATGATGGATCACAGAAACTTAAGAATATTTCTTTAAAAGTAAAGTGATGATTCGATAAGGTGAATTTGTTAGAATATCCATGAAGATACTCTGAGATATTTTCCTGAGGGATTTCAAACACGTGCAATAGCAGATATACGCAAACTGAAATATTCCGAGTTTTGTTTGCAGTTTGCAATATCAGTTTCAGATTTGGTTGTAACTTTTGTGTGTGAAATTTCCAAATAATCAGAAAAACATGGAGTGAACCGAACAGTCTATGAAGTGAATCATGACTATAGATTGGCTTGCGAAAGTAGTCCAGCGGAAAGTCCAGAACACTATAAATGTTGGGGTCTTTATTCTATGCCAATTTAAAACAATCTAAATCTCTGGCATTTCCAGTGCTAGCTAGCTAGAAATGATGGTTTCACAGTCAGTCATATCGTTTATCACATGTCAAACGACTTTATATAAAAAAAAACGGATCTTGTTCAGACTAGAGATTAGATTATGTGGCTTAAATTTGTGATCTATTCACGTTTCAGTACTGTCATACAACTCTTTGTATTCCAAGAAATACTTTATATTATGTATATTTTATTCGGAATATATCTTTATTATTACTGACTAAATATTTTTCCTATGTACGCCTATGTGTTCTCCTCAAATGACTTCCTATCCCTTTTGTTCGCAGACTTCTTTCGCGAGCCAAATCATTCGAAAAACCTAATCACGAGAGGCGTTTTTCAGGATATTCTCGATAGTTTGACCTCGAACCGCCTTTGATAAATGGAATTCTCAACTGGCCAACCCAAGGCCATTTTCAAAACTGAAACGAACACTTAAGTATATCAACATGATGAATGGCGTAACATGAAAGAAGTTGAGGGTATATTATGAGAGATCAAGACTACGAAGATGTAGAAGGCCCTGGAGATCCATTTCGTTTCTTGCATTTGTGCTTCAGTCCATCCAAGTAGGTTTGTTGCGATTCTGCCAATACTTGAGCCATAATTTCCTGATCAAAATCATCGAAACCTGAAGAAAATTTCATTAGATGGATTATCCTAATCCAGCATATCAGTTGACTTTGAAGTACTGAGTTGATAATCGGTTAGAGATTTTCATGAGTATAGAACTGGAATATTCGGAAGAAAAATTGTTTTCCGATGCTGAATATGATACGTGAAAAAATGGGGACGTCAGTTATAAGATATACGAGATCGGTTAAATTAGGACAAAGTTGCAGAATTCCATGCTGCTATGTCTCATGCAGTTATCTGAAAGAAAATTTGTAGTCATTATTTGTTTTTGAATTATTGGAAAGAAACAGGAATATGTGATTTTTGTTTATAGGTTTAGAATGTAAATTTGTCATCGTATTTCTCAAGGCGTACTTCATGACAGAATTTCAACACTCCACTTTGGTTTTCCTTTTGAGTGCCATTTTTGCATCCGTCAAAAGCATTCTTCTTTAGATGCGAGAAGTGATAAATCTGAAGAATTTTACGCTTTCATTCATTTCGATTGGAAAAGAAAATCTTGAAGTAACTTGAAAGAATGCAGTAGTTCTGCTTGTATATTTGAATGAACTGTAAAAATAATTCAGTTGGTATTGTTGGCTTTCTTTCCAAAGCACAAAAATGTTTTTTTCTCAATTTTGGTCAGACTCGACCTTATCGTATCGTGTGATACTTTGTAACTAGAAAAACGATTTACTCTTCAATAATGCAAGAGTGATGGCGCCCATGAAGAAAAACCAAAGTGGATTGTTGTAACTCTGGCATCATTAACGTCTTCGGAAATACGATGACAAATTTAGAATCCTTTTGAAAAAGTGCCTCAAGAACAACCAACTCGAAACCATCCAGTTTTTTTGGTTTTCGCTTGGAATTATAAAAATCGAAAACCATAGATTTCCATTTTCACCAATAATTCAAAGAACATAAAATGACACATCAACTTTTCCTTCAGAGATTGGTTGAATATGGAATTGCGCAACTGTGTCCTTGCAAATCTTATAATGAATTAGATCCCCATGGTGGAGCTCGAAACAACACAGACGCCCTGTATTGGCATTGAAGATATGATTACCTATATTGTCAACAATGTTGGAAGGGCCAGCTTGTTGACTGAACTCTGGTGAGAAATTCTTCTCATTGAAATTTATAGTTTCGGCTTCCACAATTCTTCTGGGCGAGTTATATAGGCGTTTGGCAAGGGATTCTTCTTCTTTTGTAGGAACATACGGCGGAGGCACATTTTCGACATTGAAACAATCCGGAATGAATGAGTTCGAACCGAAAGATGTCCTTGGACTAGCTATAAACGAAAAATAAAAATTAATGACTGCTGCAGCTGAAACCCGACACCTTGAAATTTTGCATTCCGCAACAATCATCTATCAAATAGTTCATTATAAAAAACCTCATTGCAACAATTCTGATTTATTGGATTTGCATGTCGAAAATCCTCCACTTTTCATTATTTCCAATGGAATACAGAGTAAGCCAAGAATAAAAAAGTAAAGTAAAAAAAATAGTCATTCTGAATGATTGCCTTGGACATAGATATGACATCATGGCTAAGAACTAGGAAATGACAAAATTTGGAATCAAATTCGATGTGAATAGCCGTACACTCGTACACAGTTTGTCTACCATTCAGTGAATGAATGGTAGACCAACTGAATGGATCTTTTTATTCTTATGTAAATCACTTTGTGTAACGCTACATATTTCAACTCCCCGTGATCATTATTAGGCATTCACTATAGCAGCATATTAACAAGAACACATTAACGACCGCTATTGTTATATGTGAAGACCACTTGAGAATCTACCTAAAATCTTGAAAGAATGACAATCAAACATTACGGACTTCTCCTGATATCTGAGAGTGAGATCTTTGATAGCGCTTGCATGTAGATACTCTTGTGAAAACAATTTTTAATTTAATCAATATTTCAACTCCCTGTGATCATTATCAGGCATTCACTATAGTAGCATATTAACAAGAACACACTAACGACCGCTATTGTTATATGTGAAGACAACTTGAGAATCTACCTAAAATCTTTAGAACAATGACAATCAAACATTACGGACTTCTGATATCTGAGAGTGAGATCTTTGATAGTGCTTGCATGTAGATACTCTTGTGAAAACCATTTTCAATCATCAATCAATTAGTAGATTCAACGTCAATGCATATGATTTGATCGTGAAACGCAATACTAACCAAGTGGGGAAAAGTTATTCTTCGGTGACATGGATCCTTTTGGCGATTGACCACCTTTTGGTGACACTGAGCCGCGCCTGGATGTTCTAGGACTGGAAATCATGGACGAGGTTACAGTAGAGCTGCTCCCACTAGCAAGAGAATGGCCTTCTGCCTTCAAACGTTTCTCCGTATCACGGAAATATTGGATGTATGACTCACGTGCTACTTGCTCTTCGATAGCTTCATTTGTGGCTTCCCAGTCTGTAGCCTTGATTTTATCTTCCAGCATTGTCTTGAAAAACACAAATTATTATGATAGTCTACAACTATTATGACCACCTCATCGAAGGGTCATCATACTGCATTTCAGCAACACTATGTTGGTTGGTATATGAAACTTAATTGTATTGTTTGCTTGAGGCTATCTAGAAAAGAACAAGACACAACATAGTATACATTGTGATTTACCTGAGGGTGCGGATGCGGATTCAGTGAGTTTTCCCATCAAAATTAGTTGAAGAATTAGATATCAATGATAACAAAATGAAGAATACCTTATAATTTATAGCAATGTGCTCATGGATTCATCAATGATGATTCATCCGCGGTTCAACCGAATAACATCCCCTTCTTCCATTTTCAAACTTGACAACAGCAAAGATTATATTGATTCTCGTCGAGTACAACAGAAAGTACAATCGTCAAGTTATCAAAGAGTAGGAGAAAATGAGAAAATTCGAATTGAACAACAATTATTTGTTCCCAGCATAGTTAAAAACGATTTTCGAGCACAATACGTTAAACCATATTTTCTCTGTTCTGTGCAAAGAGCTACTTCAAACCCCTGCAGCTCCTCATTATCTACAAATCACAAATTCGACCTGCCTTGGAGCACAGTCACAGACATAGCCTCTTATATTCTATTTAGAAGAGAGTTCTCTGCCAAGAGAAAACTTTCCTGATGCTCAATACCGTCAAACTCAAAAAAAAAACATTACTTTCCTCCGATTAGAACATTCCACCATTGACTCACAAGATGTTCCATAAACATTATAGGTATTACTTTTGTGGTGTCGAAAGATTGAAAACAAATGTAACAGGACGATTGAAAAGTCGTTTTTCATGGTCTGGTAAACGAGAACATCAGTGTAAAAATCGCTGTACCGCACTCAAACGCGTATTCTCAAAAAAAAGAAAGCATTATCGAACATACGAAAACATTGGATATCCATGATCGGTATCACCAACAGCGCTCTCTCATGGGACGATCATGTGAGGACCAACTGCGTCATAAATCTTGGTTTTCTGTTCCGCGCAAAGTGGTTCTTTACACCCCAGCAAACGCTCAAGAATTACGAAGCACTAATTGGACATGTCCAGGAGTACTGTTCACATGTTTAGAGTTGAGCTCCCAAACATATGATGAACTATTGGATTATATTCATAAGTGAAAGATGGGCGATCTCTCCCTTTTCAATGAATATTTCAATGGGAGGTGCTCGAAAATCTCGTCTATAATGCCACCACGAGAGATTCCAGGTAGAAAAACTAGACGAGCTCAGACTGGTCACCCATACATTGCCAGGCTCGAGACTTGCCGAACTCCGCTCTACCAATCTTTATTCATCAATAGAATGGCAAAGCTGTGGAACTTATTGCCTAGTGAAGTCTTTTCTGGATGCTTACAACCTCCAAATTTACAAAAATATTTCCAATACCTTCCTTCTCATTGTAGAAATCAACAATCCTCCAACAATATTAGATATCCAAATTATCATCAAATATATAAATATTTCCTAATTATTGTCAAAACAATAAAAAAAAAATAGGCAACCATTATGGAGTCGTAACATTAAAAATGGTACAAAACTAACATTTCACTAATTTAAGAAGTACTGATGGCACTGAAGACTAGCATGACTGGTATATGTGTCAAATAACAAGCTTTAGATTTTTTTTTTTGGGGGTGGGTTGGCATTAAACCGAAGTTTTTTTGCCACAGACTTTTTGTAATATACGTATCGTATATGGGACAGCACTGTCTCATCCATACTACACCCAGTCACCTTTTTACGCATCTCTGCAGGCAGTGGGAATCGAACCCACGACCGAAAAGTGGCTACCTAATAATCACTGCGCCTTTGCGCTCATCGCCACCTCGGCGACACAAGCTTTAGATGATTTCATGCAGCAAAATATTTGAAAGTAGAACATGACAGTGACTGTAAAATATTAGGAGTAGCAGTTATATCTTGGCAATGAAGATATACAGGTGCACATGAGCAGAACAAGAACTCACCTGCTCGATGAGCAATTCTTCACTGGCCCGTACTGCATCATGCAATCGTCTCCTATCTATATCAATTGGTTTGTAGTTAGGCAAACCCAAACCCACTCCGACCGATGGACTATTCGGATTACTGATGGAGTTGTAGTGGCACATTCTATGGTATGAAAGCCTAATAGGTTCATAAGAAGTGATTTTTGGTCCGTTGAATATGTTTATCGGTTCTGTGAAATAAGTCTCCATCAACATGGTATTTTTTTCGATGATATTATAACCTACCTATCTGATAACAATACACCTCAATAGTTCGGTTATAGAGCTCACTCATGGCTTGGATTTCTAAATGGTTTCCATGAACATGCCAAGTACGTTTTCTAGCAACATACTTTTCAAAATCCTCAGTAACATATGGTTCAAAATAATCTTGGTTTTGAACCTACAATACATATAATGACTTCACTAGATACATTTTGCAAAGAATGCAAAATTACTATCATTTCATAAATATCGACTACATTGAAAGGAGTTCTGGATGAAATGTATAATGGGGAAAAGCATGAATATACATATCAGTAGAATTTGATATTTGAATGAAAAAAATGTTTCTTCTTCAAGAGTGCATCTTTTCAAGTTAGTCCAGTTTGACCAATTATAATATAATCATAACTGACCTTGAACATTTGGTGTAGCATTGATTTCATAAATGAAGAAGTTTCCATACAATTCACTAGTTCAATATACAGGGTGTCCTTAAAAGGTCTTTACAAAAAGCTACCACATATTCTTCAGACCAAAACAATTCGATACAAGCAAACTTACCTCAGTAAAAAGTTGCTTAGTTTGGGCGCTAGACGGCTCTGAAGTTGAAATTTTCAAATCGATTTTGCTTCATAACTTTTGAACGGCTCATGAGATTTTTTTCAAATTTGGTACGTTGGCATAGACTCATCGGGCAATGAAACTCATATCATAATCATAATGAATATCATTCCATGGGCGTAGAACTTGATTTTTTCAGTAAATAAACATCTAAAACTCCTACGCCAATGGAAAAAAATTAGTTTCAATATGAAATCTAAATTATTCAACTCATTCACTACAAAAAAGGTACTCTTGACAAAAGTCGATTCCTCTCATGGTTTCGACAAAATTTTAATGATTTAGAGCATAATTAATAATAAAACGATTAACAGATATTTCATAAAAATTGTTCAAAATGTTCACCATTTTCACGTATACAAAGATTTATACGACGCAAAAAGTTGAAATGTACTCTTTGCATAACTTCTTCATCGCCTGTAAGATTATTCGTCGCCTGTTGGATACGTTGCCATAATTGTTCTACAGTATTCACAGGGGTCTTGTAAACCGTAGACTTGAGATAACCCCATACAAAATAATCCATCGGTGTTAAGTCTGGAGAACGTGGTGGCCAATTCACGGGTGCATCATTACCTCTACCTATCCATCTGTCTGGGTACTGTTGGTTTAAAAAATTCCTAACATCCACCGAAAAATGTGGTGGAGCTCCATCGTGCATAAACCACATATCTACCCGATGTTGGAGTGGTAAATCTTCCAACAAATTTGGCAACGTATTTCGTAGATGTTGTAAATACATGTCTCCTGTTAATCTTTGTGGAAGTATGACAGGACCAATTATAAAATTTCCTATTATTCCAGCCCAAACGTTGATTTTGAATTCGTGTTGAAAATGGTTTATTTTAATGGAATGAGGATTTTCAATTGCATAAACGTGTTCATTATGAAAATTAGTTATTCCTCTTCTCGTGAAACAGGCTTCATCAGTGAACAAAATATTCTTTCCAAAGTTCAGATTCATTTCTCTTTGCAAATTAATGAACCTACAAAACATCAGACGACTTTGTGAATCATGGATTAATAAATCTTGAACTGGCGTCTTGTGGTATGGGTATAATAATTGTTCTCTTAGTACTTCATGAACGGCATTCCTAGAAACTTCTAGTTCATTACTTATCCGTCTAGTACTCAATTCTGGATTTTCTTCAATACGGTCTAAAATTTCTACTTCGACTTCGGGAATCCTTACATAACGCTGTCTTCCATAATCACCAGTTCTAGGAGCAAAATGACCGGTCTCCCGAAGACGTCTCTCAACTGTAGCAAAGGTTGGGTGGCTTGGTACGCGACGATTTGGAAACCTTGCCGAATACACCCTCACACTCTCTCGACCATTTCCTTGACAATATCCGAATACCAATAACATATCGGTGTATTCTTCAGTCCGATATCAACAATCAACGTCAATAAAACTCGACAAATCAACACAGATGAAACTATGGAAACCAAGAATGTGAATATCACTGTTTTCGAGCAGATAATAATAGTCTTCAGAAAAAAAAACCAGTGCTACTTATTTTCAATAGAAATAACCTATGCAAAAAGTACATCTCAACTTTTTGCGTCGTATAAATCTTTGTATACGTGAAAATGGTGAACATTTTGAACAATTTTTATGAAATATCTGTCAATCGTTTTATTATTAATTATGCTCTAAATCACTAAAATTAAAATTTTGTCGAAACCATGAGAGGAATCGACTTTTGTCAAGAGTACCTTTTTTGTAGTGAATGAGTTGAATAATTTAGATTTCATATTGAAACTAATTTTTTTCCATTGGCGTAGGAGTTTTAGATGTTTATTTACTGAAAAAATCAAGTTCTACGCCCATGGAATGATATTCATTATGATTATGATATGAGTTTCATTGCCCGATGAGTCTATGCCAACGTACCAAATTTGAAAAAAATCTCATGAGCCGTTCAAAAGTTATGAAGCAAAATCGATTTGAAAATTTCAACTTCAGAGCCGTCTAGCGCCCAAACTAAGCAACTTTTTACTGAGGTAAGTTTGCTTGTATCGAATTGTTTTGGTCTGAAGAATATGTGGTAGCTTTTTGTAAAGACCTTTTAAGGACACCCTGTATAATATTGTTCAGCTACAACTATTGATATGAATTCCCAGGAATTTATTTATTCATATCGATAAAAATGAATCAACCTTTTTTTCTACATTTTTTCATACTGTGAAGTTGTACATTGCAAGAAATGTACTATCCTCGGTGAACACTCTTTGTGCCACATATAGAGCATTTTGTGAACTTTTGTGGTATATTCAAATGATCATGCACACCTGAGGCTGATTAATTTCTGTTATTACTTAGTAACAATTACAACAAATGGAGATACAATTGGAAAAAGAGGTTTCAAATGTTACTCACGATGTAGTTCATACAATCTTGTCGCACTTGAAAATGGAACTCCTGATCACCATAGACTTGATCAGCAATAGATCGAAATAGACATGCTCCATCTTCATTCATATTCTTAATTTCAAACCCTAAATTTGACATATATCGAGAAAATAGAGCATCTCTCTGAAAGAGAATATTGAGTCAATATCATTGAGTTTATGCCAAGAATTATGCAATATTGATTTGATTTCGAAAGCAAAAATATGATTTCAGCCCATTTCAAAATGATATGTACCTTTTGCCATTCTTCAGCTGTCAGATGTCTATCTTTGAAATAGCTCTCATCATACTCATCCTCACTATTGAATCCAGTACAGTCTTCTTTGATCTCTTTTTCATTATTATTACCAGGAGTTTCAGCTGCAGCTTTATCTACAGGTGATGTAATAGCATTGTTTTCATGCAATGGCTCAGAAATAATCTCACGTTTGTTGAGTACTGTTCTATCTCTCTTCTGTTCTCTCCTCACCTCACGCTTTTGTTCTCTAACACTTTCTCTATCTCTGGGTCTATCTGATTCCTTGTATCTCTTACGAAATCGTTCCTTTCTGTCACTTTTGCTGTTGGAAAAGAATACAATCACAGATCTTCAATACTCATCCACTATCAATTCATTTACACTGAGACATCAACATGGACAGAGGTATTTGGAGTAATTAGTCGAGAATACTTACTAAGGGAATGGTGACCGCCGGGCATTGGAATTATTCTCACAAAGTGACTGTATCTGAATAGAGCTGATGTCATTTCTTCTATTTGATCTTTCAGCAGGTGCCTGAAATTGTGGAAAGATGTGTAATTTTAGGCAATTCAGGATGATCTATGTATCATTTCTTTGAAGCAATACAATTTATCTATTTTTAGACATCCATTATGAATTCTTGGAGATAAACCTATGTGGTGTGTGATAGTGAACATACATTTTGCTGATTTGCATCAGTGCTTTCTTCTGCGTTTCCTTGAGATTTACGAATCGCTGGAAGAATAGTCATGTCTAGTATCAGTTATCACTATTGCTGAGACTAAATATGATGAATTTCTCAGATCTCTAGAGAAAGCGTAACAGAAATCATCTATACAGATCAACCTGAACTTATAATAATACAACGTCAACTGTCAAATCTTCACAATCACAATTATAGAAAACACCTTGTCAACTGTCAGAAACACCTTTTGGTATTCTGTGTCATACACATGTACATGAACACAAGGAACACAAAGGAAAAGAAACACAAAAGGTGTTTTCTATGATCAGAAGCACCGTTCTGACTAGAAATTTGACACTTTCTGCACAATTTTGCCAAGAGGTAAAAATTTCTAAAACGACTGTCAAAACAGAACAAAGAAAACTACAATCAGTTGCTAGCATACGATAATTCTGATATCGAAAGAAAATAATAATGATGATTGAGTTCCGACTACCACAGGTATAACAATTTTATTAGGATACAAATAATTTATGATGCGGACTAGCAAAAAAGGTATCACCATTCTGTGGTTATGATATTCCATGACGAATAAAATAGTCCAGTCAAGAACAGTGGCAAGTGGCAACGCTGAACGGTCATTTTTGCGACTGAGCTGCTACCTGAACGGAAAAATAGAAATTCCCGAATGGGAGCTGCATTCACAAGTTTTTCTTTGCAGATTCCTTTTTTATTGTTATGTACGTCATGTACATGTTACCCAGTGGTAACTCATCTCGGGACGTTGAAAATTGCATTAATCAGTCGAATTTATATGATTATCAACAAAAAATAATCGCTACTGCTTGATACCCGATATTTCTACTCACACATACAAGTGTGTAGCTATCACACAACCCGTATAAAAATGCATGTCTTCAATAAGTTACTGATGATTTGTGAATTGTGCTATATAACGAAGGTTGCTGAAGTGCCACTTCTGTACATTTTTTGAATCTGAAAGCAGGTCATTCCGATATTTTTGCCTACTCTTTTTAACTATCGAAACAGATCAACGAACTTTTGCTATACAGTGTGTTGTTTTTGAAATATAAGAAATTGTCATTTTTTCCTGAAGACGGACCTGGAATCTGATTTCGATTTTCAATTCTTCGAATGTGTGTGGCTGAATTCCGCCCTTTTGTACCATTGGTATAAATAAAGACATATTATTATTATTATTATTATTAATTCATTCTAATGATGGGTAATGTACGCAGTTTTCACTTACTGAGCATGCATAAATTATACAAAATGGTTCAAAATAAGTTATGGATACTTGAATATTTTGCCAAAATGGAGATAGCGTCCTGTATCTCATTAATAAATGAAACTAGACACATCAATTGGTAGTAAGTTAGAACAATCAAAGTTTCCTCCTATTCGCAGTTAGAGTATTTATATTCTAAATAAATATAAACTAGTCAATAACACTTGCAGTGTGCAGGAAGTATTCGTTACTTGGTATATTATTTGTTCTTAGACATTTCAGCATCCACGCGATTATTTTACAATAATCTATGAAAAGAGTAGGATGATTCCAAGGAGCCAATGAGAAATCTATTCCGATCTATTGAAACCGCAAGGACCTCAGCGGCCGTGCATTCATAATATAATAATGATAATAATAATAATTATTTTTACTTGCTCTAAACTGAAGAAGTGGTATGAACAGAATATACAATACATACCATACAACTAGTTAGAATAAACACTCAAATACCACGGAAGCAGTAAATTAACCGCTTGTATGTGGTTTACATATTCAAAATGAAAGAAAAAAGATTATAAACGCATGCATATAATTATTAAAACACTAAATTAATTGTTCTATTGGAATACTTCATCAGACAGTATCGATCAAGAGGTCTATAAAAAACTACTAACAAGAATTGAGCATATCTAGAGCCAGGAGAAGGAATTGTGTGTAAGATTATGTTTGAAATCAGGTAATGATGTCCAAAACCAGGTAATGAGTCTAAAAACAAAATGACTGCTTTACGTCGAACACCCTGCTAGCATCCTTGAAGAGAGCATATTGTAAGTGAAATTTCTTCCTAAAATCATTTTCACGATCCATTTCTGAATAACACTCAATTTTTGAAGATCTCTGACGCCTCCCCATTCTATAACACAATACGAAGTGTATAGGTATAGATCCAATATGTTCTGACATATCAAAAGAATTGTATATTTATGAAATGGATCAGTTTCAGAATAATTTATCATCATCTATATACTGTGTTAATATACACTGTGTTCAAGATGAGGAGGGCCTCTATGGGAATTTCGGAAACTACAAGTGCTACAGATTTGAGGACAAATAGAAGGACATCTAGAAAACCTCTGTCTTCTATCGTTTTTGGGATATTTCCGAATAACTGAATTTCCAGTATCCAAGATATAGCTTTATTGCTTCATATTCCTTTTTTGTTTTTTTTTTGATCCAGCCTACTGATTTTCTCCTTCCAATGACCATGGTTCAAGATGGTGTCAGAAGGATACGTCTGAAACTGATTGTTTACATTGTTTACATGCAACCATATAGTATCACTTGATGTGCACAATTCTAGAAATCTTGTCCCTTCTTAATGGTTCTTGAACATTGTCTGGAACATTTCATGATCTTCTCATCAGGAGAATCTTTCCAAAGAGCACGCTAATGATGCTGAAACATTTTGACAAAACTGTATATATGTGTCGATTGCTTCATGTACCTGAGCTAAAAAGAACTGTATCATGCAATCGGAAGATGATGAAATGGGGTCAAAATTTATTCGATTTAGTATGTTTTGGAACTTCTTGTATAAGAGATTTTATTTGCTTAGTAGGTATGAATATTCTGTATAGATTGTTTTTATCTCCTTTCGGTCCAAAATTCCATACATTTTGAATCAAGCAGGTATTTTGAATTCATATAATGATTACTTTCATGCTAATAATCGCCATTTCTCTTATTGCCGATTGGTTATTTCTTTCACCATTCGCATCGCAACTTTTTGTATATCTTCTTTTATTCTATGATGATTTGAGCTCTGCTCCTATATCTGCCAATCTATTTGCGTTCCGCAATCACCATAAAACAAAATGAATAGTTTAGTCAGCTCTAGCCGCACGCCGCCGCTCGATTCTTGAATATTTGATGGCAATTTCTCCCACTTTAATTTTGGTTCTCCATGTTCTCATGTTCCAGGAGGCATCTGTGAAATTTTTGCACAACTTTCCGGGGAACATTCGCCATCATGCGAAATGGGTGATAACTCTCTGGAGTTTTTGATTGTGATTTAAGAGGAAAGTAGCAGCAGGTAGTCAGTGGCGTACAATTGGTATAATATGAAGGCCCAAATAAGATTTTGAGGTATTCCAGATCTCCAGATGTATTTTACATTTCTAGAAAAATGACATTTCAAAGTGAGGTGTTATAGATGATATAAAACGAAATAATACAAAAGGTTTGAATGCTCTAAATATAAATCGAAAATGGTTCCACAAAACATGCACGAATATATCGATATTTCAATTAATAGCTACTTAGATTTGAATGAAGAATGAAATAAATGAAAATCAGGGAGCAATATGGTGTTACTCTCGGTTATCATAACCACAAACCGACTTTCAGTGTTCCAATACATGTGTTATAAAATATCAGCATTCTTTGGAAGTGCTGTTTGATGAATGATCTGATTTTCGTAGCTCAACTTACGAACCGATAAACCCGCGTGCGTAGAGTGATCAAAGCATCGAAGGTGCCTCATAGGATCTGCAAATAATGATGAATAGTCCTGATTTGTTCATTTAATTGTCGACTCACCTACTTGGTAGAGAGAATTGGTCCTTATATAGTGAACTGCATCGAACAAATACTACTTGTTGTCACACACTTCGCGTCTTTTTGCTACTGCAGAGCCATTAACGATACAGCAAGTATCATGAATGTGCTGTTTTCGAAATTCTTTTCGATCCATAATTCACAATAATAATAATAATAATAATAATAATAATAATAATATTAATAATAATAATAATAATAATAATAATAATAATAATAATAATAATAATAATAATAATAATAATAATAATAATAATAATAATAATAATAAAGCATTCATTGCCCAACAGAAACCATTCACAAGGCAATTTAATGATATAGTTGATAAATTATAAAATAGTATTAGTATCAGTGTAACGACTTACAATAGAATTGACTAGTGACGATAAGAAGGATAAGTAACATAAAACATAAATTAATACATACGTGCTTGATATCCTAAATCAACTTATAAATATGCACGAGTTTTATTACATAATTCACACTTACTGCAGTTAAAAATATCACATATATTTGATAGCTTATTAGCATTACAACACATCACATTAATCGGCATAGACATAATATTTGTTTGAGCTCTTTTGCACTTAAAATTGGTATTTGCTCTAGATTCTAATCTTGGCACATGAAAGTCAATTTGAGATAATAATAGTGGTGAGTCCACTTCGCCTTTCAAGAGTTTTTACAATAATATTATGGCCGCTTGCTGTCTGCGTTTTTCTAAAGATATGAAATCAAATCTACGAAGTAAATTCATAAAATCACATCCTCTCGAGGGATAAAATCTATCAACCTTAAAACATAGAAACTTTAAATATTTTTTTTGTACTTTTTCGACTGTAGTTGAATATTGTATAAAAATTGGATTCCATATTAATGATCCATATTCAAGTTTAGATCTCACCAGACTGAAGTAAAGAGATGAGAGTGCAGACATATCATGAAAGTTTTTACAATTTCTGAATAAAAAACCATATATACGATATGCTGATTTAGTAATCTCAGTTATATGAGAGTTGAATGTGAGCTGACTGTCGAAATATACCCCTAAATCCCTAATATTATCAACATGTTCTAGAGTTGTAGTATCAATTGAATATGGGTAATTAACAGTATTGGATTTTCTGGTGAAGGTTAGTACTTCACATTTTGAGATATTGAGGAAAAGATGGTTTCTGAAACACCAACTATGTAAATAGTTGATTTGTTCCTGAAGAATTGAACAATCGTCTATATTAGAAATGGAAGCATATAATTTCAGATCATCTGCAAACATTAATTTATTGCAATCAAGTGACACGCAGAGATCGTTTATAAATATTAAAAATAGCAGTGGCCCCAGGTTGGAGCCTTGAGGAACTCCACTGGTTGCTATATAGTTGTGAGAGGAAAATCCATTGAAAGAGACATACTGCACTCTGTTATTCAAGTATGATTTCAAGAGGTTCAAAAAAATATTATTGAATCTTAAGCAAGCAATTTTCTTCAAGAGTATTTCATGATTTATTTTGTCAAAGGCCTTGGAGAAATCTGTATACACCACATCAACCTGCCCTCTTTGGTCTAATGTTTCACATAAGCATTGACTAAAAATGGATAGGATACTAATTGTGGATCTTAAATTCATGAATCCATGTTGGAATTCAGAGATGGTGTGTTTGGTTGCGAGATAAATGCGATTATATAATATGATCTCCAAGACCTTTGCGGGGTTATTTAAGATTGAAATTGGTCTATAATTGATTATGTACAGAACAAATTTCAGAAATTTTCCAGACATCAGGAAAAACCGATGTTTCAAGAATTAGATTGTAGATTGTAATCAACGGATAAATTAATGCTCTCAGACAATCCTTCATGATGAAGGAAGGAATTCTGTCTGAACCTAAGGTAAATTTATTTTTTAGTTTTCTACCATCGTCTATCATTTCTTTTTCGGTTATCGGTTCACAGCTGATATCTACAGAACTATAATTGATATTGAGTTGTATGTTTTTCAAATCAGGTTCAGTTATTGTGTATACACTTTCAAATATGTACCGAAAGCATTAACTATCCCTTGAGGATTATCACACACAATAAACACAACGGCGCCAAATTGAATTGGTTTTTTTACATCAGCTGTATATATTCACTTCATAAGGTGACCATCAAATGTCATATTCGCATCGTCACCTCCCCGACATAGCACTAAAAAATGTTCTACCACTGATTTTGCGAACGTCGATTCGACATGGGGAAACCAGCAGTATAATCTGCATTATCTGCAACTGGATCAAAAGCATGAATAATGAAAATCGATACATCATATGAGCAGGTTGAAAGCTGTTGAAAGGGTGTTCAAAAGAAGGGTTACCTTCCCCCGTTTCAGGTCACTTGTATTTGACTTCTGGCTGATATTTGTTTCCAACCTGGGGGTGTATTTGTCATATTGAAATCCTCGCATCAGACGATTGAGCTATGATAAAATCAAGTTTGAAGCCATGCGTATTGTTCGAGGCGCTATATACAGTGTGCAAAAGCCGAATGGAATGAATTCATTATTTGGGTTACTGTACATATTTATGAAAAATCCTGAAAAACGTAGAATTTCAATTATAAATTCTCCCTTCGAAGGACAGGGAATTTTTGTCCCCCAATCATTCAATTTTTTGAATGGGAAGTATGGGCTTGTGATATATCGTTTGAAAGGTCTCCCCATTTCTTCATT
The DNA here is from genome assembly GCA_963576655.1 of Gastrophysa polygoni. Taxonomy (NCBI): domain Eukaryota; kingdom Metazoa; phylum Arthropoda; class Insecta; order Coleoptera; family Chrysomelidae; genus Gastrophysa; species Gastrophysa polygoni. The sequence continues at coordinate 7,867,401 of OY755085.1, forward strand.
CAAGAATTTTATCGTTTTCAAGTTCATTGCAACATTTGAGGAAATAAAATGAAATCATGTGTTTACCGGAATTCGTTATAATATCCCCAAAACTAATTACAATATAGCCAGAACTTATTTCTTGTTTAGGTCTTGAAAATAAGAAATTAAGCAAAATAAATCGAAAATAATTCAGAGTTTTCGTGGCAACGTTAGTTGTTATTTAGTTGTGACGACTACTATACGTACTATACGTATACGAAAAAAAATACTTGATATTTCTTATCCAGCAGTATTTTCGAAATAGTTGTAACTGGTATTCACAACAAAAATAAGAAGTACTCGTATTAAATATATCGTGAAATCTATTCATAATTCAAAAATATGTGAATTTCAACTGCTATATCGTAGGAGCGAATCAATACAATGAATTTCTTCGAGAATTAGTATATTATTACACAAGTTGTTTTTTCCTTTTTTCTATTTGAGAGATGAGTGATCTCTATGACACTTCATATTATCATCTGGTATCAAAATGAACGATATTTCGATACTCATTTGCGTGTTGAAATGACTTCATATCAGACGCAAAACAGGAAAAGGTTATTTTCGGTTGCTCTATCCCAGTATCCCACTATCCTCCATCTTGGTCGCGATTTCCTTTTGTAATATTATGTTCCAAACGGAAAGCAATGTGGGAGGACCTTGAATATCACTCTGAAAATGGGATACAATGAGACAACATCAAAGTACAGAAGATGTTCATAGATTTGAAAAATAAATATTCGAAATTATTTGGTATAGAATATTAATCTTTTATTTTCTGGATGTCAATTCAATCAGTGATATGAGGCTACGATTGAGTTGATGCCTGATCAAATTTATGTTGATTTGACATCAGAACAGAATGCAATCTACATTTTACGTTAAACAGCTCTTATCATAAGTTTGCGTGGCTCTGAGTTAATGTGCCATCAAGCTGCATATAACGCCATGGCAAATATTTAACGTGACTTCAAATATTTGATCGGCTTTCATGCAACCCTCCATGAATGTTTAATGTACACAGATGGATCGGTAATTGTTATGGTACTAATCTCTCAGGCAAAAGTTTCTGTTGTAGAACTGAACTAGAAGACATCTAGTTGAGATTGGATACTGAGATTTAGAAAGTTGGATTGGCTATGAACATCTAGAATAATTTTCTTCAAATCAAGGTAGAATATATTTCGTTATTATGGTAGTCTCTGACACGTCCTGACATCACATATTTTCGCATCATCTGTCCGTCATATATTCACTCCATATGATATTTTCGACTTTGGTTTCCAACTGCAAAATAGCGATATAAATATTTCACAAAATTGCGAAAAAGTAGACGTTAATTATTAGAAATTACGTGGATAACTCAATTCTTCGACATTGTCTTCCATCTGATTCTCCAGATGTTTCTCAATCTCTCCATGAGTCTCTATCATTCTGACTATCGTTGGAAAATCTTCCATTGAGAATTCTGCTATGGTAGAATGATGTACATTGTACACAAACCGGTTACAAGAGGTCAAGGTTTCAAGTATCTAAGGAACAGAAATTGTTATTCAAGCTCATGCATCATATCTAGATTCTAATTATAATTTGAGGTTGAGGCATCAGATTATAGTTTGTCAGTTGACCTGTCAACAATTTATTATAGTAGTATCAGGTCATAGTCATACATCAGGGTACCTTTTGTATGGAAACCATAAATCACTGATGCATGAAATTCAGAAGGAATATCCTCTTATAATATTATTAAACATCAAGTTGAAAATTTTTCATACACGGAAATTTCGGTCTCAAATTTTTTGACGAATCCAGGAAAAATATCTCGAACAGGATGCACTTTGAGATATGGTGAGAACTAGCATCATCCGATTATGGCAAACAAGGAAACTATGTCAGCTTATATAGGTACTTCCTCAGCTGAATATATCTTGATACTTTCGCAAATATTTGGGAAAACCTGAATATCAATGAGCCTGTTCACACCCTATACCTCAGGAAGGAAGTAAGAAATCTGAAACTGATGAGTTTGTCGGTCTTATTCTGACTCGAGCTGAATCGATAGCTTTCTATGGATTGCTGGTATCTTTGGATGTTTATAGGATAGAAATTTCCTTCAGTTGGTTTAATTCCTCCTGAACCGAGAATCCGGCATAGCCCGATTCTTGACATCTGCTCCCTGAACTGTCGTGCACCAAAAGTGAAATCGATATCACACCATCTTCTACCTCTGCTGGATACTTGATTTGTCACTTGTGTTCTGTCGTCGCACTTGGTAGACAATTTTATGGGGCATATAACTCTGCGCCATGTTTGGTAATAAGGACAGGCTGAATATACCGTGTGGTCCAGGAGACAACTAAATGATGAATTATGTTATTAATGATGTAATGTGTGAAATTGTACTTATTGACATCTTCGAATGAAAATTCAATTCGGCAAAATGTCTGTCATATCAAATATGACGTTGACTACCACAAGGCAAAGGGTATATGTGCCTGGTCATTTCAGCCATTGAGGGCTCACTATTTGTGTCATACACCAATCAACCCATCAAAATTTCCTGAAACACGGAGAATGTCTTGTAGCCTATACATCAGCATTGAATTTCAAAATTAGTGGCGCGGGGGACCCAAATTCACGTAAACCCCGAAAAAAAATCGTAATTGTTTTTCAAGCATGTAAGGGTGATCTCACATTTCTTCACTAGAAATGTTAGATCTACTCCAAAAAAAGCAATATGCCATTTTTTGGACAACAAGATGAGGAATATTGTGGTTGAAATGAAAATGAAGAAGCACCTTCCGACAAATGCATAACAAAAATAGTATTTGCATTATTGCAGTGCTGTGGCGTTCAAAAAACTAATATTTCGAAACTTCTGTCACAAGCAGTTAGTTCATTGGTATGTTTAGACCTGAGAATCTCACTTGTTCTGTGCCACTATCTTTTCCTATACTTTTTCTAGGTTTACATCACATATAACCACACAATTCATTTGAAAATCAAATTTTTTTGTGTCCTTCATGAATGTGTGTCACGTATGCGAGTAGGTATCTCGTTGATCTCTGGTGACGAAGCCACATTGCTGATCGTTCACGATTTTTGAGCTCTCATTGTAATGGTTCATTGTTTTGGTACCAATCACATTCGGGCTGCAGTTGCAAAGTTCCTAACCTCTGTGATCTTTCTCAGACACACGGTATAGTACTTCAACTGAATTCCGTGTGTATCGAACACGACTGAAATGAATGGAGACGTTTTATCACCTACGCCAAACAATTTTTTGGGGGATCTGGAATGCTTACACAAGATCTCAACTAGATCCACTACCCGTCGTGCTGTGACATATCAGATAAAAATGATATCTTAAGTGTCACATCATTTCGGATGACCTCGATTTTGATTGCTTTTTTCATTGCTCTAGAGATGGTATATATAAGTGCAATCACTCTATAGTTGTTAGTGAGGGTTTCCTTGCACCTTAGACGGAAATACACCAAATTTGTATGAAACAACCTGCAAAGAATTGGTGTTAGTTCTTGGGTACATTTCTTGAGAAACTTAGGCGGAATTCCATCTGGCCTCATAGGATTCTTGAGGCCAAGCAGGATGTGTCTAATTATGCGCTGACGGAAGATAATTTCAGGCATACGGTTGTCGATAGTATAGCGATATTAGGAAAATTTTGGCCTTGTGGATCCAAAGTGGAATTCTGAGTGGAACTACAACTGCAGATAACATCGAATATGAAGACAAAATTGAATGTACACTGTTGTTGTTCGCATTCTTACAAATACACGTCAAGATCCTCACATTCGACTAATATTCCTGAACGACTCCTGCTGCTGATGAAAGAATGAAGATACTCATTTATAGAATAATTTGAGCCATCCTCAATGCATGATGAATCTCAGTACGACATCTTCAATTGGTTTCTTGTGTAGTACCTAGTGGGCATCAAATGAATAATTAGTTCATGGAATAATCACTTCGAATTTACCAACTCAATGCTTCTTTGGTTTTCAGAATCCCCTGCCCTTATCATGACACCGTTTGGTTCCCTGAGACCGATAAAATGTGAATACTATCGGAAAAATTGTGCAGGGAATTATAAAGTAAATGCATTTTCCCACATCCCTTTCTCGTCATAGATCTATCTTTCTTTGCACCATTTCGAGATAGCACCATTTCGAGCATAGTTAGCATATAAATATTCACAGGAGTACAAAATGATTAAGCATTCAGAAAACTAACTGATGTTGAAATGAATGAGGAATCAGAAGTTTCTGTCATTCAAATAGTGTGCTTCTGAGAGAAAGTCAATAATGATAAGCAAGAGAATGATTTCCTCAAATAGTAAGAAATGTAGTGTATCTTTCCCACTGAGTGAAATTATTTCACGCCATTGGATCTGATATTCAATTATATGCATTAATCGATGCTTACAGATATATTCCTCTCATGCTGTAGCATTAATTTAGCATTAGGTTAGGTTAGTCATTTGGTTCCCCTAGATACGGAAGTTCAGAAACTATGAAGATTAACAAGATTATCTGTTGGAGTTAGCATCAAATCTGATCTCAACATGTGAATACTCATAATAATTCGAGCTTTCACAGGAAGAGAAAAGTATTTCATGCAAATGGTATGCAGACCCTCATCTCCGAACGGCTTATTTCACCAACCAGACCAGAGATTTGCATTACCAATGAGTATTCGAGAATCTTTCCTAGTTCGAAACATCCAATGAAATATCATAGAGGATGTTGTACTGGAGAAAAAATGAATTTCTCACTTTTTTGAGCGAACGAAATAACTCCCTCATGAAGCCCGCCTTCCTATCAAACAATCTAAACTTTGTCTTTAAGGTGAAACGGACATCTCACTCAAAAATGAATATCTCATCATTCAACCACTGAGTTCAAGGATTTGCAAATTCTTGGGCGTCCTGTTTTCCGATGAACAAAATATGAATTTTCATCTCATCAACGGCTGGATTGAATTTGAGGTGGTTCGTTATCTCATTCCATCGCAATCTATAAATCTATCGTACTTCCATAATATTAGATCACTCTCTCATGCAGATTCCTCAACAGATCTTCATAGAGGCTCAAATATCTTTCTGCTCTCGATTTTTCTACAGTTTTTGAAACCGGTTGAAAAATAATATCTCATTGTGAAACTTCTGTTACATGGTTTGCCGCCCCAATTGTGTCTTTGACTATCGAGTTTCCTTGAAGATAGATCACTCAATGTCGTGGTAGATGGGGGGTCTCCATGATGATCTGGATGATGATCTGGCAAGGATTCTGAAAGGAGGATATCTGAAAATCTAGTAGAGTTTACTGCAAAAATAACTCAGGTTTGCATCTTCCACAGGAAGGCAGATCACACAAAGCCCAATATGATGATGTCAAGTACAACTGTTTCCATGAAGTCGTCAATATCCATGCTCTGTATCACCACCAACAACCCTCTCTCATAGGACGATCATTTGATCCATTGCGAGAACTGCTTCACGAAAACATGGCTTTCTCTTCCGTGCGAAGAGTTACTCTACACCACAGCAACTGCTCCACAACACAGCAACTGTTCATGAACGATTTATATCTACTCTGGGGCTTCTAGCCTCCAGTGATACTCCTCAACCTTGTTATGATAGTTAGCAACCCCACACGCAAGTTCTGGCCTTATCAAGGCACGTGTAGATCATTGTTTGGCTGAATCATGAGACTTCTGATTGCTGTTCAATCTTTGGTGCAATGATTTCTCCGAAAGGTCATTGTCTAAATTTGGATTGTGCCTTTGAACACATAGTGCCGCCTCCCTCCTTCCTAACGAAGGAAAGGCCATAATGTCTCTTATTGGACGTTTGTATTGCTCCTGTTATCTCTAGACACGCAAGGCGCTGCACTCTTTGCAACTTCGCTCGTGTGGTCATTATTTCTGTTGTTGGCCGCCGAATTTATGAAGCATATACATGGTTGGGATAAAGTATGGAACCAAGTAAATATCTTTTGAACGAAAATAACCGATATTTATGAGAATTTGCAGGTAACTGCAATGGAACAAAATGCATCTGATGTACATTCCGGTTCAACTGGAAATGCATTCAAACTTCTCCAATTTGAATAGGACACCCTATATATTTTCACAGATTTTGAGAAAGCTTGTTATTTTGAATTCATACATACTGAGTTTAGTGTAGAAAGAATTGTAAAAACGAGGAATATAGCACTTCAATCAACTTTCTTTGAGTTTTTTGCATTAGAGCAAAACCCTATTCAGATAAACTAATTGATGTTGTTTGTATGCATAGTAATGGATGAACGAGTACTCTTTTGTTTTCCAAGCGTCAAACTCTAATTGACGGAAATAAATTTAACCATTTCCGATCATCACCAAAATTTCACAACGCTTCTTTTTCACTCAATTGAATCATTCTGAATTGTACAATTTGTAAATTTTACGTTTATTCATTAGTATTTGCATACAAACAACATCAATTAGCTCATCTACATAGTTTTTTGCTCTAATGCAAAAAACTCAAAGGAGGTTGATTAAAGTGCTATATTCCTCGTTCGTACAATTTTTTTTACACTAAACTCAGTATGTATGAATTCAAAATAACAAGCTCTTTCGAAATCTGTAAGAATATATAGGATGTCCCATTCAAATTAAAGAAATTGCTGGCATTTCCGGTTGAACCGGGAGTATATTATCAACAAAAAAATGTACACCAGATGCATTTCCTCCCATAGCACGTACCTGCGAATTTTCAGAAATATGCTTCTTTTCGTTTAGAAGATATTTACTTGGTTCCATATACTTTATCCCAACCCTGTATATGATCATGAGACACATCAACGTTAGATCTGACTTTTATCTCATTCCTTGGTTGTAGACCCGAAGTTGCGGAATAGCAGCAACTTGCAGGACAAAAAGGCAGCCGCTGCTTTGACAGTTTTTGATCTTGAGTAACTTCCCCCTTTTGAGAAAAGATTTCCTTGGCCATAAAAAATGGAAGCTCTGAGATAAATATTCCTTCGTTTCGCGAATTGTTTCAATTAATGATTCCAGTATCTAGACTAGAGTATCATGCTTGCCGTTCCTAAAACTACAACATGAGGTCGCCTGCAGATTGTTTGCAGATCTGGTGGAGTGCTCGCCAACTGTGCAGAGACGAAAGAAAAACAAGAAACCGGGGCATCTTGCATTCACTGAATGAGCGAGCGTTCCAGTGTGCGAAGGCCGAATCGCCTCGGCACGCACCTCGGCCTGCGAGTATTTCCTTTCGCTCGGCTCACCGGCGAGACTTCGGCCAATGCCTCTGCCTCTGCCTCTGAGGTGCGAGCGCGAGCACCAGTGTTGCCACAGCGAGCAATCCTGCCAAAAACGAGCGAGAAATCAACTCAAAAAGCGAGATTTTGTTGTTGTTGAAATAAATGAAGAGATAACCCTACATCAACTCACAATTCATTATTTTGCTGCCTAGAGTGCCAGTGTACCTAAATTGATTTCAAAATAATTGTTTTTCGTTGTTTTAGATTGTCTCTATTCGCGATAGAAAATGAGCATACGCCACCTAGCGGAGTTTTTGAACGCTGTCAAAGCGATCTGTTTACATTGGTGTTATTTCATAACGCGAATGTTTTTTTAAAGTGGTGCCATCTATACGAGAATAGCCCAACTCTTCACTGAATTGTTGAAAATTATTTGTTTTACAGTTGAAGTATTTCAATAATTATAACCACTTGACCACTTCCTCGACCACACTTCACTTAACCATATTTCAATTGTGTTGAGAACGGGAGCAGATTCGTTCCCGAAACGTCCACCAAGATAAGTAGAGGTTTTATTCTTATTAAATATATTTGTATTTCCAAATTTTTTCAAAAACAAGGTTTCACTGACCAATAGAGAATTTCTCTTTTAGGTATCTAAAGGTTTAATTTCAAACGCAGTGACATTTTGGGACAGATCCTAAATCTGTCCTTACTACAAATATATTGCAATAATTTTTAATAACTTCTACTCTATTATTTAGAAACGAGGAGAGAAAATCCCATTAAAAGCTGAAAAATGAATTCACTTAACCAACCATACTTCTTATTTTTGTTTCTTCAACGTAGTATAGAAGAGGTAATTTATTCTTTTTTATTTCTCTCATAATTTGACACTAGCAACGGACCTTTGGAGTGAAATCAGCTTCCAGAACTATCCGGTCAAACGCTCAGGGCTCAGTTGGTAGAACTGACAAATGCACATACTTCTGATATGCCTCAGAGGAATAAAATAAATTCGTTTGAGTAATATACGGACAATGTCCAACCTCGATTGAATTTGTTACTGTCAATATTTGCCAATATAGCTGAACTACAAGAAAAGCGAGCGAGATTTGACAAAGAGGAGCGAGAGAGTTTACGAGTGATGAAACGAGCGAGATCTCGGTCGATCGAGCGAGCTGTGGCAACGCTGGCGAGCACGCCTCTGTCGGGCAGTTGTTCGGAGGGCAGGAGCAAGTGAACCCGGGCGCTCGCGCCCTGCGCAAACGCGCCCCTATCGATCCCCGCGAGTCTGCATCCAGATGAGAGATCCTGCCTGCCGAGCAGTGCCAGAAGGGTATCGCGAGTGCCCGCAATGCTGAGCTAGTAGAAGAAGTGTGGCGTGATCTGGTGAGCTCGACTTATACGCGGGGCATGACGGCCAAGTCTGGAGGCCAGTGCTCGATGTCCTGATCACTCTGCCGACCAGATAGGATGGTGAGGGACGTGCGAATGGTGTCGTCGGTGGTGCTGGTCTCGGTCTTTTTCTTTGTCACCATGCTGCCAGGTGAGTCCGTCCTCTCGTCTCTCCCTTTCCCCTCGGAAGCTACGCGCCAAAAATTTTCTGCCGGGCCGACTGACGTTCGTTGAACTGGGCATGTTGCGAGTACGCAATATCAAAACATTCCGGTGAATGGATGTTGATTCATTTGGCTTTTATGCAAACACACAGTAGTCCTGTGTGCACTCCAACTGGGAAATACAATTTTTATCCAGTCAATCATGTTTGATAGATAGACAATACAGCAAAGAATACTGATCTGCACCCATACATGGAGAGATAGCATGGATTAATTGGGTGTAGATTGAGTACTTCTTCAAACTACTAGAACTTCTTTCTTTCATGTCATCGACTAGCTTTCGGTTGGAATTGCTCGTTTCTGGTCACGTTTTATGAAGAACGATAATTCATATGATTCAGATGATGATTTTTTGTTTCTCCTCCGCCTTGCATGGTTATTTATTGTGATATTGATATCTCTTTTTTGTCCGCTAAGAGTTCAGCTTGCTTCCGCTCGCTTACCCCGTTTCATATTCTTCAAGTTGGAAAAGAGAGAACTCTTGTATTTATATCGGTGTAATGAGTTTCAAACCTCGACCTTCTCCTCTGATATTCTTTACGACACTTATATGATTATCCTGCTCGAATCTGCATTGCGTCGTGAGATGCGTATTCACCGTAATGCATTTAATTCGGGTATTAATAATGAAAATGCTTTGATAAAAATTTCTGATCGACATAATTATATTTTGACTGGACAGGGATCGTTCTGTATATATTTCATTGAGTACAAAGAATGCGTCTCCCAGTTGTTTAACAAAGATGAGAAAGAATAACACGACCTGGACATCCAGATGGTTGAAACTGGAGGTCTAATTTTTTCAAAAATATATATCTTTGAGAATGCCTAGTAGATAATTTTTGCAAATGAGAAAAATCAACAAATCCCTCACAATCCAATTATGGAACTTGGGATACATACTTGCTCTATTCAAGTATAGTTTTTTATATAGTCAGCAATTTGCAGAAATAGATCATCATGAATCCGAAGCTTCTGTTAACACTACGTTGAACTAAGTTGCCGTTCAAAAGGTATTACCGATAAACCATCAGCTGAAACAGAATTTCCTTTGATGAATTGCTCATATGAGATCAACCAGTGTGGATAATTTCAGATACAAACTCAAGAAATTACTTCTCTCAGGTAATCTTCGTCTTTGAGTGAATTTTTCTCATTCTCTCTAATATATTATGGTACTGATTTATCACCGATCGTATGCTCGTATTTGCAGCTACTGGCAATGGTAAATATCAAATTGATATGTACAATATTAATGTTATATGATAAATAATAAAATAATCATATTATATCATATAAATTAACTTCACGATATAATAACCTCTACATCTATAATAATTTAATGAAATTCATTAGTTGTACAATGTAGAACGTGTGTATGACAGCACCCTTGTATAATTCTCAATATCGTGTATAATAATTTAAATTTTTCAGTTTTACTTTTCCTGGGTTGAGATGAAGAAAGAAATTTCTCGTTCCTCTGTGGAACGTTCAAGAGCTAACTCTGCCGTTTGATAGATATTGTTTTTTTTTTATAATATATCATCACTACTTTCCTCTTCCTATGTTCCCATCAATGAAAGCGTTCATTATTATTATTATTATTATCAGCAATCGCAGTAATTGATTCTCTTTCGTCAATATCATTATTGCAGAGGCCGCCGCAAATAATGAAAGTTTCAACAGAATATGAAGTTTCATCTGATTTTTCGAATACCTGATAATGCGTTTTTGATGAAAAATTATTTGCTTTCCATCAAAGAAAATCTCAGTGGACAATCGTATCTGCATCTTCCCGGAAATTGAATCACTCAATAATATAAAATTGATTCGATGAGAATGAAAGAGTGCGACGACGATGACTAACGTTAGAATTTCTCGACAGAAAAGCTCTCGTTCGTCCTTATTCTCTTCATCTATAACAGTATTTACAGGATGTTCACATATTGTGGTCACATGTACTGAATGGTTCTCATAATTCACATGCACGAATGCGAAATACAAATCATTTTCATCATCAATTCTAATTCTTGGTAATGTTCCAGAAGTCACTCTCAGGATTGTAATATTTGAAAAAAATTGTGCTTGGCTGGGTCTTTTTCGAATATATATTGAATATCAATTCTTCCTGCCAGCGACCGTTGAATTGTTGTGATAAATTTCTCATCATGGCATAATTAAATTCCAATACATATCTGGCATCCACATTATCAGTTATCCAGTCAGTTGAAAACACATTCCTTGGGAGAAATTCGTGCTCACAAAGCGAGGGATTCTCAGAATTGTATCTTTATCTCCCGGAAGGATAACGCGTGAAGTATTTCACATAAAAACTGCATGAATGGGATACCAACAAGAATATCCTTTTCTGGAGAGATTTATAGCGATATTAAAGGTACAGGAATCATGAGCGCTATAGCTCTAGGCGTAGCAGAATGTTTTCTTTATCTACTTTTCATATATCAGCATGGAAGAAGAGTTGAAGCTGAAAGATTCAATAATGATATAAATGCAGCTCGAGAAATGAATTGAACAGCTCTTATTGAAAGATGGTTCATAATCCAGAGCTTGAAGAGACTGTACACTACATATTGATTTCAAAGGTGAAGATGAATCCGGAATAAGAAATCTGACTGGGGTAGAACTCATAATCAAATCTTGTATAATTGTGCAACAAACATTTTTCCTAATTAATGGCTGACATCATGAACAGATTCCATTGGTTACTATAACTTGCTCTTTCAGCTGTTTTTCTGTTCGTTTTCGAAATGAAATGAGCTTTTGGTCGATTGTGCTGAATCATTGTTAGGTGAACGGAGAGGAAATTAATGGAAATACAAATATCACGAATGTGTGACAGCTAGAACATGGAATATTTCATATGAATTATTGATGTGCGATGTGCTGACATGCTATCAATATGATATTAATAAGTTGAGAGTTCAAAGCCCTCCATATTCACTACTATAATGATGACCTATTCCTGATCTATACAATATTCTGTATATAACTTCTCATATTCTCGAAGTTCGTATTGCTTCGTTATCGAAAGAATCTGGAGCTTGTTACACAGGTATGAATGGAACTTTCATAACGTCACTCCTTCCATCACTCGTACAACTGAAATCACTATAATGATCGATGAAAGTTACGTGAAAATTTAAAATTTCCCTCCTTAAGCAAATCCGCTCGTACTCATGTTTCATTATTACTGAATATATTATACTTACGATGTCTATAAACTACGATTCTACTTATTCACAAATTTTGTGTCTGTCTCTTTCAAATAACCCTTTCAATTTTGATCCATATAAATAGATAGATAGATATAATTTTATTGTTCCTAAAGAAATACAACTTATAACAATGACTTCTGTCTTCTGTACCTGGCTGGTACGAGTGAAAGTAAATAAAATGGAAATCATGGCATATTAGGTCCCTCAATGCCAAAGAAATCACTTAACGTAATAAAAATAATTTCACAAGAATTACAAAAAAAAAACAGAGAAAGAAATACAGGAAAAAGAAAGATAAAAGAATATTATTGCCAATGAGTGAAGAGAACGTTGAAATGCTCATAAACTTCAAATTTCGATCCATATCATTCATTCGTACATTTATTTTCTTCGAGAGGAACTGAATTCTTAAATTCCATCACATTGATAAGATTAACTTCAGTTTGGAACTCCCTCCCCCCTCCTGAGAGCCCTGCTTCACAAAGTTGGAATGAAAATCATCAATCACGAAATGATACATAGCATAAATGTGTGGATGAAGCTTTCTAATGAAAAAAGTCATCAACGTGATCACATCATTACATAACTGGATGAATTTGAATGTATAATCGCAGTCCCGTGAAGCAATCTCAATCTCAATCTTCAAAGCATAACAAAACTTCACTTTATTGCTACTCCGATAGTAAACCTTCATGAGAAAAATAGTATCCAATTCTGTTATTCACATAAATAGAAATTATTCTGATGTAAGTTCTTGAATTCTTGATGAATGTTGATCGATTTACAGTTGAATAGGATCGAATATTTTCAGGTCGAAATGGTCAATCCACACATTATGTGATACACATTTTTCTGATATCCAAATGAATATGACTATTTCGACGATTACGAATGAGATATTGCCAATCGTTCAACCACAGAGTCGGCCATGAGAATCATACTTGAACCAATCAATCGACAAACTGTTCCAATTAGTTTTTGGGAGAGCCTTCACTACCAGATTGAAAACTGAACTCATCATTGAGCTCTGAATTGTGAAGAAGCATTCTGAACATTTTTTTCAATAGCATTCTCAAGCGATTCGATAATCTGCTCAAGGTACAAAAATTTTTCAAAAATTAATCTTCAGCAGTCAGGTATATCCAATTGTGGTACGGAAATATTAAAAATTTGGAACTTCATGATGAGCTCAACTTTCAATACGATGATTGATATGAAAGTATGATTTCCATCATCGACTTTGTTCTTTGAGTTTAGAACGAATCAATTGTTGCGAATGTGCAACCGGAAGTGATGATTTTTCGATTAGGATCATGAGAAAACGTATATATATAAATATATATATATATATAGTTGCATCATTGAGATGGTGTGAATTTGGAAATTTTATATTCAAAATCACAGAAAAATTTTCTGCGGCGTGTCATTCCTCGTGGTCACCTGGTATATAGATTGGACTCAGAGTTTCTATCATTCCAATCATTTTTTCCACTATGGACTCCTAGTAGGTGAATTCTCTGATGTATCCATGATATTTCAGAGCCGCGAAAGAAATCTACAAGGTGAGAGGAGAATCGTGTGGAATGATTTCCCTAGTGGCATCATCCCGAATTCGTGACCGTTGTCAAATCGGCTTATTATGGAATTCCATGGCCTATTTCTGGTAACGAGCAATTTCATAACACTTGTTCGAATCAAAACAGGCATGAGAGGAAAAACTGAGCTACACTTTGCAGCTGTGGAATGTGATGATGATTCGATTCTCACATTCGAATTTCACATTGGAGTCACGATCCGCGCCTGCAGTGTGCAAAAATACACAAAATTTGATTTCAAACGTGTTCATGAAAAATATGTCGACCTTAGGAAAGAGTTTTGTATTTTTGATTCCATTCAGCGGTTCAGCATGTGGAAATTGAAGTGCATTGTGTAATAGTAATTTTGCCACACATTCAGTAACGAATGTGGGTTGAATATCAAATTTCGAAGCATACAACTTCAATAAATGGCGGAGGTTCAGAATATTTGGCGGGTATACTTCAGAAGGAAATGGCGAATGCACTTTGCGAATTTGGCGAATGCTCTAGATCATAGAATACAGGAAAATCAACATATCAAAAGTACTAGTACTCTATCATCATTCTGTACTATAGACCTATATTGCGCCGTGAGCTGTACACTGTTACTGAACTAGGATGCAATTCTATTCAGTTCATATTATTTCCAATTGTATATTTGTTCAATATTTTATTGCTGTCCCTGATGATGGAAATAATAAATGCCCAAAGCATTTGCTGCTATCATCACCACGATACTTCTTGGTTTTATATCATTAAATATAATAACCGTTAACCTAATCATTCATACATCATACCTCATACAAAAATGTGTGCTATTTATATTGTTTTCATAGATGATTGTAGGAAGTCATATATTCATAGTCAGTACCAACACTTTCGCTTTCGCTGTTCATCCATACATATAGATCTATATATAATTTTGATTACGTACAGTAGACGTGTTCATATTGGAGTCAACAACTTTCACTTCTGACAGATCGAATCCTATAATCGTGCTTTGATCAGCTTAGTGCAAATACATTCATTTCCCAGAACTAGAGTCAGCTCTCATCATCATGTTATTGGAAAACACAATTCAGGAAATTCCAATTTATCACTTATTCCACTGAGAATGCATTCGTGTTCATGCGATGATGATGTATAAAAAATACTGAAGCAATTATATTCATGAGGGAGTTGTATCTCGAATCCTATGAATCAATCAAAATCACGAAAATTTCGGAACTTAGTTCGTCCCTGATCTTATTAAATCGACGCAGATATCACAATATTTTTAACTTGCCGAAAGCAATCCAAAACTATCAAGGACAAAGAGAAAAGTATGGGTTCGTCTCATTCATTCAATAATTGATCCCAATGGATTTCATCTATAGACCGAGAGTTCGTATGGATATGACTCAGAGTTCTTATTTTTCACCAATTATCTCCACTACAAACTCAGGCCGATACATGATATTTCAGATCTACTAACGAAATGTATAATATGGGAAAAAAATCCTGTGAAATAATTTCCCTTGCGGCCTCATCTTGAATTCGTGACCGTTGTCAAATAGGCTTATTATGAAATTTCATGCCTATCTCGTGTAACGAGCAATCCCATATCACTTATTCAAATTAGCACAGGTTCCATTTGAACTGAATTAGGAGGGCAAACATTCGACAAAACAGATATACTTTCCACGCCATGGAATGATAACAGGTATGAAGAATAAAAATCTCATAATTTACAATAGTAATGATACACGTCCTTGATACTTGAAACATTTTAATTGGACCAGTAAGCAACCGCACTAATTGCCTTGTTCCCTTCATTCCGTACTCTACCAAATATGAATTGCGGCTGACGTATCTTTTGATCGGGAGACAAGAATGGCCGCCGCAGTGTACGAATCTCGTCATGAATATCATTAAAACCGGAAACGAGAT
Organism: Gastrophysa polygoni; assembly: GCA_963576655.1. Taxonomy (NCBI): domain Eukaryota; kingdom Metazoa; phylum Arthropoda; class Insecta; order Coleoptera; family Chrysomelidae; genus Gastrophysa; species Gastrophysa polygoni. Next base: position 7,883,072 of record OY755085.1, read on the forward strand.
GCTGAAAAAAAAATTTAAGAAAGACTCACCGCTTCGAGTAAGAATTTGCATAATAATATCAGTGAAAAATTAGTCACGATCGAAATTTGAATACAATGCTCGGGAGAGAGAACGAACTATATACCTCATTTCATATTCTATACACGTAAAGAGATTAACTTCCTTCGAAGGGATTTGCTTTGATTCCGGATCATTATTTGTTTATGCACGATGAGATGGGTGAGAGTTCAGGAGACAAACAATCATCTTCATCGGATGTTTTTCACTGCTTATTGAATTGATAAAATGAAAACTTCCACCGAAGTGAGTCTGAATGAATTGTTCTCATGCTACACTGAACAAATATAAATCACGATTCGAGCCGGGATTCTCCATTCTTCACATCAAAATTTCACATATTCTTTACATCATATTTTCTGTTTTTGACTCGCACGTATCATCGAATACTTGATTTCATCTTCTGACAATACCAACGTTGAACATCTGTGGAATGTTGGAAGAGGAGGAAGCATCAAAACGTCAGGAAATACTTTACTGAGCTAAGAATTTCACAACTTCCACTGCTCTCGAGCCTGACAAGGTGGGGCTGACCTGCCTGTGCTGGTCTAGTTTGTCTACCTCGACTAGTTCGTGGTATGGCATAATAGAAGAGATAAGGAAAAAGGAAAGATCGCCCACCTTTCTACGATGGTCCAGAGATGTCAATGAATTCGTGAGGGATATCGTATTTAGCTGAACTCCAAACATGTGACCACCAGTGCAAGGCAGGTGGAATTAGTGCTTTTTATATCGTGAGTAGCTGCTGGAACCTGTGGAGGACCTCTTGCAGGGATCAGAGAGAGTTTACAGAGGTCATATCCAACAGATCGTTGATGTGGAGCAGAAAAAAAGTTGGTGTCAAGACAGAGCCTTGTGGAACATCAGCTTTGGTAGTCATTTCATCAAATAAGACTCCATCTACCTCCACATAGCGAGGATAACTATCCAAACGTAGTTGTCATCATCAACTTCAGAACAGTATATCAATACTTATAGCTCGACCGTGAAAAACCTTGAAGGAATGAGTTAAGTCAGATATAATGAAGAAACAAGAAACAATTCGACGAAAACTGCTCCGCAGTATAGTCAGGAATACCTCAATTAGTATAATGTTATTTTTGAAGAACCGACCAGGGACTACACAGTTCCTACAAAATTTCTTCGCCAGAAACATTTTACCAGATTACATCGTGTCCATCAGGGATAGGAAAAATCTCTTGCCAATCCCTCTATTCTGTCTTTTCCTATCACTATTCGTGATAATACTACGGAACTAAAGCAACAGCATGTTTTTGTTACTATGGAAACGAGCTTGTGCCTTCATTTGGCCATGAAATAATTGTTGTTATCATTGGAATTTTCTGAAACAGAAAGAGAAATTCCACAAGATATTTCGAAAGCGGCCATAAATGCAACATATGCCGGAAAAATCAAGAACTCGATACGCGAAAGCGTAATATCGAGCCAAAAATTGTATGTTTTATTATAGTGGCGATTGTAGAAAATGTATACATTTCATGATCGAAATCCGTGTATTGCAGGTCTTCCCTATCTATTTTACTGGTCTCGTAACGTCAATATCTGTTTTTCACCATTGAAATAACTTTGCATGAATTAATGAATTTTCGAAATAATCCTGAACTCTACTGCAATTCAGGGTTCCGAAATAATTGTTGCATGTTTGGGATATCTTTTAACCCTCGGGCTAACATCTCATAACTCTGTTTCATGATTGTTGGCATAGCTGTGTTTGTTCGAGGCTTTTCGATCAGAGGAATCCATCAGATCATCGATCATTTGGAGTTAGTGCATGATTTGACACTGAGTATTAGGAAACAATGTGATATTGCCCTTAAGACTCAGTCAACGATTTTGTAGAATATATATTGTGGGATGTGAATAATTTGGTGTTTCCATAATAATCTAATATTGCCCATCATTTAATCATCCATCTATTTCATTCGACATGTGAAACAATATTTTTCTTCTATATTCCCATGTTGATCATTGCATCCATAGCTATAAAGTGTGTGGGGTTATTTATTGTTATTTTGAATATTCGACAATGGCATGTATCTTTTTCGTTCCTGTTTGAGGATGTAACAAAATTGAAAATCCATACTTATAGGTATACCTATATTGCAAATAATCATGGGGTGGAATATGTCGTACAACAGCAAATATTGTTGACTTCAGTCATATATCTTTCCAAGAAATATGGACTTTTCTGAATATTGAGCGAGGAGAGTTTTTTGTGTTAGTTATTCTTATGAAATTTTTCATCACAGAATATGTAGTTTCAATTCTTTATTCTCCTATTTCCTGCAGCCGCGTCCATACCTATATGGTACTTTGGTCAGTCAGTCAGAGTTAAGGACTTCACGTCGGTAGAAATATTGGTGACATTGGGAATTCCCTAGGAATTTCATTCGATACCTCTACTAGCCAACATTTTTATCAATGTATCATGAGAGAGCGCTGTTGGTGGTGATACCGAGCATGGATATTGACGATTTCATGGGAACAGTGGTACCCGACATCATCATCTACTAGATTTTCGGATACCCATTTGAGAATTCTTGCCAGTTCATCATCCAAAATATCGACCAAAATCCAAAACATCCTCGTCTTGCACTTCTGGTCTCAGTGGATGATATATGGGCTCTAGAGGAGATATGAAGTGTGCTATCATCCGCAAAGCTATGGAGTAGACAGGAAGTCACATCCAACAAATTGTTGATGTGAAGTGTGAACACAGTGGGTGCCAAGACATATCCTTGTGGCACACCAGTATTGCTAGTTATTGTATCAGATGAGACCCCATCAACCACAACATAGAGAGATCTATGACAGATATACATATAGACGGATATACATAAAGATTTCGCAGTGATCAATGTCACTTATAGGAAGGTTCAGAAGTGATGAAATCTGAAATTGGACCTACCGTCGAGGGATAATCACTGAAAAACCAATTGCTCACAAAGCTTATCTCGCTCAGCCCAACATTGATAACCGTGAATATAAGACTTGATCTATTATTTCCTACCATTTCTGTCGAGTTGAGAGTTTTTCGTGGACTCATTTGAGGAGACAACCAGTATCGATTTTTCTCTTCTGATGAAAACATGGTTTATTGAACAATCCCATTCATTATCTAGCTTCATTGAGCTTTTGTGTTCACATTATTCTCAGTATTCCATCGATACTCGTTACTGTATTATATTATACTTTATTAACGGAAGAGAACTTTGTGTGAAATTCCTGGAGAAGCACTTCATAAAGGGTTGGAGTAGCATTGTCGCTATCTCGGTGCTTCATAGCTCATTCGATATGTCTATAAGTGATGAGGGTGATATTTAGTTACCGGAGAATGAAGATACGATCACTGTTTCTTGGGGTATATGAGCAGTCAGAGCCGTCCTCAGTTTCTTGCATCCATGCTAGCAATGAAATGATTATGATTATCATTTTATGACTTTCAATCACCTGTTTCGTGGCATATAGAGTGGCATCCATAAAGTCCGTAACATATGGGAGAAAGTTTATGATTGGAGTATTGAATTTATCTTTTATGCATGTCCGACAACCCAAGAATCAATTCCGACACATGTCATGTGATCACTGATATGGCGTTAAAATGAAAGATGACTATGAATAGACAAAAAGTGGTGTTAGATGGCAAGATATCGAAAAAAGTTATCTGGAAAAATTGCTTGAAAATCGATTTTTCCTTCAAATACAGTTTTGAACAATTATTGAAGAAAACTGGAGATAGCAAATTTTTTCGAATATTTTCCGATGAGAGTGAGAGTGAAGTCCTACTACGGAATTGGAGAATCAAATTATGGATGCCAAATCACCATCAAATCCTTGCATTTATAACAGACCTGACATCTCACCTGAACAAATTGAATTAAAAAGAACGTAGCAGAACATTGCTGATTTATATGGACATGCAAGATGATCTAAGAATAGTATTGAGCTTCCAAGACTCCATTAGAAAAATACAATATTCATTCTTTCCAAGCTGTGAAGAGCACTTTGAATATATGAAGTATTTTGAGGAAGTTTTATATTAGACCCATATAAACACATTTTTTTTTACCTTTTACAAATCACTGATGGGGTTTCTTCGTACTTAGTATTTCCTCAGAGCCGCAATTTTATTTACAGCGGCCCTCGGGCCATTTGAAGTTGGACAGCCTTGCAGAATAACATGCTGATGCATATTTGTTCAGGGCCGTTCATTGTGCATAGCCGATGGGTATTTATATTCACTTCGAATATAATTCGAAATCGTGTCTAAGTGTCTCGGATATGAATTATAAGGATATATTTCCCAATGTGTATCAGATGTTGAACCTAAATATTCATCAACTTGAATTATTCTGAGGTGCGTATGTTATGAGCGGTGTGATTGATTAGGCATTATTCAAAATATCCGGGCAATCTGATGATAATACTTTCTCAAGATGAATATATTTGCAAGTTCAACAGAATGAAATGGAAAAATATGCGAATGAATCACATTCGATGATATTATCCTTCCTCACGAACATATACAACATTGTCTACCAGTTCAGATATATTCATTTTGAGGAAGGATCATTTTTTATTTGCCTGGCCATTATGTTCAATTGATTACATTATCTATAACATCTTTATTGCGATACTACACTTACAAATTCATTGATCTCTCTAGAACATCGTAGAAAGGTTTCATATGATGGTTTGAAAGGTTTCAAACCATCATATTTTCACGGTCGGTGCTCCACGGAAATCTCGTCTATGATGCTACTACGAGGGATTCCAGGTAGACAAACTAGATGAGCTCAAGCTGGTTGGCCTTTCATTTTGAGGCTCGAGACCTGCCGAACTTCGCTCTACATCAGATCATTCATCAATAGAACGGCAAAGTTGTGGAATTCTTTGAGAAGTAAAGGCTTTCCAAACAGATTCTCAAGAAAAATTCCAGTACCTTCCTTTTTTCCAAACATTCCACCGCTGGCTACCACGATGTTCCACGAACACTATTGGTTCTCCTTTCGTGTTGTCAAAAGCAAAAATATATATATACATATATATATATATATAAATATATTTCGAAGCTGTCTAGCTCCTTCGTCATTCCATTGATTTTACGAGGATAACGTTCCTATGTTTATCTTTCTGTACGAGATTTTTACGATCCTCAGAGATCGCTGCAACAAAGTTATCGTCAGGATGTGACACGATTTTATCCACGTGAACAAGAAATTCCATTATTAATATTTTGGATGGTGGACGTACGCATAAAACTCAGTTCACCACTTATCACCTAATCCTGTAGGAATTGAATTTCAGAGTTCCAGTTCCACGATAGTTTTTGAATTGGCACTCGTGTCGCATATGGAATCATCGTTTTGTATAATTTCTGCTTCTCTCCGCTACCAATTATGCATGGCCAGGTTCCGTGAAACAATGTGAATCGTGATTCCATGTGAAATACTCGTACCACAGCGCAGCTATGAATGAAGCTATTGGCATTCATTGAAACTCATTTCAAATTAACACATTGCACATATTTTCGACTACAGAATGGATGATCTGTTCCAATGGTATCGAACGCCTACATTTGGTTGAAATCTTGTATTCATTTGGCTTGATATATTCCTTTCTCAATCAAGGAATGGCCAACAAAAGGAAACTGCCATCACTACATACGAGTATTCGGGATTGAAAATGTTGTTAAGATCGTAATCGTTAATTGTACTATAAAGCTTCCATTCATCAAAGTGATACTATCAAATTTTAGTACAGATTCTCTGTGGATAATTAGTTACTTAACTTCCATTCCAACCGAGTGGCGCCTAACAATAGAGACACCATTATAACGCAAACTGAATTTCTTGGTAACGAATGAGCTGCCGTGCCCCATAATAAGATGGAATCATATTCCATCACAAGAGGGCAAAAGAATCGCCATACAATGCGAGGCTTTTGTATAGTGATACAAAAATGATTTTCTTCCTGTAATATCGCTTGTCCATTATACGCTTTCGTAGTATTCATCTCACCTAGTGAAAAAAAGCTATCTCCTGACCCAGGAGCTGGGTAACCATCTGAAAATTTTGTAAGTTCATGGAATTGATGACCAAATCAATAAAATCAACGTGACATAATGTATGTGAGGAATGATATCAAACATTATTTCATGATGATGTCATCTACTTCTTCAACCGGAGGTACTTTTGTTTGTGAAATGGTGTCCTCAATATCTTCTCGGAAATTTCTATTGTTATTATCAAAAAAATTAGGAATTGACCGGAGAACATATTTAATCGTTAATTCTTGCGATTGCAGCAGAAAATTCTCTCTGATTTGTTTATATCATCTTCAACATATGCTATAGATGAGTTAGAAGAGATCCTTGTACGTTGAGATGCCGAATGAAACCGACCCATAGAGAATGATTGGATTATTAATCATGCTTCCCAACATATTCTAGGTTGGCTATCTTCGGAATCTTCTTTTGAAGCATTTTCTCTTCCATTTTCGAAAACAAACCGACTGGAGAGATTGCGTATATTGAATGGAATATGTCATTCATCACAGATGGATTCCATCAGCATGTAAATATATTCAACAGTAGTATCCCTCATGCACATTATGTCACGTGAATTTTATTATTTGGTTTGATGAACTCACATCGTTACAGAGGATTGTCTAGCTCCTGGTATGTCGCGCAATATCCGAATCCCGAATATCAATTATCCGTAAAAGTCAGAAATAAATTTCCATTTCTCTTCTACGACATGTTGCAAGACAACCTGCGAAAGTTACTTTCACGACTCATGATTGAATCGTGGAGACTGCATTCATAAAGGTGTTCTTTTTCGACAATATCAAACTTCTTTTGGATGAAAACCCGAAGGAAATGTCTGGTCGATACGAGATTGAACGTGAAGGCAAAACGTAATGGAGAATGGAGAGATTGAGTTGGCTACTATAGCAACTATAGGCCTGCCTTCGTGACTTCCGGAAAGAAGGATTCTGTAATAATATATACCTACATCGAGTTGAAACTTTCATTTGGCAAATGGACCGAAGTTTTATCTTCGGCGCGTTCCCATTTGTGAGAGTTACTGGTTTTGAACTAGATGGATGTTCCGAAACTTTCGATGCAATTAATTGTAACTTTTTGTTATAAAATTACAAGACAAGTAACTAGTTAAGCAAGACTCACTATTCCTCTTGAATTCAATTGATGGGGAATATTGCTGATAAACAGCTGGTGACACACAATGAATGCTACTTCAGAGCTGCATCGATCACTAAGGATTTTGGAAATATCAAATTTGGTGGATTTTGAAAAGATGTACAGCTAACAATTTATAGCAGAAAATGAGTATTGCATATACCGTTCCTCCAGAAGAATCAGACCACCTTGTTATAGAAGATGTTTCACCAGTTCTACTCAATAATTATTTCATTCTTCACCTTCATCATCTTCATCTTCACCTTCACATTTCAGATCGCTATGAATCAATGAAAGAACTGAAATCCTATATCCACATTTCCAATATCTCAAAAACCTTTTCATGATTGTTTACCAACCGTACCACAATTTTTTTTGCATTTTCCTGCTTAATTTTAATCATTCTGTCGTCCTGGAAAATGAACTATCCCATAAAAAGGTCCCAACTGTGATTGATTGCAATGCGTGAATTGTTTCTTGTAACTGGATTTACGAGTCTGTAGACCCTAGAAAATCTAATTTCCTTCAGTCCATCTTAGTCCATTACCAACTTTATTCTTCATATGCTCTTTTTTCAATCCAACATAATCTCATTTCAACAAGAATCGCATGTTGCCATACTCTCCCAATTTATGTTGGCAATAGTTCATCACTGAAAATTTATAGTCACAACATTTATGCCAGTGGGAATATGACAAACACCTCGCAACCTGCTCGCATGAGCTCTAAGTTGCAACCTTCTCGTTGCGACTGGGTCCGTTGGTTGTTAGAATATGAGTCTTTGAACTTCATGTTACCATATTCAACCATTCCACTCTATATTCAATTATTCATAATGAATATTTGGCATTGAATACCTGTTTGAATTATCTGTGAGTATTCCAAATCAGGACCAAAAGTTCAAGGACGATACATATCTAGAAGAGGATATGCAAATTTGTCTAATATTTTGATAAACTGCAGATGATTTGAAGTTTTCGGTCCATATGTGAAATTAGCTAATCAGATCAAAAACTGAGGACAATACCGAGAAGTTAATGAAATTTAGGTGCAATATTTTGAGAATGTTGATCCTGAAAGCGTATTATTTTTCATTCATTGACAATGGAATGCACAACGGACAGGAAGATGTGATCCCTAGCTCACAATAGTAGAGGAGGTGGTGTGTAGATCTTAATGATATCTAGAATACAATTGATGATGAAATACATAGAGTTGTAGTTGCTATCTGATACTCTTGACTTTTTAACGTTAGTTCTCCTATATAACATTGAACACTGCTTATAAGCTATCTGGGTGGAAAATATCAATCATTGATCAAAGGAATGATGAGTCGACTAGACTGCTCAGTACTTATTGAAACAAATATTATCAATTTGCTCTCGTTATGTCTTCAGGAACACACAATTTTAAATTTTGTCTAAATGGTGAGACTGGGAAAAATATTGTTCAGTAGGTAGTGCTCCACTCATTTCAAAGTTCAAAAATCTGAGGAATTTATTTTGTATGGATTCTATCCTACTAATGTGGACATTGTTGACACCTGACGAATGGGGCAAATTGAATTCTAAATTGAAATCTTTACAGGTTTTTATAATATATCCTAGCATACGGATACTTTTTGTTATTGCATAGTCGAGGTGGTCATTAAAGAATAGTTTTGTGTCATATAGAATACCTAGGACCTTGATGATTTCGACCTGTTTCAGATTATTCTTGTCCCAGGGTTGAAAAGAACTTCATTTTCGGTGCAGTAGATGATGTGTCCATCAAGGTCTGATTGAATACGTTAACAGTCCGATGCATTTTGCACAAGAGAAAATATCTTTGACTTATCTGCATATAGAAGTTACTCACAATGTTGAAAACAGGCTGATATGTCGTTGATGTGATTGAGGAAGAGTATTGGTCCTAGATGGAAGCCCTGGGGTACTCCTGATGTGGTGATGTGGTTTCTACAGATATCCATAGGGACGTTCTATCTATATCTCTATCCGTCGAGTCCATATTCAATAGAGTGATGTTGCGTTTTGTTTCAAGGTTCGGAGCAAGGTCCACATGAGAAGCTTCTGCTCAACAATTTGCTAGCGGCATACAACGTTCTGGAGAGACCTGTTGCCAACGAGTCGGAGCCATTGGAAGTGAAGTTCGGCCTAACGCTGCAGCAAATTATTGATGTGGTGAGTATCAATCTGTAATTCATAGCTTGGTGTATGTATGAGGAGGCTCACTTTTTTCATGGAAGCGCTGAGCGAACATCGAGACATTGACATTGACATTAACATTGACAACATTGAGATCAAAATCAATAAAATAACTTGTGTTGAACTCGCAATTGGGATCTGCCACTGATTAGAACTCAGAATTTCGATTAGAATTTTGAAAAATTATTTTTGAAATTTTTGTCCGTGTTGAACCGTTCATGCTACCGGTCATTCTTTCTCAAGATGGATTCATGGATCCCAAGTACATAATTCATCATTTTGAGAAGAAATTCTGAATTTTGGAACTCATGGTTGAAATGTTCAATTCGTTTCCGTCCGTTTTGAAGAGTGAATAGAGAATCGTGAAAGAATTTTTCCTAAGAAATATGGCTGTTAATAATCCATCAGAATTCAACTACCAAAGAAATGTTGCTTGCACATAAGCACATTGCATATAATCAATCAATTCTTATTGTGATTAAGTTGCATTAATTTCTCAATTTCTGCTCAGACTTCCAATATAAATAATTCAACTGGGCAAGTTGCAACTGCATAACATGACACAAACATTTCAAGTTCAAGCTTTTCTGTTCGCAGAAAGTTATGCTTAGAGTACTATATGTCAACCAAAAATAACAATTGTGTATGAAAACACAGTCTGTGTCATATTATTATTTTGCACAGTCCAACCTCAATGGAATGGTAGGATGCCGCCATTCCATTGATGAATTTGGAGTTCAATCAATGTCAGTTTTTCACATGATTAGAAGCGTGGGAAAATGTCTCATAATATTTCAAGAATTCATTGAAGGATGAATCACAATAGATATTTCTGAAACGTCCACATTGAAGAAATAGATCTGTTCTGAGTACTATGAGGGAACAATATTGTGTAGTCATTCACATCATCATGACTCGCTCTACAAATCACATAATCTCGCCTACTTTGATGAACGTGATGAGGCGTGGGAGGACATCCCAGAGTTCAACCAGCTATTCAACAGGCGGCAATATACATGGGGTGTCTATATGTTCCCGAATGGATAGCCATCATCGTTAACGATTCAGGAACATATTCCTTACATGAATATTATAAACAGCAGTCGATAGAGAATTTTCCTACGCCTCTCAATCTGATGATCTTTCGACACATATTGTCAATATAACGAAATTACTGGATCGATGATTGAACTTCGACGTGGATTTTCCACGAAATATCAACAATATCAACAGAAACAATTATCATCGAAGCACGAAGAGTTCTTCTAGAAATATACGTATCTATTCATTGTGGCAAAGGCAAACCAGTTTCATCGTGATCAGTTTATCAGGCTATAATATTGTATGAGCTATGACTCAAAATTGATTATTTCCAGAACCAAATCGATTCTCTCTCATCCTTTCCTATTGTGTCAGAGATCTGAAAGCTCTGTGGTGCCACAGGTTTTAATCTGAATTTCTCAACACTATGTCAACAGGCTGAAAACGTACTCTTGATGCGCGGGTGTTCGACATAAGGAGATTGAATGTCCACTGATTTGAAAAAAAAAACAGGAATGAAATGTGGCTAATAATAGGTCTTCTAACTGCTCAGTTGATGGTCATTGCTCTTTGAGTTGAAACACTATCGAAAGAGGTCCGGAAAAGATTAAGGTTTAATCAGCTGTGATCATCTGAGATAGAGGAGGGTGGGATGAAGGTTTTCTATTTTACTCAATTCCTCCATATCTTTTCAATACGGACGGAGGCCAAAAAGGATGAGATGAGTGATCACAGTTTTCCATTTGCATTTCGTGCTCGGAATGTGAGATGTGAAACTGCCATATACGACAGCATCTCACATTGGATACATCCAAACTTCCGACAAAGCCATGAAAATGGCAATAAGCAAACATATATTATGTCGGACTCGGGAGTACTGAAACTTTGGATGAGGTTGGGAACATAAAAGTATATGCCACCCTACCAAATTTTTAGTGCCATACAATAACAAAGTATAAAATACATGTGAATGTTCTTGGGGCTACACGAATGTGAATGAATCCATCAGTTACGCAACTGATGTTCCTAAGTCTCTCTACAGCTTTGCTCGAATTTCTAGGAGGGAACAATAGAAGGGAGTGAAGTGGTGGAATATGGCTATTCAATCCAATGAGAACTATTTTGTACATTCTGAATGCTGCGTTGTTACAATAGTTAGTTACATTCCATTCCTCGTACCCCCAGTGTCATTAGCAGATATTCGATGTTTATGTGCTGGTATTAGGTACTGTGTAAATATACAGGGTTATGCATCGAAAAGGCCCTCACTCCTCTGTTCCCGTTATTTTTTGGTGGGAAGAAAAAACAATTCACTGAATCTGAATATCGTGATGTGGCCCTCTCTACAGCCCTTATCAGATTTTAAACAGGGTGACGCCCTGAAATCGTGACAAAGTACGAATTAATAATGAAACACCTGGTTGTTATTATTTTTTCGAGATCTGTGATCACAAAAATGACATTCAGTATGATACCTTCCACCGTTTTATATTGATCGCAAAATTTGTGTGTCCAGAACAACAATTCTTCTGAAATTGAGTATCTGCGTTCTCTTTCAGTTCGGATAAATAATATTATCATATAAAAAATATAATGTATGAGGAGATTTTCGTCTTCAGATTCTCATCACAGCAGTTGTAATTCGATAGTTTTTACACTTTTCACCACCTCAAGGTTAACCTGCCACGGCTGCGGGCGGCTTCGGCGATAATTTTTCTTCCGGTACGGTATCCAGGCTCTGGTTGTTGAACCGATATCAGAGCTCTATAGGGGGGTATTCCCCATGGCCCCCCTCCTCAGATCCGCCAGTGGGATTAGTGCAGCTTCCGGTTTAACCGGAAATGAAGCTATCGGCACACCTTGTCGCCTTCGCTTGTTTAGACAGTCCTATCAATCACCGATGCAGTGTTGTGTCACGTGCGTCAAATATTTGCGACGCTCAATATCTATTCAGCATGATCAGAAGGGAAGATAGATTTATTTAGTTATACCGTGACAATTGTATTTCAATTGATCAACATTGAACATGCTTTACGAGTGTGAATGTACTGTTATTTCTCAAACACTCAATTTGTTGACAATACTCGAATATTACGAGACTTGAAGATTTTGGTTAATCCTTTGGATATATTATTAGGAGAATAGGATGAAATAGAAACCGAAAAAAACAGAATTTCGAATATTCAATAATATCAACGACCTTATTCATCAAATTTCGTTAGTTTTTGTGAGTTCTTTGAGTTTAGGTTAGGAGCAGAAACTATATAATCTGAAAGCCGATGTTTCGACAGTTATTTCTGTCATCATCAGAGAAATAAAAATAATTTTCCAAAGTGAAAATATAGTTGAGTATGTATCCGCATCTATTATAGATGATGAGAGAAGTTAAAACAACATAAAATTAAAACATGGCACCATATTGAAATCTGTCTAAGAACTAATATTCTTTCTGACATAAAATCTGTCCATTTTCATGGGATCGTCATCGCTGGAATAGACTCGAGAATCTAGAATATTATTCTTGATCAGCGTTGAGGGTAATTTGGTGAGATATGAGAGATAAGGTCGCATCACCATAGAGTGTATATTAGCGTGATGATAATTTCACTACGATCAATCCAATAAATGCGATATAACCGACATTTGACTGTCACATAGATAACTGAGGAATTACATGAATCCTGATAGCTACAGTAACTGATCGAATTTAATAGCGCAAAAATTCAGATATTCCTGAATGGATGTCAGCTATTTTGATTGGATTAATCTATTTTGTATGTATAAAACTGGGTTTGCCTTCTCCACTTCGATGCGATTTCTCCACTCGTTCAGAATCTAATAATGCTGAAATACTTTCTGGTTCTGTACGATTTTCATAGGAGAAACTTTGAACACTTCCATTTCAGATAATGGGCAGCATGGAAATATATTGCATAATATCTTCATTATATTCTGTTAATTTTTCCCAGTATCTGAAACTGAAATGTTCAATGACTTTCGATTTTTTATCACACAGCAAAAATGCTTTGAGCAAGGACTGCTGTTATTACGTGGGGAGAATATGGTGAATATTTCAATAGTTTTGGTAAGGTTTTTAGTGGAAAATTGGCTTGAAATGAAAACTGGACATTGACCATCTGAGTTATATGAACAATTAGGAGGATTCGAAAAAAGAGTCGTCCTAAGTAAACAATAGCATTATTCATGAGAGCGAGGGCTTACTATTTCATATCACCCATGAGAGTTATCATTATATTGATAAGATATATTATAATGACAGGTTGATTGACAGTTACTGCCTGTTGCATAAAGGATTCATACGAAACAGGAAATGATAGGTGGTTATGATTTCCGACCATTTCTTTTGATTTTCATAACTGAATATTATTATCCAGATCGATTTGATTACAGGGTGTCCCAGGTCCAACACAACTATTGTCTATATGTGAATATGGAACATTTCTTCATATGTCCCAAAGGAATTCAGGTGGTGATTGGATAGATGATTATACGTTTCACTTTCAAATCATTTCCAATCTTTAACTTCTGAAATGACCGTTTGAAAAAAAAAATATTTTCCATTTTTTTTTTGAGAAAAACAGCTCGTTCAAAAGTGTTCAAAAATATCAGCATCATTCGGAAGTGCTGTTCTCCGCAAAAAAAAATTAAATGTTAGTCATCTCAATGAGTATAGGGAAATATCAGGTAGATATATCAAAGATTCGATGAGGATTCTGGAAACACATACAGATTGTTCCATTTGAAATAACATAGTTGCTACTACTTTTTAGTTGGAGCGGCAACACTGAACAAATGAATTGAAAAATGACCTAAATTATAATCTTTATTAGCATAGAAACTTTCGAGATTCTTGATATAAAGTTAGTGTAGCTCGTATATAGTGACATACCATTCAGGGTTCCCAAGATAATGATGCAAAATTTTCCATAGTTTTTCAGTTATATCGAAAAAATGTGATTGTGAAATGAAAAATTTTTACAGAAGAACTGAAAAATCTATTTTTATAGCCACTTCTGATATGATTCGATGGATATTAATTTCTTTCTCCGGAGTTTCATGTTCGTGAAATCATCATCAACCAGATTTTTTCAAATACGGTTCTGATCATCTGTTCACAGAATCTGAAAAATTTTTTACTCACATGTATGTATGTATCTGTACCCTGTGTATATTTATGTATCAAAGATAAGTGGTTCAAATGTGTTCTGACCTAGTTTTAGACACCCTAACTGTCTGTCGAAACTCTGAAAGAAAAGTATCATCACAATAAACAATTTCAATCCCAGCAGTATCGGAAAACGTTTTTGCATGTACGTCAAACCAATGAACGATGTTGACATCCACATTTTAATTAATTGGTTTCTTGGAAGTTGCCCTGAAGAATTTTTCCTCTTCGTAAATGAGATATCCTGGATCCTTTGTGAATGACTCATTCATAACAGATCTGCTCTTTCTCAACCTACGACTTCACGTCTTTCAGTTAATTGCCTCAGTGTTATCGGAATTCGCTGCTCGTTACGTCAGAACTGTATTTCGATTCATTCATCCGGATATATCTTGTAGTAGCTATTAGTTCTGATACTGCGAGGTAGGTTTGTATAATTTTCATGAGAGCATGCTATTCCAGAATTGAAGTTTTCAGAATTTCACGAATTCAGGCGGATATCTATAGTACTTATACAGAGTATATTAAGATTCGGTTGGAAATTGTGCATTCAGAAGGCCATTCTATCAGTTCGACAATTTCCGAAATTATTCCTAGTTCCTCACTTCTATCGAGAAAAGTAAATTTTTGAAAAATCTTTTTTTCAACGTCATTATTAGGTATAGAGAGAAACTGAAAATACTTTGTAGCAACTTTTGATATGATTCAACTTTGTGATATTGATTTCTTCCACCGACGTTTCGTGTTCGTGGAACCAGAACCACCTTATTTTTTCGAATAGTTGTTTGAAAGTGTTTCAACCCAGCATTAGACATCATCATTTTTTTTTCAAAACCCTGAATCAAAAAATATCATCACTTCCATTTGTTCTGGAGAAAAATGAGTCAGCACAACAATACTTATTATTCAGTATCATATATCGATTGAATAGTAACAACACACTGAATAGTGAAGGATAGTATTATTCTACAAATTGTTCGTATTAATCAACGCACAAAATGTAGTATGTCAACATATCATATCTTTTCTTATTTGTGTAATCTATAATTCAGATGACAAACAAAATAGTGAGACCACAAATCATGACAGATGCCTAACCATCGAACAATTTTCAAAGCCTACTTCGTAGTAAAACATACATCACTTCTCTACCTACATAGCTCAATATGGCCGCATTCTGTTTTGATCGATTTGGTTAAACATTATTTCAGTATTACAATTGGAAGAACTGTAGAGACCACGAAAATTAATATTTTCCACAACAGTGAGTGAAACTTTGTATTCCTCATTATTCAAAACTTGTCATAATTAGATTTTTTCGAATAATTTTCCTAATCAGTCTATCAATTGAATAAAATTAGATATTGTTGATGTGCTGAGTAATTTCTCCTCAAAATGAGTGAAATTGATGATTGATATTGAGTTAAAAAAAATGATAATGCGTAAAACTAGGTCGAAACACAGTCAAACCACTATGTATGATATGTATATATGGGGTATTCAGAATGAAAAAAAAACTCTCAGAATCTGTCAACAAATAACCAGGTTCGTATTTGAGAAAAATTTGTCTATAAAGCGTCGGAGGAAGTAATCAATATCACCACGTCGACAAGCGTTCTATGATATTCATGCATCTGCATGATGATGTCATCGATATATTTCTTTCAAATAGAAGTGTATGAATGTCGAGCATTACCTCTCCTGCTCTGATTAACACCCTCAGCTATAATACAATGCTTATCCGTTCTTTGACTTCAACGATATCTTGTGCTATATTTCGGTACACCTTCATCACAAGTATCTCCATCCAAAATGATTCATATCGATCCTCTTCGCCTTATCCAGCGATCGGGAAAGAAGTAGTCTAACTAGTTTATCACCAAGACACCTACAACTACATGTTCTTCCCTTTTTGGAAACAACCGCATCGTTCGAGGAACGCATAGAGGGCCTGTTAGGTTTCATCCAATTATCTATTAGTTCCGCCCAAACGGTCACTTCTTCTAGGTAGCGAGTGAAATACTTCTGCAACCGATGTCGATTTTCCGTAGCCGAATAACGAAGAGTTTGAGGATTTACATGACTTTTCAGACATAGAAATGCAGCTTCAGCAGGGTAAAATCGGATCTCTACTATTCAGTTTCGGAGATGTTCTTAAATTCAACTCGATTTGCAGGCATTTTGAGAAACGTTTGCATGGTCAGCTTCGACGTATACATAGAGTTCAACCCTATATGTACGTCTTCTGCTGTAAGCTTCGCATGAATATGTGAAATATGAGAGGCGTACTTTTGAAACTTCCATTGAGGGTTGATAAACAAATTCGTTCATGACTGGCATCAATATTTATAGTTTCATATGCGCATCAATTTTTCTGGTCATTATTGATATCGACAACTACACCGTCAGTTGTCATGTGTTGCAAAGTGAGCACATTGCATCTTCACATTTCAATATTGAGAAGCGATACGACACACTGATTACCGCAGAACAAACCTCGTTGTCGTTTTCCTCTCATTCTTTTTTCTTGCTATAAATGAAAGTCATAAAATTCAGTGACCGATATAAGAGACCGTATACCTAGAAAATAGCAATGTGTTTTATTTTATTCCATTGGTTTTTTATCGTAGCACCTCATGAACTATTCTGTCAGGATTTCAACTCTGCATCGATTGTAGTAGATTCATATTGATATCCAAAATATTGGGAGCTATTTTATATGGCACACTTCATACATGGGAATGGTTTCTAAATAGAACACGGATTCTTTATGATACCATTTCGTTATTTATAGTCAATAACATCTTAGGGTGTGACCATAAGTCGTCAAAAATTTCATTAGTTCTCGAGGAGCCAAATTTCCTTTCATAATATTGCACACTCAATCTTCAACGTATGGCACTTCTTCATTATATGAACTAATAAAGATATTTCTAGGTGACATGATAGGTTTTAATCTCTTCTCCAAACTTCTTGTCTTGTGGATAGAACATTTATTAGAATTTTTCTAATAGACATCGATTGAATGATTCCAAATCACAATAGAACCGTAGTACCTCTTAGTAGCTACATCAATCACATAGGCGATGGTAGAGGGAACAGATTTGATCGCAAAGATTGATGTACAGGGTGTTTTCTTACTACGACACGGAACTTCAGAGGGTGATTCGTTAGTTGCTTCGTTTCTGAGATACAGGGCGTTTCGGTTGGAATTTGAAGTAGTGTTGAGCTCATTAAGCTCTGACCAGTTTGAAATTATCAGGTCCAGTGACGTCTCAGTGGTTACCACAGTCAACAATCAATGACAAACCAATTGAAATCGTGTATTCTATTAGAAGGTGGACATTTTACTCATTCACTTTGAGGTCGAAATTGTTAATTTTTCATTATTGGTTTGCATTTCATTTTGTCCATGGATAATTTGAAGTGAATTTATTTTTTTTTTCTCTCTAAAACGATATGAAGAAAATACAAGGGAAAAAAAGTTGTATTTTTTGTAGCTCAATCTCGAAAGATAGTGAACGATGACAAAAATATTAGTGGCGTACTTTTTTTCTCGATATTTTCAGCTTTGGTGCTCACTGAGACTTCACTAGACCTAATAATTCCAATCAAGTTCAGGCCATATCGCCATATCACTTCGAATAACTGTACCAAATTTAAACCCAATCGGTTCAAGGATATTCATGATATTTCATAAATACCTTCCGATTTTCAAAATTCTAAAGCCCTCTGTATGCCAGAAGAAATGCAACTTCGGATATATGTTCATAGGAACTTTTTTCTCAAAACGACTTGACGACTTTTCGTACCGTAGTTAGGAGACACCCTGTATAATATGTCTAAATGAAGCTGGAGGCAATGATGTAGATAGAACATTTCAAAATATCTGTTCTTGGTGTCTATCTTGAGCCTTCTTGTCCTTCTATGCTCAGATTCAAAACCCTTGTTATTGTTATTAATATTCATCTGTTTAGTTGCCGAAGCAACCCTGGGGCTTCCGTGAGTTAAGGAGAAGGAGATTTACAGTTTGTATATGAATCCTTCATTTAGTCAAGGAAGGAGTAATTGTCCCGAACCTATCTTGGCAAATCTGAGTTTATTGGGACCAAGTCTTCATCTTTTGGTTCATTCATTCATTTAATCAATTGATTGTGTGAATTGAAATAAATTTGAGAAATCAACACACTTTTATGTATATCGAATTTTTCGTTGTTCATCAATTTGTCTCTGCTGATCAAGGATTGTATTATAACGACAGAGTCACTAAACATCAAATACTTTTTGGTTCTCAACTCTTTCGGAACATTACGTGGAATCTACGGAACTAGAAATAGATTCATTCGAAATTCGAATCCATTCGAGATAAATTGCCTACAAGACGGATTTCTATTTATATCTATTAGCACTAACTTTCGATTTTGCTACTGGGTCTATTTTCATAATGAATAGTAATATTTCCCTAGATATTTTGACTTTACTGTTGCCCAACTCAGGAAAATAAGTCATGAATACAAGTTTTCTCAAGGTAGACGTTCGTTAGAGGATGGTTTCGTGGTTTGAAAAAACTAATGAGTCTGAATTCTTGGACTCTCAATTGTTTTTCAGATGTTTTAATTCTCTCGAAGATATATAGCCTTATTTTTATTACTGCTCCTCATACCCATTTTGGACAGTTGATGAACGGTTCTGGGGAAGACAGAAGGAAAGGAGTGATACTTTTGAAATCCACATTACCAATTGATATATGGCATACGGGGTATCCAATGACCAATGACCAATGACCAATTACATCATTTTCATGGTTGAAAAAGTTCGTTTTTTCAAATGTGACACCTTGTATCTATTGGATGGTCGAATGCAGATTTCCATTCTGTACCTTTCCTGTAACTTTCCTTCCGAAATAGGGAAAATGAAGAAAATAGTTGAGAATAGGTAGGGAAACTTGATGGAACTCATCATGAAATTTCGTCAGGAACCCAAAAATGGAAAACATACTAGGCGTTCTATTCAAAATAAGGAAATTGACGATGACGGTACCATCAGAAGTGGAATGATCTTGAGAACATTTTAAAATGAAAGAGAATGTTGAATAGCCGTGTCCGAAAATTCAGAATTCCAAGTTATTTCTGACCACAAAAACTTCTAACGAACGGCTACTGTGAGCCTCTGTGTACAAACTTCTTTCCTATAAATATCAAATTCTAACTCATGTCTGTCATTTCTGATAACCAAAGTATCCAAGAAAGGCAATTTGCCGTTATTTTCTTCTTCTACGGTGAATTTGATGAAGTCAGATCGATAATTCATCATAGTCAAGAACTCGTGTGAATTTCAATTCTTTGTACCAAAAATGGCAAAAATGTCGTCAACATATTGTAGCCAGACTCTTGGGAAATATTGGACTTCATTCCGAATATCATTTGAAAATCTACTTGTTTCTTTTGGATATTTTATACCCTTCGGTTTATATGCAGAGATCTCGTTAGCTTTGCTAGATATGTGGTTATATAGTGGTCCCAGGGCTACTTAAAGTAACATTCAATTCCTGCTATTTCACCTGAGTTCGAAGTTAGACGTCGAGAGGGAAAATTAATGGTAGGAGACAGAGTGTATTTTCGTTTTTCTGAATGCTTTTTCTCCGAACTCACTCTTTTGTTCACAAGTTCACGTATTCGAGTATATCCTACATCGTTTGGAAACTACGAAGGTTTCGAACCATTTATCAATTTCAACTCTGCACTGAAGTGGTGGAAAGCATTATTCCACCTACGACCCACGAATGTGTTTTATTGCTCGAGCTAAAATATTCATTTTACTGTTTTTGATAGTCGATCAATATCAGAGAATTTGATATCATTCTTCGCTTCTTGAAACGTCCAACTATTTCTTGAGAACATATGAGGTGGTCTGTCAGTTATTCCCGAATTACTTTGAGGCAAGGATGCTCGCTCACTCATAACAAGAGAAGGGAAATATCTATGTACAGTGTGTTCCAAATTGGCTATCAACATTGAAATACTCTCTACGGACAAGCTAATTGGAACACGCGATACATATAGTTCATATAATTCTATAGAATCAATAAATCATGAATACATACAGGGTGCCCGTTTTTCCAAATACACCATGTGGATTCCAGTTATCATAAGAGATAAGAGGTCGGCTGAAACATACTGTTGTTGTTGTGGCATTTTCAATTTTTGAATTATTGGAAAAAACGGAAATTTCCTAAATTCGTTCTATCTAAGTGAATACCAAAAGAACTCAGACGTTTGTACCTTGGATGTTCTCAAGGCACTGTTTTTACAGAGAATCAGAATATGTATTTTCCAAGGCGTTCTACATGCCAGAGAAAACATAACGTTGGGTTTCTCATGGGCGCTATTTTAAATTTTTGGATTTCTTTGGATCTAAAACGTTCACATCTCCGCCAAGCCTACCTACTTAAAAACAGAGGTTGTGAGATAGGAACGACATGATAAGCTAGGTGTATATTCTTCGCTGAACAAAAGAAAACAAAGTTATTAAAGATGCACAATTCCACTCATCGTTGTGATCAGGAAAACAAAAACTTCTCTGTTGTAACTCTGGCATCAAGAACGTTGAATAAATCTACTTTTTTTTTTTGGTTTTGTCCAAATTTCCGTTTTTCTTACTATATTTCGAATTTTTCTTCAGATATTTTTCCAGCATGGAAATGCGCAAGTATACCTCAATTTGATCGACTTCGTATCTCGTATAATGACTGGAATCCCCATAGTGGAGCTAGGAAAACGGGCATCTAGTATAGTTGAGAAACGGCAGTACTCAATATGCAATCACATGGAAGAATTTTTAGTATCAATCAGTCTCGGAATCTACATATTTTATATATTCTGTACATCCCAAAAATTAAATGAGATGACTAGTACCAGATGAATAAACAATCTTGTCATCTAATTCGTAAGTAGCGAAACTCTCAATTACGAATTTTCATCAATAATTCTTTAAATTTCTTTCTCAGATATATCTGATACAAAAAACGATAAAACTCTTCAAAACATTTTTCTATCTCTGAAGCTCTAGGAAGTAGCAATAGTGTATGTATATTTCACGGATGAAGGTAGGCTAAGAGCGGAATTCACAGAGTCATCCTGAAGTTTTCAAAAAGCTGATGGCTTTTGAAGTTTCAACACTTTATACATCAATACAACACGGCACAAAGAATGGCCAAAATCATTCAGACTGACAAAACTATTTCTATATTGCTACGAGTGAACTTTGTATGATATTATGCAGTTTCTTCTGTTCAACAGGTTTCACGTCTGAACTTTAATCTCTCAGCTATCCACAAATATCATCTTGATGCTTTATAGCTATGAAAAAGTGGTGGCCTTCGTTCTCCACTCATTTTTCGGAATATCAACGGCTGAAATAAGGTCAACGAACATAAATATGGCTGGCATGAATATTCATGAGTTTTCACTTTTTTTCTTCCAACCTAAATTGACCTAACAGTTCGAATTTGATTAAACGTATCTTGCCGATTGAAACTTCCTGCGCATCGGCAACGAATACAATTCCAATGAACGTATCCGCATGGATTATGCATAAAACTGTTCCCACGAAACAGTGAGTTGCGAACTGCTCTCCCAAGGGAATGGCTGGAACAGAATCAGATTTTCTGATTCGGAGTCGAATGAAATGTTTATTTACCTCGTGGGTATACTTTTTGGATCAAATAAATAGGTGCTTGATGCTCATATATCAATTACCAGCGACATGAATGATTTGACGCGATGGCACACGGGAGATTCAACAAGAACACTGATAATGTCGATATATATTGGAATATTGTGGAAAAAGTTTATCACCATTCACTGTTGGAGAAGCCTATTGTATTCAATTCGATAGTCGTAGAACCCACTCACTGACACTGTCTGTTAGTTATTCGAGGAGGTGGCATATCAATTTTTCTAGTTTTTGAGGGATTTTCTCTCCTCGTTTCTAAAAAATGAAAATAGAAATTATGATAATTATATC